>OZ001649.1:27139711-28339711 GCA_963924145.1 Pyrausta purpuralis
GGGGGGAGCTGAGGAGATCAGGAATTCGACACACGTTTGAATTTTGAGTTGTGATGGCCAATGGAAGATTATTGGACGTTTATCACAGATTTGTAATTTATTTATGGACAATGTAAGTGCTGGCTGTTACTCGTAGATTAGAGGTTTCATTGTAGCGAGGCGAAGACGAATTGCGATCTTGCTTTGATCCGTTCAAGTTCCAGGCAGTTCAATTTGCGCTCAACTTGTTGAGTCCAAAATTGGAAAATGAAAATTATGAGTGTTTCTACTTCACTCACTCGTCCACACGAGTGAGTGATGGAGAAATAGAAATATGCTGTGCCAAAAGAGCAGAAGCAAAGCTGCTGCTGAAAAACAAAGCTGCTTAAATGTTAAAGCAACATTGCAATACGGTCCCTGCACTATAGCTTATAAATTGATGCACGGTCGAAGTCTCTCGGGTTTAATCACTTTTCAACGAAAATTTCTTGCACACGCAGGAACCACAAACTTGCATAATTTCATACACGTTTTGTGTTTCTGGCCTTATTATTATTATAATAATAATAACACTTATTTTTAACTATTTTAAATCCAAAGAAATCTATTTGACGATATTAAATACGCTAAAAGCACTTTCACATTTAGGAGACTTTAGCAGCGCAACGGTCGTGCGAGAGTCACGCTGATAATTTCATACATAAAGGTTGAAGCAAATCCACCCACCCGGCACGGGAACAGCACCAACCAGGAGTCAACCATACGGAAGCACGTTACGTAAAGGGAACAGCAACGCCTCGGATGAGATCGGCACCGGATAGCGAACGCCTCGCCTCTGGACCCCTATTTTTGATTTACTCGTGTCAAGATGGCGAGTGAAAATGATTCATTAAAGTCGAATTTTCAAATGAAATTCAGTTCAAAACCACATGGGAGGGATTTGAAAAAAAATCTCAATTCGATTCGATTATCGTAGATTTTTAATTCGTTTTCGATCAAATATATCACGCCATATTAAAACAACTGATTCCAAAATAGAGGCCCAGATCGTGTTTGCTACAACTTATGACAGTTCTGCAGTTCTCGATCCGAGGTGGTGACGTTACGATGTTGATATATGTGCGTTGAAGTATAGATTTTCATACACAGAACACTGAACGCCTCGAGTTGATACGGTGCTGTCACCGTGACGGGTTTATTAGTTAGCTTCGACCTTAAATGGCAACGGCGACGCCACTGTTTTTTATGTATACCCGCTTCTGCTGCACTGTTGTCGCTCGAATGTGAAGGCACACTATCATTCTTAAAAAATATCACTTGGTTAGATCATGAAATCTACTTGATGTAACCATATGACTCCAGTCTTTATTTCAAAGAACCTGCTTTCATAAGCCATTATAGTGGGGGTTGTTTATAGCCTTCCTGGCACGCTGGGGATGAATTTATAATATTTGAGCCGCTCCTAATTAGTACTTATGGCGGCGGACGGACTAATACTGACGGATGGGTTTTATGCTTCGGTGTGCTAAAACTTCGGGGTTTTTGGTCAGTTTTGTTATTGATTTTAAAGAGTTTTAACACTTTTAGGGGCTTAAAATTTACAAAATAAATCCGGTAATTTTAAAAAACAAAGACACTTGGATACGATTGGTCGGCACACAGCGTGATGGTAGCCAAGCACTTGGATCCGAGTGTTATTTATATAAAATTGTAATTATAGAAAAAAAATATATACAAAAAAACAGCAAAATGAATCACCGTAAACTCCGTAAACCAGGTCCGAGTGGTCGGCACTAATAGTGGTAAATGTTGCAAGACTAATAAAAAAGATAATTCTTTAAAGTTAAAACTTATTAATACAGACTAATGATATGTTCTAGCTAAGAACCATCACCAAGCACTAGATATTTACATAAGTTAAAAAATTATCAAGATCGTCAAAAAAGACCTTATTTATATATTGACTTTCGCTTGCGATTAGAACAAAAGAGCGTTTCAAGGATCATTAAAAAAAATATATTTTTTTGTGAAGAGAGTAAAAAAATATAAGTCTTCCCATTCTGAAAACATGTATTAACTATGTCTTTTCTCTACATTTCTATATTAATCATAATATGTCTCTTGTTTTAAACTTATCAAAATCCGTATTTCGGAAGCATGTTTATTCTAACACAATCATCAACGTCGTTTATTCTTATACAAACAGCCACCACAGCGGTGACTTAAACAGTTTGCGGCTAAGCAGGCGACTAAGCGGCGTGTCTTCAAGGCTGGAGTTGTATTTGCGGGTAGATAAGTGAAGCTCTTTGCACACAAATTGTACGTAGCAGCGCTTTTTGATAACTCGCCGACGTACACTCGTGCAGAAAAGCACTAGGTAAGTTTTAGAAAACCAAATATATTGTAACTTATTGATATACCTAATAGTCCCCCTAGCCGATTTCGACTACGGTGGCCAGTCATAACGACTAACCGACTGCGCGGGACATATTATAGTGCACAAGTGTGTGCGCAAACACAGGTGCACTCTCTATTCCTTTCACTCTCATAGCCCGATGGGACAGCAATCTGACACGACCGGAGAGAGTTCAGGCGCAGGACCAACGGCTTTACGTGCTTTTCCGAGGCACGGGGGTGAAACACCACCAACTTCCAAACTCCGGGCTACCCTAAGAATTTCTGAACAGAAAAACTCACGTATATATTTTTGGCCCGACCCGGGGATCGAACCCGGGACCTCTGGCGCAGCCGTCGCTTTAAAGTGCGACCCTCCTACTGCTGCGCCACCGAGGCAGTTGATATACCTACACTATAAACCACTAACAATTCATTTCCGGTACGTTTAAGTCAGCCTCACGGATATAAACATTTATTTTATTTATTTATTTATACTTTATTGGACACAAGGTGGACTTAACGTCATATGGCGTACTCTACCAGTCATACCTTTGGGCTAAGCAGAAATGATTTTGGGCGGTGCGACAGACAAAAAAAAATGAGTTACTATTTAAAGAGAAAAAAAGGTTAGATTTCACACCTAAAAAATTACATGAAAAACATATAATTAAAAAAAAACAATTTGCAATACATACAATATGATCGAATATTTTATATACATAACATTATTTTGTTTACGCGAGCGCCGGAATCCTAGGAACCGTGCCGTGAGGCTTAAGTTCATAATTCTTATGTCTTTTAAACGAAAAAGCCCAACCTAACCTATCAACTAGTAATGTTAACATTTTCTTGTCTTCAGACGAACTTTTTTCGCTTTTTGATAGTGGGTTTTACTTTTGACATAACTACGTCTAATCAATTAAATACAGTAGAGTTCGTTATTATATCAACAAAATATCTAATAGCACTTGTGTTCGCGACTGTAAGTGTGCACCAAACGCTTGGTTCTCGTGGCACGAGTCAAGTGTAAACTAAGCATAGTTCCTGATCAAGCCAATAGGTGGCGTTGCAAGTCTCACAATCAAATGAAGTTTTACTTTTCTGATGCGATAACTTCAATCGAGGAATTACTGATGAAATAGTAAAATAAAATTCAGTATTTAATTGAGTCTTAACTGAAGCTTAACTTAATTAAGTTACAGAAAGCATTGTCTTTTCGAAATTAAATAAAATCTTTTACTGATGGTTAAACACACATTCACGTCATGTAAAGTGCTAAAAGTATTATTAGTGATAATGTGTTATAAAAGATTGTTGTTTATCTGAAGGTCTGAACTTCATTTGGCCATTATAGTTCAATATAAATTATCTTCAATATTCATGTTTTAGCAATCACAAAATCTTTAATGGAATGCACTAAAACTCTCGCTTTCTACCCACACTTAAAAGAAAGGGTAAAAAGGGGAAATGTAAATCACCATCTCAAAACCATAGAAGGCATTAACTATAGACTCCCGAAACGCTTGTGAGAGATGTCCCGTTATTTATGGCAGCATTTTTGATAGATTTACAACTGTGAAGTATTTTAGACGCCATTTGTTGCTGATTTATGTCCATTTTTAACAAGGGTACTGTTTTGGCTGTTCCCTTGACGGAATTTTATGGGGCGAAAGTTATTCGATATTGAAATTAAAAAAACGTGTGATTTTCAGGGTAAAAAGTAAAAAAATAAATTTACCATCTAAAAATTAGTTATGGCTTACCCAAATAAAAATGTGAGTCTTCTATAATTTACGGATCTCAAAATTTTAAGTCTTCATTTGGCGATGATAATGGCTGTACATGGTTAATCCTTAATAAAAATAATACTTATATACAAAACTAGTGGACGCAGTCTTAAGGGACCTCCATAATAAAAATGACATAAAGAAGATTAGTAAGCACATTTCATGTCACATCATCATTTGACTACACTAAATAATAATAATTAAATAGATATGACACACCAATTATAATTGTTTTGCGGTTAGGATTTTTGTTTCTTGTGTTACGAATACCAGACAACGATTAGGACGGGGGCGTCTCCATACATCAAAATCATCCATGACTTAGCGACTTTCGCGACTTTCGCGCTCTTTACACAAACATTTGCCCGTTGCCGGATTCGACCCCCGGCATAGTAGTCAGGAGCGCTAATCCTACCCAAAGTCAATTAAAATGGACAACTTAAATTCTCACTAAAATGGCCCATTGGCAAAATGTGGTACAATTCGTCAAAATCCACCCAACTTTTTCGTCACCACGGATCAACGAACAACAGTCGCTTCGCATTAACGTCAGTCGTCAGCTGGCGACACTTTTTCACTTAATGACGTTATTTATCGTTTCCTCTGCGGTCTCCGGCGCCAAATGTTTGTGTGTACGCGCCTTTATAATTGGGACGTGATGGCGTGTTTTAAAAGCTTATCAAGTGTTTTATTAACTGTCAATGTCTACCTACTTTTTAGGAACACAATATCGTCCTGGTTACTCACAATTAGGAAGGATCCAGTAATTTGACGTGCTGTTATTGAAAATTTTATCAGAAATATTGAGTTGGTGAATTTATGATCACATAATAGTAGTTAACTTTAAATGGAATCGTTTGAACGGCGTGATTTTAACAATTCTATTACGTATGTTATGGGCTTAATATGTTAAAATTCCATGACGATTTTGTCACGATTCTAAATTGAAGAGTTGACCACGACTTGTAATTCCTTGGTGCTTATGCGATGTTGCTTTGACAGGTAATGGTCTGCTTTGAAAATCGTATTGCGATTTCGTATAATGCACTCAGCAGATTTGGGCAGGACTACACGAGTGAGTAAAATATTTAAATACTATAAATTTTCTAAAAAAATGACACACAATGCCAATTTGGCGACTCAACTATTTAATTTAGAAATTGAAATACCTCAAACTTAAACGTATCAAAGCAAGATCGCAATACGCCTCCTTGTTTTAATTTCCTTTCTGATATCCATTTTGAGAAATAGGTCACGTCTGCTGCCGCCATAATTTTAAATCATCAAAAAACTTCAACTTCTCGTATTTCAAAAGTAACACAAATCATGTTCCACTCGAGCACCAAACCTGCGCCTGCGTCTCACCGCCCAATCCGTCCTCGTCACAAATCAACAAGACGCATGCTTTCCGGCGGGACTCGAACCCGCACTAATGGTCCGACCGATTTATTAACTCACTAACAAACAGGGAAATGTAAGGGAAAAATAAGGTTTCTTACTTTGTGAACTCTAAAGATGAGGGCGGCTTGTGACGGAATTGCCCTTAGAGAGTAAGTAGAGCTTATGCATAGATTTATTTACGTCACTATGTCTAAAACACTATAAACGGATATTTTTTGTAGATATTTATTAAATATTAATATACAGGGGTAGACCCGTGACCACGAACGCTGAAAAACTGTTGGGATATACTCGTAATTTCTCTATATATAAAAGGAATCCTTTTTCCTTGGTCACTACGTCACGCTTGAACGGCTGGGACGAATTCGCGGATTCTTTTTTGTTGTTTTTGTTATTGTCAGGATAAGGTTTGAAGAAAAAAAATAAGAATGAAAATAATTGAGCGGCTGGGCTTATTTTCATGATTTTCACTTTGTTTGATTCGTCACCATTCGGAATAAGAAAATAATTAAATTACTATATAATTTAATTAATACTAGGGACCACGGCGGGACGGTGGCAGCGGCGAAACAAAGTTTGATAAGACCACTAGTATTTAATAAATAGTGCTTTAATTAACGAGGAGTATTCGCGTATACTTGAGAAACAATAACGTCACCTTCTCAGTAGCCTTCCATTTATTTTGTAGGGGGAATTGGATGTCGTTTCTTCTTTACATAATTACACATTTATACTCATTAGAAATCTAGTATTAGCACACCGTTCAGCACACTATCCAAAAGTTTTATAAAATACTAGCGACTGCATTCGCGCGTTTTGATTTTGCTCCCTCCTCTCCCGTCAAAGCGTTAGGTTTTATAGCTCAAAGCCTTTCTTGAAAATCAAGCTATCTAACACAACAAGATTTCAAGCGCATTCAAACCAACAAACAAACGACAGCTTCAGCTTTTTTATATTACAGTATTGATAAAATGTTCTGTATAGGGAGCATTATATACTCGTAATATAGTTTATAGGTTCTACTAACAGGGATAAGTTATTATTAATTGTAAGTAGTATTTGCATTCATTATATTATTTGTGTATTTAGTTTTAAACTGAATTTTTTTTATCAGCTTTTCAACAAAACCACCAAACTCATGTTTAAATAAACTCTTATAGGCATGATCTGTAAGCGTTTTGTAAATAAATAGTAATATTCTCATTTTATATTAAAGGAAACAAATAAATACAAAATCTCCACTTCTCTTAAGACATTTGTCATAACCACCACATTTTGTCCTGTATCCAATTTCAAACTACCCAAAAACACCTAAGGCAACATTAAAACTAAATTTCGACCACTTCAATTTGCAATAAACACTAACATACCATTCCAATATGCGTCCAATCTCCCCTCAGTGCTATCCAGAAGCAGGGATCGCATCTTCGTCAATGGCTTTATAAATATGCACACTTCTTTTTTCCGTCTGATTACAGCTGAATAATAAATTCAATTTTCCCGGGCAGCCATCAAATATTTTCCCGGTGATAACGTTTCTATATTTGGCCGGTCGGATCCTGGGAATAATGGTGTTATTTAGAGTGTTGCAATATGCTAAGATAGTAGGCTGCGGCATTAACAAGTCAAGAGATGGTTGTGCTCGGGTGCGGACAGGAGCGGTGTGGAGACACCTTTTCTTAGTGGTCTGTAAAAAAAGATGAATAAACAGAAGATGGTCAAACGCTTATTAATATATTATCATTTCTATGTTAGATTTAAAGAACTCAATTTAAAGTCCGACTACAATCTAGTAAAGTGCCAAACACTAGCGCTCAAAATATGCAACATGATATGTCAAGTGTCGCAAGTCGTAATGTTTATGTCTATCATTTCCATACAAACTTCTGATGATTTTCGACAAAAGACTTTCAACTAACGAAACCTAGATTCACGAATTCCATCTATTTATATATGATCACTTTTTTCAAAGACACCATGCCTGGAAATTGTCTCGTTAGGTACTAAAATATTGACGATAAAACTTAAACGAACGATATCCATACTTTATCTCATAAATAAATAAATAAATAATAATAGTCTCAGATTCCAATATTTTTCTTAACTTTAGATATGAAACATACTTTCATTAATTCCTGGTTCACTTACATCACCATGTAATTTGTGGATGAGAGAACTGATATTACACTAAAGAAGCTCAATAATATCTGTGTGTCGATTACGCCTGCTAAACACTGAATGCATAGCCAGGCAACAAAGAAGATTTTCAGTTTGACTGTTAATAATTAAAAAAAACAATTTTTAACCCAAAACTTTTACACACAAAGTCGTCTCCATGGTTTCCGCAGAACAATTTTTACGACATCGCTCAGCGCACGCCGCTCGGTAGTACGGCCTCTTACAATTTCCGCGGCCTTCTGGTGCGCCTGTTAAAAACACAATGAATAATTATTGCCCGTTGGTAGATACCTACTCGCTAACTAGATGCTGTCTTTTAGGGTGATGGGCAAAATGTAGTATGAGTTTAATAAGTATATTTGCAGTCTAATTGCGTTCGAGGGTAAGTCTTTTTTATAAGTCTTGCGTTATAATGTACTTCAGGTTCGAGGAGTGGGAGAGGAGACCTATCCTTAAGTCCCAAAGATTTATTAGATCCATAGAAAAAATGAATAAGGTTAGAATGGCCCCGATCAGTGCGGCAGCGAGCTTAATTGTAGGCATATGCCTGCATTGAGCCGTAGCTACTTCAGTCGCGTGACAAGAGCGTTGCATTATTTTTTGTCAAAAATGCCGTCTTTTGCTATAATTACTTGAAGAGCGTGAAGCCAGGTCATAAAAAATTAGAGAGAAAGTGTATTTTTTCACCGGTGAGTAATAATACGTAGTTATTTCGACATTATTTGCAAAAAACACTTTTTTATTATGATATTTCAAATGATAGCGGTTTTCTTGCACTAAGTTCAAAAAAATATATTTATTGATGACTGTCCACGCATATTATTAACAAATCTGCTATCTTAACACGCAATGTATCGCGTCCAATTTGCTTTGTTCGCTTGTATACGCATCACTAAGGATGTAGCTCACAGCTCAGTAAAATTATCGATAAATGGTAATTTCCCTACTGATGTATTAAAAGATAAAAATAAGTTTTGTTTATTAATTATTTGAAACATAATAATGATAAAATAAATACAATTAAGTTGAAGAGTTCATATGTTGGAACGCGCTTATCTCAGGAACTACTAGAGCTATTTGAAAAAAAAAAGTATTATATTCTAATTCGTGCTACCAAAATAACGTATCCCTGCAATAAAAAACTTTTCTACTTTCGCTGTTATTATCTTCGATTTTAATTTCTCGTTTGGTTATTTATTCGTAAAATAGGGTACAACAATTCACAGTAAAAATCGATATGTGTTCAATACTCTTTCACAAGTTCTACATTGGTTTACTGTCCCTTCGGCAGTGATACCGAAGTTAAACAACTTATGGCGCGATCGTGTTTTAATGAGTGACCATACCGACCATATTTAAGTGACCTAAACAACGAGCATCTCCGTGCTTCATGAAGCACGTTTAGCTAGTAAGCTAGTATCGGTTGATATTTTCTAACAGCATCTAAAAGCATTCGGTACCTATTAATTTTATCATAATTTTGAAATTTCGTTTTCCTACAAAAACTTAAAAAGAAAATTTCCTTAAAAATGGTTGACTTTTGGAAAGCATTCGGTATTAATTTTATCATAATTTTGAAATTTCGTTTTCCTACAAAAACTTAAAAAGAAAATTTCCTTAAAAATGGTTGACTTTTGGAAAGTATATTCTGGGATCAAGATTGTCCCAAATGAGCTCCCCCATCAACTCTTAAAAGAATCCAGTCATATAATCAATAACCCTGCATACAAATATTTTCGTAAGAGTTATTTGTAGTTAGCTATACACTTATTGTGAGTTTGTGTATAATTTTGTAATTTAACAAACCTCTGCAAAAGTTTGGTGATGTGATTTAAATGCGAACAAAAGCACTGCAAGGTTAACTGTTGTTTAATGCAACTGTACATTTCTTTAACTTAACCACCATACTAACTTGGGTCATATTTATTTATTAAAAACTTGCACATGCACGAAACATAAAATTGTACATGTGGCGGACTTAATGCCAAAAGCATTCTATACCGGTCAACCATACGTCTATATACCTAATATTGTATTTTTTTAATTGTAATCTTAACTATTTTCGTTCGTACTTATTTCGTTTGTTCTCTCCCCTTCCGTCCCTGCGTAAAGGTCAAACCTAAAGTCTTTCTCGATAAATTAGACATCCAACACAAAAACTTTTTTTTAATTGGTCCAGTAGTTCCTGAGATTAGCGCGATTAAACACATACAAACTCTTCGGCTTTATGGTATTAGCTAAGAATACAAATGGATAAATAGCATGGTAAGATATAATACCTGAATAATGTAGACCATGGCTTTTATGCTTTTATACCTTTAAACATTTTTCTTTACATTGGAATCTATATGTCGTATATAAGTAATATTATTTATCTTTATACAAAGAATGATTCAATTCTACTAATAGAACTATTTTTAGAAACTAATATTTAAAGGTATAAGTTACTCTATTTTAAGTAACGTTTAGCAACTCATTTTTTTCTTCTATTATTTTTATCGAAAGGCAATAGTAGTACCCTTTGTTGCGATCAAATGAGCTGTTAAATTATCCAAATTATTTCAAACTTAAATCCTATATGTTTATTTACAAAGAGAAACAACATTACATCGGTAATTGAATTTATAATAATCGACCTTTACCACATCACTAGTATTTTGACATAAAAGAACGAACGTATCTGAATGATGATTGGAGGTTTCACCGCTAGAAGCTCTGTGATTGGTAGTTGGTATCAAGTACTAATTACACCAATCACAGAGCTCCTAGCGGAAATGGTGATTGGTTTGTGATATTGGTGCGTTAATTCATTGATTGGTACTTTTATCACTGCAGCAACAGTGCGGTAACTCCCACCGGCGACAGAGGTTCCCATACAAACGAACGATCAGAACCATTCTAACCTTATTCATTTTTTCTATGATTAGATCCATTCTTCACTCACTTCATATAATGTCTTTAATATTAAGCTAAAAGACAACTTTTGCTATCTATCTAACTTAAGTTCAATATTCTTGGAGAGCTGTGTAAGCTTTACCTTATGACGACCACCTGGTGTAGTGGCTAAGCACGCTGGGTTTCAAGGCATCGCCGCTCCGAGGTCCCGGGTTCGATCCCTGGTCAGGTCTCAAAATGTGAAATCAACATTTTCTATATTGTTTCGGATCTGGGTGTTGTGGTACCACCGTTGTGTCTGATTTCCATAACACAAGTGCATTAGCTACGTACTTTGGGATCAGAGCCATGTGTGTGATTGGTGTCCAATGTTACTGTCCAATATTATCAAAGTTCTGGTTAAAAGTAACATTTTCTAGGTTTTTTGAATCATTATTTCTAATTGGTGTGCCCTTTAATGATATGAATGTATCTTAGTAACCATTTAAGTTAGTCCTGAGCGAGTAGTCCCATTTAATTAACTTTCTTATTTTCATTAACAAACAATCATAAATCTGCAGATCGTCCGAAAGAAAGACTAACGCCCATTATAAAGAAATTAGCAGTAAATTTCTGTATATACATACAAACTAAGGGGGAGGCACTCTGAAAATTTATGGGCTCCTCAAGACTGAGGTACTAAACAACGTTGAACAAAAAACACCCGGGATCACTCTAGGAGGGGGGAGTGAATCAAATACTTCGTCTGCGAAAGAAAATAAAATAAATTTATTTGCTTCATTGGGGGAGTTTAATTCGTCGGAGCGGTGGCCATATTTTTTCTTCCTTTGCCGATGTTGGGCACCAATATTTTCGGCGAACGACTCTTCAGAAGTTTCAATTTTGCGCTTTCTTGAGACAACAGATCAACCCTTTTAGGGTATCTACCTCAATGATTGTTTTAGCAAAGAGCAATGGATTGTTGTCTTAAGTTTTTAATAATATTCACCTTATTATTCCATAAACGTTAGGTGTATTTTTGTTAGTATTGAGTAGCAATCATTATATCAATTATGTACTAAATACATCAAAGTGCATAAAGGATCACTTCATACGATGATGATGTATATTTTCGGTAGCCAATATGATGGCTATCTATATCCGGTAGCCAAACACACTGCATAATTTAACTTCATATTTTTTTAATCAGGATTTCAATTAACCAATGTTCTACTTTTTGATCTCATACTTATAACAAACATAATTATCACATTTTTTTTCTTGTTTGTTTAACAATCTATGTAGAATTGTGACGAAAAACAGCGGCACTCTTGCTTTAAGTCTTATTTCTACAAACTTAACTTGGATCGCTCTTGACATTACGTCACCGACGCAAAGGCACCGACATATCTCCGCCAAACAGTGATCTATGTAAATACGGATGCCTCCGCCACGCATTGCCTAAAGTGGCCGCTGTTGACGTTAGGGTGACTAGGCCTGTTGGTTATTATTATTCAAATATGTTCTTCATTGCACACCATGTGCAATTAATATTACAGGTAGAAAAACGTAATTTTATATTAGGTAGTAGTACAAAAAAAAATCTTCCATGCAAAGCAGGTTGAGAGATGTTGGGACTGTCCGATTTTTTGTTAGTGCAGAGAAAATAGCCTTATTTTGCCATAATAAAAAAACAACTACGCGTGTTTACAAAATTTCAGCTCAATCAGTTGAAGATAACTGGTTCTAAATTAAGTTGCAAGATTCCACCCGGAAAAACATACATTGCAAGTTAAATAAACGCTTGAAATTAATGTTATATTTTATCGACAGAGTATATGCTACGTCCTTTTTTGATTTAATCAAAATCAAAACCTTTAAAAAAATGTAGAGCATTATGCTATTATAAGTATGGCGATGAATACGATGTAACTGAAATATTTTTTTGTTGACTTAAAAATATTCCCTTTGATACGAAAAATATTTAGATCACTAATTAATTTTTTACTTTTTGTGACACGATAACAATTTATTGATAGCCTCAATGCTTCTAGCCTCTTACTTGCTTCAGTTTTTTTTTAATTTTTGTCGGGCAAAGCGTTTTTTTTTGCATTAATTATATTTTTGTGTCCCTCATTGTCCTACGAAATACTTATATCTGGTCACCTCAAGCTCAAACGCGGGCGGTGATCTTCAAAGTTGTAGTAGTGCTTCTACGCTCGTATTGTGCTAATATTCGGCAGGCTTTGTAGATCTTACTGACCCGTTGGCTTAGTTAGTAGTGTTTACTTGAGTATTGCGTAGGTAGGTTCTTATACCAATTTTTACTATACAAGGGAAAATCCGGAAAAGAGGTTCTGGCTTTCTGACAAAAAGTTAATAATAATATGTAGGGCAGCTTGTGGCGAGCTGTTGGGCAGTAGCGACCCCACGTACCTGATTGCACCTGGAAGAACCCATATTTCTCATCTCACCTTCACTGGCCGGGCAGAGTGAACATTGATGAGGGACAGGATCTCCCACCTCTTGCTTGCCTTCATGGATTGGCTTGAGTGGAGACTCGCAAGAGCAGAGATGCTCGGGAAAAGAAAGTGTGCCAGTAAGATGCTTGTCTGTTGCCTGAAAGCCGTGGTACACCTCTTCACTCCCCTAGCACCTCAACTGTCCCCCCCTTGTTCCCAACGTCACTTAGAGCTAGCAACTAATTTTGGGGGCCCGTCGACTGAGTGTGCAAGTCACCCCCAGCCATTTTATCCGTGTTAAAAACATACGTCAAGCAGGGCCTATAGTTCTTCCATAGTCCCAGATACCCGTTCCACCTGACACCCACACCCATAACCCAGTATCTATTTTTCCAGAACCGGGTTGTCCTAAGGTGCACTTGTATAGTGCATACAGGGATAATTGTCAGTTTGTGTTACACAGATTATAGATTAATGTTGTCAAAATGGCCTCTGCGTGTTGGATTAGGCCCCAAGTACGCCTTCCAAAGGTCCGGGATCCCATGGTTCTAAGAATGGAAATAACATTCATAATAATTAATAAACATTAATGCACGTGTAAGGATACAAATCAAAAACATTTAAAACAGACAAATCACAGTACAATATTGGCAGTCATGTCGCTGGAAGCGATCTGTTTTAAACAACCATTGTTAATAGTTATTTTACTTTATAAAAGTATACATAACAGTCCTTATTAATATAACAAATAAACACTAATACACTTACAATACAGATCTTGATTATGTTAGAATTTATTTGAACTGATTTTGACGATATTTACATGTGACTTAAACTACGAAATTGGCCTTGCCCCAGTTTTCATTAATCTTCTAAATCCATGCAGGATTTATCGTACATTTATAATTCGGTGTGAAAGAGCAAATAACAAAAATGTTAGTGAAAACGCTGCATCCGTTCACCGCATAACTCAAAACTGCAACAATACAAAATAAATCTCGTACATATTTCACTCAAAATTCAACACCATAGAAAATTTTAACGTTCTCAAGTTGCAGTCAAACCCTTAAAAAGGGCGCGACGGGAAACGTCGAATAAATCAGCGAGAACGCGCTAGACAAATAAAACATCAAACGAAACAAAAAAGTGTGTATCTGCACGAAATTCGCAAAAAGAATTACAAGCTATAACATGCAGTAGTGTTAACTATAACCAATCTTGATTAAATTCGTCGATCGATTTTGGCGCTTATTTGTATGTATTTATGGTCCAAGATGATTGCATATTTGAAATGGTAGTGATTTAGTCCCTATCGGCCGTCAACCTGATTAATGTCGCCAGTAAATCAGCGGATTACGACAATGCGAGAAATGACGAGTCGCGGCCGGATCGCAAGCGATACTTTTGCATGGGACAAGGCACAACTTTCAAGCTGTATTAAGACGGTATTACAATTTTATAATACCGTAACTTTCGTTGTTTATACCATTTGACGATATACCTATTTATATTGCAAATACATACACACATATAAAAGAAGATTTCGCTGATAAAAGTTTATGGACAATTTGATACCAATAATACTTTATTTACTTACACAATGAAACAATAAAATGGCTTTTTAAGACTTTTTTTTTCCGAAATCAAAATTATTCTTAAGTGTTATGATAATTAATCTAACATTGAAAAAGTTTCATTGCAAATGTATTTTTTTTACTATTTAATATTTTTCAACCATGCTAAAGATTTCCGCTCGTGACTTGCAACAATCCTTCGGTCATATCGAATTATTGGGTAAACACGTAGTGTAATCGGCCGATCGTTTCATTTAGAATGCGAGTGTAAGGGTATCGAAGAAATATTGCTTATAATATTTCTAATAAATAAGTGTGAATTGGAAATAATAAGATTTGTAGCCCAAAAAAACGTTTGAACAGCTTGCTAGCAATAAATATTTGCTAACTATTCTGTGCAACTTGTATTGAGGCTGCGAATAATTTTGACTGTTTTTTTACTTAAATATACGAGTAATTTGTGTGTTATATTTGAGTTTTGAATTTACTGTTCATAGTATTTTTTATTTGATTTATTACCTTATCTGACGTGACTTTTATTAAGCACACAGCTATTGTAATATTTATCGAATTATCTGCCTCAATAAATTTAATAAGGCATACCGTGGTACAATAAAGTTTATCACACTATCACTTTTTATTACTTACTCTGTTCCAACATAATAGAACAAAGATCACAATGGAATCCACTGCATTATCTCATTCATGTTTACTAGTATCGTGCTTCATAAATTTACGACCCATCTTCACCATTGACAAACCCATAGACTACACACTGTACCTTTCTTTCGGATGGAAACAGCGTTGAAATAATACAGTTACTTGGCAAGAGGGGCTATTGTAATTTCTGTTACTGTTCCGTCGTTAAAAGTGAAAGAACTTTTGTAGGTTTAGAGGTAAACTTTTATAAACAAAGCTGGGTTTCTGAGAATATTTTTTTAAAAATGAACATAATAATTATAAGGGAGAAGGGATAAGAATTGTGTTTTTAGCACAGTTCTGTAATGATTAATGTACCTTCATTTATTATTTATAGAACTGTACTGAAAAACATAATTCGTGATTTCTTTAAAAAGAAAAGATAATTCTGAAAGTTATTTAAAAAAAGGATATTCAATAAATAAATGGTAAAGAAAAACACGATTGCAAATGATAACTCAAACGAAAATTATCGATCAATTTTAACACCGTTAAAAGGGTCTTATTCAAAAAATTCTTACGGACCGCTAAAGTGGCGTGTGTGCGTGAGACGTTGTCACGATGTTACTGACAAATTGATTTATGTAGTCGGGGGAAGCACTCGCGGCAAGTTTGTCGGAGGCCGGGTTACGCGTACGCGCTGCCACATAACAGTTTTACTACGTTGTTGTTGAGTGTTTGGTGTTTGGGCTAGGTGTTCTTTTTTTATTTATTTGACTAAGAAATTACTTTTTAATATTGAGTGACGTAATTTTAAGGATGGAGAAAGGGTCTTAATTGTTGTTTAAATTGTTCTTAATTGCTGTTTAAATTGTTTAGTTACACAATGACTGGGTTTTTATAGTGATATTAAGTGAATTCGGCATTTTTTTGTTTTGGTTATTCGACCGGACCAAAAAACATAAATTCGAACACAAAACTAAAAAAATAATACGCATAAAACTGTATTTCATTTCATGTGTGTACAATATAAGTGTATGTGTGCGTGTTTATTCTGTCACGAATGACGTGACTCAAATTGATTTACTACGTAGGGGAAGCGCACTTGCCGGCAACTTCGCTTAATGACCGAGTTCACGGACGCACTGCAACAGTTTATTTTATTTTAGTCATCTTATTATGTGTGTTGAGTGTTAGGCGCACCGCATCAAATAATTATGCGGTCTACCAATTAATCAATCGTTTTATTTAATCTGTTTTCAAATTGTGTGGTCATTTTTGAATATTTGCGAAATTCTCTACGACCTAAACTTACGCTTGAATAGTTTTCAGGAAAAGTTTAGTTTTTTTTTAGAGTGCATAATGATTTTGAAGCACTCAGTCGAGTGGCAAACTCGTCCCGGATTCGATCCCCATTCAGGTCTGTCTAGACTCTACATGTATTTTTTAATCAACTGTAGTAGGAAAATGTAATTAAATATTGTTGAATAAAAAATGTGAATTTATAAAGCTGTAATATTTTTGAGTCGTATTGGCATTCGTTTTTTTTACCTTTTGACTTACACACATACGATTGAATGTGTGTTACGTGTTTATATAATAGAGGAAAACAACATTCTATATTGTTTTGTTTAATATGTATGCATTCTACACTTTTACGATCACTAAAAACCGTCGATATTAACATAAGTGTGTACTCCAGTAATTGTCATTAAATCAAAATTACCACTTTAAAAGCCGTCAAAGGACACAAAATCTCACGGGAACATCACTCCTTCACTTTACGACTTTAATCAAAATTTTATTTTCGACCCTATGGCTATTGACATTAGATCTACTTGTTCGTGTATTTTTTGTCAGCTCATCAAGTTTCCAATAGCCATTTTAGGGAGAACCCTAAATTAATAAATATCTGCAACAATGACGGTCCAAGCTAAAATTGACATTGCAGTACTTGAGTCGATATGAATACGAGTCCCATTGGTGATCCACCCATGGGACATTACCAGGCTATAAACTAAATGTCATGGGATTGGAGAACACACACTAAATCCAACATTTTAATGTGTATACATTTTATGGGCAAAGGAATAAAACTTGAGGTGTCAATTGTTTGATGATACAAAAACTTTACGTTCACCAGTTACTTAGATTTTGTGGAGCCTTCTAGAGTAGAGTATATAAAAAGTAAAAATATTGACTTACAACATATTTAGAAATATTATTGCAAAACACACTAAGGTATATTTTGTAAACGTTTACATATTATCTTCTCTCTCATTTCATGAAAGCCAACTTTAAATTATGAAGATTTTTAAAAATCTTAATCTCGAAATATGTTTTTAATTTTTACCGACTTAAAAAGGAGGTAATTGATTCAATGTGTTTGTATGTGATATCTTTGGAATGTTATAATATTATAGTATGTTGATATAGTAAGGCTTCCACACATGTGCTAAATTTCATAAGTGTATGTGTGTTTGTATATTTGTCCACGGATCTCTTACAAAACGCGAGGGCATTGCGAGATGATTATTTTGAAGATCATTTATGTATATTTCAACTTAGGGGACGATAAAAGTTTCATCGAAATAGTTCCAGTAGTTTTTGAGATATGGGTAATAACTTAAAAATCATGTATTTTTTATGTGTCGTCTTGAAAAAGCTTAAAATAACGCATTTTATTTAAATTTAGAAGGAACTTATTATTTAAGAGTCGGTGCATAATGTGCGAGACTGTTGGTACCTACACCAACTGTAAGCTTTTGACATCATGCACTGACTCCAAAAGAATTTGTTTCTCCTAATTGGCAGAGAAATGTGTTATTTTGAGCTTTTTAGTCTGTTTTTTGGAGGCGCTTTAATAACACACCAGCTATACTGGATAAGCTATACGAATAACAAAGTCAAAATTTTGATCTAGCCAGCGTTTTTTTTGCTGCATTCTTTTTCCACTCAGTTTGTCAAACACATTTGCAAACCTATTCCCAAACGGCGTAATTAACAAAATAATTGTATCGGCAATGCGACAGCGCATTATATCGAATATACTGTCATCTAACATAACATATATTGAGTACAATGTCATAAAGTACGCGAAATTACATGGGACCGATATCCAAAAACAATGCCCTGATTGGCGAGCCAAAACGAACGACATTCAACCCTAAACATCCAAAAACAAAGAACAATTTCGCGCGTCATCAACTATGCATGCAACTATACGAGTGAATAAGTTTTTTCAATTATAAAAGACTTAATTTGTTTCACTACCAACAAGCAATATATAACCCTAACGATGTCCAATGCAGTCGATTTTCGCACAGCTTACTCCCCACGTACAACGTTGTAACTCCGAAAAGGTTATCCACGAAAATGTTAATATAATAGTTGCTTCAGTACTACGGGTTTGTTGGCGTGAAAGCATAAATCAATTTTATAGCCCCATCTAAATCAAACGCGTTTTAATGGGAGGCCCCCGTCATATCATAGCAGAGTATGATAATTTACGGCTACTATGTGACGAATGTTAGAAATAAAGGTCCTGCCACCCTCTGGGATTAGTTTTATGCCCTAAACCGTGGTCGTAAATATGTCGCGCGTATCTTGGGGAGTGAAGATATTTTTTGGACTTGCACGGTTCGCCGTGGCAGGCGTGTTTATTGAAACGATAAGTTGTGTTGAAACTGTCGCCCACGTGACGGATTTTCGTCGTGCTGAGGTTTTGTGTGTGAGACGCGTCGAAGGTTTAGAGATTCCGTATTGTTTTTTTCAGATGATTCTCAAGATCTAGACGTTTTGATCCTGCCTACGAAATGTAGAAATGTCTCTACAAAGGACTGAGGTCTGCAATGTAGAATGCGTGAAGTATGTCCTCCTTCTTCGCCCTAGGGTGTAATTCAGATTTACCTACAAAATAAATATAAGAAAAGCGTGTGCTGTTGAAAGTCATGGATGTGTTAATTAATGAGTTTTATTGTCATTTGAAAATTTTTGATTGCGAAATTAAACCCAGAGAGCCTTTAGTTGGCATCCCTGGACAACTCAATATCAAATCGTCATAATTCATAGACTTTGATAGTTTATTTGAATCAATTGACTGCATTCAAATTAGAAGATTAGAACAATTCACACCAACTCGACTGATTGTTTGTATATTTTTTTTTGTTATTATTAACTTATGCGAAAGATTGTAAGTTTCATAAAAAATATTTATAATTACCCACATGTTCTGGGTTTAGCAACAATCCAAATGAATCTCTAAAAACAATGACCTCATTCGGTCGTTTTTCGTGTATCACATATTATAGCAACATATAAAATTTATGGCACACATAAATTTCATTAATTACGTACGTTCTGATGATTAATGGTCACTACCCGTTGTAGATTTAAACAAAATATCGTTATTTAACAATAATAATAACATAACTATCAAATGGACGGTGCGAACCGGTCCAATTTCAAAGTGATTTAGATGGGATTAAATTTTGCGTTCAAAAATCTGACCTCGCAGACTTGGCGGTGAAATGGTCGTGTGCTTATCTCAAACATTATCATATTCAATTATGTATTTTGATAGAAATTGGTTCCCTTTCACATATGATATAAAAATAAACCTGTAAGCTTCGATATTGCTAACCAATTTTTTTAGGTTAGAATGTTTGATGCTCTGTTCTATCTAATTATATCTAATAGTATATCTAATCTATACTAATATTATAAAGCTGAAGAGTTTGTTTGTTTGTTTGTTTGAACGCGCTAATCTCAAAAACTACTGGCCCGATTTGAAAATTTATTTTTGCATTGGATAGTCCATTTATTGAGGAAGGCTTTGCATAACTGAGCACTGGCTCAAGCAGCATGAACTGATGTTATCGATAGATAATTATAATCTTATTAGTTCGTTCACTAGGGAGACTGCCATTCGCGGCGGGACACTTATATTAATTAATAATAAACTAAAATGTAAAGAGCGAAAAGACATAGTGTCTCTCACTATTGAGCGAACAATTGAGATATCGTGTGCGGAGCTGGACGACTACATTATTGTCTGTGTTTATAGACCCCCAAGTGGAAACTTTAAATTATTTGAATCTGTAATGGAAAATGTGTTAAACAAAATATGTAAAACTACAAAGAAAGTAGTTGTATGTGGAGATTTCAATGTGGACATTATAGATATTACGGAGGAAAATCGCGTTCGGTTTTTGAGCATTTTCAAATCATTTGACCTCACTCCGATTTTCGCTGAGCCCACTAGAGTAACTCCTACAACAGCTACTTGCTTAGATAATATTCTCTGCAACTGTAAAATCATCAAACAATCTATTATTAATTTTGTAAAATCGGATCATTGCGGTCAGATAGTTACACTACAGAACCGTTTTATTCCACCCCGTCTAGAAATCAAATGCAGGCCGGTCACTGTATCTCGTAAGGACAAATTTAAAAACCTTGTAAGTGATAAAATACCGTCTATACCCTTTGATAAAAAAAATGCTAGTGACTTGTATGAACAATTATTTCAGGTAGTTAAAAAACAATTTGATATTACTTTCCCTCAAAAGAAAATACTTATCAATAACTGTAAACCGAAATTCAGTGACTGGGCTACACGAGGAGTTTATACAAGTAGGAAAAAAATTTTTGAATTGTATAACAAAAAAGCATATAGAAAGGATCTATCGTTTCATGAGTACGTTAAGAGGTACTCAAAAATTTTCAAAAGAGTTTGCTATGTAGCTAAGTCGAATTACATACGCGATAAAATTAAAAAATCTAGTAATAAAATCAAAGAAACATGGAATATTATAAATAAAGAAACATGTAAAACGAAATCTCATGATAACAAATTTAGTCTAGAAATAAACAACAAGCATAATAAATCTGACGACGAGGTAGCAAACGCTTTTGAGGATTACTTCTGTAACATTCCTATAGAGACGACTAAACAGTTGAGTTCTTGCTCAAGTCACGCGAAATCATTACTTGTGTCGAGTGTTCATAAGTGCGAATCCTCATTTAAATTCAGAAATATTAGTCCTTTAGACATCATAAAAACATTTAAAGAATTAAAACAAAAGAAAACAGAGGATAAATCGGGTATATCAATAGACACAATAAAACCCATTATACCTCTAATAGCTCCTTACTTATCTTATATCTTTAATGAATGTATTGACCAAAATCAGTTTCCAAATTTATTGAAACATAGTTAGGTTGTCCCTTTATTTAAATCGGGAGACAAAAGTGACCCCAGCAATTTTAGGCCTATTTCAATATTACTCACAATAAGTAAAATTTTTGAAAAACTCATTTATAATCAATTACTTTCCCATTTTAAACTTAATAATTTACTACACGAAAAACAGTTTGGGTTCTCTAAAGGTAGAAATACAACTGATGCCGGAGTAGCACTCATCAGACACATTCTTGATGCTTATGAAGACAAACATGATGCCGTAGGTGTATTCTGTGATTTATCAAAGGCGTTTGATTGTGTAGACCATCAGACACTGCTCATTAAGTTAGAACACTATGGTGTCTCGGAAAACTCATCTAAGTTGTTAAGTTCGTACTTATCAGGTAGAATACAATCAGTTAACATAAATGGTACCTACTCTTCCGGAGCCCCTCTTCAAATGGGGGTCCCCCAGGGCTCAATATTGGGGCCTTTACTTTTCCTGATATATGTAAACGACCTGCCATTTTATTCCACAAATCTTTGTGAGATAGTTCTGTTTGCTGATGATACTTCTTTGATTTTTAAAATGAAAAGACATGAAGAAAATTTTGACGAAGTAAACAATACTCTCTCCAAAGTGTTGAATTGGTTCACCACCAATAACTTGTTGCTGAATGCTAGTAAAACTAAATGTGTAAAATTCACTTTGCCTAATGTAAAGCAACTTACACCAAATATTGTACTAAATGGTAATAATCTAGTTTTAATAGACTCCACTGTATTTCTGGGCATTACACTTGACTCAAAATTACAGTGGGGACCTCATATTGAAGCCCTAGCTAGGAGGCTAAGCTCGGCTGCCTTTGCAGTTAGAAAAATAAGGTATCTGACTGATGTTGAAACGTCGAGGCTTGTGTATTTTAGTTACTTCCACAGTATTATGTCTTACGGTCTTCTCTTGTGGGGTTCTGCTGCAGACATTGATACCATATTTATTTTGCAGAAAAGAGCCATTCGTGCTATTTATAAACTAAGTCCTCGTGACTCCCTGAGAGAGGTCTTTAAGAAAATCAACATATTAACTGTGGCTTCTCAATACATTTTTGACAATATAATGTACGTCCGTAAAAATTTAGATTATTTCATGAAGAAGAGCGACATTCACTCATATAACACAAGAAATAAACACAAGCTTGTCGTTCCTAACTTCAGATTAGTTAAAACTAGTAATTCGTTCATGGGAAATTGTATAAAATTCTTTAATGATATACCACACAATCTTGTCGAATTGCCGGTTGATAAATTTAAGAAACACGTTAAAAACACGCTTATGTCTAAAGGCTATTATAAGGTTCAAGACTATCTGAACGACACGAATGTGTGGTCTGTCCAGCCTGCACCGTCTGATGTACTTACCTTTGATGATTTTGATTTTACGGCAGCTAGTGGTGACTGAGTTTGTTCCGGCGTTTCTTCTCAGCACTTGCCTAATTGTCTGTGTTCTGTCTCGAAGCGCTGGTAGGGCCCAAAAGATAAGGAGACATGATTCGGCCCCTTCAGGGCACAATTAATTTTATTTTATTTTTCACTGTACATTTGACGTTCATAAGTGGCATATTGTGTCCTAAATTGAATAAATATTTTTTTGATTTTGATTTTGATTTTGATTTTGATTTTTTAGGCTATATAACATAAAGATACGACTCATAAGACCACAGCAGAAATGAAAAATGTTGCGAAAACGGGAGAAAGATATTCCTTTTAAGAGCTTCCGCTGCATACGCTGCGGAAACCGCTTAAGTTACACAAAAATCATGTATGACAGGATTGTTCAGCATTAAGAGTTCTATAATAAAGTCTGCGACAGCATATGTCTATCTTTTATGGTTGACTTACGACAACCTTTTTTATGTTAATAAAATTGTAAAAAAATAATGCATTATTTTTAGAGGTGTATTATACACACAGGTATTTATTCTTATCAAAATAAATACATTCATCATCACGAAAATTTCATTTAGAACCGAGTTGCCCTTTATATCATTTGATTTCAATAAATATCTTAGGAGCTATCACAGTTTTAACATAATTCCGCACCAAAATAATGTTCGCAGCTTAAGTACAACGTGCGCTTGCGCTAATCTATACTAATATTATAAAGCTGAAGAGTTTGTTTGTTTGTTTGTTTGTTTGTTTGTTTGAACGCGCTAATCTCAGAAACTACTGGCCCGATTTGAAAAATTCTTTTTATGTTAGATAGTCCATTTATCGAGGAAGGCTTTAAGCTATATAACATAAAGATACAACTCACAAAACCACAGCAGCAATGAAAAATGTTGCGAAAACGGGAGAAAGATATTCCTTTTGAGAGCTTCCGCTGCGTACGCTGCGGAAACCGCTAAAGTTACACAAAAATCATGTATGACAAGATTGTTCAGCATTAAGAGTTCTATAATAAAGTCCGCGACAGCATAAGTCTATCTTTTATGGTTGACTTACTACAACCTTTTTTATGTTAATAAATTTGTAAAAAAATAATGCATCATTTTTAGAGGTGTATTATACACACAGGTATTTATTCTTATCAAAATAAATACATTCATCATCACGAGCATTTCATTTAGAACAAAGTTGCCCTTTATATCATTTGATTCCAATAAATATCTTAGGAGCTATCACAGTTTTAACATAACTCCGCACCAAAATAATGTTCGCAGCTTAAGTACAACGTGCGCTTGCGCTAATTATATTATAAAGCTGAAGAGTTTGTTGGTTTGAACGCGCTTATCTCAGGAACTGCTGAACCGATTTGAAAAAATATTTCTGTGTCAGATAGCTTATTTATTGAGAAAGGCTTTAGGAAATAAAACATCACGCTGCGACGGGAGGGGAGGGAGCAAACTCAAAACGCGCGGACGAAGTCGCGGGGGACCGCTATATATTATAAAGCTGAAGAGTTTGTTTGTTTGAACGCGCTTATCTCAGAAACTGCTGGACCGATTTGAAAAAATATTTCTGTGTTAGATAGCTTATTTATCGAGAAAGGCTTTAGGATATAAAACATCACGCTGCGACGGGAGGGGAGGGAGCAAACTCAAAACGCGCGGACGAAGTCGCGGGGGACCGCTAGTTACACTATATTTTGAAAGCAAGAAGCTAATTGCTTGTAAAAGAATAAGAAGGTCTTGTACTAAGTCCGTTGTTTATATAAAATATTTGTGTTTCTTATAGTCCTGGAGGTAAATTTAACGTAATAATTACAAAATGTTATAAGCTTTAAGTGGTGCAAGAAGCCAAAAAAAGTGTATCGTATGCATGATTGTGCTAATCAAATGTTTTGTACTTGGTAAGCATGTATTTTCTTATCATTATTTAAATAAAGCTCTTTAAAAACAAAAACAAAAAAAAAATTGCTTGTAAAATAATCTTGTCCATTAACAGTAGTATTGCTTTAATTCAAACAAAATCGACTACATACCAGTCCCAGAAGTAGGATGGTTAATTTTTAATGATTCAAATCCTTTTTTTCTTGTTTTATAATGTTTTGTTACTATACAAACATAGCAACATAAATTGCACTTCTAAAAATCAACTGTGCCAGACAAAGAATCGAACTTGAATCCTAAAAATTAAGATAGAAAAGATCTGAATTGGTGATTATTCCTAGGCGCTGTGCATGGTGATCTAACAAACGACCTTGTAAAGTTGGAAGATTGCACTTGGCACCGCTTCCCTACAGCTGCTCCGTTGCAATCGGAAGGGCTGTGTTAAGAAAAACCGGCTAAGTGCGAGTCGGACTCGCGCACTGAGGGTTCCGTGCCAGTTTTAACTGAATTAGGGATCCACTGACTTCCACTTAGCTAAAATACCACAATATTTTGTTGACATAAAATATAACTTTGTTTTTCATAGTGTTTGTTTAAGAAACAAAGTTATGTTTGCGGTTGTTGAAAATGTGCTACATCTCAAAAACTACTAGTTTGATCCCGTCCAAATAAATTTTCATTGAAAGTGTTTGTTAAGATCTACATTATATATTTTTTTCAAGACAGACAGACAGACAAAACTGTAAGGGTTCCGTTTTTGTTTCATTC
Source organism: Pyrausta purpuralis (assembly GCA_963924145.1). Lineage (NCBI taxonomy): Eukaryota > Metazoa > Arthropoda > Insecta > Lepidoptera > Crambidae > Pyrausta > Pyrausta purpuralis. The sequence continues at coordinate 27,165,284 of OZ001649.1, forward strand.
AGCTACGGAACCCTTAAAAGTTCACCGATCGGATTTTCTTTGTCGAATAAAAAATAGCTTCTCAGGGTCACGATTTCTATGTAATTATATTTTAATCGTGCCATAGTTTTTTACGTGTAGACATTTCATTTTTTTTTTAGGGTAAAACGGTTATACTCGCAATCGAATTACCACACGAAAAAAGTAAAATTGCCGCAAGAATTAACCTCCTGGACGACTTGTTGATTATAAAATCGTCTATGAAGAAATTTAACACAGGTTTGCGTTTGACGACGCGTTTTGTGGTAGTGGTTAGCGATCCTAACTACTGAAACAGCGGTCGCGGATTTGAATCTCGCAAGAAGCAAATGTTTGTTATTTATGTGATAGGCACGAACATTTGTATCTTAGTCATGGATGTTTTAAGTATTTAACACGTCAGGTGCCCTGCACTCGGGTCCGAGTGTTTGCGGCGACGTCAACTCTGACGTCATTTTATACAGGGTGACTTTTTTATCAGTACCGATATTTTGTGTAAAGACTCCACTGATGAATATGAACAACTTTTACTATGAGGGAAATAGTGAAATCGAGAAAAAAAGTCAGCTGTTCAATACATTTTGACCGCGCGCCAATTGAACTTTTGTATGGAACAGCTGATTATTTTTTCTCGATTTCACTATTGCCCCCATAGTAAAAGTTGTTCATATTCATCAGTGGAGTCTTTACACAAAATATCGGTACTGATAAAAAAGTCATCCTGTATATTGCAATCGGACTCGTGTGCTTTGCCACCGGCAACCTGTGTGCCAACCTCGAGAGTTCATGTTTTTTTTTGTAATAATAACTACGCAAATACTTTTTTACGTTTTTAATTTAATTACGCGTCAAAATTGCGGTTTCCTGGCCATATCTTCATATTTTTTTAAGGCAGTCAAAGTGTTAAATATTTATGGGAGACGCCCCCGTCATAATCTTTTCTGATACTTCGTAAGACAAAGAAGCATATTCCTTACTTTTAAACTAGTGTTGTGTGGCGCATATTTAATTAATATGACCATTATAAGTGTCTGATCTAGTGACATCAACCTTCAGTCTTATCACAATACAGTTTTATCATCAAACATGATTCCTCTACTTAATGAATGGAGTGATGTTCTCTCTTCATTAAGGCCTTGACCCCATATGTGTTGGCCGACATATAGGTATGTAAACATGTCAGGTACATTTGACGTGTTTTCAGGTCGTAGATCAGACACGGCGGCCGTGTCACCCGGCTCCAAATAAATAATGTCCGCCTGTCAATTGGTGGATGGTGCTATGCGAAATTAAAGAATTATTAACTCTTTAGTAAAAAAAATCATTATATTTGTTTCTAAATCTTGTTGAAATGTAAAGTTTTTAAAAAAAAAACTGTATAGAACCTTCAAAGACAGCTTTATTTATTTAATCAATTTAACTTCATTGCACTATAACTTGTACAATTGGTGGACTTGAAGCCATTCTCTACCAGTCAAGCGCTTAGTAATGCATGGCGGATCATTAATGATACGTGAGAAGAGTGGTACTTACAAAAAAAACAGATCTTTCTAAGCATAAAAATTATAAGATATAAGGTCACATATACATATTAAAAGGGCTGATTCAGCACAATAAATGGAACATTTGTTGTAGAAAACACTTCGGGTTTTAATACGCTAGTTTTTGAAAAGAATAAAGATTAAGATAATTACTTTTTTCAGTAACTTATTTCTTATTAATTAAGTATGAAATTAAAGAAAAAGAACGATTGGGCATTGAATTGAGCGAGGTGAAGCCGATGACTGTTTTAAAAAAATGATATTTTCTTTGTAAGAGAAAAAATAAATAAAAAAAATCAAATTTCCAAAAAAATATGATAGTGTCCTGTTTCTATGATGTATACAAATACACAGTTAAAATATTATCACTTAAAACGATTTGACCTTATATGGGCAAAAGACTAATGAACATACATTGAATACATAGACTTAATAAATACAAAATTATAAATGAGTAAATTGATAATCAGTGAGCTTACGTGGCAGTGGACAGGGTACATAGCGCGAAGAACTGCTGTTTGGGCGGAAAAGTTCTAGATTCCAATCTACTATAGAGACCCTTCGACCAAAAGCGCAGTGGGACGTCCACCTTGTCGGTGGACGAACGACCTTGTAAAGATCGCAGGATCATAGTGGATGCAGACCGCTCATAACCGGTCGCTGTGGAAAGCCGTTGGGGAGGACTATGTCCAACTGTGGATGTCCTTTGACTGATAATGATGCTGATGATGAAAGTGATGATATTGACGACATCAAAAATGACACAAGTGGTGGACGACAAATGGTGGTTAATCATGAAGTGAGCCAAGGTTATAATAGTGGGTGCGAAGAGACTTTTTAAAAGAAAATTCCTAGAAAAACTACTTTGTAATGCTTCGTGTGACCTAAAAGTGCTGATGGTCGATTAAAATAAGTAACGTAAAATAAAATTAATCAAAGAGTTATTTCCAGGCTTAATCTGCTTATTACACATAAGCTACCATTTGTTATTAAAAAAAAAATGCCAGTTATTCAAACTACCAAAAGTTTCTGTAAAAAATATATATTTAAGAACTGGAGTCAGGTTTAAATATTTCTTTCATTAATTTGATTATCTTCAAACTGAAATGTTATTTAATAATAACATTGACCTTACAGAGAGCATTACACAAACTTATCAAGTACACAGGTAGAGGAGCGAAGGACTTGTTCTAACAGAGGTAAGAAGTAACAGGCTCTTTTCGCCAGGATCTTATTTTATAAACATATTTCTTAGTCTCGATTTAACCTATAAACCGCGCTGCATCGTGTTGCTATAGCCATGGTCCCGCCTGCCCGTGCACTGAACATAAGCGTGAACGCGTTTCATTTTTGCCAGATTATTAAATAAATAAATAAATAATAATAATAAATATCCTTTGGACATTCCCACACATCGCCATCTAGTCCCAAAGTAAGCTACTCAAAGCTGGTGTTATGGGTGCCAGACAACGGATATGATACTTAAATACTTTTTGTTTGTAAATACATACATGATATACATAGAAAACATCCAGACCAATACAAACAGACATGTTCATGCACACAAATGTTTGTATTGAAAAAGATTATATTCAATCAAATTTTAGCACACTTTTCATCAAACAAGTTATTACATAACAAACAATTCGGTTTTACTAAAGGAAGAAGCACCACGGATGCAGGAGTTGCTCTTTTAACACATGTATTTGATGCCTATGATAATAGGCATGATGCTTAAGGGATTTTCTGTGATCTATCGAAAGCGTTTGATTGTGTGGATCATGAAACATTACTTAAAAAAATATGTCACTATGGGGCATCATTGAACTCATTAAACTTAATTAATTCATATCTCTCAGGTAGAATGCAAAAAGTATGTATAAACGGAACTGAGTCTTCTGGAGCACCTCTAACAATGGGTGTGCCCCAGGGATCTATATTAGGACCTCTTTTATTTTTAATATATATAAATGACCTCCCGCATTTTGTAGGGAATCTTTGTGATATAGTATTGTTTGCTGATGATACTTCACTTATATTTAAAATTCCAAGAGGTGAAGGAAATTTTGACGATGTAAATAATACTCTTTCACAAGTATTACATTGGTTCACTATTAACAATCTCCTTCTTAATGGAAGTAAAACTAAATGTGTAAAGTTTACGATGCCTAATGTCCGACAGGCATCAACTCAGGTTAAGATAAAAGACAAACCGCTTGATACTATTGATTCCACAACATTCTTGGGAATCACATTAGACTCCAAACTACAATGGGGTCCTCATATAGAGGCCTTGTCAGGGAAACTAAGCTCAGCTGCTTTTGCTGTAAGGAAGATTAGACTTTTGACTGATGTAGAAACAGCTAGGTTAGTTTATTTTAGTTATTTCCATAGCTTGATGTCCTACGGTATTTTACTGTGGGGCGCGGCTGCTGATGTAGAAACAATCTTTGTGTTACAAAAAAGAGCCGTGCGAGCTATTTATAATCTTAAACCTCAAGATTCCTTACGAGAGGTGTTTAAAGAAATTAGAATATTAACTCTAGCCTCTCAGTATATTTACGAAAATTTAATGTATGTTAGGAAAAATTTACATTCATTCACGAAAAATAGTGACATACACAAACATAATACTAGGAATAAGGATAAGCTTGCTATTCCACAATTTAGGCTTCGAAAGGTTGGTAATTCTTTCATGGGGAAAGGTATAAAAATTTTCAATAAACTACCAGAACACATTGTAAACTTACCGGTTAATAAATTTAAAACTGTTATTAAAGAAACCCTTATGAGGAAAGGGTATTATAAAGTAGATGATTATTTAAAAGATAATAATGTATGGACTTGCATGATCACTACAAACATTGTAAACCTTTTGAAAAGAGGCATTGACAATAGTGACTGAGTTTCTTGCGCAGCTTCTTCTCAGCACTAGCCCACAATTGTCCCGAAGCTGTGGTAGGGTTTATATTGGGACGTGTAAAAGTGCCCCCAGTGGGCCTATTTGCATAAATAAATGACTTTTATGACTTTTTATGACTTTTATTGTGCGGGGATCGAACCCGCAACCCGCTGCGTAGTAGGCGATTTCTCGACCACTACACTAGACGGGTCGTCAATTAACTGGACTGTCGTAAAATTTTGAGTTGCGCCACAATTATCGTCTACCAATTTGAAATTTATCTATCTCTGATAATGGGTAATAATTCTTAAGATTGTTAAATTGTTCTAAAAGTAATTATCTTGAAAAATGATGAAAATTATGTCATGGGGTTAGTTGTGAAAAAACGGGGGCTTTTTGTAACATTGATTATGATGTTGTTTAAATATTCTATTTTTTTATAATGACGAAGAATCTTGGATATTAATAATATAATTTACTTACTTTGATTTAAAACTGTTATGAGGATTTAAATTAGTGTTAACAAGTGTATCTGAATTGATCTTTGTTAAAAATTACATAATACCTACTTTAAAAAGATGACAATTTTGTTAAAAACAAACAAAGAATAAATGCTTACTCCATTCACGAAGTAAAATTTAACACCAAAATTCTTCTAAAAGATAAAATTTATTGGAAATAAAAAAAAAGTAAAAACTGACTTCATAACAAAGATGCACTTAAAAGTCTTAAATATACTCTTGACCCTTTAAAGGAAAAGAATCCATTTTATGCGACCAATTTCTTTTTGGAGTCGGTTCTCTGATAGTTGATGCTTGAGATGGTCAAACTGATGGCACTGACTCCAAAAAACAAATTGTTCGCCTAAAATGGAGTAAGAGTAAAGAGTTTATTTGAGACTTTTTAGTGCATTTTTGTTTTGAAATCGGTTTTTACTCTTTTTTTAAGTTAATTTTATTTCTTATTTTTTTGTGATTACAGGAGGAGGGCGGGTTGTACCTTATGACTCTGTTTCTTTAGAAGCTACCAATTACCTGTAATTATGAGCACTGAACTCCTAAGTTAAGGAGTTCAACTATCAGCTGAGCTCTACACAACGTTGACTATCAGACGTAACAACATGTCAACATTAAGATTCTAGTAAAAAACACTATGACTGCCTTTAAAATTTGAGGGTTTTCCTCAATTGCACCAAGATCCCATCATCAGATCCCGACTTGGCAACAATGGGACTAACTAGCAGATATAACCTCTAGACTAAAATAATTTCAAATCCGTTCACAAATGACTGTGATATGAGATAACACGGCCACAAAAAAAAAACATACACTCGAATTGATAACCTTCTCCTTTTTTAAATCAGCTGAAAACAATTATAGTTGTGGTAATATTATTACTTGAGTTGGTAGAAGAGAAAGCAGTTATCCATAGTTATTTAATAATAATAAAAATACTTTATTGCACACCATAAACATAATTACAGAGGATAGTATCTTATATGTATATTCGCCATAAGTACAATTTAGGCGGTCTTATTGCTTGTCGCAATTTCTTCCAGACAACCTTTAGGTAAGGAAAAGCATGAAGAATGAAAGAAGGCGCATGGCGTGAAATTATTTTAAACAAATTTGAAATGGACAGGTTTTTATAAAGAAACAAAAGAAGATGATAAGTGCACATTATATAAAAATTAAATGTCAATAAATGATCATATAATACACACCATAATACAAAATATATAAACTAATACATATTTAAACATTTGCATAAAAATATATATAAATAAATAAGTAAAAATAAATGCATATTCAGTTGCAACCAGCAGATCCGAGAGCCAATGAAGAATAAAAGGAGTAGTAAGTAAGTAGATATTGTCAAAAGACTATAGAAATTATAAACGCGAAAGGAAAAAGGCTTTTACTTTACGTATAAAAGTAGGCTACGTTATTTAATAGAAATTTAATCAATAAATCTTAAGATGTATCAGTTTTCATGAAAATTGTTACAACAAGCCCCTCACTTCTCTACAAGTAAACAATACAAAGGTACTTGATTTAGGCTTCATCAATCAATCGTTAATAACGCAACGTTATCAACGTATTTTTTACTATTTGATTATAGGCCTTATTATCATACCACAGTCGAATTATTGCGCCCTAAATCTACAATCACTATTTGATAGGAACGATCTAGTTCAATGATATAATTATCAAGTAATTAACTATGTATTATCAAATAATTAATAACAGCCATAAAACATAACGGATTGATTTGTAACATAATATTATCATAATTTATGTTTAAAAGAAGAACCAATTTAATGGTCGATAAACATGCAATTTGCAATTAATTTGTGGGTAATTATGATTTATTGAGATATAAAGTTAGGTTCAAATCTTGTAAACAAGTTTAGAATCTGATCAGTATTATATATTCATACAATTTGAATTAGTCTCATTAAAAATAAACCTGAAAGGGAATTTGAAAAAAGTTTCAGATGAAAGAAAATATGGAGCAATGTTCTGTTATGCACAAGCTCATTATCCTCATTGTTTCTCTTAAGTAATAAAATAATTTCATCAAAAGGCCCAAAGCCGCAAGATAAGAAAGTTATCAAACCGTATATACGGATGTTAAAAAATATTGGGTCGTAAAACCGCTGCATAACACCGTCCACGGCGCTAAATAAATCATAGGATTGTTTCATTTCATTTTATTATGCCGTGTGCCAGTCACGGCGACTTTTGTATGAAACACTACCCATAAAAATGTTGTTTTATAGCTTTAATAACTTTTGTCTCGCTGTGTATGGCTATTGATGATGTTACTTAATGAATATTGTGATGAGGTTGTCTAGTAAACTATTAAATACTTGAATAAATAAAAGATAGGTCGATTGAATGGTTTGAACTCCTTAACTCTGTGTTTATCAATTTGGTGTTCCATTGAGGTCGACACGGACAGATGTCGCGAAGACATTTTAACCTCTAGCGAACCTCTAGGACACGTGAAAGATCGACCTTCGGCGATTTGATAACTTGATGAGATATTATGTTATATCAAATATAATTATAAACAAATAGGCCTATGACAACCTATCTGTAAAAGGTGTTTGTAGCTATATTTTATTTACTTTTTATAAATTTTCTAACAAAAAATATGTGTCATCGAGTTCTCAGATCGGTAAAGGTCGATTTTCATAGGAACTTAGTCCACTTGCGTCAGTAGTATATTTTGGCTTGCGCTAGTGGACCTAATTTTCACTTGAAGGCTCTGTTTCACCTTCGAAGAATAAGCAAATAAATTAAATATGGAAAGTCATTTCGTATGAAGTATAGGAAAGAAAACGCTGATGCGAACATATTAGGTACCAAGTTACAAGTTAACAAATATACAAAACCAAACTTCCAATTTTCTTTCAACATAAAAAGATAGTTTTTAAAGCTTATCATATACCATGTTTCATACTCTAAAAATAATTTTGTACAACATATAAAATTTAGCAGAAAAATCGGGTTTTTTTTACATGAAAAAAACATTAAGGGGTCTCTTCTAATGTGCATAAATAGAACAATGAAAAATAGCTTGACCTAGCATTTTAATATTTTATTGACAATTTCTATTAATGTATTTTAACGGTATTGAGTTAGCAATGTATAATGAGAAAGTAAAAGCAATAATAGAAATCAATCATAATAGTCTGGAACAAAAAACATCTTCATTTTAATTATTTCATTCATTGGAATTATTTATAATGTACTTTATTTTAATATCAAATTGATGGAGCTTGAACCTGTGCAGCTTTTGTTATTTTATTATGAATAAAAGTTACGTTGTTATCAAGTAAATTATATGCTCTTTAAATATTTTAATCGTTTGGTTAGTTGGTTAAATGCTAAGACCCCATACACACTGAGACTTTTAGCATCAATGCAGTCGCGTGTTTTAAAACCGCGCTTCAGCATCGGGACTTACGCAATGAACAGGTTTAATTTAGCATCGATGCAGTCGCCAATATACTGTACATAACTTTCGTACATAAATGCCCAGCTTCTGCATCGTGACTGCATCGATGCTGCATCGCGACTACATCGCTGTTAAAAGTCAGTGTGCAAAGGGTCTTACAAATATTATTTTCAGATGCTCTCATTCCGCCCTAGAGAATACTTATCTCGAGTTTTCGACTAAAATTACACCTAAAGTTCTTCAAAACTTTCTCTGAAACCGAACTCCAATGACAGCAAACCAACGATTCTTTGTCGCTTCGACGTTGACGTCTGACAGATGTTGACAAATGTTCGCGTTGTCGCGACGATCGACAAGCCAGAATGTCAGGGGTGAAAAATTGAGGCTAACCTTTCACGAGTATTACTAATTTGAAGATTGAAAAAGTTTATTTTAGAGCTACTTAGACGGTTACGTTACGATTGACTCGGGCTGATAAATTTTATGTTTGTTAGCGTAATTAACAAAGCATAGAACTTTAGGTACATAGAGTAAGTAATATATGAGGTAAGAATTAACTGTAAACAAACTTTTTAAAACAAGCTTTTATTTAAACGACCTAAAAGATAAAAATTAACATTAAATTAAATCAGACCCTTCAATTTAGTACTATTTACACAATTTAAATTTTATAAAGTCATTTTATTGCTTATTTTATGAAGTCACTTAATATTGTGTCTTACAACTAAATCGCACGCTCGCAAATACGCACGAATAAAAACTAAATACATAGGATCGTGAACCTGAGAAATCAATAACTATTTTTTCTTCGACATAGAAAATTAGATTGGTGAACCTTTTTCTTAGACGAATTGCTCGAGAATTGCCTCCCAGGCGAAGGACCAATGGCTTAGCCTGGTTTTCGAGGCACGGGAGTGTCATCACTGACATACTGAATCCAAATGAGGATCTCGCAAAAGTATTGTGACCATCTGGTTTTCCCTACTTAGTATGATGGATTAAAAGGTAATATTACAAAGTATTAGATCAATATAATCTTTGAAGTATTAACATAGGTACTTATATACAGATAAACTAATTGGGATTTTTTTTCCATTAGGTTGTATTAGTTATTATCGCTTTTAGATACTGGTATCTATCTTTTAATTATAATTATATTCTAAACTTTTTAATTCTAGTTTTAAAATCAATCAATCAGTAAACATTTTGGTGCGTAAGGTATTATAATATTTTTATAAATTAACATTTATTTAGATTTCCTTGGCATTATAATTATGATTGTGTTCTTAATAACTAACTATTTTTTTACTCAATTGAAATTCAATCAATGAATTTAAATTTTATTTTATTTTGACATGTTGCTTTTAATTAACTTTAACATTTTTTATTGAATGTCATTCTTAAATAAAATATTTGATTGAATTGGATTGTTTTAGGTAGCCAAATGTCTTTATTAATAACCAACAAGAGGAAATATAACTAAGACATGCAACATAAAAAAATAACTTAAAATCTACCTATTCAAAAACGAAACCATTTCCTTGCGGCAAGGAGGCTATGATGCTGGCTGCGTTGCCGCGTTCGATAGCTATGCTTTTTCTTTGAGCTAGGAACGAGCCAGCTTTATTATTGGCTATTAAAAAAATATTATCTAAACAGCATTTAGCAGAGGGTCCCCACTGGCCAAATGTTTCAAAGCCAAACGGCGCAAACACATAATCACTTGCAAGTGAGACGTACTTGCAACGCTTGGCGTTATCAGCCACCTCCGCTGCTGCTCCAGCTTTAAGGGCTGATTCTCTGAGATGGGAGGGGGGCAAAGTATCGAAACAAATGTTAAATAGGAAATATTTTTCACAAAACAGTCGTTCCGATGCAGTATTCTTTACATACTCATCTCTCCCAAGGCTCAGCACGTCATAACCATATCATAGCCACATTTCTGCCAGCATTTACGGGTAATGTACAATATTTGGCCTATTACCCGTGAGCTTATTGATTTATTGGTTATGAATCACCCCTCCTCCTCCCTTAGGCCATTACACCCACCGTGTAGCCCTGATAATGAATCTAGGGCTCTATTTCTGAATCATTCTCAAGTTTTTACAGATTTTTAATTAAAAAAACATACATACTTGTTTCTGAAGTATGCGCAAATATTACTCGACAACTTTCTGCATGGACCGTCACTCAATAATATTACATAACGTTCCTAACGTTAGTTATGTAATATTATTGAGTGACGGTAGTGTAATTTTTCAAAACTCTGTAAATGCCAAATAACATCTTAGTCTACCCGTGACCACGAACGCTGTAAAGTGTTCAAAACGTCGGAATAAAATTAATTAACTCGCGTAAGGTTAATCTGTAAAAAAGTGTTTTATTTCGATAAAAAACATACATCAAGCTGCGAGAACAAATAAAGTTAGAGAGAGATAAAAAATTGAAGGTTTTGGGGCTCTCTCGTTGACAATGGTTTTGTAAAACTTAAGTCGTCTTGTTTTGTTTTCGGCCAATATCGCAAAAGTGACATTAATATATCCCTCACTTTCTGTTACGTGTGGAAGAGGCATCAAGTACCAAAAAAAATTCAGAGTTTAGGTGTCGAAAATCAGTAGACTTCCTCTACGTCTAGCGCTCGACTCGACGTGAGTGATTCAATAATAAAGCCCCGGTTGTATTTTTGGCGGACGTGTGATGGAAATATGAAGGCCTGGCCATGAAATATGGCAGGGTGAGTCACAAGATGATGGTTTTGCACCCCCATAGGAGAGTTATAGCGATGTTTGAGGGGTGGTGATGCCGTTGTAGTGTTTTTATGGTGTAGTGTAAACTTGTTTAACAGCTGATAAGTATTCATAGAAAGGAAAATATTAAAAAAAAAAACATTTGAAATGGGTATTATTTTTCAGATTTGTAGTAACATAAGTGTTTCACTGTACAAAAAGCATTACCTACACTATTGAAGTAATATTTATTGTTTTTATATTAAAACATAATATTAAAACAAAATAACAGTGCTGTTTTTGAGAATAAGAACGAAGAAAGAAAGAAAGCTTTTATTTATAATCGACATTACGACATATAAATCTCTCTCACACGTCCAAATAACTCTCGCATCATCAAATCAAAATCCGACCATCGCACCGGACTCCACACACGCTCAACAAGTATAACTCCGTAGCTGCGATCTGACGTTTCACTTGCGTCGGTTGAGTGACGCGCGATACCATCGCTGACAACTGACGAAGGATCGCGATCGACGATCTGTAGGGCTGCCAGGCTTTGGGCGCAGTTTGAGACTGAGACTTTTTGGATATCTACTTTATGAAACGCAATGTATGTGTACAGCAATCGTTTGAGTTATACTTTAAGGACGACGTTTTTGGTGATGATTGCTAACCTCTGGCGAGGCACACACACACACACACACACACACACACACACACACACACACACACACACACACACACACACACACATTTTTATAGTAAACTTTATTAAATACATACATGCCAGTCTTGACACAAACATATTGTTTTAAATTTACACTCAAGTGTTAAATGCCACCGAAAAAAGAGAATACACTTATAAGACAGGTTTTGTATTAACTTAAAAGAAGATGTTCCAATCCCGTGTTATGTCATCACTTAAAAGTTAAATTAAGGAAAATTTATGTATTAAAAAAAAACATGGTCGATATGAGACGTAACTGCTTTTTGAGGCTATAGAAAATAATTAATAAGTTAGATTCTACAGTCAATTTTGTAAAAGTTGTTCATCATGGTCACATGAAACAGATTGTTCTTGGCAAATGATTGACATACTGCGGGCTTGCGCTCGAGAGCGGGTAGCTATAACTCAATAATTCGTCTTATGTGATCCAAACAAGTTTTAAAATCGATCGTTACATTAAGAATGAAAATGCACCTTTTTCATTTCGATCCCGTCGATGGAAATATGTTTTGAAATTTTTTGCAAAAACAACTGATTTCTTGTAGTGGGAGTTAAAGAAAAACCAAATTGATAAATAGTTTAGCCGTTTAGCACATGGATACTAGAAATCAAAAGTAAATTTTCGACCCGAAGCACCAAAAAAAATTTCTTTAGTAAAAAATAAATAAATTTAAGTGTTTTTTAAATTAATTAGTACATTAGTTATAATTACTAATATAATTTGGAAAGTAAAACGGACTTCAAATTTAAAATGAATTCCTTGAAAATATATTTGTTTTAATAGCTCAACTATATTTTTTGACGTTTAGTTCTTAACCCATTTCCTGCCACACTTGAGACACCGGTGCGTGCTGTGGCATATAACCAGTTACCAATTATAATGACCCGAACAGTGCAACCCATAAAATACTTAGAGGTCCTGCCAATCGTTTGTAATAAATACGACATACGTATAAGTATGTCTTTTTATAGCGATTAATGAGTTTTTTGCGTCTTAAAGATATGAAAGCTATACGTGCCTCTATCGTTCCGATAACAATTATTGTTTTATCGAAGTACTTAGTGCTAACACAATCTTAGAGATAGAAAATTAAAATATGTACTAATTTAGATAAACAAAACCCTATCAATCACTGCAAATGAATTTATATTAAAAGTCAAATTTTATGTAATTCTTGAAACAAACTTAATTACTGTGAGTGATTTTCTCATTTCTCCTCTTGATATTTGAGTCGTGTAAAAATTTCGATATTCATTGTTAAATGTACTTCACCATCATTTTTGTACATTCAATTCAATGAAATTCGATAGTCATCCATTTTCAAGGGCACCGTTTCACCAAATTCAATACAAAAACACAAACTTGCAATTACCATAGAATAAAAAACACAACAATTTATAAAAACATCAACAAAATCGACGAGTCACGTTACTATCATTCCAAACGGGTACGAATAAAGCGTAGAATAAGAAAATCACACTCAAATATCTGAACCTAACAGATGTTACGAGATAAATGAATCTGCTAAGTTATATATATATAGGATCAGTCAACAGAGGGTGTCTCATTTTATTCATAATTAAAGTGAGCCTGTAACGTCCCACTGGGCAAAGGCCTTGCCTCAACTATGAGGTAGTTCGAGCCATTCACCACGCGGGCTCAGTGCGGTCTGGTGGAGGGGTGTTTGCAAGGCCAGCGACTAACCCTGCTGTCAGATGTTATCAAGCTGCCCATAAAGCCTCTGACAAGGCTTAACGACTAATATCAACCGATATTAGCCGGGACCAACGGCTTACAGTGTCTTCCGAAGCACGGAGATGCTTGTGATTTACGTCATTTGTATGATCGGTCACCCATCTACACGACCGCACTGAAGTTCCTACGGTACAGTGGAAAAACCTTGAAAGCAAATATGAAAATATTATTAAAACTTATTATATACCTTTCCATTTACTCCATCGTGTCTAAAAAGAAGCAAACTAAACAACAGTAGCTCCCTCGGTCCGACTGACATTTGTCAATCACCCCCCTAGCTGTCAGCTGTCAATGACAATTAATGGCCGACCATTCAAAGTTTTATGAGTTTTATTACCTTGGCTGTATGAACGAATGATTAATGCAATTGCTAATGCAAATCCGAACTGGCGGAGCACGCACTGCCTTTGTATTTTCATAGTTTTGTATAATATTGATTTATTGATATTACGGCGACATTTTATGTTCGTTTCAATGGTCCGTGGGCGGCGTAGCGAAATTGTGAAAACTTTTTTGTGGAGTTTGCGCGACGATTTGTCAGTACACATTAGCAAGCGTTTGAGGAATTCAATCTGTAGTTATTGTTAAGTTAGTGGTCTGAATTTTGTGATTGTTAAGGGTCATAGCCCATTGATAAATGATTAGTGGAACAGGTTAAAAACTTTAAATACCTAGGCAGCCAAATAACTGACGACTCCATATGTGCACCAGACATAAAAGCAAGTATTGCCATGGCAAGGCAAGTTTTTAACTTAAAAAAAACACTCTATAAAATCCAGGACATCTAGCAATGTTTGCAAAAATCTTGTAACAGTGGAGTATAGCGCTCTATGGTGTGAAACGTGAACCTTGACCAAGAAAGATAAGGAGAGACTGGAAGCGTTTGAGATGTTGTCCTGGAAGAGGATGAAGAGAAGTAGATGGATGGAGAAAAAATGAAAGAGGAAGTTTTAAACATAGTTAAGGGAAAGAGAAATTTATTGGAAACAATTGAGAGTAGAAGAGGAAGAAGGTTGGCCCTCTTGATACGACACGACAGTATCATCAGAACGATAATAGAGGGACGAATAGAAGGAAGAGAGGAAGATCAAGAAAAAGCTTTATGCATCAAATAAAGAAAGTTGGAGTTGAAAGTTGCTTCGTATCAAAAGGTCAATTAAATGACGGAAGAGCGTAAACAATGGAAAAACTCCACCGACAAGATCTTTAGCTCTTTAATTACATGATTTTGAAGGGTCATTAAAATAACACAGAAGGAAAAAAAAATCTTGCACACGTATTTAATGCTTGGGTATAATCCTCTAACATAAACTGAATATAGGAAACGGTTCAATAACCAAAGACAAAATATTTCAGTCAATATACGGAAAAATAACAGAACAGTGAAAATGTGAAAGCAATATTTATGTGTACAACTAGACGAAGAAAGAAAGACGAAACTAATCATCCTAGCCTACCTAGCATTCACGGTACCGCGGGTTCACTGCAGAGTCGCACAATACTTAAAAACTAGATTTGATTGTTTTTCAGTTAAACAATATGTGGATAAAGTTGTTGGTTGTGCAATGCAATGACGATAAACATTTTTACTAATTAAGAGGATTGTATATTTGTTTTTTGTCAAAATATTAATAAATAATCAAAATGAAGCACCTGTTGCGATGACATCACCTATAAATCCTCTTTATCTAGTATGTGGTTAGTAACATGATGTGAACAAAACAGTAAGGCAGCGATACACATGCATGTAAAACGGTTCAGTAGCTTGCATGCCAGTTACTGGCATGTGAAAGTTTTGCAATTTGTGCCCTTGCATGCCTATATTCATACTGTTGATAATCACACGCGCCAGTATTACTGCCCCCCGCGTCCCCTCTCTCAAACACTGCATGCCAGTAAGCATAAACCTACACAGAGCAATGACGTTAAAAAGGATTGATATGTTATACACCAACATTATATCATTTCAAAGTGGCGCAAGGCTTACTCTACATACGAACGTATAGTATTGTATTACGACACTAAGCGCTAATGGAGACAAATGATAGGGCATGCCTGTTGATAGAAAGAGATAAATATATGACATTCGTTACGTACTAATAGCTACTGAGCGCTTATAAGCTCGAGCGCGTGACATCTCGCTCTTTAGCCAAATGGCAGCCATTGCCAAATTATGGTAAAGTCTAAATACGTATTTTATACTTTTAAATGAAAAAACTATACTTATAAATGTAATGACACGTCTTGCTGGTCTCTAATAGTTGCAGTGTAATCGGTATTACACCTAAACACACAGGTAGGCATTTTTACCAGAAAACGAGAAATAATTTATGGCGCTGTCGGGACGTATAGTCATAAAGAGGAAGCGTGACCAACTGAATGCAATCCGTGCAATTACCTTGCCTTTCGTATAGCCATTTTCGAGCGCATAAGTCGTATCTATATTTTAAAAACATCTTAGACACAAAGAAGTAGATGGCACGTGCAAGGAGCTGGCATGCAAGCTACAGGCACGTGTATCGCCGCTTATATGCTTAAGACCTTGATCCTTCCACACATCATGACTTAGGTCAGTTTCATGAAAAACAATCAAACGTAATTCATCGTCAACATAATATTTATTATATATTGTAGAAACAAAAGAAAGCACGAATGGCGGATTGAATGCTTTTTTTCACCAGTGAATCATGAGGCGAGGCAGATACAATTGAGGCAGGAACACAAAAAATCAATCATGAAAATAATTGTGAAAGTTATCTTTGTCTGTGAATTTGGTTTACAGCGATTGAAGTTAGTTTTTTACAACCAAAGACACAATTTTTATCTTAAAAAGACTCGGAATATAAGTCACTCTTTTTGATTACCGCAATTCTGTAATCGTATCGATGTATTGTTAAGACCCAAAACTGTAAAAACCTGTTATCGCTCGCCTTTAACGGGGTTTTTACCCAAAAACCGCGCAAAACCACTTATATAAATAATTAATATCGATTTTCAGATATAGCAACTGAGTTGATCCAGTTAGGCGGCAGTGTTTGTTACAGCAGAACAGCGGATTGTTAATTTGCAAAGTGTCTGTTACTTTTGGCGTTATTCAGAAACCATTCGGCACTCGGCGACGCATAAAATCTGACGACCTCCGTGGTGTAGTGGCTGGGTTTCAAGGCGTCGCCGCTCCGAGGTCCCGGATTCGATTCCTGGTCGGTTCAATGTAGAAATCGTAGTTTTCTATATTGTCTCGGTTCTGGGTGTTGTGGTACCACCGTTGTGTCTGATCTCCATAACACAAATGCATCAGCTACTTACTTTGGGATCTGAGCTGGAATTGTGTAAAGCAATCGTATTCATTTGACTTCATAACGTACGGTTTGATCTGTCAAACCCTTTGTTCTTTGCCGTTTGACAGATCATACCGTACGTTTTGAATTGTCAAATGAATACGATTGCTTTACACAATCGCACCCCAGAGCAATGTATGTAATCGGTGTTCAAAAATTTAAAAAATAATAGCAAACGATTCTGATTCGGTACCTATAAAGTCACAAATCCATCGCAACTCGTCACTTTTGCTAGTCATTAACCAAACGATCTATTTGATGTTTATGTATAAAAGTAAATTGTTTGATCTTCCTTTTCGATCGGTGCCCTCAAGGTCACATTTTAATTACGTTACGGCAACCGTCTTGATAGGCTTGCGAGCAATTGATACTTTGTTGACTAAAGGTCGAAGCCCACTAACCAACCCATCACGGTTACAGCATCGTATTACCTCGAGGCGTTCAGTACTCTTTGTATGAATCTCCATACTTCAACGCCAATCTATCAACTTCGTGTCGTCACCACTTCGGATCGAGATCAACTCGGGACCCACTCTCCCATTGTTGTAACGCGCTTACAGCGCGCCGCCAGCTGGTTGACGACTATCCACCCTCCAAACCCCACCAACGGACTGTCATTCACAAGAAGAACTGTCATAATTTGTAGCAAATATGATCCTGGACGAGGCGTTCGCTATCAGGTGCCGATCCCATCTGAGGCGTTGCTGTTCCCTTTACGTATCGTCCTTTCGTATGGTTGACGCTTGGTTAGTGCGTCAATCACTCTTTATCTTACTACTTGCCTGTGCGCGTGACCTCACCGTCTTCAATCATTCACCTTTTCGCAAAGTGGATATTTTTAACTTACTGAATCGCTTCATCTCACTACTTGTACGGTGCCCGCAAAGTCACAATTTCATTACGACGGCCGTCACGTCACGTCGCGTCACGCGCCCGTCCCGTCACTGTCGCCAGTCATTCACCTGTCACTCACTCCGCGACAGTTCGTTAATTAGAGTTTAACATTTGCGTTTCGCTTTTGTTTTGTTTTTAGAACGGCTTTATATTGCCTTTTTCAACGTTATATGAGTGTGATTGAATATGTTTGCGCGTGAAGCATTTCAAAGAAATGATAGCTATTTTCAAGTTACTTTTATTACCGACTTCAAAAAAGGAGGTAATCAAATCAATGTGTTTTTACCATAGAATTACTATCCCTTATGGTATATACCTATGTGATATCGTTAGAATTCAAACATTTGAGTACGATGATCTATAAAGGCTTCCAAACACGTGTGCGAAATTTATAAGCGTATATGTTTGTCCACGGATTTCCCGAAAACGAGAAGTCATAACGAAATAATTATTTTTTCGTTCAATCACGTATAGTTCAACTTAAGGTACAGTGCCAGTTTCATTAAAATCGGGACAGTAGTAGATATGGGTAATACAAAAATAAGGAAATAAAAAATATTTTAATAATTAAATCGCCTTTAAAAAACCGGCCAAGTGCGAGTCGGACTCGCGCACTAAGGGTTCCGTGCCAACTTTAACTGAATTAGGGAATCCACTTACTTCCGGTTAGGAAAATAGCATAATATTTTTTTGACAGCAAATATAACTTTGTTTTTCATAGAATTGTATGAAGTACAAAGTTATGTTTGCGGTTGTTAAAAATGTGCTATATCTCAAAAACTTCTCGTTCGATCCCGTCTGAACTACTTTTCGTTGAAAGTATTTGTTAAGATCTACATTACACATTTTTTTCAAAATTTACACTCGCTTAGATTAGCAGTTAGATGGGTGGGACGCCCATTTTACCACTTTGGAAGCTTCAAGCTATGAAACGTTACACTTTAAAAGAAAATGATTTGAGGAACCTCTATGTCATTTTAATAGACCTATACATAGACCCACACGTATAGGTTTGCCTAAAAATCATTTTTTTGGTTTTAGTTTCATGTATGGGAGCTCCCCCTTAAATAACATTATTTTCTATTTTTTGTATGAGAATCGGTTAACAGGATACATACTCCTACTAAATTTCAACAGTGTGATGCTTTTAGTTACAGAATAAAATGACTGTGACATACGGACGGACAGACAGACAAACTTGACGAAACTATAAGGTTTCCGTTTTTTGCCGTTCGGCTACGGAACCCTAAAAACTGACTAAAATGCTCAAAATAGAGTCTATACACATCATGCAACGACTCCATATGAATTTGTTTCTCCTAAACACAGGCGAATGTGTTATTTTTATTTTTTTGGTCAGTTTTTTGATAGCCGTTAAATCTTTTTCCCGCGGTTTTCCTTTAATTTATTTAAAAAAATATTTAAGGGAAAACCGCCAGTTTATTTTAGTTCTTAAATTCTTAAACGCAAAACGTTAAAGTTAAAGTATAGGTTAATGATTTTTAACCCGCATATCAAAATAAAAATTATAATAAAAAAACTGTCTTTGTTGTTGCGACTCGGATTATCCTTCTCAAAGTAAATGGTTGGTGAGGCTAGAAAATCATAATGTTTTAAGCTGTAGCAGGACCAGCAGCGTAAAATGTTATCGATATCATCATATTATGATCATATGAAATATGACATTAACATATTTAATTAATCATCATCATCATCAGACAAAGGACGTCCACTGCTGAACATAGACCTTCCCCACGGTTTTCCACCGCGACCGATCACAAGCGGTTTGTATCCAGTGTGATCCTGTGATCGTCACAAAGTCGTCTGTTCATCTTTTCGGTGGACATCCTACGCTGCGACTTTGGTCGAAGGGTCTTCTATCTACCTTCCTGCCCCAACGGCCATCAGTTCTTCGCGCTATGTGCCCTGCCCATTGCCGCTTGAGCTCACTGATTCTCATGGCTATGCCCGTTACCTTAGTTCTTCTACGTATCTCCTCATTTCTGAGCATAGTTCTCTCCATCACTTGCTGTGTGATTTTGAACTTTAATTCACGAATAATCAAAAAACGACGTTACAGTAATTCAGTCATGTTCTCGTCATAGTATTCACATATATCCCGAAAGCGAATGATTTTACGATATCAAGAAAGAAGGTCTTCTTTTACTTTACAATGTTGTCTCTAATAAATAAATCTGAGCTCTTTAAAAAACTATTACGTAATAATATTATTATTCTTTGACACTACTGGATCTGGGCCCTTACCATGTGTTTAATCGCTAGCGACGACGGTTTTACTCGCTAGCGAGCGACGTCGTCACTTTTTGTATGGAATATTTTAGTTCTGTCAGTAACCGCTAGAGGCGCTGTGCATTTTTCCATATACATTTTTACGGTGTCGCTAGCGAGTTAATGATAGATCGTACGACCCCGTGTCCTGCTGGAAGCGCTTCCGGAAGGACGTCCGATTTTTTCAAAAAGTCCTGCTGGAAGACGGAACCTACGTCCTGCTGGAAGTACGCGGTTTGTATGAAATCTGCTCCTGGTCCTTCCGGCAGTACGGTGACCTTGACCTTGAGCGTTCGTATTGCCAGGGGTTGTAAACATTGGTTTGCTTTTATAAAATACTAGATTACCCAGTGAACTTTTTATCGCCCACCTAAGAATTTCAATATAGTCCTACTAATTCGCATTGAGAATGATCCAGACCATGCAAGGGTGTAAAAAAAACAACGCAAAAGTATTTTTTTATTGTATTTCTTAAATTATAAACTTTAAACACCAATATAACATTCCTTTTTAATTATTTTTTTTATTATGAAGAAATCCTGCCTGACTTGACATTCGCTGGATTTATCAACAAAGTGGGAATATAAATTAATTTTCCGTCAGTTTTCCATCGCACTAGTACTTTGTTTACTTCGTGAACACGCACAATAACTCCAAATATTTTACGCGTATTATAATGTTCGCCAAAATGTTGGCGACTCCAGGCGTGATGGGTGCCGGGCAGGTCGAAACACGTCGCCGACGCGCGAACGCGCGGTCCGCGTTTATATCCGTGCGCCATCGCTTGCCAATTTAATAGCGGTACCGGTTAGTAATAAATATTATATTCGGGTGAAAGAGAAAGAAATACACTATATTTTCATGTAAATTCGAACTTTGAATTATAATTATTTAAGGAACTGTGACCCAATAAAAATGCGTCCTTCCGGAAGTACAAAAAATCCTGCTAGCAGGACGCTGGACGATCTATCGTTAAACTGTTGTAAACTTATGGTAACGGTACAAAATTAATATCAAACACATGTTTAGATTCATTACTTAATCCTTCATCTTAAGTACTACCATTGACTTACTTTTGACGCCATCTGTAAACAATTACACATGGAAATATTAAAATAAATTGTGTATCTTTTTTCGCTAAAAGCCGCTCCCGCAAACACAGCAACTATTTTAGTTTTAGTGATAAATTGTCGTTTCCCGTAGACACTTGAGGGATTACTTCACAGAGTCGTCACTCTATACTACAACAGTTATTGCCTATAACAAAAACAGACAGTAACAGAAGTCAAATTCGTGCATTGCTTCACTTTTGACACACACACTAGCTGGCCACTTAAGTGATGTTAACTTTGGCTTATACACAAAAAAGCCATCGTAGTCGTCGTACTCTCATCTATTTTTTGAGAATGGAAACGAAGAACCAAGAAACTATGCTTACACAACACTAACATTATATATTGCTTTAGAATGATTTTAATACTCACAGTGTCTTATTTTATATTCATAAAGATGAAATAAGAAACCAAAAATTTGCGCACGGGCGGGACTCGAAGCAGCAACTTCTTGGCTGACCGGGCTTAACGCTCTACCAATTAAGCTATCGTGCTGTCGGTTCCACCTTGCGAAATTTTAATATAATTTTTATATTGTTTTTAATTTGTTAAGCTCGCAATCGAGTTACCGCATGAAAAAAGTTCGATTGCCGCAAAAATCAGCCTCCTGAAATTTCGCACAGTCAGACCGAAAGCACGGTAGCTCAATTGGAAGAGCGTTTGGCCCGGTTAGCCTGAAGGTGCAGGTTCGAGTCCCGCCCGTGCGCGATTTTTGGTTTCCTATTTCATCTTTAATAATATTAAAATATGACACTCAGTGTTAAAAACATTTTAAGCCATATGGAATGGTTTGTGATTACGCCGATTTTACATTTTTGGAAGCGTCTTTTAAATATTTTTAATTTAAGAAAATGATTGTAGGAATCGTAATGTCATAAAACCTATATCACACAAGTAAATAAATAAATGTCAGAACCTTTTTTTTAGAATTTAGTGGCTGTGACATACAGACGTATAGACAGACCGGTTTCAGGAATCTTTATGAGTTCAGATTTTTGAACTGTAAACGCGTACTATTGTACTAAAGATGCAGTCTGTTTATGCCTTCTAAAATTTTAATCTTTGCCCAATGTTTGTTCTTAACCTGCGTCTGTGTGTGTGCACACTTGCGCACGAGTCGCCGCCATGACGAGGCTTGACAGACATAAATCAATTGTCAAAACCAGCAGTTCACTAATCTCGTGAGACTAATGGTCCGTGACGAGAGAGATGTGGACACGCCGTTTCATATTTTAGCACCCAAATGACTCGGATTTTGTAATTTCGATCCGTTATTTTTGTCTATGAGCTTTATATTTGATGGGAACGATGTTTTATGACGGCATATAGATCGTTAGATCCATCTATTTGGGACAGGACTTTGATATCATCCGGGATGGCGTTCGCACTTAATTAAAATTTCAAATTTATTTCGAGAGGATTTTGTCTATGTCGTCCAAATAAAATGTTAAGATTATTTACTAATATTATTGTGTATCATTCTATTGAACGATCTTCTACGTAATATGATTCTATACCCAAACACCTTCATAGACCATTGATTTTCAAGCATTTCATTAAACCTTATCATGTTATTGTTTTACAGAGTAGGTTGAACTTACAACGCTTAGAGAAGGTTTCCCTAAAATGTCTTATTAAATTGAAGTAATACCTATTAGCTGTAGATGATTGTGAAGACGTTGGTCATTATATTTTATCTTAATTTTGTGAATACAACTACAGTTTTAGTGCTGGATCATTGCGCAATGTTCTTTCGTTCAATACTCACGGCATTTTTGACGGTTGGAAATTATGATAAAATTGCAGTGTTACAATTAAATGTTTATACAAATCATCATTACACATAATTGTTTATAAACGTTTTAAGATTATACCAATGTGATTGTGATACTCGAGAACCTTCAAGTTTTATTGATTTCTTAGCAGCTAATACGTGACCGAGATCACGACTAATGTTAGGTGTGGTTTGGTCTGGGATGCTATCTATTCACTATTGCTTTTTTGATACTCCGGTCAAAATCCTATGGTAGATATCAGCAGGCAGCAAGTTTCACTCCCGAAGCGCTTCGTACGCTTAGTTTTAATATGTCATATCCATACTACACACCTCTCCACTTAAGGGAGGTCGGCATAAGTGACTTGACGTCGGCAAGTGTCGCCTGCGCAGGCGCACCAATAGAGCTAGGCAAAGAAAATATACACTAAAAAGTAGATGCTGCTTACTAAGACGAACTGCTAAATTATCAAAAGATAGATTATGAGTCTAATACGTTAAGTTTTAGTTAATAGGAATTTCAATTTAAGTTATTTTTTATTAAATACTGTGTTTATACAAAATAAGAAAATCGGATTTCCATATCAATCTCCACAAAGTAATTCTTCAAGCAAATTATAGCTAAGTTATGATATTGAAGATTATTGCAAAAAAAATGCATTGGTGTAGAAAGTATATTATAATATGCAGTATGCAAAAATATTGAGCCTTCTGCATATATTTACATTGCATATGCGCCGGCGCACACTGCGTGGGAGCCAGGCTATTAACGATTGATGCCATGTGCTGGAGGACAGCCCTAATCCAGATACCGCTGATAGTGGTTCGAAAAATCGCTTTGTGGTGCCGTCAAGCTTTTGAAGCATTAAGATCATCCAAAATCAATATAAAAAAATATTCATTCAATTTGTAAATATTTAACATATGCATTCCAATATGGTACTTAGATCACGTCTGATCTATTTTGCTTTAAGATACTCTCTAATTAGGTATATGAAAAATGTTATTTCCTAGTTCTTACCATCGTGTAGGTATAAATATATTTTTTTGCAGTTAAACGTTTTTTTAGGTCTATGACAATAGCTCGTTGAACTAGTACCCAGACCTTAATTTATGCAATAACTTCGAGTTAAAGTTTCCTTGTGTCCACGGAACACGCCTGGCTATTCAAAACCTCCACTTTCATCTGACCTTGGTATCCCTCAAACAAAACAACAGTGTTCAAGCGCGTTCGACTCCATTCGGCGGCACTTAATCGATTGAAAACCTACTCTCGTTTCCTGTCCGTCACCTGGTTTATAGTCGACCTTATGGCTTGGTGATAAAGGTAGTGTACGACCCCTGAAATATGAGTGGAGCAGCCGAAGTGAACAGTGATTGATGTGCGTTGACTGACGTGTGCACGAAGGCAGGGTGGCGAGGGGGTGTGGTGCAAGTTACTGGCTACTTCAACTGAGTCTTGTCAGTGTCATGTCTTTTCGCTTGCAAATCTTGTTGCTTATTTCATTCTGGTTAAACTTAGTTGCTAACGCGTTTACTATAATCTAAATTATCTCTACCATCCAAGTCTTTGCTTTTACATTTAAATATCGGTCAAAAAAACAGCTTATCAAGATGTTATCAAGTTGTCAATTTTGGAAATTGGTATTATAAATACACATACATAGGCGGTCTGCCTGTATCTGTCAATGGAGAATACTTATAAGAAATGCCATTCAGGTTGTATAATAAGATAATCAGCATCAGTTTTGGACTTTTAAGGACATAGCACGACCAAATCGTATTTTCACAATATAATTAGTAAAAAAAATAATTGCTTTCTCTCAAAAAGCGCTTTGCAAACTATGCACTCGTAAAATGAATTAAATAGGAACTAGGTAACTGACTTTATTTAACCAGAATCTTAAACGATACTTCAGTTATCAATTACAAATTGTGACTCACTCAACCATTCGCTAACAATTGTAACTTGGACCACAGGCGAGCAGAGTTTGTTCTATAAAGCAAGCACAAATAGTGGCCAGTTTCAGTTTCGATCCACCCATAGATCTTTATTAAAATAGAAGGAATTTGGTCAATGGTTCGTTTGTCTAATTAGATTTACTTATTATGCATTTTACTAAAAGTATATCTTCATCATTTTCATTTCTACTATGAGAGGTTAGTAAATACTTCGTAATAGATAATTTGTACGAAAAAACAATTGGACACAAACCCACTAGGAAAGTCAAATGTCATTGAAAGGTTATTTAATAATAACATTATGAAAATTCAATTAAGTTCAGTTTCAATTCAATTTTGGACTTTATTGCAACTTATAAGAATCAGCTACTCTAGCTAGTTTATGTTATCCTCTCTATGTCCTGTCAATCAAACGTCTGTCATCTGTCAAATACATGTCGATCAATGACACGCGCTCATTGACACGCGCTCATTTTAATGGGGTAAGTTTACTTTCAAAATATTACGTTTAATTCTTTGAGATCATTTTATCTCATTAAAGGTTGCATAGTGAGCTGAGTTACTGTAGGTGTTTTTATATGACTATTTTAGTCCAACCTTACAATTTAATCATTTATTATTATTAAAACGATCTAATAAATAATTTTAAGTTAATTTATTTCACCATTTTGCTCCGTTTTTTAGTAAATGATACTGTTTCTATAAGATGTCGATTCACAAATTTATGCGACAATCTATTGTTATTCGATTAAGGGCTGATTTTTTAGTAGTCAGATAAGAAATATTCGTCGATCAAATTTAATATGTCCAATTTGAAAACGTCATCTAATTATCAGCAATCATAGATATCTGTCATTTTATTTAATCTGTCGCTTTATAATTTAGAAAACGGCCCTTAGAGCTTCCATATTATCTCCGGGACGTTGATCACTTCATAAGAAAAATAATTAGTAAAGTTATACACCTAGACCGTGGTAGCAGCAAGGTTAAATCATTCGATTTTCTACCTTATTCGATGCTGTCTGACACTTAAACCCGTCAGTCACCTGTCAGTCAAGAGTGACGGCTTGCTCGCTCGCTAGAATTAATTAGTCTTGTAAACAGCATTGACCCTTATGGGCATGAAGTTACTTTTTCTGTGTCGTCTGAAATCTGTCAAATTATTTCGGTTGTCTAGCATCTGTCAAACTATTTACAAAATAAATATTAAAATTTGACGGTTAGTTACAAGTGTAATGCAAGGGAGACTAATAAACATTGTGCGAACAAAAATATCAAATCGGTCCACAAATTACTGAGATATGACGTAACATAGCACATAGCATTTGATTTTTTTTTTTTTTTTTTTTTAACCTACACCATCCCACTGCTGGGCAAAGGTCTCCCCCAAACTCTTGATTTATTATTATTATTATTATTGCCACTAAAACAAAAACATACAGTCGAATTAATTACCTCCTCTATTAAGAAGTCGGTTAAAAAAACACACTTATATTTTATACTTACTCTTAGGGCAAACTGCATGGTTAGAATTAACGCTAAAGGGTTTTAAACGCTGGGGCCAATCATCATTGTTTTTTATTCTTCAGTTTCTTCGATATTGACAGAACAGGGTTTCGTTTAAATAGTCTTTAGGAATACGATTAGAATCATCACCTAAGATAATTTGTTCTATTTCACTTACAAACATAAACAAATTAAGAAGTTTTATTATTATGTGAACATGCTTCAGTTGATTGCTGTCACTAAAAATAATCAACTACGCTTCCATTTTACTTGAATCGGGAATAGTACGAATTCCATTTTTGTTTTGAAATTGGGGAAAAGGGAAAACAGAAATAACAATGCTAACGCGATCGCAGTACAGCAACTTGTTACAGTAGACTCTACAATTGTACTGTAAATACAATAGATTAAATAATAAATAATTAACCTATTAAATAAAAAATATGCACTAGACAGCACACCAATTGTCGTGGTTTCGAAGTAAGGAATTTTCTTCCTTGTGTTACGAATACCAGACAACGATTATGACGGGGGCGTCTCCCATAAATACTTAAATACATATTAAACATCCATGACTCAGGTACAAATATTCGTGCTCATCACACAAACGTTTGCCTCTTGCGGGAATTCGAACCCGTGACGGCCAGCGTAATATAGAGGAGCTCCAACCAAAACACCAAACGCGTCGTCAATATTTCTTTTAGTTGAAAAACAATAAACAATGTTTCTTTTATTGTTTCTAATCAAGATTTACCCAGTACGTATAAATCGGAAAGTAGCAATAAGTTTTATAATGAAAACATATTTTTCCAAGATTTCATTCTGTTAAAGCCAATGTTTATATTGCTACTTTTAAAAACTAATAAATATTATTAACCATTTACCACCATTTTTACTTCATATTTTTTATGGTTTGCATAGAGTTCTTGTAATCAATGTATGGTCGCAAGATGATCACATTCAAGCGATTCTCCTGCCTCATTTTACTCTACGTTCGCGGGCACTCGTCAGTGCTCTGTCAACGTCCAATTTTATCAATCACTCGACTCGGCGATTTTGCTACCATTTGTATTTAGATAGCCAGAAATAAACCAAAATGATAGAACAGTAGGAGATAATACAGCATGACATGGAATATGGATAGATTTGAGATCATGGAATATGAATAAGACAAATAAAAGATTTCTTACTTTCAATCGCATAAAGTCTAATAGATTTAGTTAATCATACTTTCAGTTTGAACTTTCGTATATTAAAGAGACATTTTGTAGTCCCTCGATAGCGTTCAACGCATCACAAAATATTTTCTGTTTTTTAAATTAATTAATTAAAATTGAAAAAACACCATATTTTATATTTAACACAGCTGGCATGAACTCCGTTTTTCTTGGCTAGTCCAATAATAAAAACAAACTTTTCATTACTTTTTAATTTATGTATATCAGTGAAAAAATGAATAAACTATTTGATTTCTAAAGATCTCAGTATAAAACGATGAAGTACCCATGTGAGTTGTGATTTTTGTGTTTATCTCATTTTAAAATTAATCATTTCATTAAATAGGAATGTCACGATTGTTTACAATATTCGACTTGCAAAGATAAACGGAATGTAACTCTTATACCTTTATTTATCTACCTATTATCATCATTGATTCAAAAATTATTAATCCTCCTTCATTTGAAAAAGGATGCTTCAATCAAATTCCTGCCTGATTATCAAAAACGTCAAATAGATACCTAAATCATTCCAACGGACGAGATAATTCGAGATCCCGCCAGCGCAGGAGCTGTCAAATTACTGTCAGTCACGCGCAGCCTCGATATCGGCGCGATCCATCAACTCATCGATAAGTCTGTCGAACTGTCAATGTCAGTCATAACCGGCGTTCGCAGAAAAAAATACGTTTTGTTTAATGTGATGCAGTGGATGTACAGTCGCCAGCACATCAGGTTACCCACTTTTGTTGCAAACTAGCCCTTATTACAACTGCATAAGATACCACCGTGTTTACCTTGACGTGCTGTTGTTTGTACTATGTAAGCAAAAGCTGTGAACGTTGTTTTTAATGTTATGATCTTTGGTTAGGTAATACGAGAGTTACTTTAACTGTAGCTGTAGCATAAGAAGAAGAATGTTAAGTATATACTACTCTAAGATACATTAAATATAATTTATAAACGCGTCAAGATAAAACAAATCCTTTGATTTCTTTTCGAAATCCTCAGATTTTCTATTTGATACGCCACAGCTGAAACTTCGCAATATTATTTTCAAACAGGTACTTATTTTACTTATTTATGGGCACCCAAAAACATAAACATTAAAAAACATTATTTTCTTAACATCAGAACATATCGTTAAGCAAGTAATAATGCACACTTTTGACCATTATGGAACATTTTAATCCAACAAACCTTTTAATAACACGTAGGTCGATCTATTCTCACCCAATCCAATCTCGAAAATCCATAGTTGTTTACATTTCCCTGACAGCTGATCGACAAAGAGCTCTTCTATCTGAATGATAAAATCAGGTGCGTCTGTTGTCACTCACGATGACAGCCGCTGTCATCTGATTTGACGTTGTCAATGCGTGTTGACAAGCGCTAGATGAGTGTGCGCGACTTTTTGAGATACGAGTGAAATTGGAATCCACGTATTAGTCCGAATTATATATTTATTTCGTATACGAGTAGTGGTGGGTGATTAAAATCATAGCAATACCATGATACACGTATGTGAGATCAGAGTGCTTGAATTGTACTCTCATTTATGGGCTAATATTATAATATAGAGATAGATTATGCTACATTACTACAGTATCGTTAGCCGTTAATGTCCCACTGCTGGGCAAACTCCTTAACTCTAGATCTAGGCCTAAATGCTACATATAACAATATATATATATATATTGGACACCAATCACATACATTGCTCTGATCCCAAAGTAAGTAGCCAATGCACTTGTGTTATGGAAATCAGACACAACGGTGGTACCACAACACCCAGACCCGGGACAATATAGAAAAGATCGTTTTCTACATTGACCCGACCGGGAATCGAGCCCGGAACCTCACGAGATGGCGACGCTTGAAACCAGCGTGCTAGCCACTCGACCACGGAGGTCGTCAATATATAACAATAAATTTAAATACAATTTCATAGAACATTGCTTTTTTTGTATAGCTCTACCATACTATGTAAAATACTTAACCACCGATTACGTCATAATGAAAAAGTAAATACTAATATACAAGTTTAGTAGTTATTTGTTTTTTCTTTCTTGGGTCCCTACTTAAGCAATAAATATTTTTTGTCCTATATACTACCTAATTAATTTTTTGAATATTTTCATGTACTAAAAATAAACTTTCGGCCCTGATTTTTTTACCTTATTATTCTGTTCACAACACTTCTATCACACCCAACAAACATACACTGTAAGAACAGCAATCTTAACCCTTACAGTCCCGCGCATAACCACTCATAGTCTCATACAAACGTCAGAGTGGATTGATAGACGCGAATATATCTAGACCTGGCCCCTTAGAGGAAGTGCGTCCGTCCGTCCGTCCATCCGTCATCGTCAAACACGCACAGTGCGCAAGGGTTGAACATCGCGGACAAAAGATGTTGTAGTTTTTGTCTGTCATGACAGGGTTGCGATTAGAACGATGATACGAGGGTTTGGAAGAGGTTTTTAATTATATTCGTGATGCGGTTATTGTAGATTTTGTATCATAAATATTTTATTAGGAAATTAGAGTGATATTAATTGAAACACAGTGATTTCATTTTTTTTAGATTGAACTCAAAAAGTTTTTATGCGACAGTTTGGTTTAAATGTAGGAACCGTTAAAAAAAATATGCCGAGCAATTAACTATACGTTCACCAAAAATGTACAAAAACAGCGCTGCACATTTATATCCAGTTCCGATGATAATGCAATAAATAACGGCAACAATAATCGACAAACTGTCATTTTTAATCTCGCACATAAATCTAACACAATAATAACCTAACTGCAAATTTACGTGAACCGCACAATTTGCACTCGAAATCGCATAAACCTTGATTAATGACGTTGTCACTCTTCCAGTTTTTTGCGTAGTCTTTTGTCCGAGATGCACACTTCGCACCACTGTGCAGTATAATGGACACATGTCCCGTCATCCATCAGGGCGACAGATGCCGCGGAGTGGCCAGCATTTGTTTTGCGAAGAGTTATAGCTCGAGGCGCTCGATTTCAATATAGCTCGCACAGTGGTACCGATAACTTTCAGTTGGAACTTGGAATGATTTATTCGGTTTGAGTTTTAAAATAGTGGGAGTTGGTGTAAATGGAAGTTGCAGTTTGATGGCGACCTTGTCGGGGACGTTTTTCAGAGAGGTTGTAACTGTTGACCTACTAACTGAGATCTGGGAAGAATAAACTGATTGTGAAGCTGCACTACAGTGCATTTCAAAAGTTACTAAAACGGTAGGCACTCTTCAAGGTGGAATGTCAAGGTCACAATATAATTTAATAGCTACTGTCTTTCTTATCATACGTAAATTGATATGAAGTGTCAAAGATTGTAATCTTTTTGCGAAATACGTTATATCTGTAACCCTCACCCGCATAGTGGCAGATGTTTGATTTTGATTGATTTTATTTTTATGATTCATCGGATGGAAAGTAACGATATACAGAATATAGTTTTTTCTCACAGATATGAGTAGAATTTTACAGAAGTAAGTATCTACGAGGGTCAAACTGAAAGTTCTTAGAAAATCAAAAACTGATTACATTAGCCAGTTATTAGTTTTATTATATCTTTTCAAAATATTGTCCATTGACGTCAATACACCGCTGCATGCGATGGAACCACTAGGAAAAGCACTTTGCCCACTCGTCCTTAGGGGTCTCTTCAATGGCATCGCGATACGCAGCCACCGCTTCTTCAGCATTCATAAACCGCTTTCCTTTAAGTTTTTCTTTAATTTTTGGAAATAAATAAAAATCACAAGGCGCGAGGTCGGGGCTATACGGCGGGTGACCCAGTAATTCAACGTTTGATGTCGCCAAATAGTCGATCGTTCGCTTGGCGGTGTGCGACGAGGCGTTGTCGTGGTGAAGGAGGATCCTACTGCGAGGTCGTTTCTCTCGAACTTTTTCCAAGACAAGTGGCAAACAATTGGTAGTGTACCATTCTGCAGAAACTGTTTTTTGATCCTCTAACACAATTGTTGCGAAATGACCTATCCTTCCAAAGAACGAGGCCACCATTTTTTTTCCCGCACTTCGATCTCTCTTCACTTTAGTTGGCAACTCCTCGAAAGGAAACACCCACTGAGCAGATTGCCTTTTGGTTTCAGGATCATAACAGTAAATCCAGCTTTCGTCACCTGTTAGTATGTCGAACACAGCATTTGAGTCACCTCCGTTAAATCTTTCAATCATTTTACGGCACCAATCCACACGATGGAGTTTTTGAGCCTTAGTCAAATTATGAGGTATCCACCGGGCGCAAAGCTTCCTGACCGCTAAATGTTCGTAGAGGATTTTGTGCACTTGACTCATACCGATGCCTAAGCTTGTCCAAATCTGCTGATAGGTCACTCTTTTGTCAGTCTCTATCATACGCCGCACAACACAGATGTTATTTTCAGTCGTCGCCGTAGAAGGCCGTCCCTCACGTACATCATCAGTGAGATTAGTGCGACCACGTTTAAACTCATTAAACCAGTTGTAAACAGTCGCACGAGATGGGGCTTCATCGTGAAAGGCCAATCGTAGTCTATCATAACTTTCTTGTTGACTTAAATGACATCGAAAGTCATAAAAAATCATTGCA
Source organism: Pyrausta purpuralis (assembly GCA_963924145.1). Classification (NCBI taxonomy): domain Eukaryota; kingdom Metazoa; phylum Arthropoda; class Insecta; order Lepidoptera; family Crambidae; genus Pyrausta; species Pyrausta purpuralis. The sequence goes on from OZ001649.1 coordinate 27,197,639, forward strand.
CGAAAATTTTCTCGTGTTAAATTCATGTTGACGTGACACAGACAATTTTCAATTTGCCGCCAAATCGTAAAACAAATGACAAATGAATGAAATATATACTCAGTAATATTGGCAAAGAGTTCTATTTTCAAATTTTAGATTTTTTTTTTTATTATATTGTTTATAAGTGGCGTCTTTGCCACAACGACTATATCATCGGCAAACCGAAGGTGTGTTATGTATTCGCCATTGACGGAGATGCCGAATCCTTCCCATTCCAGGAGCTTGAAGGCGTCTTCCAATGCCGCTGTAAACAGTTTCGGAGATATAACATCGCCCTGTCTTACACCTCTTCGCAATGGAATCGCCCTCGTATTCTGTTCCTGTACTCGGACCGACATGGTGGCGTTGTTATATAGACACTTTAACACCTCTATATACCTATAGTCTATGTGACACCGCTGAAGAGACCGAAGCACCGCCCAAGTTTCGATCGAATCAAAGGCCTTCTCATAGTCCACAAAAGCTAAACATAGAGGCATATTATACTCCTCGGACTTCTGTATAATTTGCCTTAGCGTATGAATGTGGTCTATGGTACTGTAGCCTTTTCGGATGATCTAGGCACTATGCTCGAAGACCTCGACCGAGTATCCCAACAAGTGGGTCTTAAAATGAACATGGAGAAGACGAAAATTATGTCGAGTTCCCTTGTTGTACCCACTCCAGTATCCATTGGGAACTCAACTCTCGAAGTTGTCGACGAGTACGTCTACCTGGGACAAGTGATCCAATTGGGTAGGTCCAACTTCGAGAAAGAGGTCAATCGACGAATCCAACTCGGCTGGGCAGCGTTCGGGAAACTGCGCAAGAGCGTCTTCTCGTCTCAATTACCTCAGTGTCTGAAGACGAAAGTCTTCAATCAGTGTGTGTTACCAGTGATGACATACGGATCCGAAACGTGGTCTCTTACTATGGGCCTTATAATGAAGCTCAAAATTACACAACGAGCGATGGAGCGGGCTATGCTCGGTGTTTCTCTACGAGATCGAATCAGAAACGAAGAGATACGTAGAAGAACCAAGGTAACGGACATAGCCTTGAGAATCAGTAAGCTTAAGTGGCAGTGGGCAGGGCACATAGCGCGAAGAACTGATGGCCGTTGGGGCAGGAAAGTTCTAGATTGGAGACCCTTCGACCAAAGACGCAGCGTAGGACGTCCACCAACAAGATGGACAGACGACCTTAAAAAGATCGCAGGATCAAACTGGATGCAGACCGCTAGTGATCGGTCGCTGTGGAAAGCCGTGGGGGAGGCCTATGTTCAGCAGTGGACGTCCTTTGGCTGATTATGATGATGATGATGATGATTATAAGTGGCCAGTTCTAAGAACTTTCAGTTTGACCCTCGTAGTATTTGAAGAAAGATGTGTGTTCACGTTAATTAATGGAAGCAGGCGTTTCTTTGCGGAAATCCATTATTAAGTTGAAAATTCTATCCATTTCTAAAGCAAAATAATTTTATAAAATTCAAATTAGTATGTTCTTGTACTTTTTATAAAATATGTAAAATGTATTCTAAACCTAAACAGGCATATCTAAGCACGTTTTATGCTGCAAATTTGTTTTAATACTATTACACATGTTTTAGTTATTTCTACTTTAAATTATCATAAAAAAGAAATAAGTAAAAACTTTATTGTTCATTACCAGCAAAGACAGATTATATTAAACATTATGTATACAATGCTTCAGTTACTATATAATGCTGTTTTCCATAAAAATATATATGCTTCTGCCCCCTTGCTTAGGATTAACCTGTATTCTTGGAGACAAGACCCTATTCTGTAACAATTAGTTCATCACTTCTGTCAAGTATGCATATAATTGGGAAAAGCTGTAAAATAACTTTAATGTAAATTTGTATGTTTCTCGATTCTCTCATCAAACCGTGCCTCTTATTACCCCACTAAAATAATCCCCTAAATTATGAAACATATGTAGCCGGCTAATTTGTAATAACGGTTACAAATAAATTGGGACCAAAAGTGACACTATAAATTAACAATAATCGGCTGGAACACGATTATTACAAAGATTCGTTAGTGTCATTATAACTAATAGGAATTAATAAAGACACGTTTGTGTCTGCATGAGTCACTATGTTAATATTGTCTAAAATAAATATTCAGCGACGTTTCAAAATGGATGCAATTACGGCTGGTAATGTCATTGGGTTTTGTTACGTAACACCACATCGTTATAGGGTGTTGCTTTGGTCAGTGACATCCAGCTAACGGATGATAACATGAGTTATGGTTATACAAAAAAAAACTTAATTTTTTTCTTTAAATTTAATGGAAGTTTTATTAAAAAAAAAAACTCTTCACGACATTGAAAAAACAATCACAATGACTGGGAAAACTTGCACCCTTGCGCGTAAAAGGCGACCTAGAGGCCGACTTCGCGGCAATCGAACTTTTTTCGTGTGGTAATTCAGTTGAGATTTTACCCTTTTTAACTAAAAAATCAAGTAAAATACACGTAAAAAACTATCGCACGAACGAAATCTTAACACGTAGAAATTATGACCCAGAGAAAATAAAAACTTTTTTTTTTCGACAAAAAATATATATCTATCGGTGAACTTTTTGTATACGATTTTTTCCCATTTTTTTGGTATCGTTATCGTGTGTTTAATCATCCCTGAGTTGCTTGTCGCTGACCAATGCCACATCCTGTATATTTAAGCACTAACAATTGAAAATAATTTTATTATTAATTAACTTGTATTGGTTCATTGATAATACAAAATGTGTGTGAAAGTAACATTAACGCTTGAGGTCACTGAAGTCTTTAATTGCATTTCGTTGCATTTTCGTTTTATTTTGAAATTATACGTTTGGATTATAGCCGTTATTATTATAAACCAGTTTATTCGATGGCAATCGATATGTATGCAGATAATCAGATTACTCTGATATCTGCACGTAAACTACTTTTGAATTTTAACTACTACTAGTTACTACGAGCGACGCCGAAGGGGACCGCCCCTTCGGCGTCGCTCGCGCAAATTTCGGATAGTTTCGCAAATATTTCTTCGCAAAACACATTCTCATTGGAAGTAAGAGGCCAGAAACCACAGCAGTTAGCTCAAGCAAGTGTTGCACTTAAGCTGTAAGCATTATTTTGGTGCGGAGAATTTTAAAACTGTGATAGCTTCTACGACATTTATTGAAATCAAATGATGGGATAGTTTGATCAAAACGAAATGCTTGTGATGATGAATATGTTCATTTTTATAAGAATAAATACTCGTGCGCATCTTTACAATGATGTTTACTTTTGAAAAGAGAACTTTATTTTATATAAAATTTATGAACATAAAAATTTAGCAGTGAGTAAACCATATTAGATAGACATATGCTGTCGTGGACTTTATTGTAGAACTTTTAAAGTGGAACAATCCCGTGTTACATGATTTTTATGTATTTTAAAGGGTTTTCGCTGCGTACGCAACGGAAGCTCTCATAAGGAATACCTAACATCCGTTTTGCAACATTTTTTATTGTTGCTCTGCTCTTATAAGTCTTTCCCTAATGATATATATATGCCTAAAGCCTTCATTGATAAATAATCTATCCAATATTGCCTTCATTTATAAATAATATACAGGTACTGTCCTGTTACTCACGATGGGTTTTCTTTCTTGATTGAATTTTTCTGCTTTACTTTGACGAAAAAGTAAGTCTTATTCATAAATTTTCATTCACACTTTACCACCGCTCTCCGTCTGTTCTTAACCTAAAAAATCTTCTCTCAAATCCCCAAAGAAAAATACCCCTTGTTTTTTATCGGAGTTAACCCTCCGCCCGACAAATGACAGGCCGTCGGTGGCCATCAATCCGCTTATTACCGGCCACAAACTAAATCATTTATTGCTCGATCTAAATCTGGCTATTTACTCAACGAGCGGGTCGGTGCGATGCATCACTCAACTGTAGTGGGCCCATTGTGCAATGAAGTTTGAGGGGTTAAATTGTTTTAAAGAGAATAAAGTCGCGTGATCTTGAAAGCTTAGAAGGTGACTTAGATTGATTTGATTGTTATAGTCAATTGAGGTTCCTTATTTGTGGTCCCAATTTTATTATTGTCTTAATTGGGATATATTAGTGTCCCTTGTGAGAGTATTTTCTGTTAATACATTTCTAATTCTTCAAATGACCACCCAGGAGGCTTCAATGGCCAAACACTTCTATCCCACGATCACATTTCAGTATTAATATTATAAGCTTGGGATTTATCCAAAAAAATATTGATCGCAATAAATATAAGTCTCCAATTTCATAACAAAAGACACCACCAATCACCAAGACCTGTAATTAAACATTAATAACCAAAAATATACGACTCCAAAAACACAGCTGTAATTAAAACAAAACATGGCTGCCGCGGTCGTAAAAACATGATAAACAGACGATAAATCAAACTATCCATCTCGCCCTAACATAAATCCTTGGAAATGGCACCAGGGAGGGGAGACGAGGGGAGGTGGGGGTGGGGGTGTATCATTAATTTGATGAAATAAAACAAAACGTCATTTTAATTAGTGACCATTATTAGATGCGGATGACAGACAGGCGGGGGTTTGGCTAGACGGTGGGGCTGAGGAAACATACAGTTCTAAAATTGTAGTCAAAATAAAGTTGTAACTTTATTTTACTACATAAAATTAAAAGTTTTTGTTTTTAAAAAACATCTTTTGATTTGTTATTACGGTAAGAAATAATTTATATATTTTAATTAATTTTTATGAATAAGTAATTTAAGCGTGTTTTTAAAAGAACATTGTTTTTCCAAAATAAAGGATTTGATTAAATTCGACGTGGATAAAGATTTCACACTTCACGTTCATAAAATGACATCAAATTGTGTACAGTACTATACATTTGCCTTTTTTTAAATTTTGATACACACTGATCATCATTATCATCATCATTATTAGCCAAAGGACGTCCACTTCTGAACATAGGCCTTCCCCACGGCTTTCCACAGCGACCGATCACTAGCGGTCTGCATCCAGTTTGATCGTACGATCTTTAAAAGGTCGTCTGTCCATCTTGTTGGTGGGATCGAATCAGAAATGAGGAGATACGTAGAAGAAAAAGATACGTAGGTAACGGACATAGCCTTGAGAATCAGTAAGCTCAAGTGGCAATAGGTAGGGCACACTGATCGTCAGATAATAATTAGGTTAATAATTATTAAGGTTAATATTTTGACAATTATTTTTCTTAGGGCCGATCTTCCTAACGTCAGATAATACTTATCCGACTGAATATGAATATAACGACCGATTTTAAAATGACCTTTACATAAATTATTAATTGCTGACAAATAGGTGACGTTTCCAAATTAGACGTATTGTATTGTATTCAATGAATTATCTTTACAATCTAACGTTAGAAAAATCAGGAAAAACCTGGGTAATCTCTTCTCTTCCTCTGACTGTACTTGGTTATTTCACCTTTATTGTCCTAAAAAATATACTTTATTTTAATTTTTACTGTCCCAATCCCTTACTCAATAACTCCACGAGTAGGTAATAAAGATTATGTAAACATGACACTAATCGAAAAGTCACAATGCGTTTGGCAACTTAGATTAATCTTATGACATCTGCCTACACCATAATGGCAGCCCACACTGTTGCCCTGAGCCCGCTTACACTCTGCGACTTTAAGCATCGATGCAGTCGCACGTTTTGAAAACGCGCTTCAGCATCGCAACTCAGGCAGTGAACAGATTTAATTTAGCATCGATGCAGTCGCGCGTTAGCATCGATGCAGTCGCCAAAATACAGTTAATATTTTGTCAATTTCCGGCTTCTGCATCGCGACTGCGTCGCTACTAAAAGTCACAGTGTGTTAGGGGTCTGCCAGCTAGATTTTATAGTTGTATTACTTAATTATTGGTTTCCTTGACATTTGTTTTTTTTTTGTTGGGTTTTAAATAGTTCCAGTGTAGTAAATTTGTGCCCTATTTGCGAATGACGTCATGAAAAACTAACCTATAATTTTATCTCCTACTATGGTGATACCATTTTTGTGACCAGCACACGAGCACTATTTTTAAGCGACTTCAAAAAAGGAGGAGGTCATCAATTAGACTGTATGTTTTTTTTTGTATGTATGTATGTTACCTCATATCTCAGTCGTTTGTCGACCGAATCGAATTTTTTTTTCTCCTACTTAGAGAGTGTACCTTCTAGTTGGTCCCATTTTTTCCATTTTGGGATCTGATGATAGGATCTTGGTGTAACCGAGGAAAACCCTCAAATTTTAAAGGAACTTATAGTGTTTCTTTACTAGAATCTTAATGTTGACGTGTTGTTACGTCTGATAGTCAACATCTTGTGGGGCTGAGCTGATGGTGGAACTCCTTAACGCTTAGGAGTTCAGTAATTATAACGACGGAACATATGATAAGTAATTTGTAGCTTACCCTTGTCCTCCCCCCCCCCCCCCCTCTTATGTAATCACTAAAAATGAAGAAATAAAATAAACTTTAAAAAAAAGTAAGAACCGACTTCAAAACCAAAATGCACTACAAAGTCTTAAATAAAACCTTCACCATTGAAAGGAAAGGAATCCGTTTCAACAACTCCAAAAAGAAATTGTTTGCCTAAAACGGATTCCTTTCCTTTCAACGGTGAAGAGTTTATTTAAGACTTTTTAGTGCATTTTGGTTTTGAAGTCGGTTTTTACTTTTTTCTAAAGTTTATGGTACCTAATATAAATCAAAGTCAAAGTCGAAAATAATTTATTTAATGCAGAACACAATATGCATTCTAGCGCTTCGAGACAAGACACAGACAATCTGGCAAGTGCTGAGAAGGAACGCCGGAACAAACTCAGTCACCACTAGCTGCCACAAAATGATACAAATCAAAATAAAATATACTCATCGATCATATTATTCGCTGTGTGGCAAGCAAAAGGACAGTTTCTCGACTAATTAATGAGCTTATTTATAGATATTAATGTAAATATTAATACCATTTACGTACATGTTATTCTAATGAGTTTGACGTCAGTCCAATCGTAAAAGTTGTTGTTCCTCTTTCTTACGCATTTCAACGGAATAAACAACTTTAAATGCATCCTGCATAACTTAATAAAGTCATTAAATGGTAAAAAGTTAATATTTTTAATCGATGAGTTGTTCCTACCTAAAGCCATTTACGCACTATCCAAAATCAAACACAATACATTATAAATACATTAATCTTCCATAATAATCGGTTGAGCAAAACCAGTGCGTATGTTTTCGTCACCTGACTGACGGGCCTGAGTGACGTCATGTCCATCAATCTGTCTCATCCACCACTTGCTCACCCATCGCTGGTTTTCTTCCACCCTTCACTTTCACTATAGTGAGTGAAGGAGAGATGGACGCTCAATTTGTTGTTTTGTCGTCGAAATGCGTAAACGGCAACGGATGACGTCATTATCGTGATTGAGGCAAGGTGGCTTTAGGGTTGCCCAATGTTTTAGTACCTTTAAGTATTTAGAGAAGGGTTAGTACAAAGTTATTTTAACATTATTCGAATAGAAGAGCTTAGTGGTTGTTGATGGAGCTTTTTCCAATCTTCTCTTTTCTTACCTCTAAGTGAGTTACCTACTTTAATATGTACGGAAAGTTTATTATAAGCACCTTTGCTAATTCATGCTATCACTGAAGTGAAGGCAGTATAGAATGAACAGGCGTCGAGGTCTCCCGTGCCTTACTACTTTTCAACAAAAATCGCTTGCACAAACGATACAAAAGCGGGCGGCACTTCAAACAAAAGGCGACGCGAGATGCAAGGGATTGTCACTCATAAGGTAGTTAGACGAAAGAGACAGTGACTTTTTACTAACCTTTCAGTTTCTAGCTTACAAAATATCTCTAAGGCCTATACAACTAAGACTTAGATTTTCTTTTGTATTGAATTCTTCACTTTTGCGCGTTAAAAATTTGGAGAGCCCCTTAAGCTATTGCGACCGTGCACAAAGACAGCGTCACAAACACAAGTTTTATTATTATTTTATTCAATTACGTTAATCATTAGTGACGTTTTGCCTTATCTATACTCATATTATAAAGCTGAATTTTTTTTTTGTTTGAACGCGCTGATCTCAGGAACTACTGGACCGATTTGAAAAAATGTTTTTGTGTTAGATTGGATGCGACGAGAGTGGAGAAAGCAAAAACGCGCGGACGAAGTAGTAGACCGTTATTTATTAAAATAAAATGCACGACTACGTAATTTAGACCTGAAATTTCTAGAGAAATTGTGACAGAAGTCCGCCAATGTTGTAAATTTTTTTGGTCACTGCGACCTCCGTCATTGATTCGGGTTTCCCCACCACCTATTTCGCAGACGAATAGCGAAAAAAACAATAAGAAATTAATGAAATATAAAGTTGACAGCCCTAATTTACGGAGTTAAGACGTACCGTTGACTGATTCGGGACACGAAGGAACAAAGGTTCAGCCTAATGAATGCCTCGCGATATTTCGCGGTGGCTGTTGGAGGTTATTGTTTTGTGTTTGCTGATGCGCTGTCGTTTGCTGCGGTGTGAGCGATTTCACTAAGTGATGTTTTTTTAAAGCCTTTTTACCGATTCCAAAAAAGGAGGTATTCAATAGGACCTGTTTTGTTGTTTATTTGAGTACGATCTAGTTAAGCTTCCAAACACATATGCCATGTTTCCTGAGCGTATGTATGAATTAGTGTACGGATTTTTCTAAAACAATAAGTTACAAAGATCGTTAACTTCTTAGAGAGAACTAACTTAGATAATAGTACGAGTTTGTCAAAATCTGTGCAGTAGTTTTTGAGATGTGGGTAAAAACAAAAAAATAAGAAATAAAAATTAATTAAAAAAACTGCTTTCAATAACTCACTGAACAGCTTTCAATAACGTAATTGTACCCTAATTAGGAGAAACAATTTCATTTGGAGTCGGTGCATGATGTCAAGCTACATTAGCTTACCGTACCTACAGCACAACATTCCACGCACAATATGCACAGACTCCAAATTAATTTGTTTGTCCGTAAAACTAAATAAAGAATAGCGTGTTCAAAGCTTTTTAGTAAGTTTTTGAAGGCAGGTTTTTTTCATTGACAGTTGAATTTTAAAATATACAAGTGTTACGCCTCGCAACATAAGAACCTATGACACCGATTAGCGTTAATTTGATTACTTAAGGGTCTCTGTAACTTGAAATGAGCTTTTAAAATCTAATATATTCGAATTTTCTGTAAGGATTTTCGCTCTATCCATTGCGCTCAGAAAAGCTGATATTTTTGTAAACTGACGGCATTGATTTGTTATCTATTCAAACAAAGTGAAGTAAATACTTACTTATACTTACGGTTTAATCAAATTTTCTTCGTTCAACCAGCTTTTAGTACTGATAGACGCCAGCGCACAGTCTTGTTCACGGCAGTTTCTTTTTATTGTTTTTTGCAATTTGTTTTGATTCAATTAAATAACGCTTACCTTTAAATTAGTTATAACGCATTGTGAATTAGCTATCCAAGCTTTGAAATTGAAATGTCCATCTGTCTTAAGTCGACGTCCATTGATACTTTGTTGCACACAAAATATTTGTTCGGTTTTCCTGGTGGACCGTGGTGTGGTGGCTGAGCTCGGTGGGTTTCAAGGCGTGCTACTGCGAGGTCCCGGGTTCGATTCTCGGTCGGGTCAATGTAGATATGATAATTTTCTATACTGTCTCGGGTCTAAATGTTGTGATACCACCGTTGTGTCTGATTTCCATAACACAAGTGCAAAGGATACTTACTTTGAAATCAGAGCAATATATGTGATTGGTATCCAATATTAAAGAAATATAATTTATCTGTTTTCCATCAGTGAACGTGTCTATTCATTTCTTCAAATGACTGCACTCAATGAAGGTTGTTAGGGTTTCAGTAAATAAAATAAGCTTGTAATGTATGTAACATATATATTTCTTTGAGCTTTTAATTGCATTTTGAAATACAACATAAAATATTAAATAAGATTATTAAATTTGGTAAAATCAATATTTCAACACCTTTTTTAATAAAGAATGAGCAAAAACCTCTCATCAGAGCTAGCGTATACATAATATTTGTCGTATGTTTCATTATTATCGTTAAAATGATAGTTTTAAGGTTAAAATTTTCGATTTTGTGAACTGATATTTGAGATAAAGTCTTGCATGATATTTAAAGGGCTAAAGGTAGATTTTTCTATTTAATTATAGAATTATATTGTACTTCTGTAATTAATTTCAAGATTTCAACTTACATTAAGTCAAAGTTAATCAAACTTTATCTCAAATGCCTACTACACAATCGTATCATAATGTCTCATCACTCGACACTTTTATTACACAGTTTACAATATTTTTTAATTAAATATAAAAGAGTTTTTCACTCGTATGTACCGTATATACATTTCGTATATCTGATGTTACATTGGAAGATATCTCTCATTAAATCTGAAGGTTCTAAACGTATACAATGTAGTCAATCCTTTCAAAGAAAAAACTGTATAATGTATTCGTATCACTTTTTAAATATATTTAAGTTTGGTTTTCCAACCAATCAATAATGCGGGTATAATGGTATACAAGTGTTCACAGACGTAGGTCTCCTAACATTATGTACTTAATACTAAATAATAAATAGCAATCTCGCGTTGAGAGCGTACCTAGAGCAAAATTTACACTAAAGAGATTGTTGTATGGATTCAGCTAAATCTGCCAGCATCTGTCAAATTACAAAACTGTCTAACACCATAGATGCCGGCGCGAATGACGCGGTACTGCCTGATACATGCTGACAGATGCAATTCAACCCTACGAGTTCTATGTCATATTTACAACACGAACAAAATGAATGAGATTGGATCTCCGAGATTGCAGCATCGACGGATCTCACCAAAACAAGAACACTTCAAAATATACATAAAATAAACTAAAGACCACATTAACCCTAACTCTGATTTACATAAAACAAATTAAGTAACACAAAAAAAGATATTGCAACGATTCTTTTTAAAAATACTGAAAGAACTACAACTCGACCGACCGGAGTCGGCCCAACCACGGCAAAAGGCGATCGCAATCCAAAATACGAAATTATCCATTTTTAGAATATTAGCAAAAAATATACATTTACAAGAGATCGAATCGAACTTTTATGACTTAATGTGACTTATATTTACAATTATCGAAATGGAATAACGTAGTGTGGAAGAAAAGCGCAGCCTTCGTGGCCACCAGCGACCGTACTCGACCTAAAGGCAATATTTTGAAAATATTCTCTTACATCTAAACGAACGTAAGACGTTTGGCGTATACTTAAATCGCTATTCGTTAATTACACTAACCGAACTATGCGGTGAACTCTAACAATAATTACCTAAATAATTAAATTGGCAAAGAGTTTCGAAATACTTGTCGTCGGTGCGACCTAAACCTAGCAAGGTTTAACGTAGCAGGATATGGTATCATCACAACTGATGGCCTGTCAGACCCTATGTACAGTCTACACGTATTTACTGGAAAGCTGCTTCGCTAGTTCCGTATACTTCAAGAACTTGGAGTGGGGGCTCTCGTCGAAGGATTGTGAGGGGCTCCGGGGGTCCTGAGGGGAAGCAGCGTTGGAACCCCCGCTTTTGTGGGTGCCCGGGGACCCGGCAGCAGGAGGTGCCTTCATAGGGACTGGTTCAGGCAACGCCCCGTCTTTGACGAAATGCATTTTGGATAGGTGGTGTCGATAGGCACCTTTGGATATGAAAGGAGTATCGCACAGAGCGCACTTCATGATAGAATCGGTGACAACGGCGTCGTTGCACGCCCAACTGAAGGTTAAGATGCTGGGAGGCCCGGCAGGTGACGGGGCGGGGGCGGGCGCACGAGACGGGTTCGTTTCGGTCTTATCGCATAATTTCTGCAGAGCAGCTAAAGGGTGACTGCCGCTGCGACGCGACGAACTAGGCTCGTTTCCCGAGCCCCCGCCAGCTAAGTTGTCGAACATAGACGAGAGTGCACCTAAGCTGGAAGGAGGCTTCCTATCAGCGCTGGGAGTGTGAACTGAGCGGTCACTTGCCGGGCTCCGGGGACTAGCGGCGGGGCTCGGGCCCTCACTCTCGCGTTTAGGGATCGGCTTGATGTCATCCTCAGTGGAGCTGCCTGGTCGAGGAGGATCTTCATCCTCATCGACCTCGGTTTTGACGCGAACTGGCTGGCTACTCAAATCGACCCCATTTTCACGCTCTTCCTCCTCATTTATTTCCTTTTTTATCCGAATTTCTGCCGGACGGTCCTCTGAAGCGGGAGTTTGAGAACCGCGAGTGTCAGGGGTGGTACGCGGCGTCATGTGATACGGATCTAACTTCCTATCAGGAGTTAACGATTCAACCCTACTGCCACCGCGTTCGGACATAGAACTAGATTCGCTGCCACTACGCTCTCTACGGCCGTATCCCTGCTGGTGGTGGTAGTTTCTCAGCATATTCATCGTCTGTGGGTCTACCAGTGGCTTTGTATAGTCTACACTCTCGTCTATACCTAATCTTTTCAGAATGCTAGAGCCTATCGGTGCATGGGCTGCTCCTCCGGGCATGCCGGGGACTGAGTGTCGTGATCGCGTGTCAAAACTCTTTTCTATCAATTGTTCTATGGCATTGAGTACTGACGGGGACGAACTTTGATCGTTGCTAGCGTTGGGATCTTTGGAACTAGGGGAAGAATCGTTGACAGAAGAAGGGGAACGGTGGTGTGCTGAACCGGGAGAAGGCTGTTCATCGTTGATGCTCTTGCGACCGTCGCGGCTGGTCGGCGTGACGTGCCCGGGCACGTCGGGAGGGATAATATTATTCGATAGAAGTGCGCTCTTCAGAAAATTCCTTTGGCTATTCGACATTGGCGCGCCTATGCACTGTCGTATGTGCTCTACAAACACAGCAGTCTCAATTTTATCACCGCATTTCTCGCATGTAATCCTACTACCCGCCCCAAAATCTCTAATAGGTTTCCCCATAGGAACCCCGTTTCCTTCCCCATTTTTGAACTCATGTTGTGCTCTCTCTAATTCTAGAAGTTTTCTAACTGGAAGAGACTTCTTTCTTTTTTCGCGAGTCTGCCTACGCCTACCGCCGCTCTCCGTAATCGAACGCATTATGTGCTCTTTGTAATGTGAATTCTTAACCATATGATTACTCAATTCTTTCAAGGAACTAAATGCTTGGTCGCAAACCTTACAAGTTAAAACAGCGCTAACATGACTACTAGTACCAGTAGTTGGAGGTGCTGGGTTGTTCGCCCCAGGGCCAGCTGAGGTCGAATTCTTGGCTTCATCCGAAGATTTCCACGATATGATTTGCTCCTGAGATATAATGTTCGTATAGTGCTGAGTTCGCTGCATGTGACTCGTCATTTCAGCGAGGGATCTAAAGCTTTCAGCACACCACATGCATTTTAATATCTGCCTCGTTTGTTCGGCTCCTTTGCCTAGCCATACATCTTGACCGCGAACTAACTTCCTAGGGATCGGCATGTTTTCTTTGATCAACATATTAAGATCACTCTGATTGGGTTTGGATGAGCTGCTTGATGATGAAGAATTATGCGAAGGCGTCGAAGGGGAACTGGACGGCGGCTGTAACGACGGCGGAAGAGGTGCTCCCCCTGACGGTGGTACGGGGACGTTAACACCACAGTGTTTTGCTTCTTTCATGTGTACCGTTAGGTCAGCTAAAGAGTTAAAGCTCTTTTTGCACCAGACACATTTGAGGACATCTTTAGTTTGGTCAGCGCCTTTGTTCAGCCAGTGGGACTGCCAAGCAGAGTGTCTGGCTGCAGCGTTGGGTGCTAAGCCTGCTCCTAAAGCCGCGCTCTGGACTGACCTAAACAGCTCCTCACCACCCAACCTACTAAGTTCGCTCATCTTTTCTAATGCTTTCGTGGCATCGCTAGGAGTAGGGCCCCCATGCTTTAGTTTACCGTTCCAGTCTGGTGGTACGCCTCCTTTAGGAGAAAGGCTGGCCGCGGCAACTGCGGCAGCAAAGTATGGCAAATGCGGTGCGACTGGTGTGGTCCACGGCAAAGGTGAAGGTTTAAATTCGGTTCTCGAGCTTTTCCTTGTCGGTACCGGGGACGGTGAGTCCTCCGGTCCTCTTTTTCTCGTGCCAACTGAAAGGTCGAGGGGTCCATTTTCGTTCTTACTCAGATTAACGGCGTCGTCTGCGTCCTCGTCGTCGTGCGGTGAGTCGCTGCGTTTCGTGCTGAAGTCTAGTACTGCGTCACCTCGTTCGGAGTCGGTCATGTCCTCTTGGCAGGACATGAGGAGTCTCTGCTGGGCGGCGGCGGCTGCTGCAGCGCCGAGGTATGCTGCAACGGCCGCCGAGTGTGGGGGTAGTAGTGCGGCGGGGAGGGCCGCGGGGAGGGCGGCCGTTAGCGCGGCGGGCAGGGGGAGGCCCGGTCCGCTGCGGCCGGAGTACACCGAGTCATTTGAGGGACACCGTGGCGCGCCCGACGACTCCCGAGATAGACATCTCGGGCTATCCCTGCGGACAAAAACGACTGACGTTAGATTGACATAATTCACTTACCAAAAATGCGTAAAGGAACAGTCGAATTTATAAGATTTAAAATTTAAATATTGACTTTGAGCACACTTTTTATAACATATTTTAGAGCTAGCTCCTATTTTATATCCAATCATTTTTACATTATGATGAATATTAATCAATGTTTTTATATTACTGCTGTTTCGAGTTGTCGCAATTTATTGTTCGTCCTCAATCAAACCCATCTCGAAATCAGGCCATTACCAGCCATAAACAACGTGGAAAATAATAAACATGAAATAAAAGGATAAACCGGACAATAAAAGCAACAATAACAATTTACGACCATACGAAGGTAGATTAAAATACTAAATCAACATAGGCAGATACGAGTTTATCGCAATTACTCATGATCCAGATAATAAATCTTTGACAAATGAATACGACGTAAATATTTCATGAAAACATGACATAGTTCTGCTATTATCATTTATAAAACAACGATTATCGCACTCCTGCTATAATTTTTATGATTTCACAGAAACTAATATTTTTTTAACGTGATCACAAGTTTTATTCAATGCGAGTTCTAGAAATCTATGTAATGTGTCATTTTCTTACATTTCATTTAAATATATTTCAGATACATTTTTCACAATTCATCAAAAACTACAATGTTGTTTTTTTGTCTTCACCAAAAAGATAAAATAGCAACTTTCTTATTCAGTGTATTACACCAGGCACCTAGATTTAATACAAAACCATTCAATATTCTTATTTGACTTATTTTATTTTCCTTGTTTAAACTGGTGAAACTCAAATGAAAATCATACTATCACTGTAGTTATTGTTAACACACAAATGATATTTTAAGTTTTGACTTATAATATTATTTTGGAATACAACAGTATGTTTTCCAATACCAAGTAACAAACTTGCATTGAATATTTCAATGAATTAAACATTGTCGAAATATCAAACACATTTTATTACATTAGAAAATAACAGAAAAACGACGCATTAGATGCAAAAACAATTAAAACACTTGATCAAACAGACGTACCTCACGTGGTCCGGCTCGACAATCATTTTGGACGCAATCTTTTCAGTATATCCAAAACGACGCGCCACGAAGAACTCTTTGATCCATCAAACAACACTCAAATAGTTCAACACAATTTTAAAAGACAACCAAGTGACTTCCCAGGTATAGGAAAATGTAAACACGTCGCGAAAGACGCGCCGCGATCGGCGGCCGGGAGGGAAATGCGCGGAGCCTGCGGCGGCCGAGACGGTCCCGCGTGGAATGAGACCGCTTGATTTACGACCCGCCTGCAGCGCCCCCGCCCCGCACGCCCCTCGCTAAAACGAGACAGCCGCCACAGCAACGGACCAATCCACGCACCAGACAGAGACGGCCACACGTATTCCGCTTCGAGGGGTGGTGCGATGCGTAATGCAAGCGTGCGTGCGATGCGCGAGGTGGACATGCAGTGACGGGCGATCGTTTTGATGACAGCCGACTGACACCGAGCTACTCGCCGGCCTGACTCACCGTCTTAACGCCAATGAAAAATGTACAGAAGAACCTTGACGGCCAATAGGCGCTATATAATTTTAATGACTCTGTTTACACATTTATCTCGACACTCGCTCACAATACGTCCGAGATGTAAGTCTCGGGGGCTTAGAAGATTGGCCGGACGGGGCTGACGGCGTTGACAAGGAAATGGTGCGTTAACAAAACGCTGAGACGAGTCCTTTTAACAACACCGGGACAGACAGGGGACAAGGACGGATTTACGCGTATCATGAACAGATTTCCTGCTTTGACAAAGGAAAATATTCTCGGGTTTATTTATTTACGAGGGTGAAGTAAGAAAGTTACTTTCGGTTACAACGTAGTCGCCAAATTGGGTAAATACAGTTAAGAATCCAATTGGAGTCGACAAAAATGCAAATATCATCAAGATTATAATATAAAAGAAAAATGATAGGTACACTTTTCCATTCACGAAGACATTTGAATATCATCTCATGTCACTGTCGAGTCCATCAATCTAATCATCTTCAAAGAGAAGAAAAATCGAGTCAAAATTCCTAAGTCATTCCAACTTTAGTATGAGTAACGGTGATTTGACAAAAATCATATCCCGAATCGATCCAATTCGGCCAGGACTTTTTAAAAGTTTCAAACAAAATCGCCAGCTGTTTATAGCTTCCTATGAGCATTAGTCGGGTGCGGGTCAATCAATCACTCGTGTTTATGTGACAGGTATTGTGCTCTCTTTCACTCGCGACATGCACGCGATCGGAAATAGCCCGACTTGGATGCCCATCGTCGCGGATGAAAAAAAGTCCAGCCTTATTTTTCTGGGTATAGGCAGATAGCAACGTTGTTTCAGCGATAAATTCTGCTCTGTGGCGGTGTTTTGATGGCTGGTCCCGGAATCGGGACGAGCTTGCGCCGAAGTCGGGTTAAGATCGCAAGGGGACACCTGACACTGCTTGAATAATTTCGCAGTTCGACTGTGAATTTTAAAAACGGGCGCATGTGTTTGGGGCAATAAAAGTATAGTGCTAATATATTCGCTTTAGGATCACGTGGCTGCCGCACCGTTAGTTGAACAGGCATCGTTCCCAATCATGATCGATTGCGGTATTAATATCGACAAAGCACTACACAGTAAAACTATCATAATCGTTAAACTAATTGAGCAGATAATAATGCTGATGAAAACAGTGTACGCACTGGCTGACCTTGTGCGATTTAATCAAACTATCGTGACAAAAAGTATGATGAATTGTTTCCTATCAAACGCGGGTTTTCATGTTTTGATACCGGTGTGTTTAATCTTTTAGTTTTTATTGTTATTACGTTTTATAATTGTTATTTGAAAATATAGTCAGAGCTATACCTATAAATATCAACTTAAGAAATTGTGTATGTTGAGATTCTTTGATGCGTAAAAAAAACAAAGATAAAGAATTTAATGAACGACGATGTCGAGATAATCAAGTCCGTTAGGCAGGTCACATAGTTATAGCGGTCTGCGTCAAATTATATCTTCTTTTTGTGAAAATAAGTCCACAGTCACTTTAAATTATCATTATTTGCTTAATTTTATCTTTATATTTAAAAAATGTACAGTGCAACTTTTCCGGCGAACTCCGTTTCGCCACCAGATGGCTTCGTTTTATGTAACATTTCGTTTGGTGATTAAAAGAAGAAGTTTTTTT
Organism: Pyrausta purpuralis; assembly: GCA_963924145.1. Taxonomy (NCBI): domain Eukaryota; kingdom Metazoa; phylum Arthropoda; class Insecta; order Lepidoptera; family Crambidae; genus Pyrausta; species Pyrausta purpuralis. The sequence goes on from OZ001649.1 coordinate 27,215,475, forward strand.
TGTTTTAAATTTAAATTTTCTTTGCTATAAACCTCACGGAGCCCGAGACCTTTTCAACGAATGCAAAACCGTGAAAATGGAGTTATAACGTCAGGAAGGAAAACCCGACTTATTTTTATATAGTAGAGATGATTAAAATACGAGTAGGTATAGTATATAAATACTTAAAATATGATGTTTCTTTCTTTGGAGGTGGCAATAAATAAACTTCACAGATATCCAAAGATCTGTAGATTCAAAATCTAAACAATAGACCCTGAGGGTGAGCTAGTCTGAGTGTTTATGATTGATGAGGAGTCTTCAGTGCAGCTAATTGACAGTGATGGAAAAGCCAGACGATCCAAGCAAGCGTACAACACACCTTTACAAAACTTGATTCATTCGTAACACCAAGGGAGTAAGATTGTTATTAGTATAAAGTTTCAAAATTACGCAGTACAATTATTTTGTTGATGACAATCATACCTGTCGTCGCGCCGGACACACAAAGATAAAGAGATTTACAGTTTTTTGAAAAGTTCTCGATCAAGATTTTAATTACTTTGATGTACACAAAAGTTGTGTTGGTTGCGTCGTTTGAATAAAAGATTTGGAGATGGATAGATAACACAAAATAACATTTACTGTCACTATGCAATAAGATATATTACATTGCATGTTTTGCTGAGTAGTGGAATATGTTAAGCTTAGCATAAAAACTTAATTAATTCATTAGGAATCAGAATTTTGAAACATTGTTTTATCATCGCCAAATAAGCACTAACCAACTAATAATTTAAATATAAATACTGTATAGTTAAGGTACTGTTCAGATAAAGTTTATGGGAACTTACACAGGCATTGTGAAAGAGGCGGTAAACGTACTAAAATTAGTGACTGACGAAATACAGTATTTAATATTTGGGACATTATTGACTTTACCGAACTAAGTTTCTCATGATAATAGTACTTTTGGTATCCAGAAAGCAAAAAAATAAAAAGTTATATACGGTCTTATGTGTATAACCATTCTTCATCAATTGATATAAATGACTTACAAAGATTTATGGTATTAGATTCGTTCCGATTAGCATTTCATTGAATTCGTGTACAACAATAAAGTGGAGCGGCCACTTGTTCAAATATTGAGACAATGTCGACTGATGTGCAATTTGTACAGCACTTCAAAATTGAACAAACATATTAAATCGTTAAATGCCAACCTTGATATGAACAATGATCCTGTCAGTAATTTTGTTTTTTTACATGGTGTGGATCGGGAAAGACAAAATTTTGCCTCACATATTAATATTTATAGCTCAACATTAAATTCAATACTATGGTTAACTTTCCAAAAAAAGTGTAAGTATCGAGTTTATGGTTTATGAAAAGTGATTTTCTTTAATTTTTATTTAAACTGTTAAAATTTATTCAAAAAAATTACTAAAATGGTTTACATTAAAAAAGTCATCGACCGTATGTCATGCATTAACATAATTTTTAGTTGTTTCTGTAATTGCGTTAGATGACGGATTACACACATTGAAAAACTTTATTTTGAAACATTGTCAAAGTCGTTTCAATGACAAGCAATTCATTGAACCTTCAAGTGTTGGGAACGGTGATATCACGTCAAATATACTTACAATAAGACCGATGAATTATCATTAATTTATTGCTATCTAATCAGTGTCTTGTTGATTAATGATAATTGTTGTGCCTTGATTGGGTGTGCGTTTACCTTTACTAACTATTGCTAGAGAAACTAACCAATCCGTCTGTTTGTTCTAACATTCTTTATTTGAACAATTGCATTGTCTACATAAAATAAGGTTTTATTGATTCCCCTCTGTTGCACTACGTAATCTAAATACCTGCATTTTACTTTTAAAAAATAACCTGCAATAAACTACTTGAAATAATAAAAAAGAAGAAAAGAGACAAAGAAATTATTCAAAGCCTATTTATTGCATGCTTCTTATAACGCCAAATAATAACAACCGATTTTACTTCATCACTCTCTTTAAAATTATATGATTTCTGTACAGTACTAAAATTGATGAACTGTCATACGAGAAATTTTAAACATTTTTTTTATTAGAGCCACTACCTACAATAACTGTCACAGTTGTTGGTCCATTCATTTTTCTGTCACCACCAAGTCGTTTTGGTTCAGTTGTTGGGATTTGTGCTTTGTGCTATTGCAATAGATCTTGCTATTGATCTATTGATGCTTTGTTTGCTGTCGTGAGTGGTGGTTATGATGACGGTGACTAAAGAGATCAGCAACAGCAATTGCCATTTTCGATATTAATTTAAAAGAAGAGTTTACTGGTGATGATCTTTGTTGCTGGTCAGTAGGATATTATGTAAAATCTTATTATTTATAAAATTTTAAATCAGTTTCATTACTTTTCAATAAGATAATATTGATTATTTTGATTATTCTGGCAGAGAATGCTTTTAGCATTAAGTCCACCTTTGTACACTTTGATTTGTGCAATAAAGTCTTGAAATAAATATATAAATAATATCAATTGTAATCATTATGGTCTTATTGTTTTGACAGTATTTCCTATCCATCAACCTAATTATATTTTTTAGAACAAGTACTCTAAGTAAGTAAGTGCGTTATATGACGGATTATACACATTAAAAAAGATCATTTTAAATCATTTTCAAAGTCGTTTCAATGCCATGCAATTCGCAATTCATTGAACCTTCAAGTGTTGATATCACGTCAAATATACTTACTAAAAAAGTACTCTAAAATCATCATTATCAGTCGAAGGTCGTTGCTGAACATAGGCCTCCCCCATGGTTTTACATAGCGAACGATCACAAGCGGTTTGCATCCAGATTGATCCTGCGATCTTTATGAAATAATGAAGTGTAAAAATACTATTAAACTTAGCTGCGGTTTCACCATTCCTAGTTTAGTAACCGCGAAATCGGGCTAAATAAAAATCTCCTTTTCATTGACCAATTTGGTCTGGCTTTTCCTCACTAGCTTTAAACACCAGTTGACAACAGATCACGAAAACAATGGGATCGTTAAAGTGGACACTGCAAGTGATGCGCGGACCACCGTCAAAAGACAATGCCATATCTGTGCGCCGTGACCGTATTGTTTTACGGAGATAATGTTCGTAACCCGGCCTCCAACTATTGAATGATGCTTGAAGGCATCACGGTAGATTGATGACGTGACGACAGAGATTGATAAGCGAGTTTATTAAAACGTTTTCAAGTCCATTAGGCACGTCGAATATGAGAGCATTTTTTTGTCGAGATCCACCGACGATAGCAGTCAGGTCAAATGAAGGAGACACAATTGAGGTTTCAATTCAAAATATTTTGGACGTAACCCTTTAAGGTGGTGAAAACATATTATCGTCATTTAACAGTGACTTCAGTAATCGATACAAAGGGATATCAAAGCATAATCTCAGGAGTTAAAACTAATCGAGTATATAACTGATTGCGTGACGGAACATTAAGTACTCATATAAATTTTAATCCGTTATAGCACATACTGCAAAACTATCAATAGTAGTCAATTTTTATAAGAAATTCGTACTGGTAAGCACAAAGAATCTTCTGTTACTTAAGAAACTTTAAAACGCAGTCATAATCTGAAGATCATAAGCAATATCAAAATTCTGGCCAGGCAACTTCATTATCTACATTGTCTTCAAGAATTTGCAACATACAGACGTAACCTCATCAAATGCTCTAACAGTCACACACAGTGCTCAAATAGACGAGGTCTCGACTAAACTGACAAAAATTCACTTGTAATCACTTCATCGTCACCAACAGCACTTGACACTAACCTTTCAGCATTGGGATCCTGAATGAGGGTAGCTGGTATACTGTGCTCGATGTCGTCTCGCTCGTCCGGCGCGGGGGACGCGCGGGAGGCGGGGGACTCGGACCGGGACCCCTCGGTACCCCGCCGGTCCCCACGTTCGCTTCGCTCCTTCACACCGCCCTCTGGGCTGGTTGCTTCCTCTGTGGACAAAGAGAGAGATGGGTGAGACTTGGCCAAAGTAAGAGTCTCACATGGGGGCTGCGTGTGCGCATTTTAAATAGTCTCAAAGTATCTCCTGATGGGAATACCACCACGCATAGGTGTAACGTTTTGATAGATAAAACTTGAGCGAATTAAACTTCAAGCTCCCGTTTAAAATTATTATTTAGTATTGATACGCTAAATACAAAAAATGTATAATAACCTACCTACTTATAATGAAAGCAGTAGGTAGAATTAACTAGCCTAGAATTAAGTAGAGAGTAGTTAATATAAGTTTGGAATGTGTAATGTAATGTAGAGACAGAACACCACATAACTAAAGCGTATCCAAAAACATTACTACTATAGTCACTTCCAAAGCAGTGTGACTGATTGGTAACCTAAATAGTTCATAACCTAAAGACGCGAGTCATTTGACGCGTTGACATTACCCATCCTTAAACCACCAAAAATTAGTCTTATCCTCACTTCACTGATCAGTGACCACCAGCGTTTGTTGATATCAATTCGCACATTCAACGTTTCGCTGCAGGGTAGCTGCATCAGCTCAGACAGACTCATCTGCACCAACCGAGTTGCACAAAGCTTGCTCGCGTCAGAACCAGCTGCAACTCCTTTGATGTCCACTGGGTCCAGATCGCCCGGAGCTGCGCCGCCATCTTGCCAGATTGACATGCTGCGTTTTAATCAATTAACAATTATTCACAAACCAGTGGACGGTGAAATAAACGGACCACACCGCCACCGTTCCCTTTTTGGACGGTGTTCGGTTACCAAACGTTTTTTCGCCGGCGAATTTTTCGGACATCATAATCGACGGTTGTTTTTTGTTGCTTGTGACTAAAAAAGTTATTTGGTGTGACGTGTAAATTTATGGATACGATTTTTATGTTATTAATAACATAGCCATGTTCTATTATGTCAGGACTATCAACAATTATCAAGTTCTGGTCACACTTATAACATATTTTAACTCTATTATTTTTACCTCTATGTGTGTTTTAATCGAATATCTTACTGCTAAATTGCGTATTGTTGTAATTTCATTATCAATTGATAATTAAAGATGACTTACAACATTTAAAATAATTAACCTCAATTTAAATAAGGTACACGTGCACTTAAGAATGACAGTGACAGTTGCACAAAATAACAACCCTAGGTAATGTTCCGTGTTTTACGCAGTGTCGATGGCAACACGCGCTATCGCGATTTTATCGGGCGAATTATGTCAGTAGATAACCAACTTTGAATAATTGATCCGATCGCTATGACTAACGTAATATACAATCAATCAATCATTGATCACGAGCTATTTACCCAATGTTTCGTGTCACAAGTGGCTGGCCTCGTTTTCGGGTAATTTTCCCCATTTTATCGGAGCCGCATCGCTGTTTATCGTTTTATTAGTTTGACGGTGAATGATTGTAATGAAATGAGTTCGTTTGGCGGTTCGCAATTAAATATTGTTTGAAACAGTTTTTGAGGTCATCACTACGGAGAGAAAACAAAGAATATTATTTCAAATACAAAATTCAAAAGTGGGAAATCAGTAACCACGTCTTTAAGTAAAGAGATAGATGGAGTTAAGGAAAAAAGTAAGACTAAAGGTTTGCTATTTATTACTTTGTTTTAATGATGTATTACTCTTAATATGCTTACACCATAAACGTGATAAATTAACTAGCTTCACCTTGCAGACTTATGTCAATTAAGAGGAACAATCCTTTCTGATCTGTTCAACAAGAGATAGCTAATTGGAGATTTTTAAAAGCTATTTAGGTCATTAACCTAATCAAGCGAAACTTAAAAGTTCCGATGCTATCCGATTCGAATCAGAAGAGCAGAAAGTGGTTTACAAAAGGTGGGTGACTCGCCTTTTTTGACGTCCGGTCAGAAATCAGAAGACAATGGTTTGATTTAACAGAAAATCGGCGTGAAACAGACGATGATGGGTCATGATAAGTTGAAGGTACAGTTGGCAATAAAGTTTTACCAATATGCAGTTAAAGTAAAAGTCGCCGCTCCGAGGTCCCGGGTTCGATTCCCGGTCGGGTCAATATAGAAATCAAAATTTTCTATATTGTCTCGGGTCTAGGTGTTATGGTACCACCGTTGTGTCTGATTTCCATAACACAAGTGCAATTAGCTACTTACTTTGGGATCAGAGCAATGTATGTGATTGGTGTCTAAAATAAAGGTCCTTAATAGTCAATGAGAAATTATCTGAACATTCTCTTTACTCTCTTTTCATTCACAGCTGATAAATGTTGGGCACTTTCAATATGCAAGACAACTAAAAAATATTTTTTGTGAAAGGAATGGGCTACGACTAAATGTTTTGAAATAACATTACATTTAAAACGACTTGAAAGAAAAAGGTCCTTAGTTTGACGTGTAAGTCATAAATAGGTTGGTAGGCTATCTATTTATGAGTCTGACTGTACAAAAATGATCAAATTTATCGATCTAGATAATATCACCAGCTAGTAAGTGGGTTACCACAACGCTTTATCCATTGCCACGGTTTGCATTGGGTTTATTTTTTTAATACAGTTATTAAAAAAATAAACCCAATGCAAACTGAAACCCAATTGTACTTTTTCTTAAAATTACAGTTAATTTTAAGAAAAAGTACAATTTGGTATTACTGGTTTCTTGGCAATCACCTAATCAATTTTACGCATTTCCAAAGTATTCTTGAATTACTAAGTATTGATCTTTATCACCATTAACTAAGTTGTATGACCAATGCCACAAACCGAAGTTATTAGCTTTAACGAATAAATATATGTGTGTCATCTTACAAGGTCGTTTTAAACAGACCTCTAGATACCATTCAAACCTAACCATACACGATAATTTTATCAATCATTTTGTTAGTATGTCACTCCAATATGCTAGAGAAATCGGCATACAATTTAGGGAGGGTCAAAGCTTTTCTATTTATAGAAAAAAAGCCTTTGACCGCAAAATATTTTTTCCCGTTTCATATTAAATACCCAGACAAAGTCGTGGGCTTTAACCAATACATTTAACTTAACATGTAAGTATGCCACTTATCTACCGATCAACCAGGCAGATGGTAGCTTGATGTGTGTCATGATAACTCGATAACTTTGCCCATAGCACGTTGTTATGTGTTTGCTAAGCTCATACTGATAAGTATTCGAACAGACATAGTGTACTTTTGCAAGGTTGACTGGTTAGCAAATTTTTTTCTGGAATCTACTGATTCAGACAAGATATGATAGTAAATTGTTGCAAAATACAGATCCTTATTACTCAACTGATAAAGATAAATAACTGTACAAGCTTTGAAGATTAGACACTTTTTAAGTAGACACGATAGGTTCTTATATGATACTAGGGGACCCAACGACCTTCATTCGCCCCTAGCCCAACAAAGTAAAAATCATGAAAATCTATTCACCCGCTCAATTTTCGTATTTTCATTATTCATCAGAACCTTCACCAGACGATAAAAAACACAACAAAAAAGAATAAGCAAAATCTGTCCAGCCGTTCACGCATGATGCCGTGACTAAGAGAAATATGGATTAATTTTTATATAATAAGAAGATCATACAAAGTCTGGTCCAAATAATGCTGTTTTTTTTTTCTGCAAAAAACATTAACATGTCTTTAAACACATGACATGTCAAAACCAAAGGCATCAATAAATTCAAGCCTTAGGGCATTATACCTCATATTTACTATTAAAAATAACGCAATACAACTGTTAATTGCATTCGCGTCGCGTCGTCTCGCAATCCCTCGCTGCATCTTTTTGTTCAGCGCATCACAATGAGCTATCGAAGTTTTTCCTGACAAGTGATAGGCAATTTTCATTTAAATTTGTGCTGTATAACAAACATCGATATCAGACAATATTCGAAGCCTTTGGCATTAATATACAGTATTGTCCTTGGATCTAACATTAGGAGGGCCTTAAGTATAATTTTGGATGATAATGGTAGTCAACAATGTTAAAGCTTCCAGCGTTAAAAAAATAAGAAAAATTTAATAAAACTAACATATATTGCATTACTTTATATTCCGTCTATTTAAATCCTGAATGATGTGCTCAATGACTAAAAAAGTAGAAGAGAAATGTTTTTCGAGTAAAATACCTAAAGATTAGGATTGAGTAATAAATATTTTTTGTAAAATCAAAGTTACATTTTAAAATAGAATAGAATAAATTAGAATTATTATTTATTTGTCACACAAAAAATACATACAGGCAGAAATAAATAATAATAATAATACATTCAAAATCATAATACAAATACAATAAATTCAAATACATAAAAAAACTGGGAAAAAAAAAATATTTTTGCCAAACATGAATAAAAAGCATCTCAAATTCAGGAATCCAGTGTATGTCACAAAGGTCCCAAGTAAAAACTCAGTACATGTTGCGACAGCAGATGAAAAACATGACACTGCACTGATTTTATAGTATGTGGGTCTAAAATTATATCCCCAAACAACTTTTGAGTAAACTGACGACGGGTGATTCCGTATCTATCGATAGATTCCCATCGCTATGCTCGGTTAAACAAGAAATCCTAAGTTGTATTCTCGAATTGAATTTTAACGTCAATTGGAAAGAGACGTCCAAGGAAAACTATGCATTGAATAATTGTTTGTAGAGTTGAGGTGCTATAATAAAAACAAAATTTATTTTTGTATCAGTGTCTAACTCAATTACTAAAGGGTATTTAGCGTCAAAATAACGCTTTTCAGTACAGTTAAGGCTCATTAACCTGTTCCAAAAACACCTTTTAAAATATGATCTCTACATAAATTGACACTAAGTTTAAATTCAATCGCCAAAATTGTCATTAACTGGATTGGATACTGCGTGTGTACTTGGTAATTAAACTTGCTTCAGATACGTCAGCCAACCGGTCCCTATTATAATTGGGGCGTTTAAAAAGAGCAAATTGACAAATTCGACAAGCTTCGTCGCCAATTAGCAAAGCCCTGAGTTACTGATGCGCCTGCGCAGGTCTGGACACGCAATGTTATTTTGAGATGTACGGGTGACACGGTGAAGGAATTTTAAACTTTAAACAGATTGGACAAAATGCATAATAGGATCAGCAAATTTTATGACTTTGCTTGGTGTAATCTCAAAACCCAAAGCGTCTCTATGATTTTCAGAAAGGTGAGTAGCGCTGTAGTTTTTTTTTTGGGCTGTCTACTGTCTTTTAATACTAGATACAATATCTATTATACCTATTCCAATTATGATTTGAAGTATGAGTTAAGGTTAAGGTAATAAGGTTCATTGAAGTTTGAGATTTACAAATCAAAACGGCATGGTTAATGTTGAAATTCCGTCTTGTGTTTTCTATAACTTTGATAATTTTGTGAATTAACACACGTTTTTGTAAAAAAAACATGAGATATGACTGTACAAAACAGATAAATTCATTTCTCTTTAACGAACAAAACAATCAATCGAAACGTAAATTATAATCAAGCATTTTAAAAGCAATCTATAAAACAATGCGGAAACACATATTGACTTCATTATTTCAAATGTAATGTGGTTAATTTAGAATGAAATATATGACGATGATACCACACGCGAATTCGTAAGTAGGTCATCAAAACATACTGATGGTGTGCTTATTACTTGATTGATTTATATGTCTTCTGTAGATACAGATTTAAGTGGCATGAATATAGATCTACTAAAGTCTATTTTTGATTTACAGCCTTGTCAACACTTGCTATATTTTTTGTTTACTACCAAAGGTTATTTAATGTTTACTGCAGTTCTACATTAAATATCTATACAATAAACTATTACTTTACTATATTATAAGGACACATATGTACAGGTCACATCGGTGCAATGACTTATGTCTGAGTTTTAATCATGGAAATTTAGACACTATAAACTATCAAAGGTATTTGACAGCCTAGGGATCCATCAGGTCAAGATTTTAAAATTTAATTTATAAAGAATTATTATAGTAATTATTGGCATTGCATTACCGTTTGTATTGACTAGTAAAAATTTACCAATAAACAAGCCAAAAGTCATACAAAACTGCACCAAACACCGACGCATACCTATAAAAAGCAACAAAGTCGCGTAATCTGCGCCCGCACCAATAAACTGCGTTCATATCTGCGCGTGCGCAAGTTACGAGCCTGCGCGCGCTACCGATAGGGGGCGATAGGTGACGCAGGTGGACGGGTGCTTGGTGCATGCTATTGCAAGTAGGATACATAATTGCTCTGATAAACGAGCGACACCAGATGACAGCTGTTGCAGGCACGTCAACAGCTGGCAACATTGTCAAAGCCGTCAACAAAGTAGTGACTGCCTCGTTGGTGTAGTGGTTAGTTCGCTGGTTGCTACCCAAGAGGTCCCGAGTTTGGATCCCGGTTCGGGCTGAAATTTGTTTCTGAGTTTTCTGACTTGGAAACAGCTCGAAGTCAGTAAGTTGGTAGAGATGACAGACACCCCCGTGTTTCTTGCGCCTGATATCGAACCGGTCATGTCGCATCTGCCATCTCACCTAATAAAAAATGTGAAGGAACAGCCCTTGTGTATTGAGCACACACTTGGGCACTACAAGAAATGCCGATGGCCAATCTCAGTTGTAATTGACCGCCGTGGTGGGATACGACCAGAAGGACGTTAAGGCTAAAAAATAAAGAACGCGTGCGGCTACTGCTGATAACAAATGTTGTTACGTACTGAAGAGCTTTGGAGCTATCAGAAAACCTCTATGTCTCACTCGTTCGGCTTTTTGAAATTCAAACATGGAAAAACTTTAATTAGGAGTCAATTTTGTATTGTACATTGTCAAATAACGTCGATAACGAGATATATATCGTGATCCTTATAATTATCAACGTCATTCATGAAAATCACAAAAAAGTCAAAATATACTTAGCGATATTCTTGTGAAAAGTAGTATTCATTATTTGTGGACGAAGGAATAAAACAAGCAGGCATAAGATAAGTTTTTGTTTTGACATCATAAGAGATTGTAACCATTTCAGTCAAGGATTAAATCGAAATCAATTGACAGCCACACAGCACACAACAGGAATTTTAGCAAGATGTAAAGTGTGTACTAGATAGCAATCTCAGACATGTTTCCACGGCAATTCCATAGTGGTGTCTCCTAAATTAAACAATACAATCCAAACATAACAATTTAACCATATTATATAAGAAAGTAAGTAAATTAAACATGCATTTTTTAAATTTTTTTCCCTCTATTTCTGACAGTTTTCAATGGCAGTTAGAGAATTTGGACACAATTTTGAACCGGTATTCAACGGGACTACATCATCAAACGTCAGTCACCGCGCTGAAATATTCGCTAAGCAACAAGTGTGATTCAGCACGTCACTTAGCTAGTTGCCACAGAGCATCACTATATGAGGCAATAAATCGTGCAAAACGATTTCAGGCTGAGCTAAGTTTGATAGTAGTGATGGGTAATGGTGCTAAAGACTCTACTTTGCAGTTAATTCTTACCATTAGAATATAAGACTAGACAATCATGCTTAGAAGCACAGTAAATAAAAACAGTGAAATTGAGAATCTCCGCCTTAGAATCGGTTGAAAAACTAGACTAGCTTCTTGCAAGCCTAAGGTTGGGTGCCGATATTTCCAATTCAAAACGCGTAAAAAAAAGTTAGAGCAGAGAGTTAATGACAGTGACATACCTACTCAAATTGTAAGCCGTTGTCTTTAAAATAGATTCCTTACACATGATCAGAAGCTTTTTAATTAGGCAAACCGATTCTTTTAATCAGGCAAACCGAACTTTTCCTTTAAACAAACTCCTGAAAAAATGAAATAGTCTACTTCATCTGTGTGTATGTGATCTTGTCAGAATAAAATAAAATTCTAGTACGTCGATTTATTAAGGCACGTCTGCAAATTTTGTTAGTGTATGTTTATGTTTGTATGTTTGTCTCAGGATTTCTCGAAAACGAGAAGTTATAGTGATGATTGTTTATTAGTTCAAGCAGGTATAGTTTAACTTAGGGAATAATGTATTTCAAAAAAACTTTTATTTATTTAGGGACTTTGACATAAACGTACGTTCACAAAAATAAAACAATAAAATGCTGTACCTTCTTTGCACCAACAGTCTACACGCATCATGCACGGACTCCAAAAGATTTAATTTCTTCTAAATAGAGGACAAATTCTTTCTTTCAAGCTTTTTTGTCAGTTTCCTGAAAGCTGTTTATTTGTTTTTAAATATTTTTTTAGGCTAAACGAATACAAGGTTGATACAAATAAAATTTTATGCAGTCGAAAAAAACTATATTTTTAGTAGCAGGTTAAAAATTTAGCAAACAGCTTGCAGGCCAAAGGTTGGGCGCCACTGTCTCCCGTCCGAGGCGCCTCAACAAAGAGGGTAGCGCGGAGAGTCAATGACAGACTCAATTTGTAACCTGTTGAGTCTGCCGCAGAACCTCCTTATTTTTCTTGGTTTTCTAATAAAAATGGCCAGTGATTTTGAATTTGGAGATGGAAATAAATGTGCTTTATTAGAAGCAGGCATTGTTCTTTACTCGTAGTGAAGGCTGTATTTGTTTTTAATTATGAATTGAATTCAGGTAAAATCATAACATTATGAAGCTATAGAGAATGTTTGTTTGTTTGAACGCGCTAATCTCAGGAACTACTAGACCGAATAATATTTTTAAAAAATGTGTTGGCTGGCTTATTTATCGAAAAAGGTTTAATGCTTAATACATAAATATAACAGCAGAGCAAACATTAAAAATGGTACAAAAACGGGGAAAAAATAATTCTTTTCAGAACTTCCGTTTCGTCCGCAGCGTAAACTGTTTAAGATACATAAAAATCATGTATGATGGAATTGTTCCGCTTTAAAAGTTCTATAATTAAGTCTGCGACATAGTTATCTACACTTACACTACAAAACAAACAAGACAAATAGTAGTAGTAATATCAAAAAAAGTGATATTGGACACCAATCATATACATTACTCTGATCCCAAAGTGAGTAGCTAATGCACTGGTGTTATGGAAAGAAATCAGACACAACGGTGGTACCACAACACCTAGACCCGAGACAATATAGTTTTTTTTATTATTTTTAATTCTAAATTGACCCGCCCGGGAATCGATCCAGGGACCTTGGAGCGGCGACTCCTTGAAATCAGCGTGCTTAGCCACTACACCACGGAGGTCGTCGTCGTAGTAAGTAGTGAACGCTAAGATTTCACAATGTATTGTTTTCTTGCCCTCAATATAATTTATGATACAATAAAAGGTGAAGTTTATAATGAATTTCTGATTTAATAGAAAATAATATTCTTACTACTAAAGAAACAAGCCGGATTTCAGTTTTATCAAGGCTCAAGGTCAACCAAATCAATCATTGGCTATCACATTTAAATTAATCGTATCATGAAATGCAATGTCACTCAATCATACACAATCTCGTTATTATTTAATTACTCTGAATCACTGGCACCTTGAATATCCTGGACTTCATTTAACCAATTAAGATCCGATTTTACCAATATCAGATAAAACTCATCCGACTGAATAAGTATAAAACGAACGATATTTAAATGACATTTACCTTTTCATAAATGATTGCTGACAGATAGGTGACGTTTTCAAATTAGGCGTTTTATATTATTTTCGACGAATATTCCTGATCTGACGTTGGTAAAATCGGGGTTAAGTGATTTAAATTTATATTTAAATAAAGGGTTAAGTTTTATTTTCATAATGATACGTAATCCTTACACAATAATTGAGGTTAGATAAGGTAACTCTTTTTCATTATTTCGTGTATTTTCCAAAGAAAATCATTTCAAAAGTAGATTTTTAATCAAAATTAAATATATACTTTTAAAGCTGTCATAACATCACTAAAATATCAAAAATATTTAGGCGCCATTAGGAATCTATTTAGCACAATTTGTTTGAAAGGTTCAAACATTGATTAAAAAAATATCGATATTAGTGTTGAGCCATACGCAATAAATCAGGCGATAGCTCACGATAACCGGACACCGTAATTACAGCGCGTTAATATCGTCAGTATCAATCAATGTCAGCCGGCGAAGTTAAATTAATACTTTTATGAATCCTATGTCGTCTCCAATCAATCAGGCGGAGGCAGTGATTGATAGCCGGTGGATATATCGACCGCCAGACGAGAGAAACCGCGCGACGGCTGTTGTATATTGTAAGCACATTGGCAGAGTAAAATAACTAACCTTCATTTGGAGAACTTAAAATAACGACGCCTATGCACCTCTATTTTTTTCTGATTAAGGCCTGATTTTACCAACGTCAGATAATGAAATAATTTGTTGAGTAAAATACAATACGGCTAAATTAAAAACGTCACCTGTTTATCAGTAATAATTTATTTAAATGTGATTTAAAAATCGGTCGATTATAAATAATTATTGATTATTCAGCCGGATAAGTCATTTCTGACGTTAGTCAAATCGGCCCTTAAACTTTTTAGTTTGCAGATTTAAGTGATTTCATTCGTAATCACGTTTTTTTTGTAAAGGAATAAACAAGATCTTTTTAATCTTATGTATAAATGATAAGGATATCTAGGGTAGGTTGTAACTTATAATATAGTTTTTGTAATTTTGTTCCATGGCCTAAATTAATGACTTTCATGCTTGTCACACTAGCAAGGTGAATCGTCAATCTATCAAAAATAGAATTTAACATAATATACACTTATAAACACTTGGGACTGTTGTTTGCCACTGTTCTCTTAAAAAATCGTGCAAATAGAGTGTAACGAATGAAGCCAAACCATCAGTATTGTCCATCTTATTTTCCATCATTTCGAAACGTGATAACAAACCTAATCTCGTGGGACATAAAAATACCCAAAAACATTTCGACGTCAACCCTAAAAATCCGTCGAAAACGTACGACCAAAAAAGATGGAAGGATTTAGGCGACCCCATCGTATCTTCTAAACATTAGTACAAATGGCCGGGCTTCGGGCTCTAATGAAAATGATGTCCGTCCGTCTGTCCGGTGACAAATACGGATCGTACAGGCCCAGACGCGGCCGTGTCCGGATTTTTCACACATTACGCTGACTAATCCGTACGGTCGGAGTGACCCCGATTGATTTGTACACTGTTACACTCTGACCCGGGTATTTTTTAGGTAAGAGTTTTTGGAGGGTTAGATTAATCAGCTTTATTTTTATATTTCAATAAATTTACTGTAGGTATCAAAAATATCTACTACCCTGGAAAAAAACAGTGTTTTTGGCCAAATCTGAATCCTTTTACACGGTATATATTTAGAAAAATCTGCAGCTCATGGCATCGCGATAACTGATACAAACTCGTTTTTTTACAGACAACTCGCATACTAGAAACCTCTACAAAAATATTGAATCAAAACCAAATGCAGATGTCCTCAACCTAGAAGTGGGAGCGAACCCGTCAAAGGCACGCGCGAAGAAAACGCGGCGTGTATAACTGCACAATGGGAACAAAAACACGTTTCTTGACGATGCGATGCCTGTCGTTTAGAGACGAGGGCTCGATATTTTTATCGATGATTGTACCTCTAGAAATAAGTTTTATAATACGTTAACAATTCAAAAATTTCAAACTTCGCTTATATATCGAGAAGAACAGAAACTCACATGAACCTATAAAAGATAAGATAAGTCTTTATTCCACGTCAGATAGAATTAAAAAAAGAATTAGATAAAATTGTAAGGAAAGGATTTAAAATGCCGTAAAGAATCAAGCTAAAGCTGAGCCTTTTAGAGTTTTAGAGTAATCTAGTGTTCAGTCATTTTTTTATGTTTTTTCTTCGCAGTCGAATAAAAGTGTTTTCTTTATTTTATTGCGTAGTAATAATTTTATAGATTTCTCAAAAAATACTCGTCTTGTTTTTTTTAATCTCCCTGTCTTTAATTAAGTAGGCTTTTATACACTTATAGAACTTAACATGTCCACTCTGCGTTCTTTCGTTCTTAAATTCTGTTACACTAAACAATCAACATTATCGATAGCTAAACCATCCCTACTTCATTGATATAGTCTCTACAACGTGACGTTTCGTATCTACCACCTCCAACATCAATCTCGTTGTAATATGGACACGTATTCACGCGGGTGACGTATCGCGGATGTTATATTTAACGTATTTGTTCTGACAAGCCTTATGAGGCTTGATAATGTTAGAATAATAAATGTGGAGCACGTTGTTTGATAGCGTTTTGACGTTTGATTGACTTTCGTTATTCAGTATCAGATTTCGTTCGCAGTTGAAAAGGCAAGATAAAATAAAGGGGCTGAAAAGCAGAACAATATTCCAAATACTTGTTAGAAACTAGGGATGTGAAGTGAACTAATTGCCTTAAATGTAGCTAAAGAGGAGTAAATAAACAAAAAAACTGACTAAAAAGCTTAAAATAACGTATGATGTCAAGTTTACGTACACCGAAAGTCTACGCACATCATAACGAAATCTTTTTTGGTTCATGATTTTTAGTTATTACTCATATCTGAAAACTTCTTGACAGATTTTGATGAAACTTACATTTACTAAGTTGAAATATACCTTATTTAACTAAAATAATGATCGCGCTATGACTCGTTTTCGAGGGATCCGTGGACAAATATACAATCATACAAACATACGATAACTAACGAAATTCAGCACAAGTGTTCGACAGCCTGCTAGATAAACATACTCAAATATTACAAAATTCCAACGATATCACATACATACACAGTTTTTTAAAACTATAGCCGTTATTTTCGTGCACATTTTCTATTGTACAATTGTTTTTTACTCCTAATAAACCTTCATTTATTTTATTTTATTCATTGAAATAATTACCTCCTTTTTGATGTCGGTAATAAAACGTTTATCTGAATCGTAGCTTGCACTGGATGCAAATTTAAAAGCAGCAACTTGCCCAGGTTAGGGTGGTGTGAGTACACTTGCATTCGACTTTCATGGTGCAAGGCACTGGCCATCTTTTGCACCGTCAGCATACACAAATTTCCATTAAGATTTTAAAGAATCGATATTGCACTATGTAACTTCATACATCCTTTGATAAAAAACTCTATCCTAAATGATTAATTTAAATATTGACCATTCAATGTTTTTTTCTTATTTTTGGAAGTTGTTTTGGTTTGCAGGGATTAACGTTTAGGCCATTTTAAAGTAGTTTTTATTTATGGTTTAAAAAAATGATTTATCTTTAAAATTATGAGAAAATAAGACAGTTTACTAGAAATAATTAAAAGTTAATAAAGAAATTCACCATTAAAAATAAACATTGAAAATGAATGAAAGGAACCACATTTCACAGACGCATACGTCTTAATAAATTACCTTTGCATACTAATTACACAAATTAATTATCCTTCTTAGTATTGGTTTTCTTATAAGACATAATTTATATTATCACACCTGGCGCATAAAATTCGTCGAAAGGTCAATAACAAAAGATCACTTCCAGCAATTAAGGTGAATTAATTAATATTAAAAATGTGGAGACATTACCAAGACGAGACAAGTCTGTTGATTCGATCAGTTTATGACAGTGCTGTCAAATTGTTTGAAAAAAGGAAAAAAAGAATCAAGATTATTTTTTGTCGTTAAAAAAGCACCAGTTTAAGTTTCCTGAGTAACTTTTCTTATTTTATGTTTAAACTTTGGAGAACCAATTTTGATACGAGTTGTACATTTGAAATCAGAGCCTTAAGGGGCTACTCGAATTTTTGACGCGCACACTGGCGCCACTCTATTTAAAATAATTATTACTTCTCAAATACAAAAACAATAAAAAATCTGGTAGACACGATTGTAGTACAGGTTCTATAGTTTATTTACCTAGTACAATTAAATTGATTCTTAAGTAGTTTACTGTAGTTAGAGTTAGAAAAACTGCTAAATATGGCTACTTTTGGCAATTTTTCTAACTGTAACTTCAAATAACTCTTTTGAACATTGTATCTAAACCACATAACCAGAGATACCATCGCATCAATCAGATTTTCGATTGGTCTTTTATTTAACGACTTATGATTTTTCTACTTAAGTGGCGCTAGTGTGCGCGTTAAAAATCCGGGGAGCCCCTTAACTACATTTTTGGAGCAGTTTACGTCCCGCCAGCAACGCTTAGCTAGACTCAAATTCAAAGTCAGCACTCGCATTGCTGACGCTACGTTTGATCCATTTCAACATGCTAAGTACGCGGTCTAACGCCGTCCGCGCAATGGGCGTGGCTATCCGTTCCGTTTTGACCAATGATTTCGCTTCGTTCAGGCAAAACTAATTATACTGATTTATGCTCCCATTGTTCATTGTTGTATGTCTTTCTCTTACTTAGTATACACGCGTGCAACACATAATGCAGATAAGCGGGCATCTCCGATTTGATAAATCACTGGCTAAGTTTTTTTTTGGTGTCGAGATTGAAGGGACGATTGGGTTGCCTTTTAAAGTTCGGGGTTTCATTGTTTTTTGAAGAAGTAAATGTAAGGAATGCAGCATTTGCCTCTACTGTGTTTTAATTAGACACAAAAGTCTTTTGTATAACCTATTATAACGCATAAAGTAATTCTACAGGTAGATTTTATGATGATTAAGCTAAGCTAAGCTTTGAGAATATCTCAAAGTTCAAATTTGGTAAAAAACTTAAACCTTAAGCTTTATACACGGCCAATTTTTTATTGTACTTGTTCATTTTTAAGTTACGTTGATTTTTATTCGTCTCATTGTAATTAAATTAGAGATGTGCCGACTATGACTTTGGCCGACTAGCCGACTAGCCGATTAGTCGGCAGCAAAATGGCCGACTAGTCGGCCGAATTGTCTAAATAGTTTGTTTGTGTCATGTCGAAAAAGAAATCATGCATTTGGATTTTTTGACGTACTGGAGGGCAAAGATAGCAGTAAAGTGAAGTTCAAGCAGTACAAACATTCACAACTGATTCCTCAACTAGGTTCTGCGATTAAAAGTAGATACGAGTAGCTCGTCAAGAGAAGCGGATCTGTCGCCGGGTACGTCGCAGTCGCAGTCACAACTGGATATTCCAATCTTGCCGACACCAGGTTCTTCAGAAGCTAGTTTATTACAAAAATACCAGCAAAATATTGAAGAAAGTTTTGTCGTACAGAGGTCTTATGAAGATTCACGATCAAAGAAAGGAAATTAGTGTAGCCATTGGCGAAATGATTGCCCTGGACAATCAGCCGTTGTCTGTTGTTGAAAATACTGACTTTAAAAACTTTATGAAAAAAGTGATACCAAAGTATAACCTACCAAGTAGAAAATATTTCACAGATAACATTAATAACATAAAAGTTTGTTTTACCAATTAATACTAACATACTTCTAGTGTTGTTTTATTTTATTAATTTCGAGATTGGATAACGTAAGAGGATGTCAAAGGAAGAGTTCTTATTATTAATGTTATAATTTAACCTACATATTACTAATAATTGTTTGCTTTAACCTGTATTTTGTTATTTTATAAAAGACTAAAGGAAGAGTTCCTATTTAAATTTTCTACCAATTATTGAATTGTATTGTATACTGAAACTGTGATTATTATAATAAAAAATAACAAGAGTAAAGATACATTTTTTTTCAATCACACTCTCTATTTGTTTAAGCATATTAACACGAGTAAGAAGCGGGCCGACCAGTCGGCGGATTTAGCCGACTAGTCGCCGTCAAGTCGCCGACTGCAAAAATGGCCGATTAGTTGGCTTTACCGACTAGTCGGCGACTAGTCGGTACATCTCTAAATTAAATGAAAAAAACTTTCGGTAAAGAATACACTGATTTTAGAAAACATTAAGAAAAGAAAGGAGGCGCCAACCAACAGAAACGCGAGTGTAAAAATGAGCCTTAAAACCAAATAGAATGCTTGACACATTTTCACACAGAACAGACGACATCCAAGACGTACAGTTACAAAGAGAGGACCTTTCATTCCATTCCATTCCGAGACGGCACCGATCGCGCTGTCACTCCCATTGTATATCAATATTTTGTAAAATATATTCCACGTTCGAAAAACAAACCAGCAAATCAGCGCGTCCGGGCAGCTGCGCACGTCGCATTCACCTGTCGCTGCGCCCGCGCACGTGGGAGGAGCCTGCGTTTGAATTTGGAATGCAAACGTTTTCGCGCTTTTTTCCATTTGCCCCGTCAACGGCCACCGGTATTTCGGTGCGATATTTTCTCCGGTCGGAATCCGAAGGCTGTAGCGCGAGTTGAGATATTTATTCCTCCTTACTTGCTCCATTGAGATTTATGTTGTCTCCTCTTTTTGTACGAAATTTATTGGGTGGCTTTTAATCCAGGTAGTGTGCGGAGTTAGGGCGAGGAATTATAAAACGATAAGGCTTTGTTGTTAAGGACGAGATTACTTTGATTGAATGTGACATTAATGCAACCTTATCTTGAATTTTAATAATGGCATAACTTATCTATCGTTATAAATCTTTAGTAACAGCTGTCACTATGTGCGCAAAATGAAACATGCAAATGTTATGTAACCCTGCAATGCTCATTGAATAATTTTGCATCGAAACAGGTGTTCAAATTAAAATACTTTAACACTGTTCGCGTTGGCGAGATACAAAAAGTTCTATTTAAGGAGGTAACTTTATAAATTAAATGTTAAGTGACACGTTTGAAGTCGGCGCGCGGATTAGCATACGGGTTTAGACCTTAGTAAGCAGCACGCTCGCTTTGCAAGTCAAGATACTCGAGACGCATCGAAGTTCAACTGCGTATATTTTTTTATTAGTCTGAATTATGCAGTGGCCTTTAACAGTCCATAAAGAGCCAGAATAAATTGTTTTTCAATTCAATTAGTTGGGTACAATGGGCGAAGATTTCTTTTAATGAGGTCCGTATTTTACGGGATACTTGACCGCGTTGACTGACGTTGTCATGCGCAGGTCTAAGTATTAATTACAGGGACGTATTCTCACGCGATTTTTGAGGTTAAGCTAATTCGTTTGATGTTATCGTTTGTCATAGCCCAGTACACGTTTTCGTTCATCTAATCGCGTGTGGTAAGCGATAAGTGCAAAGTGGGTCAGGTGGCCGAAACGGTGGGCTATCCGTCAAAAAATAAACAACAATAATAGGAATTGTATGGAGAATCGGGGCGAGGTTGAGTGGCTTCCGTCGACGCGTTAGATTGATCGCCCGATCGCAATTATGAAAAATGATTTTGTAATAGCCGCGGACGGTGTGACTGTAGGATTAACGTATTGTAATCGTATTGTTATTTGGAAAATTAACTCGAGTAATAAATGAAAAATCCTATGTTATCTATTTTACACAATATCTTCCTAGAAACAAATCATATAGTCGGAAAAGTTTAAAAAGTGTTTAGATGAAAAATAAAATGAAATGTTTAATTTTTAGATTTGCTACTTTAAAAGCTTTTGTATGAAAGTAAGGTATCGTCTGTTTGTCGGTGTAAGGAGAGACAGATTTTACAAATTTTTTGGCAACCTTTAACTTTTTTATCATTTCTTTTGGATTAGTATAGCTATCCAACACGGCGACGCAGCCAGCATCATAGCCTCCTTGCCGCAAGTAAATGGTTTCGTCTTTGAATGGGTAGATTCCAAGTTTATTTTATACCTTTGTTAAAGTGAGTTTTGCTTATGACTTGCACCAAGTGGCATGTCTGTAACTTGAGTGTAGGATGTTAAGTCGGGATTTCATTGACAGATCCGACTCGAGGACCAGCTACGTGGCTATACATACCAATAAATAATCTTCATAACACTTATCTACTTTCTTGTCGGCTGATGTATTACGTTAAACGTCCTTATTACTTATGACCATATAAATTTTAAATAAGCCTTATCATGATTCAATTGTCACTCAGTTCTCAAGTAATCATGACAATAAATAGTAGTAAATTCAGTACTTTCATCAAGATATTGAATGTTTTTCAACCGACTTCAAAAAAGAGGAGGTTATCGAACGAAACTACATAATCAAATTTAAAGAATATTACTTATATAAATTTTACTGAACTAATAACAATAATACTACCCTTTGAAATCTGTATTTCAGACAATCAGACCTCGCATATTTTTTTTCCAGATCTGAAACTTGATCCCGGAAACCGGACTGTGACGAACGGAAAAAACCCTCGGTAAATCTATCGTCGCTATATAGAAATAGATCTATTTATCTGCATTCTTTATAAAGACGAGGAAGTTTAAATTGATTAGGTCTCGTTTGATTTCTTCAGCTTTCTGTGACTCCATTGATGACATTGTTGATTTTCATATTTGAATGTGTCTAACTAGCAACTAGATAGTAAAAATGAATAAGAATGGCCAATGTTAATAATTTGGATCTTATTCGAGAAGAACTATAGTAGTTTTGCTTCTCACAAATGCAATTAATGACGTGTGTTGTAAAGCTTATGAAATGCCATTTTAATAGAACCGCCTCTTACACTCAAACAATTTCTGGAAGCTCACCCAAAACACACTTAATACGGCATTGACAAACAGAACTTATATGCTATTACTGTTGAGTCACGAGGTGGACGTCCAATTTCGGGACAAATACCATTACCATAACGCGAGTGCGCGAGATGCACTGACCGCTCGGACTGCGCGGTGTACACACTGCTTTTACGTTCATCCGACAGAATGTTGGGTGAAAATTTAACAAATGTCTCTTATTATTTTTTTAGTTACACATACATCCATTACTTTGCGGATTTTAACCCATTATTTTGACCCGTTAAAGGCGAAAGTTTCTGAGGGTGCGAGTGTGTATGTTTTTTCGTACAAAATTTAAAAATATATATTTTGCAATGACTGTGGTGTTGAACATGTTTATAACATTATCATAGCATTGTGTAAGCAAATTTAATAAATTTAACTTTTTGGTCCAATTAGATGGCTCTGGGTGAATTAGCTGACGGTCAAATGATTCTGTTGGTGTCAGTATTTTTGATGTTGACAGAAACAAAAACTCGTATTGCCAATTCAACTTCGGGTTAAACCTGGGTGGGCCATATAGTTGCGACACAAAATCATTTAAAATATACAGAAAACTGTTAGTGCACTTACCGAGTTTTATGAAATAATTTCGATAAGCTGGAATATAATCCACGTTATGAGTAGTTGATAACATTTTAATTTGTAAATTGTACACATGCTATTCTTACAACTGCAAAAAAATAATGATATGAATATTACTCATCATAAATTGCGTGTAATAATTTGATAAGATTGCAGTTTTAATTTTAGAATTATCAAGGCCATTTTAGATAAAATATTTAAAAATAAAACAAATCCGTTATTTTTGACTTGCCTAAAGCCCAATTTAATGATTAATCTATCATTTTGTTATTAACAGATATCTTAGTGAATTAAATAACCATTTGATGATACTTTCTTTAATTGATGGGTAATGTTTACTTTTCTACTATACAGTGCAGAAACTTCCTATCATAGTTGGTTTTAAGGTGGTTTTAGGATTTTTTTTCTGAAATGAAAACTCTGAAATAAATAGTTCAGGTTGCCTTTTAAATAAGCAGAAGTGATAAAACAGGCTTAAATAAGTATTTGGCCCTTTTTATGCATATATTAAAATTCATCATCCCTCACACCGGTGTGTCTCACGATGGACATTTTATGTTGTATTTAGGTATACATTAAGAGTCATCTTTAACTCGAGAATGTCCGATCAGGTTTCATTACCATACGGTTGTGGAGGACACTTGACTGCAGACACGGGCACGATATGCGCTGAAGATTAGAGCTTTAGCGCTTTCTGAATAGATAGTGCCCATTACCATATTTGCAGTCTTCCGAGGATGCTGACTGGTAGATTCCGTACTTTGATCTTTTCAGTGCGGAGAGTAATGAGATTCATAGATTTTAATCAGACGCCCGTAATGTGTAGGCACTTGTTTTAAACAGAGATTGTCTGGGGGTTGCACTTTTTTCAATAAGGTCATTCACTGAGTTACTCGCCAAGAAGCTACATCCACATGTACTGACGTGATATCAAGGAAAAGATAGTGTTTAATTAAAAGCGGAATTTCAAACTGGATTCAAACTGATAATAATAATAAAACACCAGGGCGTTTATGATCCAAATCCATAGAATAATCTAAGCACCAGCATAGCAAGTGAATAATTTATGGCCGCCCGATACCGAACGATCAAGTCATAATTCCAACGCCGCGACAAAGTCGATAAAACTGTTGATTAAAACGAATTGCTTTCGAAAACGAGAGCAAAAAGGATTGCGAAATGGCATCGAGCTGAAGTTCATCGCCTCCATGGGATAATTATACAGAAACGGGCCGAAAACAAAAGGCCAGGATAATGCGTCCAGAATGCACCGATTCTCTGGAAGAAGCGACGGCCCGCATTTTATCTTCGACTAATGATCTCCAGCCGCGGTAATGAGAGAGGTGGCGACCGCCGCGTCCAATAAAATATTTATGAAACCGAGGGTAATGGAACGTCTACCCGTTAGAAAACTCCGCACCCATTATGGGGGAATTAGAGAAGGAGCAGCCTCAATATGGGGACAATGGCAGAATATAGTCGCACGCACACTCGTTAAGTTGCCACGAATTTAAGAGACAGCTTCTAAATATCCGAAGCTGCACATGCGTCGCAGATCTGTATCGGCCGCACAATACCACCGGCACGTCACGACGTTAGCAGAAATATGGACGCCGCTCCGCATACCCGCTTGTTTTATGTTAATGCACCGCATAAACGGCTAGCGAAAATATAACCCTGATGGAAGCCGATAACGATTATTACCTTGATCGTCATTACCTAAGGTGCCGTCATCTAAGTATGCTAGTGTATCAGGAAGTGCATCATTCGGAGCCCATATCGCGCGATCAGCTGAATCCCTAATAAGTCCAGACCTCATTTGTGTAAGGAGTCGACGCGAAAAAACGAACAATACGGACTGCGATAAAGGAGACGGCCCAATAATTTAGGGTCATTGTTTCGCTCGCTAATTTATGGAGTGCGGGCGGACGATTGATTTGTAGGTTCGGAGGGATTCCTAAGAGTGTCGGGATAAGCACTTTTAAATCCTCGATGCGTCAAGAACTCAATTTATTCGGTGGCGTGCGTCGATATACATACAATGCCTATTTAAATTCGCGATAGGATTGGCCGGCGACTGGGCGGGGGCAGGCCATATACGCGTTCGTCGTGATGCACATATTAAGTTAGAGTCTGTACATGGTTAGTGTGGAATTACGAGATAGGCAGGGATGACGTTCGCGATCGTGAGCACCACTACCGGGGCACAATGGTATGATATTATTTATGCCCGGGGCGGTTACATTAATTCGCGGGTGGTGGTTACATTAAATTATCGAATGCACTAATTCAAGTGCCGACAAAGGGTTTTCACAGTCTTGCGGTGGCCATCACCGGTTGCATTCCTGAATGCAGATATTTGCTCGCTCCGAGCGCTGTACGCCCCACACCTCTAGCCGTCATACCCTATAATAATCGACTGACAAAGCAATAGAAAGGATGCGAATGTCTGATTACTGGTCTGGGTACCGTTGTATAAAACGAACATTCCTAAACATTTCACAATAGTTTTTTTTTTTAACTTTATCTAACATTAATCATAATGATTATTAAAAATTCTTACACTCTATTATGCGTGTGTTTATCTCTATTTTATAATTTTAATCTCTATTTTAATCGGTTTGTAGTCATTATGGCGGCATAAATTTGTATTCCTAAGCATCAATGAAGTGACATATAATCTAATAAGGAGCTTTGATAATTCCTGTTTTTAATTTGGCTCGTTAAAAAAATATTATTTTGAAAAGTGATATAAAATTCAAATCCCTGACCATTTCGTCCACAGATATCCCCCGTCTTCACAAATCCAATTATTCCCGCGCATTCACTATTTGTCAATTACTCGTCGCCATATCAGTTGGGCGGCCATCTTGCCTGTAAATGTCAAATGGCGGGCGGCCAATTACACGCTGCGCGGGCGCTGACGGTGCAGCCGACGCGAAAAGTCCCTTGCTATATCTCTCTTTGCGTTCTTCGGAATTGTGGAGATATCCCGTTTTGGTCATGATTGTACGAGAGGTTGAATGCTGCACATAGGTTGTGCGTGCAGTGAAGTATGGTTTTAAAATTTAACATCGGAGTAACTCGAGCTCGCACGCTTTTTTTTTGTTGCTTAGAACGAAGCTGGATTTGCAAGGCCACAGAAAAGTGTATTTTGATTTTATTTCATAGAATTTAGGTGGATGCATCATAAATACTAACAATGAGTCACACTAGTTTACCATCAGAGTCCAAATATGCAAAAAGACACAGGATTCTAAGTAAAATCATCTTGTATTGAAACAAGAAAGTAGTGACTTTTAAAATAAACGTATTAGTTACTGAATATAATAAGAAAGGTTTGATAGGTAAGCAAATATTTAAAATAAGTTTTAAACATAAAAATGCAATCAATAAACCCACCAAATAATTTATTCGCGCTAAGATTAAAAGTAAATATAGAATCCAGTAAATAAAGTCCCAAGATCTTATCTCTATCTGGCGCCAAAATTTCAATGTCCTTCACAGTTATTCTGCAACATCAATGATCAAAAATTATGATCACTCGACCATCTTCCCGATATGTCCCTAAAAGGGTTCCAATCGATCAAGACGTCAGAACACGCCGAGACGTCGCGACGCGTGATGGATACACTGGCGGACGGACGGACGGACCATCCATCATCTGTGTGGACCCGGCTTAAGGTGTCGATAAAATGCAGCTGATTAATGTTTTAGGCGAATTATAGTGCAACAAATGTGGCAGAGAGAAATATTTGTTAAAATTCGAAGTCAACAGGGCATGTAACTCAAACGTTGGACGAAAATGTTCCCGAATGGAACTCTTCGAATTATAAGGTCGCTCGCTACTAGTTACTTTGAAAATCAATAGGAGATGCATTCATTCGGTCAGCAAGCAGATAATATTTAATCGTGATGATAATGATAATGACTTATATTAAATGGTAGTGATAAAGTGGCTCATTAACTTTGGCGTATTATGAATACAACACGACAGGTGATATTAAAACGCTTTAAAGCTCAGTGTGAGCTGGACTTCATCAGTTACAGTCAAGTTACACCTAATAATGCACTTGATTAAATTTTGACTTGCGTATTATATTTTAAAATGTGTAGTGTCCGTTTACTTTATTTATATTTTACTGCTTGACATAGACAGAACATGATAAACTTATATATCATCTTGACAATGTAGCAATATCATCTTGACAATGTTTTACATAAATAAATACATTTCATTTCAAAATGTGTAAATACCTTTCGTAAAATCAGGAATATATCAACTATATCTAACTTTGTATTATATTTAATCTGTTAATGGATATAACGTTTTTTTTTAGATAAAGCTAGTAACTCCATAACAATCACAAACAGAGAACAGACTAACAAACATATTTTTTGTATCAATATCTGCCCTTCACGACTAGAAATATCACTTTATGGGCACGTGCAACTGTCATCCATCTCTTGATTATAATATAAACAAGTAAAAAGTCTTTGTTGCATGGACCTATGGTATATATTTCTTTGGCAAGCTATTGACAGGTAAGCGTCAAGTATTAATTAAACAAATGATAGATTGACAAACATGGTGACGTTTGATTAATGCTTTGTCAATATTATTAGGATCTCGCAGGAAGTTTGTCATTTTGTATGGATTTTTGTTATCTTTGATAAATGGATATGGGTGCAGATTTTAAAAGTTTACATCTTAAAACGCTATAGGTAGTATTCTTGGTTGTTTTTTCTATGACTTGACGTACCTATGTCATACAAAAATTGTAAGACGAAAGTAACATCTTTAGACCACCTTCCACTATTTCCAAATATAATAATTATTCGTTTAAGCAAAATTTATAATTTAAATAACGAAATTTGAGTTCACTGACACAACCGTTTACAACTGTTACTTATAAACTTACTTTATTAAAATACGAAACATCAAATAAATTCTTACTCCACGATTCAATAAACTTTATCAATACGGCAAATTAAATTCACTAATCGCTTTAAACTTAACGCGGACCGTGAATATGTAGGGTGTCCATAATAAAACTGTCAAAAAGACACTCCGGGACCGACGTGGCACTTATCAAAGGACATAACGTCCTCAATTTTACGACAACCTTGTTCTGTACTCGGTTATAAATTCAACGGAACGTCAAGCGTGTACATTTTATTTTACAGATCAAGGAAATTGTAACGATATTTCAACGATAATGTTATTGTGGTGCGGATAAGATGTTTTTATGGGCGTATACGTAAATATACGTAAAGCGCTTTGTCCGGTCTGTTACGTATAGAAATGCGGCGAGATTACGGAAAGCGATACGGGCGATAATTTGTATGACGTTTGGTGCGAGAATAATATCAAAGTACGGCTCCGATACTTAGCGACGACGAAATATGCAGTTGGGCGTCCATTCGTTTCAATAATCTCTAATCGAGTCAATGATGCTGCGTCGTACAGCCATAACCATGAGTTTTTATTATAAAGGTGAGACTATTCTTTTTGCTTTTTGCGTTACCATAAAATTTTGATTATGAGTGAATAACAACAATTTAGGCACTTTACTTAACCTGTTTAAATTGCAATATATTGGTTAAACATAATCATTTCATATTAATATTGTAGAATTTCATACTTGAATATTTGTTCGTAATGTTAAAATTCAGTTTCAAATCAAGTTTATTATGTCAATTTATTCATTGTTTTGTGAATACATTTATCATTAACTTTTCATAAATAAAATTGACAATACTGTTTGTTGATTTGTGATGCTGTTTATTTTGATCAATACATTTTATATTTTATTTAATTGATTTTGACATTTAATATTGACATTTGTGATATATTATTCCATTGTATCTACGTCGGAACTGAATAATACTTTTGAAAATATGCATCGTGCAAACATGCACACTAAGAAACCCTCCGAATCCGATACCGCACGCACGCCAGTTCATTTTTCACTCCAATCTTTTCTAGTTTGAACCGGTTCGATCCGTTCTAATTAGGCAAGCGCTGGCTCCACTAATGGCAGCTTCAGTCGCCATAAAGCAGCCGTATCTGCTATCTGATGGTGTGAACACGGTGTACCATGTCCCGGACACTGGCGGGAGACATGCGACTCTTTGTCACCCTAGCCCACGCAAGATGTAGATAGAAAAATCGAATGCGTGTCGCGGTTGCTTGTTAAAAGGTCGGATAGACAGGTCGGGAATGCTTGTTGAATTTGCTGTAGAAGGAAATCACTGTAAAGTTAAACTGTAAATGCATACTTTATAGTTCAAGTCGTTAACCTCATGTAATCCGTGGTCTTGATACTCGAAAAACAAAAAAAAAAGGTTTTTTGACGTTTACTTACACAATAGGAAAGTATCAATATGTGTGACCGTCATCGTTATTACTGATGAACGTTACCTCTCTTTAACTATCTTTGTTAAAATGTTTTAAGGAATATGGAAGCTAACAATGGAACGTAGAAATTATTAAATCAAATCAAATTCATTTATTGTGGAACATAGGTACAAAAGATCTTAATAAAAATGACGTCTCACTGTGACCTGCCTTATTAAACATACAATATTTTAGTACACACCAATTGTACGTATTATGTGAATTATTGTATTTAAAACAGGCAAATTGGTTCTCAGTATGCAAAAGTAAGTATTTATGCAATAGCCCCAAGCTATACGTCCCAAATAAAATGTTGGATACATTTGATCACAAATTAAAGACCACTTTAAACTGACGAGACACCTAACATTCCCAAGGAAGTATTTACGAGTCCATTTCCATTCAATCCACCATAATAATATGTCAATGTCAGTCTGCTATCTAAACTGCATTAGAAATGTTTCCATCAATAAGGCAAGAGTCGTGTCGGCCATCTTTGTTTTTATTGCGCCCGCGCATTCTGATTGATAAGGTGCATGGTGCCGTCATCGGAATGTCCGTATGATGATTTTGCGATGTTATAATACTAATTTAGATATATTTTCATGTCACAGTTCAAGTTTTTTTAATGCACTATTTTGTAACTTAACGTTGCGATAATCATAATAAATCTTGCAAGCGGTTTTATTATACTCTCCTTGTCAATCATCCGAGATGAAGTATGATTTTGCTCTTGCGCTAACTTCAATCAAAGCCTGAGACATAATTTTAATTTAAAATATCGCAGTCACGTTATTTGGGTTTTGTTTATACGTTTGCATATACTTTACGACGAGAAAGAAAGGCAAAATTAGTATCGCACAGAAAATCAACTCAAGAACAAATTACGTTTAAATCAAAACATTATTATGAAACCATCCATCCAGTATAAAATAGACCCGAATTAGAATATTAATCACATGAATAAAAATACTACAAATCATAAAATAAGCCATAAAGGGAGTCCATTAAAAATCTCGTAAACTGAACAGTGGGCAAACAACTCAATAGCGGACCAAAAAACCCGACCTAATCTAAACGCGGTAAAAGTTTTTTTTACGGCGCAGTATACATGCACAGTGCAACTATGTGCAGCAGATGCGAACAGCATAGAGGTCAGTTTGAAAAAATACTGATAAGTATGTATTAATTAAAAAAATATTAAATTTTGCCTGTAATATACTTTGTTCCTTCTTTCTTTAGAAGCTTTTCACTGTAACCGTTGACATCTTTCTGCGTGACCTAAAAGTTCGACTGGCAGAGAATGATTTTAGCATTAAGTCCACCTTTGTACACTAAATTTGTGCAATAAAGTCTTTAAATAAATTATATCCCACTGTTGAGCTAAGGTAATACTTTGTAATAATAATTACCTAAAAAAAAATTGACTATCATCTCAAAAGCGCCGCACGGTTATCCAGAACAAAGTTGGCACTTGATACATACCATGTTTTAGGAAAGTGTAATTGTTTACATACTTTTTTTTGTAAAACTGATCAGCGTGCATAGTAAGTACCTCTATAGAGGTGGTCTTAAGAGGTAATACGTGGTTAATGTAATATTTTAAAAATATGTTTCTTAAAAATATCTTTAATGTAAATTGTGCATTAAGGTTCCTAAAAAACAGAACTCTTTTAACGTTAAAAGGCAAAATTATTCAAGAGTTAAGTAAGTAAACAAATAAGACCCAAGAGTGAGCCTACTGCATTACCATCGCAGTGTATCCCTGTTTAACCGATCCGCTCGTAAATTAGTGGACCCACAGAAATGCGTCGGATTGACGCGCGAGCGACGATAAACCACGTCAAAATACGATCTGTTAAATGTCCGGCAACGCCGATACATACCCCGTGTGTTTACGCGGTCTCTTACGCGATTTATATGTGCGGGTACGTGTATATTCTATATAGGGTGAATAAGAAGATAAGCTTTGGAGTCACAACTTATTTCACACGTGTTAGTAGTCTTAAGAAGCATTTTTCAAAAAGATGGTTTGAAGCGACGCACTGACAGTATGAAATTTCAGATTTATCTGCTATTACTTTTTACGTAGCAAATTTTTAACCCTGTAGGCCTAACATGCACAGCCTTGATACAGTAATCGCGTCGATAAAACAGATTTATTACATAAACTAGCTATTCTTCACGGCTTCACCCGCGCAAATGTCGAATTTCAAAAAATATCACTATGAATTATAGCTTTTTTTTTATTCTGATGTATGAGCTATATTATTGTAAAGTTTCGTCAAAATCCATCCAGTACTTATTGCGTGAAGGATTAACAAACATACATCCATTTTCACAAACTTTCGCATTTATAATATTAGTAGGATGACATGAACCTAAGACCGTTTGTTTGTTTTATCTCTGTTTATTTATTAAGGTACATTATTATACAAGCCATACTTAATATTTATATGTTGAAACACGTAAATGGTTTTCAGGTACATGTCTAGTGAATAATTGAGTCCTAAAATATTGTAGTGTTTCCCTTTAAAGTTAATACAAATAAGCTATTAAAGAACTGTTGTGTTGATAAAGAGCACTTGAATTTTGTTGTCTAAGTAAGTAATCGCAGATCTGTGTAAAACGCTACGAAAGTAGAACTACATTTTTTCGGCGTTTTCATAATAATATGTTTTAATTAAAGTGTGCTTATGATATAACTTTTGTCTGTAATTCTTCGATAGGATTACCAAGCAGATGAAACGAAATTGATATTAAACAAATTTTGCTAAGTAAGTTTGTACATGGTCTCTCAGTTTTTTACTCGTTACATTGCAAAAGTAGGTTATTTTTAAATAAAGACAACTTCTATTTTCTGATTTTCTGTTTCATCGAATATAATTTTTACTTACGTATCTATATACTGCTATATTTTTAATGAATCTTAAAAACACTGTATTTTTTTAAACTTCGTTGAAAAATTCTCCGCAAGCAATAATTACATGAAAACACAAATTTTGTCTCAGCGTTGTCTACGAGAAATGTCAAAAATTTTGCTGCAGAATACACCCGCTGTAAAATTAGACGCCCCGTTTAAGGGAATTGTTAACATAAAGGTGTGTGAACCAGTACTTACAATCTGCCAAATGATTTGCCTTAAAATTGTTGTATTTAAATCAAGCATCTTAATCAGCGTTGGGTCTAAAATCAAAATCAATTTGTAATTTTGTAGTAAACGTTCCTGAAGTATTTTTTTTGTCGTTATGTACTTGCATGGTTGCAACGGATACAAAGTAGATTTTTATGCGAGCACAATATCACTAAGCCAGTCACAACATAAACTTCATGATGGCAAATCAGGAGAGGTTATCATAATTTAAAATTGAATATTTAACCAATAAAACTGTTTGGTTTTAAACATATTTCGCCTCAGTTCACATTACTAAGCGTATCGTTATAAAATTCAGAACAACAAACCAATAAATATTTCGGTCACTGGTCTAAAACGTATTACTTTTAGAAAATAACAAGCGAACTAGAGATATTAAACTGATAGTAACACGTAGTTATTATGGTCAATGTATTAGCATAATAATAATCAAGCATTAATAAATTAGCCTATAAATATGGTTATAAAAAATATCAACACCCACAGCCGAGTCTGATTAACTTTATATACCACCACAAAAACTATGTCAAATGAAATACAACACTATTACAATGAAAATTAATCTGCTGATAAAAATGAACGTGAAATATGTTCGATATATAAAAATCATTGGTAATCGTTAAAGAGACAAACTATCCGATTTCGTATCGTAAAAAAGCTGTAAAAATCTTTGTGACGGACTTTTAATGTGTTTCTAAACACTGGGCTATAAAACAATCACAGAGAGCCGATATGGCGTTTTTTCTTAGAGGCATAAAAACGAATTTTCGGTAACAAAATATCTAAACCCATTAAAATGAGTTTACGACTTGGTTAACAAAACACACCGATTTAATGAAGTGCTCCGATATAGTTTTAATGCATACGAAATTGTGAATGAATTATTTTCCTCACACTTCTTTTTTTTGCTAGTTTTTATGATAATTAAACAGTCCCATACCTATATACTTATTCTCAGTTGCTAAATACATCTTGGTTTTGTTTTACAAAATGATTTATTATTTTGGGAAAATAAAATTGCAGTAGTAATTTAAAGTTAATATAATTACACCAAAACAGAACAATAAATTACGAACTATCATTATTAACACCTGGACAAATAATTCATAAAACTCATAAATATCGCAACAAAAACTATTGAGAAAATATATTACAAAATATGATCCAAAAACTTATTTATTACAATCCACTGTGCAATCATCTCGCCCGTAACTCAAAACCGTATGAAAAGTACAAAATAAATCAAAATTTTATTAATAAAACCTTATAATTTTAGATAATCAAAGAAAACGGAAGCTTGTACCTTTATAATTCGGACCACTCAATCAAAACAGTCTAAAATTATGGGCGAATTGAAAAACTTCGGGGCGCCGTCTACAAAAACTCTTTTATCCTCAAATGATAAATTTGACCAGAAAAAGTAAAAAAGGCATAGTTTATAATGAGAGGTGTCGAGGGCCGGAAAGGGTATAAAAAGACAAAGTGGTGTTGATCTATCAAGCGAACGAAATAGAACGGACTTAGCGGTTTGATCTGATTCGTCCTGTTGGAAACATTATAAGGAAACACGCATATTAACTGATTAGTATTGAAATAAGCAACACATTTTATTTATCTTTTATCGTATAGAAGGGCCAAAAGTGCCTTAACACCCTTTGTCAAAGGCAAATGTAATAATGTTTTCTTGTGCAATAAGAGTCAAAATAATTGAAGATAGGTTTGTATCTGCGCAGAAAGCGCATCTTTCAATACTTTCATCGTTATGCATATCGTAATATATATGAATTTATCGTCTCTTAAAAAGCAAGATGAGTATTCCAATAAATATAACAAGCTTATTCACTTCTAATTAACCTTTATTCCCATGCTATTTAATAGACTGTACCACTCAAAACCGTGACCTATCGAGTTAGCAACGTCTTCATTCGACTACCCGTCACAAAAAAAAACAAAAAAAAACAATAGCCGACTTAATTCGTCAGGCGGATTAGGAACAAAGCGCCCGACTTGATGGAGGCATGATTGATGTGTCTTTACAGAGGAGAGGAGGTCTTTACGGTGACGTCATCAAATTAAGAAATTGAGCTCGTGACGTCATGGGAGAAAATGTAATTCAACTAATTAGTCTTAAGGGTTGACGTTAGAGGCATAGGTGGGTATGGCTAGTATACAAAATAGAAAATCCTCATTTTTACTAATTAATTGACGGTGTACAATATGAAATCGATTCTCAAAATAGGTACCTTGCATAACTTTGCATTTTTTTTATTAATCTCATTTAAGTCCTAGATCTATCTATCATATCGTTTAATAATACTTTGCATCTTGCATGTTACGTTAGTAGTATAAATACACTCGTTGAGATACGTTTTACTCATGTAGAATAACATTAGCAGTAATAAATGGACCAGTTATAAATATGATTTAGTTACGAGTAGGCATGTTGTATGACAGGACTTGTCTCCTAGATCGTAAATCCAACTTGCACTGTGACAATTTAAAAACCAATTTGCAATAAATTACATCTGTAATTGACTTGTCAAAATGTTTTAGGCCACTATTATCACAAAGTACAGTCGTGATGGAGACAGAAAACTGATATTTTAATAAAACCATAGTTTTCGTTTAATATTTCATTGTAAAACTTTTCACAATATTACTAATTAAACAACCTACTGTTTTCTACCTATTATCAAGAAAATACTTGTGTAAATTTTGTGTAGTACCGACTCATATAAATATTCTGCGTATTAATAGAAGCCTAAATATGATCTGACTAGCGGTCCCCCGCGACTTCGTCCGCGCGTTTTGAGTTTGCTCCCTCCCCTCCCGTCGCAGCGTCATGTTTTATATCCTAAAGCCTTTCTCAATAAATAAGCTATCTAACACAGAAGTTCCTGCGATAAGCGCGTTCAACTTCAAACCAACAAACTCTTCAGCTTTATAATATAATTAGCGCAAGCGCACGTTGTACTTAAACTGCGAACATTATTTTGGTGCAGAGTTATGTTAAAACTGTGATAGCTCCTAAGATATTTATTGGAATCAAATGATATAAAGGGCAACTTTGTTCTAAATGAAATGCTCGTAATGATGATTGTATTTATTTTGATAAGAATAAATACCTGTGTGTATAATACACCCCTAAAAATGATGCATTATTTTTTTACAAATTTATTAACATAAAAAAGGTTGTAGTAAGTCAACCATAAAAGATAGACATATGCTGTCGCGGACTTTATTATAGAACTCTTAATGTTGAACAATCCTGTCACACATGATTTTTGTGTAACTTTAGCGGTTTCCGCAGCGTACGCAGCGGAAGCTCTCAAAAGGAATATCTTTCTCCCGTTTTCGCAACATTTTTCATTGCTGCTGTGGTCTTGTGAGTTGTATCTTTATGTTATATAGCTTAAAGCTTTCCTCGATAAATGGACTATCCAACATAAAAATATTTTTTCAAATCGGGCCAGTAGTTTCTGAGATTAGCGCGTTCAAACAAACAAACAAACAAACAAACTCTTCAGCTTTATAATATTAGTATAGATTTCCAATAATGCTAAACAATAGGTTGCGACAAACTATAACAATTTTCTTTTATTTGACTAAGGAGTTTGAATTGTTACAAAGATATAAGTCCTTATGAGGATATTTCGTTATGATATAGGTCAGTTGTAGGTACATGTAAACGTCTAAGATACGGATGTGGGCAGTAAACACAATATTTTACACCCGAGTGTAGTAAAAAATTATGGTTAATAATAAGCCCTAATATTAGAAAGATGAAGTTGACTCATAGGCGGAGGCGGATGGTAATAAAATGTATCAAATCGAATTAACAGTTACAGTGTTAACATACACGGTTATTTTATGTTTAAAAACAGGAATTTCATGATCGTCCAATTATCTTTTGCACTCTTATCCCAAAAATTAATACCAGCGGTATTAGATTACACTCATAAAAATCGTGCTTAATTAATTCCTAGAGTATCGTGCTTAATAGTACCATTCATAAACGAATCTCAAAATAGAGTAAACCACCATTTATGTATGAAGAAATACAATCTGTAATAAAAATATTTTTGTTTGTAATAATGTAATTTTAAATAGTTATTTTAACCTTCAAATTATCCAAACTAATCTTCTTGTAATTTAAAAAATATATATAAAAATATGTTTTTTTATTAACTAACCAATATTTGACTGGCAAAGTAAAACGGACTTTAGAAACAGGTCGATTTTCATGAGTGTAATTAAATACTGGTCGTATTAGTTTTGGGAAAAGAGTGGAAAAAATCTGTCCAATAGACGGACATTTTTACTTTTAAAATTTTCAATAAGCTGAGCAATTTAAAAAATAATCAAAGAGCATTCAAATCGCTAGCTCTTAACACTAAGCTCCAAAGTTAAGTTTCTATAAAGGGAGATATAGTTTTAATAGTTATGAATATTTAATTACATTTGCAGTATTTATCGACGATTTCGTGTCCCCGCCGATTTTACTGCCTTTTTATTGCTGGTTTGTGAAACCTAGATTATAATTGATTAGATTATTTTGATTGTTATTTTCACATTAAACAACTTTTAGAGTAGAATTTTAATTACAGTTAATGTAGAACTAATACTAATTAAGCTTTTACTAATGTTATCTCAGTAGATGTTGGTTGAAAATGATATCACAGAACCCATGAACTACTGAACTTTGCTGTTACAGGCGCATAAAAAAAACTCGGGAGGATTCTTTGGTTTTTATAAATAATTTAAAAAAATAGCTAGTTCTTTGGGACAGCTGTAGTACTCTAGACCGAAAGTATTCAATCAACCTAACTTACTAAGCTAACAACTCAACTTACTAAGACCACGCCAAAAAGTGCAAAAATTTGAATAAAAACTTAACCCGCCAAAAGAGTCCAATTGCGAAGGCAAGTCTGTCCCACTAATTAATAATTAGTATTCCGCAGAGCCGGTGTCCAGCCTACGTGCCCCCCCGCGGGTGGGGCCGTGGGGGGGGGGGGGGGTCAGTTGGCCCCCGCTGCATCAGCACACCCAAGACGTCTGGTATTGACACAACGGTTAAGATGCCCGTGGGATGCTGAGACGTGATTCGAGTTTGACTGATTTTGGGCTATTAATTCTGGCCGCAATTTGCTTTTCGGTGACTCGTGGCTGCTGTAATGAAACCAATTCATTAATTGGTGTATTTTTAGTTTAATATGCCGAACTAAATGTTATTTGTAATCCTTACTAATATTTGAATGTGAAAGTAGCTCTCTTTGTCTGTTGCATTTGCACGCCAATACTACCAAACCTGTTTAAGCGAAAATTGGCACACATATAGTCTAGAGCCTGAGAAAGGACCTACTAGGCTACTTAAAGGCTGTATGAGGTTGAAAAGGGGGATGAAAGGTTGTATGGAAGTATGGGCATTTTTAAAGCTAGAATCTTACGTTTAAGCCTCTTGATTAGATATACTTACTAATATTGTAAATGTAAAATTAACTCTGTCCGTCTGTCATACAAATACTTTATACCTCGCGTACTCACACAAATACTTATGTATTTTATTTGTTAAATCATTAGCCTAAATAATAATAATAAACTACCCAAAGTCACAATTCCACGCGGAAGAAGTCGCGGGCATAGCTAGTATTATTTAAGATAATGGCGCTACACTTAAAACTCTAATTGTGTTGACATAAACACAAGTCAAATGCATTGCAATTGAGGCATTTAATAAATAAAACGACTTCAAAACCTCTAGGAACTTTAAGGTGCTTTCACTTGACAACGTATTTTTTTAAAGTAATAAGTAAGATAAAATGTCGGAAGTCCATATTTTTTTTTAGAAATAAGCTCATTCACTCGAAAGACGGAAACGCTCACAAATATACGCAAACGACCATTTTTAATATTGTATTAAACTGACCTGCCACAACACAACAGCCCCAAGACTGGAGCTAATAAAAAAAATAAAAAAGCCATTAATTCAGCTCTTTCTACTTTACTTACATTCTATTTTACTAATTGTTTCAGGTGCTATTAAAATAGAAGAATAGATAAACACACGTGTTAAAAGTGTGAAGTCAAGAAGTGTTTCTTGTTCTTCTCTAATAAACATTCACCGTATTTGTTAACTTTGAACATTAAAATTTGAACACAATTACAGTGGCAATACAAATGGGGCCCCAAAGTCAAAATATTGCAGTTCTAACTTCAAATCTTTAACAAAACCATGACATTTCACAGATCAAAGCAAGCCTTAACTCCTAACAACATTCGACAGCGAAACTTCGAATCCCAAATAAGTCTCGACCATGACCGTCGAGTAACTCATAGACAAAGCCAAGGTATACAATTAACCAGCCTCAAATAAGTTGCAATGTCTTAAATAATTCAATATTGTGCCTGACCTACCACAATCGCCTAAGGGCGACCGCGCACGTGCATTCGCCGCGACTTTTTCGAGATTACCATATCTGAGTCTGAGCATCTGAGACGCAGGCGCAGCAACAAATTGGCTATCTGCCGCATGCATCGCTTATGAAGTGCAGGGCTGATAATGGGCGGGCACGCTTATCGAGTGATGGTCTTGATCTAGCTTGTTGAATTTATTTTAGACCAGCATTTGCTTGGCCAAGCTTGGTAATTTTTTTAATGGGTCACAATTTTAAGTTATTTAATAATTGGGAGTGCTGAAACTATAATAGTTTTTTGCTACTTTATAATCGCCTTTTTGACTGCTTCAAACATTATGACAGTAGTTGTAAATACGCTTCGAAATAAAGAGCTCAAAAATATACTTTATTAGAGAT
The DNA here is from genome assembly GCA_963924145.1 of Pyrausta purpuralis. Taxonomy (NCBI): domain Eukaryota; kingdom Metazoa; phylum Arthropoda; class Insecta; order Lepidoptera; family Crambidae; genus Pyrausta; species Pyrausta purpuralis. Next base: position 27,255,000 of record OZ001649.1, read on the forward strand.
ATAATTGTTAATTTACTTTTGAGGTATATATGTGATTGAATGAAATGAATATTTATTTGCTTAAAACATGGTTTCAATAGATAGGTAATGATGAGAATAAATAAAACTGATATACTAATATTTTCATGGAAAAGATTCAAATTGAAACCAGCATTATATGTTTTGTCTACCTACTCTTAAAGAAAACTATTTTATTTTTATTTTCAATTGTCAATGTGGCAGCCCTAAAAGAGACCGATCGGAATATAGGAGATCGTGCGCGTCGCTTGGTAGCCGGTCTGCGTCGGCCCTTATTTAGATGCTCTGTCATGTCCCCGGATCTTTAATGCAGTTCTATTATCTATAATGAATAAGGCCCATCTCTTTGCCATTCTTTCGCATTCGTGGCCACTTTAGTTTATGAATTATTCAGCAAACGCCTGTTTTTGATCTGGTCGAATTGAAATGCAATTGCGTGGAGTTCTTATTTCAGTAAGTAGTTATATTTATTTCATTTCAAGATATCATGAAATAGCAACAAGGATAACAATCAGTACTGAAATCCTTGAGATGCCCGTATGAACGGTAATAAACAAAATATTATAAACGATATAAGTCGGCTTATATCTCTAGTAAGTTTCTGATCACAAATTACATCTATTTATTATGATAAATTTATACACACAATTACCGACTTTAACAATAATTCGTGTCGAGATGTTTTTTTAGTTCGATTAGGTATGTTTCAAATTAGAATTTATTTACCCATATCTCAAAACTACTGGACTTATTTTGATAAAAAATCACGAAATAAATAATTTAAAAACAACGCATCCAAAAACTCACTAAAAAGTTAAAAAAAAAGCGTTTTCTCTGTAGAGGGAAATGCGTTATTTAAATCTGTTTAGACAGTTCTGTTAAGTAGCTTTATTTGTTAAGTAAATATAGTATAAGTGTAATCTACGACAAAATAATAGATTAACGTTTTACACACCAGCGTCCTCAATCCAACTGAACTGTTCTTTTACCCCTTTCCTCATTACCGCCATCTCTAATCCAGATCCGACTTTCGAAGCCTAATGAATCAGTATCAACGCTGTATACTATACACATATACTGTATAAACAATATACACAGCAGTAGGTTTTTACGTGTATATTTAAATCAGCCGAGCGTACATGCTCGCTGATTAAAGAAAGGGAAGGTGGGAAAACGGAATTAATCATTTTGATGCGGCGTGAAAAGTTGGTGTTATTTGATTTGTGTTTTGACGAGAGACTTTTGGTGGTGATTTAATCAGAAAGTGGTTGAGATATAACTTTCTTTTTAATTTGAGAAATATTTTTTGAGCGTGGTATCATAAGAAATCTGTTTAAAAAAGCCATCTTTATATCATCACCAAATCCTTGGTTAAAAGGTCCTTAAAAGTCTTTAACCCAGTTATTAGTACTGTTTTTTATAAAGAACACCTGAGTTATAAGAAAGGACATGTAGTTTTATCAAGTAGCTATTCAATTATATTTTTTTCAAATCCAAATTAGTAAAAAAAACTATATTTTCTGTGTACCTGAAACTCATATTAACGTATTTATGTATGTATGTATTTTATTTCATTTTAATAAAATCTATATATTTATATAAAGTAAAAAATATTATTAACAAACCAATTTTGTTTTTATTTTGTACATTGGACCTTATGTTTTCGACTCATAATATTTCCATAATAACCGGGACAATTTAAAAGAAAGATAATCTCGAGTGCATTTAAATTTTCAGAACCTTTTCAATTTCCAAAGCCTTACACCACTGATGCGCAACTCGCATCTGTGACTCGGCAGAAAAAAAAACAATCTTTATCTCGCTCCAACACAAGCAGGAACAAAACGCATCCTAGCAATCCCGAAGTCGAGCTCATCAAAAGAAATCCAAACACCAAGAGACATTCCCCTGAATACAAAGTGGGGGGTGGGTGGTACAAAAAAATAGCGGGTAACGAAACAATTGCAGGCATAATTGATTTTAGCGTGGGGCCGTCTCGGAGTCAAGTCGTGGGGGCATTTCGACATTTTTACTTGGCAAGGATAGTTCCTTGATTGGGCTCGGTGATTGAGTTGTTTTGGGCGTGTGTTGTGTGTAGTTTGGCAGACTTGTGACAAAAATCTAATAAGATAAATCTGAAAGAGTAGTAATCTGACTAGCTAAACAAATAATTCTTTTTCAAGGCGGAATTACTTAATTTAATAAACTTATTCTTAATTCTTCCAAGTCTATATACTTCAACTTTAATCTGTTATATACAGTCAGGAAAATTTATAATTATAAATCAATTGAATGTCCAGTAATTAACAGAAAATAAACGTATCCCAATTACTTCTCTTACAAACGACACAGCTATCCAATTGACTCTTAATTCGTCCCATTAGAGTCCACCATCCAAATGCAAATGGATATTTTTTTATTTCCTTAAGGCGTGTTCAGACTGGGCAGTCCCATTCCTTTTTCTCGTAAGGGCGCACTCACACTCAGTATATTAATTATGCAAGCGATGTCTTCGCTTTAAAGAACTTTTTTCACGAGTTTTTTTTAATGTGACACATTCGTACGTGTTATTGGCGCATATTAGACACTCACTGAGTTAGAACCTTGTCTTATTGGGAATTAGAAGAAATTGCTTTTGTTAATTGATTTGATGTGTTCGCTGTATCTATAATTGGAGTTCGTCGGGTGAATTTTAAAGTAAGAGTCTTGACGATAATGCTAAGGAATAGTTGCAGCATACCAATTCAGTATACTAAGTCGGTTTTTCTTACTTTGTTTAGTGCTACAGTGATTTTATTGCTCTACATTCTAGAAAAATCCCTTAAAAACGAAAATAACGTCATATTCGTGACGTGTTTATATTTTTATTAAATAAGAAACTCACTTCATAACTCAAGAACGTGTCCCATAAATCGCAGCTTACCTGAAAAGAGAAATAATAATTGTTATTTTGTTAATTATCGAAAACATCCCTGGAGCTATAATGACCCCCATCCCCTTGACATAACGGCTTGCAAGTGGGTCGCAACCCTAATCCGTTTACGATATAAAGAGTTGTAAATCAAAGTTAATATGTTGTGCATGCGGTGATAAAGGGGAGAAGGTAATATTAAGGGGCGACTGTTTTGAATGTGAGTATGATATGAGAGACAATTGCGAATTATTACTGCCGATAGGAAAAATATCAAGTTCTTTTGAACGCAGTATAATAAAGCTCGAAGACTACGTTTAACTAAAATTGATAGTCATTGTCATCGTAGATACGCATATGTTAAATAAAGAAACTCTCTTGACAGGCATACATTCACAATAATAGTAATAACTAATGATCATTATTTTTATTTCACGTTTGCTACAAATACTGCAAAACTACCAACGCAAATTAGGCACAAAAATATTTTTTTATTAACATAAATTTACAGATCTTAAAATTTTTAAAACTAATAAGCTAATAAAGGAAGGATTGTAGAAAGATAAATAATTTAAAACAGTCACAAAATATTAGTTCATAAAGCTCAAATTTAAGGTTTAAACATTCTCGACCCTATCGTGAAAGAGGAAAATAGTCCATCTACTCTAAAGTATCAAAGATCATCGAACGAATAAGTACTAACTAACAAGACACAATTCATTTCTACTCAGACATAATTCGATTAGCGTGAGTCGATTAAAAGACGCACACATTGATATTGATACTAGGGGTGTCAATTGAAAGGATATCGATATTTTTTTCATAGACGTGACAATTTTTTTGGAAGAATAACAGTCCCTTCAGAATAAAAAATGTATTCTTATGATTATACTTAAAATATCAAATTATTAAATATCGCCGTATCAAAATCATAATCATCATCATAATTATCAGCCAAAGGACGTCCACTGCTGAACATAGGCCTCCCCCACAGTGTTCCAAAGTGACCGATCACAAGCGATCTGCATCCAGTTTTGTCCTGCATCTTTACAAGATCGTCTGTCCATCTTATCGGTAGACGTCCTACGCCGCGTCTTAGATCGAAGGGTCTCCAATCTAGAACTTTCCTGCTCCAACGGCCATAAGTTCTTCGCGCTATGTGCCCTTCGTATCAAAAATGTTCCGATGCATTCATTAGCTTATGATTTTGTTTCTATTCATTATAACTTAATTTATGTAGTTTGGACTATGTCTATCATTTGAAAAATAATGCTGCACGCAACCTATATTTAATAAATACCGCAATTAAAACGCAGTCCGCATAGGACATGCTCTTTCTCGACAATAATTATGATTTGGACTCTACCAACTCACACACACAAAGATTAACTACTTGATTAAAAGACGTCACAGTTCACACACGCACACAGCTGCCTTAGATGTGTGCAAGGTGGCATGAAAATGGAATTAGGGGGGAAGGGGGGATGCAAAGGAATCGGGGGTGAAACGTCCCCAGCCGGACACTTTGAACGAATTATGACGGTCATTATTAGAACGTGGACAGAATTAAATTCCCCCCCCCCCCTCCCCCCTTCCGGGTAAGTATGCCCGCATAATGATACCTGGCCGATACGGTAACACTTAGCTGGTAAGCGGATCTCTATCGCGTTGGGATACGAGATTTTTAGCTTGGGTTCCGTACGGAATTCGTTTGATGGTGTAAGGTGAAGTGTTTGAAAAGTGTTACGCGGTTTTTATATATACATTTTACGTTTGAAGATACTTTTAATATTTTAACAAAGATATAGACGTGATTTTATACCGTAAATATAAACATTGTATTACTGTTATATTCATTCTAGAAAATACACAGTTGGACATTTCTCTTTATTGTTTATTTTTAAAAAGATGTAGTTTGATTTTAGACATTAGATTAATCGCCTGTTTCTAAATATCCGAATAAGTGCTGGTCAGTGTTATCTGTGTAATACTTTGTACGAAACGACGTTCCATATATAATTATTAGTTCGCTTATTTGTGTAAAAATATAATAGTAATAGGTATTTAACTTGTTTTTTTTTTTTTCTACGGAACCATCACCAATCTGCGATCGCACTTGTTTTTTCGCCACGTTTCAGATGGGACTGTGTTGCCAGAGCGAAATGAAATGTCTAGACAATTTAATAAAGTAAGATATCTGTTTACTTGTAATGCAAATGTTCCGGTTTATTGTCACTTTTATTTTAATAAACCTTTCAATTTCAATAAGAACATTACCGGGGGTTCGGTCACGTTTAAAATGTGAAATTGGTTAATCTTTCATTCAGAATAATATTTTATATCCGTATAATTTTTCGAACTAAGTTTAAAAAAATAAATATCGGACACCAATCACATACATTGCTCTGATCCCAAAGTAGCTAATGCACTTGTGTTATGGAAATCAGTCACAACGGTGGTACCACAAACCCAGACCCGAGGCAATATAGAAAATTTTGATTTCTATATTGACCCTACCAGGATTCGAACCCGGGGCCTCGGAGCGGCGACGCCTTGAAACTAGCATGCATAGCCACTACACCACGAAGTTCGTCGAAGTATGTGACTAATTAATACAGGTGGATGATGTTTTTGAAGAACACTTCTTGTGTTTATGATCTTTTCTAATATACAGCGTGTGGCATGTAATAGGAACAAAAAAGAATCTACACAGTATACGTTGCCTAGAAATGGTCATAGTGCTCTAAAATACTTTAACTCAAAGATATAGTAAACTAAAGTTATAATCCCTCATAAATTTACATCAAAATCGCTTACGCGTATAAATGACGAGTTCTATGGCTGGACGCATTTTTTTATTTATTAATTTATTTAAATTTTATGCACAAAACATAAAATTTTACATATGGCGGACTTAATGCCAAAAGCATTCTCTACCAGTCAACCATAGGTCAAATCAGAGAAATATATACAGGCAGTACAAGTAAAGTGAAAGCATTTGTTTGGAATACATTGCTGGTTCGATTTGTTAGAGAACAATAATTTATTTATTTTTATTTTATTAAAATAAGAACCATTTAGAATTGATTACTGGTTACTGAGAGGGCCTTCGCTCCTACAGGCCAATCCCTGTATAACTCGCTTGTTTAACTTTGAAGTAAGCTGTTTTGATCTGACCTTATAACATAATCCTGAACAAAGTAATACTATTGACTACTTTGCGCAAGATTGTGATACTTGTAAATCCTTAAAACAACAGTATAATGTCGGCTTAATAGCCCAGAAGAAAGGTAAATTTACAAAAACAACCATAGATTAGCGCTAGCAACTTCGATAGATGGACTATAGTCTTTGTAAACCAGTCAGTGATAAAGGTTTATGTGTGGTGCAAGTTATAATATACTGATGTTTTACTTCCAGATAACTGCGGATGAGTTGAAAACTAATTGAACCCTTGTACGATATACGACGAACAGAAGCCACTGGTAAAGGTTATATCGATTTCAAAAAATTCAACCGTCTGAAAAAATGCTTTTTGTATAACTTTTTTATTTCAAGCTTTCAGTCAGTTTTTTAAAGGCGGTAAATTTTTACAATATATTTTATTTTATGATGTTTAGTTATTACATAAATCGAAAATTACTGTACCGCTTTTGATTAAATTTACACGTAAAATTTAAGTTGAACTACACCTGATTTAACTAAAAAATAATCATTTCGCTTTAATTTGTCGTTTTTGAGAAATCATGAGACAAATATACAGACATGCATACACTTACGAAATTTAGCACGTGTTAGGAAGCCTAACTAGATCAACATAGTAAAATTTTATCTAATTCTGACGACATCACGAACATACAGGTCAAATTGATTACCTCCTTTTTAGAAGTCGGTAATTATCAATCATCATCATCATTGTCAGCTAAAGGACGTGCCAAATGATCATTGAGAATCACTGAGAAATCTGCTGTCGACACGGTAAGTCATCATCCCTTTTACGAACGACTAGCGGACACGGCGAAGTTCGTCCCGTTGTATCTTTTGAGTACATAGTTTAGTGTACCGAAAGCGCTGCGCAGATGACGGGGCGGTCAGGTCTTTTTGACCACGAAGTAATAAAGACCGCGTCTATCCGTCGATGCCCGCGACTGCCCGCCAGTACTAAACCAGTGTCCAGCGGGCACGTGCGGCGCGGTCTTTTTGCTCTTCGAATAGGATTCCCTTTGCGCTATCGTTCGTGGTCAAATTGACCGGCCCTGCCCGCCCCGTGTCGTCTGCTCAGCGCCTTATTGTGTATATCGCCGATGCTAAAAATTGTTCCAATAATTGCTATATAACTATTCTGAACCGCTCACGTGGTTATTCACCAAGAAGTTTTTGTTCTGGCTGACATGTAGCTTAAGTACAGAGTTAGTATCATGAACTTGCATTAGCATTGACCAAAACCAAATTCAGTCTTAGTACGCTTTAGATGCTTTAGAATGTTTTTAACACTCACAGTGTCATATTTTATATTCATAAAGATGAAATAAGAAACCAACAATTTGCTAGCAACCTTTTGGCAGACCGGTCTAAAGCATTAGATAGCGAAGCGACATCAATTTCCAAGTTAAATTTATTCTGTAAACAATAACTGCTTGGGTCATCTGTTTCATAAACAGACGGCTAGAGGGCGCTAAGCGTCACGCAATTGACGTTTTCATAAGAAACCACAAATTTCGCAGGGTCGGACTGACAGCACGGCAGCTCAAGTGGTAAGAGCGTTTGGCCCGGTCTGCCAAAAGGTTGCTGGTTCAAGTCCCGCCCGGGCGCAAATTTTTGGTTTCTTATTTCATCTTTATGAATATGCTTTAGATGTTAATCATTGTCATCAAACGAACTTACTTTTTCCGCTTTTCTCTTACGACTTGGAACTAATTATGTACAATATTGATACAAGCATAAACCGAGTTTCATCCCACGTGAGCAGATACGAAATAGCAAATATTAGCGGTTGCCCAGAGGATTAGTGTGTTTGCCTTTTTATTGCGAAAGAGACTATTTGGTGAGGCTTATTGTTACGAACACTACTTTATCACAACAAGGTAAAACAGATTATCTGGTTCTTTATTTAAATAGTAGAGCTAATAAATACCTTGTTCAGGAGAAATCATTACTTAAGGTGAAAAAATTAGATGTAACAATAGCAAAACTTTTTCCTGGAATTTCATCTAAATATCATAAGTGTGTTACCAGTGATGACATACGGATCCGAATCATGGTCCCTTACTTTTGGCCTTATAAGGCCTTATCGCACAGTGAGCGATGGAGCGGGCTATGCTCGGTGTTTCTCTACGAAATGGGATTAGAAAAGAGGAGATACGTAGAAGAACTATGGTATCGGATATACCCTTGAGAATCAGTAAGCTCAAGTAGCTTGGACAGGCCACATAGCGCAAAGAACTTATGGCCGTTGGGGAAGAAAGTTCTAGATTGGAGACCCTTCACCCCCATTAACAAGATGCAGACTTTGTGAAGATAGCAGAAACAAACTGAATACAGACCGCGTATAATCGGTCGCTGTTGAAAACCGTGATTTAGTAACTTACTCGTCAAGTACGAATAAAGATCCAATTGGTCAAGCGTCATCACGGTTTTTCAAGTTAAATAGCTTTTTGATCCTTGAATTAGCAAGTTTTACACCATTTTAGAATTAGGGCTAAATACGCCATCTGTTGTAGTAGGTTGCCGTAGTAGTCCCTGTTTTTTTTTTCAATACAGCGAGTTAAAATTGGGCCTTGCAATAAGTTTGAATTCATGGTTGGACTTAGAAGTGTCATGAAATGAAAATGGAGGTAGCTGTGTTTAAATTTTAAATTCACGTTGATAGAACAGCTATTCAGGTTTACAATGCAAGAAACAAATCTGATAAAACTTTATATCTGTAGCCACAGTAGTCGACAAACCATTACAAGGTGTCATTATTTTTTTCAAAAGTCTATAACTCGAAAAGTATATAAGCAAGATTTTTTAATGATTTTTTCTAGTGACTGTCATGACCTAGCCTATCATCCGGTTTCGGTTTGACCTTGACTTTCTGGACACCCTGCATATGCTTCATGGTCTCGCGATTCCGACGCTTATGCAAAGGATTCCTTCGCCGTTTTGGTCCAATATTTATTCCTATGCATTTCCACCTGTTGCAATCATACTTAATACTTGAAAAGTGATATTTTCACTAATAAAGCTCGAGGTATCGTGGTTGTACCGCCTGCCCTGAAAAGTCGAAGGGTCTCGAATCTAACACTTTTCTGCCCTAATGGCCATCAGTTATTCGCGCTATGTGGCCACGCATAAAATGTCTTTTTCGACTACAGACTACAGTATATTAATCTTAAGAATTATTTTCTTATCTACAGAACAAAAGTAGTACTTATATTATTCCATCATGAATTCTAGGAATTTTCATCATGAAAGCCGCATTTGAATAAGCATTGCCAAGTCTAACAAGCAAGTAACAACTCATAACCATAACGTGATGTAACATAAACGTTACAAAACGTAATCCAAAAACGGGGGAAGCCGTTAATTCCGTAAAACACTAATTCTTGAACCATATGACAATAACCATTAACCGATCCTATTAGCATACGAAACATAACATGTACATAAAAGGGTTGGCTCTAACATTTTTTTTATTTTTACAACGAAAAAAATTAATACTAACTATAAATAAGTGTTAACGTACTTACTGTTCATATGCCAAGGGCATTTCAATTTGCTTTATATACACTTTGTTTGTTAATCTAGTCAAAGTAAAATAAGTATATAAAAATATGATCACTACTTTTCAGATATTAGTTAGAGCAATATTTCGCTTTTTACTTAAATAAACTCGAATCACAAACATAATTAAGAAGCTTAGAATACATTGTACCCTGTGTGCTGTGTAATATTGTACTAGACTATACAAGATTAGCGAATATAGGTTGAATGTTCACATTTGCTGGTTCTACTCGTAGCTTTTTAATAACGGTTAATAAGTAGTTGCAACTTCATTACCACAATACAACTTTACAATATTTGCATTTTCATATTACTAAATCTTTCGTCAAAATGATGGAATTTAAATTTTGCAAGCCCTAAGCCACGGTGAAAATTCGCGAAAATAACGCTGAAGGAACACAAACAGTGTTCCATATACATTGACGATTTAGCTTCTAAGCTTGTTTGCTTCGTCGTGTCAGCTAGTCGATGGTTCATGCAGAACGCGTAGAAACAAATGGGAGGGTGGTTATTACAATATTTGCTAGGATCTCGTTATTTTTAAGTATCTGTTGGGTTATGGTTCTCAATCTTTTTTAATAATGGAATGGATAGAGGCTAATTTGTCAGTCAAAATATAACTAAGTTATATTTGTTGTATAAACAAAATGTATGTAAATGTTATGTAAGTACTGCAGTTCAGTGCAAAACGAATTAAAATTAACACTCTGTCCCGTAAACATTTACGAAAGCGGATCGTTTTTCAAATCAACTTTTAACTTATTTAAATAACCAGAAGCAAGCCTCTCACCGATACACGGAAAAAAGGATTGATATAAATACAAGACATGTTTCTATAATCCACTTTTTTTACAACAGTTATTATTTTGTTACCATTTTTGCTGCGTGGTTTGTGCTACGATGTGGGTACATTCACGAAAGAACTTAGTATTTTGCTGTGAAGAGCAGCAACACGTGTGTCTTATTAAACGAGATAACAGTAGAATACTAATATATTTCTAAAAAGCTGAACTCTTTTTTTGTTTATTCCTATTTCATGTTCCTGCGTCTTTGTCTGCGCATTTTGAATTTGCTTTCTGGGGAGAAAGCAAACTCAAAATGCGCAGACGAAGTCTCGTCCGAAGTCCGAAGTCCCGTCGCAGCGTGATGTTTTATAGCATAATTTTTCAAATCGGTCAAGTAGTTGCTGCGATAAGCGCGTTTTAACAAACAAACTTTAAGCTTTATAATATAAGTACAGATTAATTTTATACCAATTCCTACATAACCCACAGATTGAGAGCCAGTGTCCGCCTGCTGAGCGTCATAGCAGCGCGACACACCGTTGTAAATTATAATGTTTTATGGTTTAATACTGCAGATAAGGCGCGGGTAAGGAGCCCTATTATTAACCGCGTTAGCCGGGGAGGCTTGCGTTACCTTAGGGCGGACGCACGCTTGCGACTTCTAGCCGAAAGCTTTAAAACACTTGATAAGAAATAAAGTTAAAAGCTTATATCGGTGGCCGACAGATATAGGCATGCACAAAAGTATGGTAAGCCTCAGAGTTCGATTCCTTGTCTGAGACAATAGCTTTTTACAAGTGCAATCTTAATAAAAAAATATAATTATAAGTTTATAATACTAACAAAAATATATTATATGTTTGATATAACTTACGTAACAGCACAAACTTAAGATAATCATCATTGACATATTCATTCAACTTGTTATGAACCGCGTTAGCGAGTAAGAAGAGGCTTGCGTTATGGTAGCATAGGGTAGTCACATGCTTGCTACTTCTTACTCGAGACTCCTTTAGAAGCAAGTTTATGTTTTCGGTACTGTCAAACGGTATAAATGTAAGTAATAATTCATGTATCTTATGCTCTACCAAAAATATTAAGCGAATCGCATAAAACTACCGTTTCTTGTGAATCATTGGATTCCCGTTTAATATATAACCTACACTAACCTACACGCTACATAAATATGTCGGTGGCCGAGTGGTATAGGCATGCGCCCGGATAGCGTAAGAATCAGGGTTCGATTCCTTGTCTGACTCCGTTGCTTCGTACAAGTGCAATTTATGGTATTAAGTTTTTATATTAACAAACACTATAAAAACAAAAATCGAATTACTCACAATGGCCATTTAAGCACTAACTTTCATCAGAAATAAGGCCTCCTACACACGAGCGACTTAATCGCACCCAGTCGCTCACAGAATATGATTTTTAACGACCCATTCCCCAAGTATGTAATTGCGACTGAATGCGTTCCGTAACGATTATTTACGTCCGTGGGGTGCAGTGGGGGGAGGAAAATATTTTTTATTGTTTTCATCAGCCGTTTGTTCAGCACTCGCCCTAATGTGGGATGCAGTTTGTTTAGGCTATTTAGATTGTATTTATTTGGAGATGTACAGTAGTGTGAAGGGTTAATTTACAAGCAGGTACTCGTATTCTTATTGAAAGCAGTGTCTGTTTTATTTTATTTTATGCATTATTGTAATGTCACATATATATAAAATAAAAACAACATTTAATAAAACTTACAAAAAATAAAATATTCAGCAAATGCAACGCTTATTGCAAGTCAAGGATGAAAAAGAGTAATAGTCCCCCTAGCCGATTTCGACTACGGTGGCCAGTCACAACGACTAGCCGACTGCGCGGGACATATTATAGTCCACAAGTGTGTGCGCAAACACAGGTGCACTCTCTATTCCTTCCACTCTCATAGCCCGATAGGACAACAATCTGACACAGAACCAACGGCTTTACGAGCTTTTCCGAGGCACGAGGAACCGCCAACTTTCAAACTCCGAGCTACCTTAAGAATTTCTGAACAGAAAAACCCAGGTCCATATTTTTGGCCCGACCCGGGCATGGAACCCGGGACCTCTGGCGCAGCCGTCGCTTTAAAGTGCGACCTTCCCACCGCTGCGCCACCGAGGCAGATGAAAGATAACCATTGTAACGAAAAAAAAATGTTTTTAACAAAAAAAAAACAAAGTTTTCATCTTGTCCCCATTTCAAAACCTCAGCTCCATCACTGTGTACTTTCGAGGTAACCGCCACCTAACCACCTCGAGTCATGTTTTGTTTTGAGTCGTGTGTGCAAGCGATTTCTGTTGACAAGTGATTACGCGCCAGAGACCTCACCGCACCTAATTAAACTTTTACCTTCATTACTTTTTATCTGGCTCTTATTCCACATATTATTTAAACTTCATATCAGCATATAATTTTGCGCAAACGATCGACAATCGTGCCGGCGGTTTGGCGCAACTCGCTGGCAGTGGCTCCTCAATCAGGCAGTTTACGGCGCGCGGCGTGCAGTGACAGGCCGCCCTTAAAAACGCACTAAATATGGCACTTTTACACCCTGTGTTTTGCATGTGTTGCTGTTAATGAGGCGTAATTAGGTAAATGAAAAATATGTCGGTATGATGCATTTGAATAAAAGATAATAGAGACATTGCAGTGTGATTTATAATCAGTGTTTTAGGTGCAATTGAGATTTTTTGATAGCATAGGCTTAGGGTACTAATAAACTATAATATAGGTATAAAGTAATCGTGATTAATAAAGAGCAAATTAAAAAAAAGTTTGGATTAGAATATTTTTACACTCGCAGTGTCATATTTTCTATTCATAAAATTGATTCAGAAAAAATTGCGCACGTGCGTGATTCGAACCAGCAACTTTCTTAGCCAGAAAGTTGCAAGCTGCAATTTTTTATAAAAAAAAAGTATTTATGAAAGTGTAAATCAATTTGCTGCAAGTAATCAACACGCCTATAAAAAATCTATTTAGATTACAAATTCATGTAACGCATATCCATGTAATAAAATCACCATCAATCGTTACAGCAAATCCTTCAAATCCGTTAAAACATCAACTCTCCAAACACCGATCGGCGGGTAAAAATTAAAAACGCAAAAACCGAAAGCCCGAGAGCTTTAGATTTATAAACTCCCGGCGCTAACACACTTTCGCGTGTCAATGGATCCACGTAAAAGCCTAAAAAGGCGTAAAAAAAATCGTACAACAGCCGGTGTACATGCATCTTTTTCAGCCGGCTGACAAATGGCAATGAAAGAGGATGAGCCGGCCGGCCGAAAAATCATTCACGAATTCTGACGGCGCACTGTGGGCCGGGTGGACGAAAATTAAATCGTAAAGCCTAGTGGATAAACTATGACGCCCTTGTTTTGACGGTTTTAGGCGTGTAGTGTTTTACTGCGGCGGTTTACATGCGTATGATTTTTAAAAAATTGTTTTTGTTTTAAATATTATAATTTTTTAAACCTGAGCAGCATCTCCACTCTTTATACGAAATAAAAAGAATACAATTTTAAAAAAGATCGAAAAAATTATATTTAAGTCCAATTTAGACATCGAATTTTTGTTTTATTCCCGTTTTGTACAATACGCACACAACTCTATTTAAAGTGTGTTATCGTTGTCAGACGGGTACAATACAGTGTCATTTCACAAAAGAAACAAGCGGTCAAATCAATTATAAGTTTAAAGGTATGAATTGTGAGCTATACTTATTGTATACTGGTCGACTTGATATCGAAACGTCCGTTCTATAACATGCCCGTATTTTCAAAAAATCTATATACATATGTGTATAAGAGATAGACGTTTACGTTACTTTTTATAAATCAAGAACAGCTAAACCGGTTTAGATGAAAAAGGGTGAAAAGATAGCTTAAACCCAGGAAAAGGACATAGGATACTTTTTATCCCTTTAGACGGGACCGGAACGGTGGATAGGTAGCTTATAACCAGGACATGGACAGAGTCTACTTTTATTCCGTTCGACGGGGTCGGGGGACAACAATTTAGCTGGTTACGCTACAATTTCATAAATCCATATTATTTGTATTTCACGCTCAATAGATCTATGTAAGAAGGATTACTTGTACGGACAACAGCACGTCAAGGTAAACACTGCGGTATCTTATTCAGTTGTAATAAGCGCTAGTTTAACAAAAGTGGGTAACCTGATGTGCTAGCCACTGTACATATTTTAAGTTTATCTATCTAGTTTATATATCTTAAACTTGATGTGCAATTAGTCATTTTATGCCATCATAACGCATGTCAGACCCCACAGGCACAAAGCTTACCCACTGTGCGGCCCGTTTATCCGCACGGGCCGACTTTTTATCCGCCGCCATCGATAAAACGGCGAAACGCGAAAAACAAAAAGCGTGACGTCACCGCGTTTCGCGCGGGCTGATAAATCAGTTGGCTACTACGGAGTCGGCTTCAGTCCGACGTAACTGACGCTTGATTTACAGGTGACGACTTTATTGCATTGACGCATGAAATAATTTGCAGCTGTATGAAATCAAACGAAATGATTTCCATAAGCAAACACTTTTTTTACCAATAAATGTTTTTGTTATCAATAAAACAAAAACAATGTGTGTGTATGTGATTTGATTGAAAATCAATATTCAGAGCCACATCGCCGTTTAATTATGTGCCAAACAAATACCTGACATACCAAACTAATCACGGATCTAAATAGAAAACCACAATTATTTGGTTAGTAAATAAAGATAAGATAAAGCTCAAGTATGTTACAATTTTCTTTAGGATAAATATTATTATTTCAAAATCTATGAAGGAGTCCTCCTTCCATTCAATCTTCAACACTCAATACTTATCGTTTACAAAATACCAAAAGTATAATCAAGCAATTGTTTGCATCGGTTCTTTCAATTTATTGCCTATAAAATTACGTTACGCACTCGGCCTATAAACAACTAGTTTTGAATATTTTTGTTTTATAACGACGTTTGTCATGAAACATAAATATTTTAATACGTTTTATGACAGCTATACATTAGCAGAGTCAACTCGTTTCGGATGTTCATTAAGATACAAACGCTCGTTATTTACGATCCGAATTAAATTGACTTTGAAAGGGACGTATCTTTGTCCCTAAAAGCAAATTAATTATGTACATTAAATATTCAAATCACTTGTGATATGCTCTTACACTTTAAGACTTGTGAAGCTTTAGATGAAATCAAAAAGAGTTTGAGTTCATTTGACGATATTTTAAATGTTAATTTAACTGTGACTTTTTATTTTATAAAACACTTAAGCCATTATTCAACAAACTAAAAAGAATGTGCAATTAATTTAAAATCAACCGTCATATAACATTAACTTAGATTAAAAAGATTAAACAAGATCACATTAAGTATTGTTTTTCAATCTGACACTAATGTGATTACATAAATATAATATTATCAAAACAACCCAACTAATTTCTAAAGATTACTAATATAACTTTTACATATCGAATCATAAAATGTGAAGAATAAACTTGCCACAGAAAATAAATTAAGTCAAAACTGCAAATTGAAAAAATAAAAATAAATCGAATCAACCGAACGTTTTAAGTCCATACCAAGATAAGCTCACTCCACCCTATCTCTCCTTGACTTTGACAGACAGGGGCGCATCAAGCGCGAATGCGATCAACTGGTGTCCCGCTGGAGAGCTCATTCACTCACTCACTCACTCACTCATTCATTCATCTGACGTCGGTTTCGAGTGATCTCTGATCAAGTTTCGCGGTTTTTTTGCAGGGACAGACTCGGAGATAGGGTTTTATTTCAACTGACCGCGTTGAGCAGGCTTGCTTTTAATGTCGTAATTTGTGAGGTGAATGAGTTTGTTTTTTAATTTTATTTCGAAACTGACCAAGAATAATTTTATTTAACATATAGTTTGGTATTATATAGTAAATATACTGCAACAATTAAACCTTTTTTCTATGTTGAAAAAAACTAGTTAATATTCAAAGAATAAAAGCCACAAGAAATAATTTAAATAAAATCTGACTAATGTATTGATCAGCTGATGAATATAATAAAACTTAAACAAAAATGACGCATGTTTGTCTTAGATCTATTATTAAGAAAAACTTCTTGACGCAAGGTCGAAGCTTTGTTGTATTTTCCATTTATATTGTTGCAATATTTAATGATTTTATGTGCCTCTATAACTGAATTATGTAAATCAGAAGCACTATAAAAATGAATGAAGATGATTTTAGATGTTGATTAGGACTAAAACAGTAGAAGAAATGTCACATCAAAATATAATAAAAGGTTAAAAAGGCTAATGAAGCAAAATATGCAAATGAGAATCGTTAAAATAGTCTAGTATACACACAGACTTATCGGTAGATCAGGATCGCTAATATTTCAAAAATAAAATTAATACTCTGATTTGGACATTCTTAAAGTTAGACCATGTGACGGTTCCAATTGACTCTTCATATACACCTACATCAATAATTTTAACACACACATTTAAATGAGCAATTAATCTTATTACAATCAATTTCGTAGAACACACTCCAATATTTCATTAAACAAAGACAACAAAATTAGCATAGCTGATGGAATTTTCAAGAAAAATACGAAAGGTGATTTGGAGGTGTCGTAAGCCATTAATTTTAATGACAGTTGCTCGGCGTTGACATTTAGGACTGATTGTATCTATGCAACGAGTGATTCAATCCGATTTATTAGGGTTTGACCTTTGTATTTAAGTTGCAGACGGATGAATAAATTGCATTCTGCATAATTATGGAGATGCTAGAAAATTCAAACACGATTTTGTTTTCGGCTGTCATTTAAACAGCTGCAGTGTGACTCCAAAAGTTGAATTTTATACTTCGTTAATCACTTTTATTTTTTAACAACCAATAGTACCGGGTATTAAAAACTGTACATAGTAATAAATCAGTATAGTTATAAACATCAGAATATTTGAAACAAGCGCTAGAGTCTTTAGACTAATGAATTATAGGTCTATGATAGCTAGATACCTTTTGATGAATAAATACTGAAGAGGCAATGTTTTTTACTACAGCCTCCTCTCAATTCGATCCCACAAATCAATACCCAATCAGACGGAATGACATCCAACGTTATCCTTCAATAACGTTATCCGCGATTACGTCTGTCGAATAACGGTACGACGTTATCGTCCCGTCATAAAAAACGTTGCTAACTGCGTCCGTAGCATTCGCGGCACGTACCCAACTGATTGACGCGAGACGTCCGCGCTTTCTCGGCCCCCCACCCCACGGTGACCCCCTTGACCCCCCGTCTTGACCTGTGATCGGGAAATACGCGAAAAATGTCATTAATGCACTCCCGTTGTGTATTGAGTGGGGGATCGTAGAAATGCGTAGACGCGTTCGGCTTTATTGGAACGGCTTCGGATGTTTGTGAAAAGGGTGATATGGATCAAGCGAGTTAATGTATTTTTATAGCACACTAGCGGTTGCTCGCAGCTTTGACTACGTAAAGTCTTAATTCCAACCTAACCTGTTTTAGGTTCGGTAAAGTCCTTATCAACTTATGGAGTGTGTGACCAAAAAAATAAATCAATTTTATTATAAAAATGATGATAAAACACGGATGGCGCAATACTATATATTTTGATTGCCTGAATGGCTTTCTTTATCAGGCACCTAAATTATTATGAAGTAGACGCTCACGGTTCAAAAGGCCAACGGCGGCCGCATAAACAAAAGCATAACAAAAGTCTGGTGATAAACACACACGTGAGGAATTAAAGCCAAAACACCCATTTTTAAAAATCTTCATATTAATTAAAATTCGAACACAAAAGTCCAAAAAGAAAATATATTTCGTATCAAAAACACTGAGTTCTGCAAAAAAAACTACTATTCGAATCAACTAGAGCTATCTGTAAAATTGTGTTAGATAACGTCAGTCTAGACAATAGTGTCACTAAAACGTCAGAAATAACGTCCGTGGACAAACTTGCACAGAGCCTCACTGGGAAGTTTGTTAATTTGGGCCGGCGAGTGCGGGCCTGGATAGGGTTGCCAAATATTTCGGGTTCGTATGTGAAAACTTCACGGGGACAAACACCACTGGGATCATAATCCACGAACCCAATATTTCGTTATAATTACTAAAAATTATGTAGTTACTAATATTTTGCTCAAGTAGAAGCGCTTTGGAAGTGATACCGAAGTTAAGCAACCAATGGCGCGGTCATGTTTGGATGGGTGACCATTCCGATCATTAAGTGACGTATATCTCGAGTATCACCGTGCTTCGGAAGGCACGTCTCGGCTGATATCACTTAATATTTGTCGAAGGACTTATGGGCGGCTTCATAGCATCCGACAGAAAGGTTCGTCGCTTGCCTTGCAAACAAAACTCCACCAATCCGCGCTGAGCCCGCGTTGTGAAGTATGGCTCATACTTCATAGTTCAGGCTTACCTTACAAAAAAGACCTTAGTCTTTGCCGAGCAGTGGTAAGTTACAGGCTAACTTCACTTTACTTAAAGTTTATCGAGGTTTAAGTCTTAAAACAACTCTGTTATATACTTGTTGTAAAAACATTGTTTGGTAAGATTAATAAATAATAATTATTACTCAAAAGTTGACTCGGTATTAAACACACTAATACTTTTCATAAATTACTGCTCTACATTCGTTTATGTAATATAATAAGCAGTCTAGATAACATATTTTTTTTACATCTGTATTCAATCGGATCAATTAATTTGTCGTCTCTAATTCGCATATATTAAAAATTATAAACTTAAAATTATTCATTGTTTTTGTAATTAATTACACTGACTATGCAGTTCAAAGTAAGGTTCTTATTATAACTAGTAAAATAAAATATATTTTGCTTCTCGAATATCCGTGTGGCATCCCTAACGCACGGTTTGGATGGCACGCAGTTCAGAGCAAACAGTACGGACAGTCGGTAAACGGCGGTTTTTTGCTTCTTTTGTTAACAGGTTGCGCGTGACCTTTTTGAGTTGTTTTCCAAATTCAAAACAGTTTACGGAAATATAAATGGCTAAATTAATTTTAAAATTTGGGGTGGCTAATAAATCTCCGTATTTGCTCCGTATTTGGTCAGCGACACCAGCAGGGATGGTTGTGCAAACGATACTGATGGCAAAATGATTTTTTTTTTTCTTATAAAACTCACAAAACCGATATATTATTGAGACACTAGCGAGCGAGTCAAAACTACCAAGTATGTATTTCGTAACTACGCGCGGGGTTTCGCATTTCCCCATTCGTTTTAATATTTTTTTAGATTTTTTGACAAGGCTTTCTTTTATAAAACTTGTGCATGTAGTATTATTTTTTTTTTAAAGATTAAGCATAGGTAACTCAAACCAAAATCCTTGAGTTGGGGGTCACTGACCAAAACAGCACCCTGTAAGTACCTTTAGTTAGACGATGCTAGCACTAAATTCGAATGCTCCTAATTCATTAAAGCCGACGACAAAACTTAAATGATTGACAATTTGAGATAGTCTAAACTGTAACTGACTGATATAGATTGATATGACGTTTTAGACAGCTCTATAAAATTTATTTTTAAGTTTTAGTCTAGTCCAAAAGTGATTCATTAAAGACTGACAGCCCTCAACGAAGTGAAATGATGAATTACTAGTTTGATTGATGGCCACTTTAGTATCTGGCTTTAACAACAATAGTCACTCGTATATGTGCTAAAAATCAGGGTTTCGATAATATGCACAAAAAAAAATAGAACACGCTGTCTAGAACGCTTTCAATACAAAATGTCTAATTTCAATGTAAGAGTAGACTCTAACAATTTCCCTCGATTAAAATAAGGTGATATAAAATCCGACTTCAAAACCAAAATGCACTAAAAAGTCTTAAATAAACTCTTCACAAGTCGGTTTTTACTTTTTTTAAAAGTTTATTTTATTTCTTCAATTTTAGTGATTACACAAGAGGGGGGGGGGGAGTTGCACCTTATGATTCTGTTTTTTTAAGAAGCTACAAATTACCTATCAAAAGTTCCGTCATTATAATTACTGAACTCCTAAGCGTTAAGGAGTTCCACCATCAGCTCAGCCCCACAAGTTGACTGTCAGACGTAACAACACGTCAGCATTAAGACTCTAGTAAAGAAACACTATACGTGCCTTTCAAATTTGAGGGTTTCCCTCGATTACATTGGTGATGGAATCAGATCCCAAAATGGAAAAAATGGGACCAACTAGAAGGTACACCCTCTAAGTAGGCGAAAAAACTTTTTTAAAGCGAATCAGTCGACAAACGACAAAAAAAAAACTTACAGTCGAATTGATAACCTCCTCCTTTTTTGAAGTCGGTTAAAAAGCATTTTACCAATGTCTCACACGGAGTAAAACTTAAATTTACTCCTAAACTATGTTAAAAAAAATATTTTTCATATTGGGTAAAAATATGGGGATATTTTTATCTTATACGTCCGAGACTGTCTGCCCCCACCCACAGTGCGGCATCGAAACAGAGATATCGCCAATACAGTCCGTTCATAACGCAAAAACTCTGAACAATAGACATTAATAAGACGCCCGGATGCGCTTATTAAAACATTTTCACCCGGGCAATATCTGACGATGGGCGAACGGCGAACGTGTGCAATATGTGCCGCAAACTCCGTCCGCATGTGACGACCTGTGGGAATCGTCCGGGAAAACTTCATTAACTCCCAACGACCGGGGAAGGGGTGAAGGGGGGAGGGAGCTGGACGGTGACGGACGCGGAGACGCTTATTACGCTGAGGACGTGCCGCGAAATCGAAGAAATGCGACGCACAGTGGTTGAGGAGACAAGATTTGTTGGTGTTTAAAAATAATTGATTGACATAACAGTAAAATCTGTTGCAGACGTTTTCCTGCAAAACACTATTGCAAGGAAATCTTGAGTTGATTGCTATTATTTATTCAACGGTCGTGTGAAGCATCCTTCGGATGTCTATTTAATACAGTCTAACTGCCTCGGTGGCGCAGCGGTAGGAGGGTCGCACTTTGAAGCGACGGCTGCGCCAGAGGTCCCTGGTTCGATCCCCGGGTCAGGCCAATAAGAAAAACATACCTGAGTTTTTCTGTTTAGAAATTCTTAGGATAGCCCGGAGTTTGGAAGTTGGCGGTGTTTCACCCCCGTGCTTTGGAAAAACACATAAAGCCGTTGGTCCTGCGCCTGAACTCTCTCCGGTCGTGTCAGATTGCTGTCCCATCGTGCTACGAGAGTGAAAGGAATAGAGATTGCACCTGTGTTTGCGCACACACTTGTGCAATAATATGTCCGCGCAGTCGGTTACTCGTTGTGACTGGCCATCGTAGTCGAAATCGGCTAGGAGGACTATTAATACAGTTCAGTCAGCATGTCGCCCCATAAAAAAGTTAAAATTTAAAAGCTTACTCAAATATCATACAAAACTACCTCTTTCAGTTTCTACTTTCAACAAGAAGCAAGATTTGCAAGACTATTTCCACCAAGTACCCCACTGTGCGTCGTAAATACGCGAACCGTCCGCGAAGAATCGTCTGCTTGATTGGGCGGCTTTGTGTTGCCAGCGGTTAATTCGATCCCTATCTAAGGGGGCATTTTGGAGATTATTATTGACGTGACTGCGTCCTCTGTCTGACTGTCGGCAGGGTACTGTTGATAAGATTATTAAGCATGTTTTTGACACATTAGTCAGAAATATTATTTCACTAGCAACCCGCCTCGGCTTCGCACGGGTGCATTGCTGATGCTAAATATATTTAAAAAAAATGATATTGTGGGTTAGACGGTATCCCTAATAGATAGTCATATAGGTACCATCGCGAGCTTTTTGTAGACCTTTTTAAGGTGTACAATAATGTAGTACATTATTTTAATTCATCTTGTAGGGTTCAGCCAGCGTTTGCAAAAAACGCATCAAAATCACAAGATTTAGGCATACATACATACAGGCGCTTCCCGGACATTGTTTTATATTATGTGGTGATTTAAAAACGATGACGAACGATAATTTTTGACAAAACTTTGGGCTTAATGTTTCTTGTCTTGTATGTTGTAAGTGTAGATCATCGATTTTTGCTTAGTGTGCTTATAAATTAAATTATGTACTACATGTTTTTTGCTGTTCCAAGAATCTCATCAAGAAGCCCAAAGTAGACATTGGTGATATGATGAGTTGGATAAAATCGTTGATAAGGAATCAGCAGACATTAAAATAATATTATAAAACATCACACCACACCTTTGTGATACTTATCTTCTATCAACAAATTGTCATTTGATATCTAAAATATTTGCCGATTTCCGGCGTCCTTAATTTATTTAATGAATCACACACTTATTAACGACAAGTTTAAGGCCAAAATAAAGTCTTGGGTGGTCGAATGTTTCCGAAATAAAAATCTTTTATAAATAATTTTCACATTTTTTTATAGTTCTTACATGGTTAAATCACATCATTAATAATTAAGAAAATGTGTGTTTGTAAATAATATTGTAGTTAAAATCTTTTAAAAACACAAAACCAATTAATGATAGGTTCAAATGTGTCATACTGCGCCTATTGTTTGTTTAGTTTACATAAATACGCAGCAATAAAATCAGATTTTGAACAGTCTGTTTAACTACCAACCATTTCTCCACTCTCCATTCACGCCCTGTCAAATCATCAATCCCTCACTCGCACTTCGTCGTTCGGTCAACTGTCAATTCGAAAAACGAAAATTCAAAAAACGAACGCGTGTTTGTCTAGGGCTTCTTGGAAGACCACACGCAACCGCTGATGTATGGACGAGGTAATTGCCGAAGTGCCGGTATAGTCCGACGCGTATTGATGGCCAGGGGACTGTTGTCACTGGCTGGTTATAAGTGGAAATGACGAAGAATACAAATTTCTGTTCTAATGGGTCCATTAAAACAATGATAATAATGCTACGAATTTAAATGTGACTAAAACAATTAAAAGTATTTCCAAGGTACGCAAATAATAATATTGCATATTAAACCGAGCATTCCTTGAGCTAAAAAGCTTCAAGAACTATTTAATCCGTTATTAAGTGATCAGACTTACGTGTAATAAATACTTTTCATAAAAAATAATTTTCGACCATATAATTAACGTACATCACGAGCATCTCCGTGCTTCGGAAGGCACGTTAAGCCGTTGGTCCCGGCTAATATCGGTTGATATTCGTCGTTAAGTCTAGTCAGAGGCCTTATAGGCGGCTTGATAACATCTGACATCAGGGTTAGTCGCTTGCCTTCCAAACACCCCTCCACCAACCCGCACTGAGCCCGCGTGGTGGACTAGGGCTTAAACTACCTCATAGTTGAGGTAAGGCCTTTGCCCAGCAGTGGGATGTTACATGCTAACTTTACTTTTTACTTTTTACATAAAAATTAAAGACAACTATACACCAGCTCAGCGCAGACCGACGTTTATGCTTATTGACTGACAGCCCTGACGAAATTGCGCATTCTTGCCAAACTCCCCATCAATCAACATATCTCGTTTATTATACAAAATATTGTGTTAAAGTCTGGTCAAAACGGTCAACAACTCACTGAGACTGAAAAATAATTTCGAGTGCAGATTTTTTTTTAATATAAGTATTTTTAAAAATCGATTGCTTATTAACCCTGCGTGATTTGTCTGTTTATTTAAATCCACTGCAATCTGTCAAAAGCAGGTGAAGATGCAAGTCAACAGACACGCCATTCGACAAAAATACACTATCCCGATCCAACTTATACAGGACAACAAAAATAAGAAGCTTAACACTCGCCATGACAGCCGCCCGCGTCAATCTCGCGTCAGCGACAGATCTGTCTGTCCGTAACCTGACTCAGATCCACTTAATCTTTATTGACATCGCATCTTCAACTGCTATCTGCCACTCAAAAATCAACCATAAATTCTGTAACCCACCGCTCCAAATTGAAACTGAAATTACTCACTGACACTCGTCTCCGTCACTTCTGTGCCACCTAAAATTGGACCTTAAGTTGAGATTGATAGAGTGGAAATGACAATTTTTAAATCCTCATTGACTTGACGTCTTAGTCAGCGAAGTGATATTCAAAGTTCAATCTTAACTTCAATGTGGTTGAGTTGTAAATTAAATTTCTGAAGTGGTCACTGTCTTAAGAAGCGTTTATTAGTAGCATGTCTCTTAAGTAGACAACGTCTGATAGTTTGATTTTTATTGATGGGTATGATGTTTTGTATGTTTTGTGGGATAATTGAAATGCAGGTGTATTCGATTAATCCCAGCTCCCTTTTAGTGAGTAATAATAAAATGCAGTTAATGCTAAATCAATGACCAATGCATCAATATTAGATCAATTTGTAAGAGTCACTTAAAATACAAAGTCAGGGTACATACGACGTTTTCTTTATTTAATTCCAATATTCTATTACATGGGTTCCTACTTATTTACTTACGTTTTCATTTTATTACAGTTTTTTTTCTGTTTATAAATGAATGTCAACTTTATAAATAACGTCTAAGATTTAAAAATATGTATAAGTCTCAACTGTACAAAAGTCTACTACAACTAATGCCTTTTAAATCTATGAAACCTCAGTAACGTGATTTCTCTCTTGACTGACGGGTCATTCTAAACAATCACAAGTCGGTGGTAGATCGTGCGCGCGCATCAGCTTTCCTTTCAACGGCTTATTGTTAGTTCAACAGAGTTTTTTTGCTCTACAATGCATTGGAAGAAAAGTAAGGACATGTCTTGTTTCATACTTCATTCAGATGCATTCAAAACAATGTTTAAAACCTATTTAGCGTTTTGATATAATGATATCAGAGTCAAAAATTATAGGTTAAATTTAAGACCTTTAAGATATTCAACTACAAGATTCCATTGATAGATTTGCTTTCTAGCTCTACACGTATTGATTTCAAAATTTGGTGTGTTAATCAAAGTAAGTTTTTTGTAACTTTGCAAATGGATACAATACAATTTAAAGCAGTATTCAAATACTAACGCTAGATTAAGATAAACTTTTAAGGATAAAGGAAAAGATCTTATCCGAGAGACTCGCAGACAGGTCCACGCAAACCTCAAAGGACCTTTAAGATATTCTACTACAAGATTCCATTGATAGATTTGCTTTCTAGCTCTACACGTATTGAGTTTAAAATTTGGTGTGTTAATCAAAGTAAGTTTCTTGTTACTTTGCAAATGGATACAATACAATTTAGAGCAGTATTCAGTTCATTCAGTTCAGATACTTACGCTAGATTAATCCCTCAAGCGTATGTGAACGAGACACAATAGAAATTCTTTTGTTATGCGGTTGCCTGCAACCGCTCGGGTATTGAAGCATTAAGATAAACTTTTAAGGATAAAGGAAAAGATCCTATCCGAGAGACTCGCAGACAGGTCCACGCAAACCTCAACGTTTAGTTTTTGCGTCCATTTATAGGATTGATGGATTGATGTTTACACAGCGCAGTGGCCCTCATTGATATTAAGACGTATGGCCCGCAATTATAATATTATTCATCAAAAAACTCCCGGACAGATATCGGACGGCTTTGACTGATTGTGCTTAACTTTTTTGACGGTCGATCTCATGTTAATTAATATGGATTGATGGGTTGTGTTTGGGATGAAGGTGAAAATTGGGCAGTCATTCATTAGTGGATACCATACCTCCAGAATTATAATAAATGTTGTTGGTGTGGTAATTTATTTGACGTCTGTAATTGTATTATCCTTTTTGTTTGGTTCATTAAGTTTTTCAATTACTTCATTAGTGAGGTTTTCAAAATAGACATGAATTAAGCTGCGGATAGAAGCAATAATAGTACCACTTTGCGGATGCAAAATATTGGACACCAATCATACATTGCTCTGATCTTGAAATAAGTAGCTAATGCATTTGTTTTATGGAAATTTAGATACAACGGTGGTACCACAACAATATTCGATTGATTCTCCAAGAATAAATACAAATATTTTATATTCCAATAAGTTCCATTAAAATACTGAACTAAATAATAATAAAAAAAACATTGACATAACACTCTACAAAAGCTGCACCTTTCAACCCCACCAAAAACAAGTCAAGCACTACATCCGAAGGCAAATCCAGTAAGCGCTAAGAAATTTAAGAAATCCATTAATAAATCGCGACGGCAGCGCCACCCGATAAGGCGGCGAGATAGCGCACTAAACATGTCGGCGTAAGCCAGGAGACGCGGGTAGGTGTCCCCTGGGTGCAATAACTATGAACGGGTCTAAAGAACTGCACTCATTTGCATATCCTATGCACTAGAACTTGAAGATAGCTTCAATAATGTATACCTAGTTGTAACGTGGGCGCGCAGAGGAAAGAAATGGCGCCTTTGTTCCATTTTTGTGCCGAAGTTGAGGATGTTTTAGATTAAATATTACAAAATACAAGTCCGTAAGATGGTTTTTTAAAAAATTAACGATGAAATATTACGATGCTGTTGTCTGAGATCTTGAGTGTTTTGCTCCCATACCTCAAATTTAATCAAAGTAATGCTTTAACTGTAACTAAATAATCTACTTAAGTAAATGCTGTTTATAACATACACTTATCTATTTAGTTAAAATAGTTTACGGATATATGTTTATTTGTAAATTGTTTTCATTTCCATGAGAAGTCTTAATGTAAACTTCAAAAACCAATTATATTACTTTTTAACATAATAACAGTAATAAAGAAGTATTGTTGGTAGACCTTTACCACAGCAGGGGACTGATAACATTGTGAACGTGCCTTTTAGTTAAACATCAAATGTTTGTATAATTTTCATTTTGAAAACGAAACTCAACTGAAAAGCGTTCAACTACGAAGTCTTAGGAACGGCGCTCATTTGCATTTCCTACGGAGATAGCGCGTTGTTTAGTGGAGTAACAGGTTCGAGTCCCGGCTTGATCTTTACCGGGAATTGTCAACTGTAAAACTTTATGAGAACGAGAGTGAATTGGATGGTTGTAGAATAATAGTTTTTTTTTCAGCAGACAGGGAACTGACATGTAAAGACTATGAAAGCTTAAGCGGTGAGCTACAAAGTAACCTAAGTACGAGTAGCTCAGGTGACGTATCTACTAAAATATTAATCTTCTCTCGTGAGTTAAATAGTAAAATAACATTTAACCTTGAAAAAATGGTGTTTTTTTTAATAGCTTAAAACCAAACAATAACTGTGGCAATCTAATTCATTTAACTAACTTATGACTTCATTATCTGTAAAGCTCAATCCGCTCATACTCAATCACTCATCGCTTTGCCAATTCAAAAACGACGACATTCAATATCGCAACAGATTCATTTCACCAAGACCGGACAGTCCTTGTCCGTTTCTCCGATTGACGGAGTTATCGATTCAACTGTGACACGGCAAAAAGAAGCTTCTCGAAGCGAGAGGCGACAGACGTAGACGTCTGACGAGACTGGATTGAAATCGTCAAGTTCCAAATTCGAATTCTCTTTTGTTGAAAGCATCTGAACAGAAAACAGATGACAATCGCACGTTTATGAAAACAAACGAAAGAGTTTTATTTTTTGTTGATGGCCAGTCTCTTGTGTTAATTATGTGTTACATTTAACGATGCGTTTGGTGTATTGGTTAGAGCTACTGACTATTACGCCGGCCGTCGCGGGTTCGAATCCCGCAAGGGGTAAATCATTGTGTGAAGAGCACGAATATTTGTACCTGAGTCATGGATGCTTAATATGTATTTAAGTATTTATGGTAGACGCCCTCGTCATAATCGTTGTCTGGTATTCGTAACACAAGGAAGAAAATTCCTTACTTCGAAACCACGACATTTCGTGTGTTGTCTGGCGCATATTTTATTTAATTATTATTTATTTATTTTGGCACGTCATAAATACCAATGGGGACCCTTTGACCAGTGACGCAGCGTAAGACGTCCACCGGCAAGACGAACTTGTCAAAATCGCAGGATCAAACTGGATTCCGACCGCTAGTGATCGATCGCTGTGGAAAGCCGAGGCCTATGTTCAGCAGTGGACGTCCTTTGGCTGATAATGATGATGATGATATGACGTCAAAAATAAATACGATCACCTTATACGTCAAGGAATAATTTCCTTAACTAATGTTAACCACTTGAGTTTTATTTTATTCTTCCTCTCTAGTTGACGCATGAGCTTTTTTTGGAATTTGTTGTTTATTTAGGTAACATACCGATTCGATATACCGTTTATATCAAATTTTAATTTCAATAAAACTTGTATCTAACCTTGATATGTCCAATTTTAGAGATCTAGATCATTGTTTATCAAAGCATTTGTCTAATTAATCATCGGGTAATGACTAAGTAATATTGATCGATAACGTTGTTTTTGCGAAAAATCAATCAAACGTTACATTGATCATATCGTGACATCAAGAGCAAACAGGATACAGAAAATACCTATCGAAAACAAATTAAACGCCATCAACGAAGATAAGTAAGTTAGTGATTGGAAAAATCGAAATTTTGCTTCAATATGTTATTATGACATAAATCTCCGACGACCTCCGTGGTGTAGTGGCTAAGCACACTGGGTTTTAAGGCGTCACCGCTCCAAGGTTCCAAGTTCGATTCCCGGTCGGGTCTATATAGAAATCAAAATTTTCTATATTGTCTCGGGTCTAGGTGTTGTGGTACCACCATTGTGTATGATTTCCACAACACAAGTACATCGGCTACTTACTTTGGGATCAGACCAATGTATGTGATTGGTGTCCAATATTTATTTATATTTAATCTAATAAAAAAACAAATTTAATGACATCAAAGAAGTCAGTCAAGTTGATGATTGGGAAATAGAGTCATAAATAAATTACGACACTTTGGTCAAAACACTGCAAATGACCATTTGTACATAGAGGCCAGTACCTTCGCTTCACTTTGACGAATGAAAACTACTATCAATCGGCTTAAGTTATGGTTAGTTAAGTTCAGTTAGACTGTGAACATCCCACTAGAGGACAAATGCCTCACCTTAAATATGAGGTGACATGAGAATTACGTTCGCATTTGATTGGTGGAAGGGTATTTTTAAGGCAAGGGACATTACATGTCATTTTATCAAGCCTCCATAAGACCTCTGACTAGGTTTAACGAACGACAAATATCAACCGACTAGCAGTCTCTCGCAATGGCGTGCGTGTGTTTTGAATTTGTTCCCTCCCGTCGTAATAAATGAGTTATCCAACACAAAAATCATTTTTCAAATCGGTCTAGTAGTTATTGAGATTGGCGCGTTCAAACAAACTCTTCAGCTTTATAACATGCTTGTCTACATAGATATCAAATTATAGTAAGCTGATAAAATTATATAGATTTGCATTAAAAAATCCTCTTAAATCTTTTCACAAAAAAAACAAAACCAAACGCATGATGTTGTGCGTAGCCATCAATCAGACGGCGCTTGAGGCCCGGTTTGATTCCCGGGCGAAGCGTGGTTAATGTTATCGTGAATAATTCACGGTTTCATAAAGGATTAAGTGTCGGCTATTGTTCTTTGACCGGCCACTTTTAAGTTAGGGATGGCAAACAATTAGAACTAAAAGATAATTAGAATTAAATACTTAGTAATTGACTGAGGCAAAGAAAAACAATAATTGAAATTTTACAATATCCTTATCTAATTATATTTATTCTATACTAATATTATAAAGCTGAAGAGTTTGTTTGTTTGAACGCGCTAATCTCAGGAACTACTGGACTGATTTGAAAAATATTTCTGTGTTGGATAGCTTATTTATCGAGGTAAGTTTTAGGCTATAGTGTATCTCCCTACGATAGGTGGGGAGGGAGAAAACTTAAAACGAGCGGATGAAGTCGCGGGGGCCCGCTAGTATATGTAAATAAGGTCTTCGTGCATAAAATTATAAGAAAACAACTCAAAAGCTAATGATTAAATAGCCTTTCACTTTAAAATAATTAATTTAATCTAATCTGTATAATAACTTACAAGAGTAATTTATGAGTAGTATTCAGATCAGAATTATCAGTGGTCAAGTTTTTACAACAAAAACACTAAAATGTCAACACATTAAGTGGAATTGGTTATTTAACTTTCGTCAATAAAGGTCAAGAAACTTTTATTATTATCAAAATGTTTATTATTTGCTGGCATTTTATGATCTTGATAGTTTAATTCGCGAAAATACCAAAATTTTAATAAATGGTTTTAGTAATATTATTGTCAATGATCCACAGTATATGCGTGAAAATTTCTACTTCAAAACTACGTCATATTACAGATAAAACTACGTCATAATAAATTCTAATATTAATATACACAATTATTTCAAAAGTCTCTTTTTTCCTTTTCTTACTTACATTGACGACAAAGCGATTACTTCATCGATTGAACTTACCTGTAACAAATAAAAAAAAACATTAAAAATAATCATAGGACTAATCGTTCACTGATATATGCATTTCTACTTTTTTTCTGGTGCTGAAATCAACACAAATATTATCTGGACAGTTTATTTGGTTAAACGTTTTAATCTCACGAACTCAAAACATACTATGTCGATTCCAAAATCAGTTAACATTTCATCGTCAGATTCCAAAGTCAGTTCGGGACGAACCGATTTCGATGATAACGGTCGATTCGGAAGATACCTTGGGCGATTTGCACGGGTGGATAAGACCAAACAATAAAATGTTTTCCTAAGAATAAATCGCTAGTTACTCGAGAATATACTCTTAGTTCTCTTATGCGAATTTAGTAATCTATTAAAAGTTTACATCAAAAAACTGCTTTGACTTTTTCGAATGTAAAATCGGGGAACAAAATACGTACGTTACGCGCGTGTAAGCCTATATTTGGTCGAATCCAACCTAAACCAATGGTGGTGAGAATTCTAAAAACGCACATGGGCGAATAATTGTAATGCACTCCTAAAAACTTGCTATGAAACGCTCCAATGCCGGTAAGGGTTTATTACAGAAGCAAAGAAAAACAAAACGGGAGGATGCGGTAGCGCGACAACACTAGTACATTATAATTATTATTATTTCATTACCACTACACACAAACTTGACTCCAACACATCAAATGTATCAAAACACAAGAATATTGAATATTAATCAACTTTATAAATATTATACATGCATTCTCATTCGAAATATTAACACTAAACGGATTCGATCAAATTTAGTATTAAATAAAAGGAAATTTAAATATAATTTAAGAAATCGCAACCAAATTCAGATAATAAGTGCGCGTACGAATTATGGGAGGAAAACGATATTGTTTGAGGGAGTGCAGCTGTACAACACATTGCCGAATCATATTAAGGACTGTGAAAGCTTAAATTTATATAAATGTAAGTTCAGGTAATATGTTTTAAGCACGCATTCATTCTAGTATTTATTCTAGTATTAAGAGGCATTATTATTAGTTATATAATAAATTTTATGTATCTCATTATAAGTGAACTTTAATTAGTTTTTATGAGAACAAATTCTTTAAACCTAAACCTAATTTATTAAAATCGTACATCGTAGCAAAACATAATTCGTTTCGCGCCAAGCGCGTTATATTTATATCAGAGTTGTCCGTCTGTCCGTCCGCTGAAACTTCCTCATCTACAGTCTGCAGGTGCGTTGCACTTCGGGGCAGGCCTTGGTAGTAGGAACGGCGGAATTCATATAAATAAATACCAAAATAATCATAAAACAAGGTATGTTAACCAATCTACGAAAAACTGGGAAGACTGATTTTTCTTTATTTCTTAATGAAATAATGCAATAAAAAACATTGATTGGGATCGGATCTACACGACACGAGTAAGTTCAGCCGCTTCATATTAAATTACTTATAAGTAAAAAAAAAATTAGCCTGTGATTGCCCCACTGTTTAGTTAAGGTTATACCAGTAGATGGATGTGCATCTTACCGGTTACGGGACAAAAACTGTATTAACTAGAGGTGTTCAGTATTTTTTATACGAAACTACATACTTCAACGCACATCTATCAACTTCCTTACGTCACCACCCTGGAACGAGATCAAATTGGGACCCACTCTCGAAAAGCGGCATGCGTTGTAACACGCTTACGGCTAGTCACCCGATGGTTGACTTCTATCCGCCTACCCTGTCAAACGGGCTGTCATTTACAAGAAAAACTGTTCTAAGTTGTAGCAAAGGCGTTTGCTATCCAGTGCCGATCCCGAGGCGTTGCTTATCCCTTTACGTAACTTTACTCCGTATGATTGATGCCTGGTTGGTGCTGTTTCCATCACAGGTGGGTAGTTTATGATTCAATCGCCTGTTATACTGATGCGCAACGTTCTTACTTCAAGTATAAGGTGGTATGAGCTATATTACGCCACGCGGGTTTTTTACTAATGTATTTGATTGTATAATAATTATTTTTCTACAACTTCAGGGGTGGGTAATTAGAAGATTAAAACAATCGAAATGTAGAACAAAAAAGCATCAATAAATCGCTCGTTTTCATCTACTGTGCGCACACGCAGCGCGCGCATTATAATCTGACGTGACGGCTGTCTGCACGCTCGCGTCGACGCGGCTCAACATTAGATCGCGGATCTACTAAATATCTTGCGATATCCTTTACAATGTACCTAGTTGCTACACTAACTCGACTCTTAGACTGGAAGTAATTTAGTAGGTGAATATCAGAGCTCCTTACGTTGGAACTACTTGACTATCTACTAATTAATTTTAATTGTTCATTAAATCGTATTATATAGATATATTTCAATTTCACTTAATTAGGTCTTCATTTTCTATGCACCAAATATCCCTTCTTATAAAAGTTATAAATATCAATTTTTTTAAATTTAATTTAGGTTGTTGGTAAGTTGGTAAGTTGTTTGCAAAAAAGAGTTATCCTTTTTTTATCTTTATTTTCCTACAACTAGGTACTTCTCAAACTAAAGTTAAGTTCATACTGCATCTTATTAAATTAGCACGAGTAGGTCTTGCTTTAAAGTAGATCTTTAAAAACGTCAATGCAAATGATTATAGGAAATGTTCTTTTTAAGAACCGCAGTAATAGTTTTATTGTTTGAAATCACATTATAAACTCTTAATTTATCATTTTAAGTACCTATCTGATCAGTTGCTTTATGGTATTAAGTATCTAGTAAGACGCCAAACTAAACCCTTAAGCTTATAATATAAAAAGGACTTAAACAAAACACACACGTCTACATTTTTAGTCACAAACGAACGGTCAACGTCCTTTTATTTAATTCGATCAATTGTGTGATTGACAGACGGTTAAATAATTTATAAGTGTGTTCCGATGGCCTCGAATTGACACCTACTTGACGGTGATGGACTGAATGGACACGATTAAGCAAGTACTTTTATATGCACTTAACAATTAAAGGGTTTTTTTAGTTAGGCGACTGTCAATGATAGATACTCGTAAGAGCGAAAGGAATTCCATCATAAATGAGGTATTTCTTGACGTTAAAGACTGCGAGTAAAAGTTACGTATATGCGAGGTGAAGGCAGTGAGTTGTTATTACTCGAGTTTCATTCGTGGTGTAAGTTCCATACTCTAGTAATAGTATTTTAATGGGTGCAGGAGGCCTACTATGAAAATCCGTCAATAAGATTTTCGTTTCAGAAAAATAACAAGCGCACCTTCGGCCTTTAACACAAACCATTACTACCTTATTATAATGAGCTCACTATACTGACACCAATTGTAATGAAAATCGTACAGAAAATAACGCAATGAAATATTTACACTTACAACTGATCATAGTGATTACGATCCAAACCGTATGCCTACAGCAATCTTATAAGCTGTTGCTATAATGAAATTTCCTACATTATCTAAATTTACATCGAGGCTGTGCCATCAAGTGCTGAGATCACAGGCCTCTAAAGGATAGCAAATTATTCAACGTATTTACTATCTTATCATTGCATTTCATCTCGTCTTTATTACTTCAGTCATAAAGCGTATATTCGAGCAATCAAAGCCGCAGATAAGGTTGTATGCGTAGGAGTAACACGATGATCTGAGGCCCTACTTTAAAGGACGATGATTTTCGACTAATGCCTTTCCCTTCGTTCAAAAGACCATCCTAGCTTGTACGAAAAGGATACCTAGAGTTGAAAATATCGACTGTGTTACTGAGTAGAGGTGCTGTCGACGATTCGATAGGAAATATATCGGGGCCTAGCGTTGTAAACAAGTGTTAGGTGGGTGCAGGTTCGAGTCCCTAGAGAGTTCAGCCTCTATGTGTGGCCAATAAAACTGAATCTAGACAGATGGAAATCGACGATTTGGCGCAGATTAAATTCTGTGATGTTGGAGAGTTAAGATGTTCCGCCCACGGTGTTGGGTAGAGTTGTGTGACAGCTGTCACAGTACACGCTGAAAGTACATAGGATACGGAGTCAGATAAGTCTTAAAAGACGCTACAAGGGTTAAAAATCTTAGGGAAACTACAAACATAAAGGTGCATCGGTAGATTCACTCACTACTTCTGCTGTCTCAAAGTTATTTATTTCACTTGTGTCACTGACATTTTAAAGTCTCGTATAACAACTAAAGCCATATTGTTCCCATTAAAGGATGTTATTTTACAAAGCATCAACTGAATTATTTTGTTGAAACAAAAATCACCCTTAACAGTATTATTAAACTCACGAACGAGACAGATTAAAAGATACGAAACGAATTAAAAAGGTATATTCACTCAGAGCGACATTCAAACCAGTCAATCAATATTAACCCTCAAGTGACTGCGATATTTTTAATTAAAATTATGTCTAAGGCTTTGATTGACATTTAGCGCAAGAGCAAAATCATACTTCATCTCGGATGATTGACAAGGAGAGTATAATAAAACCGCTTGCAAGATTTATTATGATTATCGCAACGTATAAAGCATCGAGCTATAGGGTTGGCAACTTACGGGGTTGTTAGTTTTCATTCCAACTAACATTAATAGTGGTCCCCTAGCCGATTTCAAATACAGTAGTGACCAGCCAGTCAGAATAACTAACCGACTGCGCGCAACTTATTATATTGGACAAGTGTGCGCGCAAACACAGGTGCACTCTCTATTCCTTTCACTCTCATAGTCCGATGGAACAGCCATCTGACACGACCGGAGAGAGATCAAGCGCAGCTAATCAAAATTTTTACGTGCTCTTCAAGGCAAGGGGGTCCAATATAAAATGGCAACGCGGTTTACCCAGAAGACAATGGCGGGACAAGCTAGAATCATAAAATCAAAGACTGGGAAATAAATGCCCAAATCGCAGCGAATACTCAATAATTAGTTGATTAGTCAACTAATGCGCTTTCACACTTAGGCGACTTTAGCAGCGCGACGGTCGCGCGGCAGTCGTGTTGCTGTCAATTTCATACTTAAAATGACAGCAGTCACATAAGAGAGACTGCTACTGTCGCTCTAATGTGAAGGCGAAATTTTTGCTTATTCAAAGTTATACGGGTTCATACCAATACTCGTAAAAGCTAAATAGCTTTTACACGCATTTGAGGTGAAATCACTAAATTAACGTTGATTTTGATTTTATAACTTTGATTAAGCAAAGTTTTATTTTATCTTAGGAAAATTTGTCAATTGTATTTCATGCTTCAATATTACGCATTTTATATAACAAACAAGTCCTAAGGTTAAGTTCGCAGCCCTAAGCTTACGCGATATGATGGGCAAAAATTACACGGTGTAGGGAAGTGTCAGTTTGACGGTCAGCTGATTGTCTGTCCGTCCGTCTTGCGTGTCGTACAGCGAGGTAAGAACGGACAAATTGTTGTTTATATCTTTATTATACGGATTTGTTATTATTACCTTAGCAGGTTTATTACATAGCAGAGTTGAAGGTGCTTAGGGAAATAATTAAAGTTTGGCTGTTTATTTATTTATTATAGGAACACAAACATCGTTCCATTAATAAAAAATAATAGAGAAAAGATATAAATGCCGGATGAAATTACATATTGTTACCCCTTACTACAAAAAAAATGTATCAAGTTTATACGGCGACAAAATGACAGCCGACCAATTTAAAAAGCAGTAAGAACATGTAACTGAATTCAACTTATTTCAAAGAGACTGGTTAAAATGAAGGCCTGGTTCCTTATCAAACTTTAAAGTCAATAGGAAAGCTTTCTGTAGGTAGAATAGTCAGGTTGTTGATTTGGTCAGCGACGAGCGATTCAGGGATGGTTGTACAAACGATACTGATGCCAAAAAATACATGTTATCTTTTATGAAAAAAAAAAACACTAAATCAATTTATAATTGCGATACTAGCGAGCGAGTCAAAAATACAAATATAGTCGCCTTTTCGTAGCTAACTAGCTACGGCATATTTTTTCGTAGATACGCGCGAGCTACGCGAGTTTCCCCATTCGTTTTGATCTTTTTCTAGAATATTGTGAAGTTTTTTTTTTATAAAAACTGCGTATAATATAAAGTTTTTAAAAAAAAAATAAGAATTATTCATATTCAGTTGGATGTCACTGACCAAAACAACACCCTGTATAACATTATAAACGTGTTAATTATAGAGCTATTAGTGAAATAATAATGCTGATATGGATATATTCGTATCTGATTACTGAAATTGGACGTGACTTTCAACACATACGTGTGATGAGATCGGTTATTTGACGATAATATATAACCATCAATCACTTTTCAGAACTGACGTTAATCGCAAATTAATATGATTTGAGTGAAATAAGTTTGTTCACTGTTTTATATTCAGAGAATATGTAATTGTTTAAACAAAAACGTAATGTCATGTAGACGTCAAACCTGATAATAACAGTTAAGTAAAAAACATAATCACTAGAACTTATTTTTTTTATCAAAAAAAAACACACTTGATTATTACATTCAATATCACATGCAATCTATGAAATTGAATCTCTTTCAGTCAACCTGTCAATTTAGGTAATATCAAGAGTATTATGTGTTAAATATTATGTGCGTCCAAAAAATAACATTAATAGGTACCTAATAAACACTATATTAAATCATTGTTCTTGTATTTTAACGCTAATAATAACTAATAAAAAAGCAATTTAATAAATACCTTTTTATCCTTATTCTTAGATAAATCATATGCCTTATATTTAGATAAGATTTTAGATCCATCATATTCCTTACAGACACCAAAATTTCTATCTAATAAAATCACTAGCAATTAGCCCGAAAGCCGTCACAACACCGAACAAAAGACGTCTTCTAGTACCAACCCACAAAAAACAAAACAGAGCGCTACTCCAGTCACTCGCGATCACTCACACACACGTCAGTCATACGCGGGGGGCCAGGGGGCCAGAGCCCCCACCCGCCAGGAGGGGGGTCAGCTTGAGACAATTTACTGTACAAGTGGTGTCCAGCCGGGATTCGTGCGCTGATGAAATTTATTTGAAGGAACTTGCGCTGTTATGGGATTTCCATGGCGACTGCAATGTCTGGCCAGCTCTATTTTATTGTAACTGCTCGAATAAACTGATGTTTACGTGCTCCAAAGTTCTGGTCCGGTTTGCCTGGGAATATGACATGTTGGCAGAATTTTTAGTACTGTACAGACACACAACATTTGTGTTATTAAGCTATTTTGAACCTAAGCCACATTTACGAGAAGGTCCGTGTCTTGTATGTTCAATGCACCTACAGTAGTGTCTTGTCAATTCAAAAAAGTCAAAATTTTAGTTATTGATTTAATTTTCAACTAGCATACCTATTTCTTACTGTTGCAAGGGCTTTGAGCGACACAAACCTTAGGGTTTGTGTCTAAAATTGCCTAATAGGGTGGTTTCATTTATGAATATGTAATGGAAATGTTTATGCAAATAAAATCATTTTTATTTTATTATTATTATTGTCATACATGCATTGCATTGATATTTCCAAGAATCTGCAAATTAATTTAAAATATTATACTGACAAAATGTTCTCACAATACCTACCGAATCTAAGGCTCGACCTACCTCAACAAGAACAAATTTATCAACTAACTCTCCATCTGAAATCAAGCAAAACTCACACCCTGCAATTAATAGTCATTCCGATGTCGATTAAAAAACTACACTCCAAATCTTCTGTTAAAAAACGCAACAAAACTGGCCAGTCTCAAACGGTGAGTTAACATCATTATCGGACGGGGGGGCTGGGGGTCCAGGGTGGCCCCCCGGGGGGGGGGGGCGGTGGGCGACACACGTCGCTCAGATGTCGCCTACAGACGGACGTCTTTGTCGGACCGCTTTATTTACCCTAGTACTCGCAACGAATAGAACTGACAGCTATTTCTCAGCTTCTATTTTTCTTTTGCAAGCAATTAGTGGCCAGTAATAAGATTTGCTTGTTTTTTTCGTTGCCAGTCACTTTTCGGACGGTTTGATTTGAATTGATTTAAAAATAAATATTAAATATAGAAATAAAAACGTTTTTACATTGTCCTTATCAAATCCTTGCCGTGAAATGAGATGAAGTCAAAGACAAATTAATACCACATTTATTAAAATATCAAACTTAGCACACACATTTAAATGAAAGATAGTGACCGATTCCCTCGATACTAGTATTTCATTAGGTTTGTTAGTTAATTTGGCGATATGTTAATTAACGTCATCAAGAACGCAAAGCACTTAGTTTACAAATTAACAAAGGTACTATCGCAAATGTATTATGAGAGGATATAGGTAGTATATTTCTTGTTTTAAGTCTGAAATTGTTACAAATGTGCATCTGCAATACTCTATCATTTATCATAGCCATCCGCACATACGTCACAGTAAATAGCCTGCTGTTACTATTTAACAAAACAAACAAACTAAAAACAATTACGCAAAACTTAAATAGCAAAAAGGTTATATAATCAGACGGCAAAGCGCGTCTAGACAATTCTTAATCCCCTGTCAAATTGATTGAATCAAAGTTGACATTTCAAAGTCGGCTGGCTGGTGGCTCGGACGTTGCATCGATTCTTTGCCTTACGGAGCCTTTGTACGTTTGAATATACTATTTTATTTAGTACTGGACATATTATAGCAGGTCATATTTGTATCCCCTTTCCTCTATTGTCATAAAATTTATTTCGCAAAAGTATGTTGTGTAAGTTTTCAATTGGTCAATTCACTTTAATAAAACTCTTATCGTATTTTCAGCAGACTTCAAAAAGTGTTTGGTTCAAGTTTTTGATTATATAGCAACCATATTAATGAGTTAAACCCATCTACTATGTTTATAAATAAATGTTTCAGAACAGATTATTTTTGTTACTTAACGAATCATATTTTTGTGGTTTGACGCATGCACCGTTAAAAATAACATTATTGATTTTTCTCAAACTCCAGCTTTCTAAAAATTTGAATTCACAAAACATAGTGATAGATTCTAAGCCATTAGATTGTGAGAATTTCAATTGCATCAATTGAATAGAACATGGCTTAGATTCATCTTTCAAAAGTTCATTGCATTAAACTATCAAGAAGTTTTATCTCTCATTGTCCTTTGTCCGATTGAATCTTGAACAGACAAACATCATATCGTCACAGCATCTGCATCACTGCACTCAATCATACCAGACATCTGAACCTCACTTAATTGACGGGCCACTCCATCAAAACCCTCAGGTGTTAACTTCAGAAACCAGCCCTATCCCATTCTGATAAGGATTGAAAAGAAAACAGAAAAGTCAGCTAAGATTTCGCAATGCGAAGTCACCTTTTTGTCTTCGAACCTATAGTAGACTCAAAAGAGATGGAGATAGAGTTAAAAATCATATAACGTTTCGCATCACAGCTACAAGGTTTATTGACGCATCTGTGTGTAGGCTGAGCGATATTGGACTTTATGACGTACGAGATAAAAATAAGAAAGTGCAGTGTATTATCAGACGTACAGCTGTCAACACTAAACGTCACGTGTCAGCGGAGGAGACAGGACGTCTGCGACTGTACTGATAGAAATTGTCGAGGAAAAATTTTTAAGGGTTAGTTTTCATTAGGTCTATTTCTTACTTAAGTATTCTAACATATCTGATCTAATGTTCCTTTTTCAAAGAGTATTTATTAGCTGATTGAGTTTTCAGTTTTTTTTCGTTCTATATGAAAAACTGGCTATTAATAAACTTTACATCAGTTATATTCTTTCTATTTTACAATTCACGAACTTTGACATAGGTAACACAAAACAAATTAACTTATCGACCAATCAATAATTTATGATTTCATAAAATGTGTCTTACAGGATGTCACATACAAAAAAGATTAAATAAAATATTCTAACCGATTGTCACGTACAAAGAATTGCCCATGATGAGGTATATGAACATTAATAAAGTATTTTTTTTAAATATTAATAAGTTAGGAAGCCACGGAGCGCATTTTTAAATACATTGACATAATTGGTTGACCTAATGTTTAATGAGATTTTACTGTAGGTCTTTGGTGCCAAGCAATTTACACTTATAATACGACTAGCTAAGTACTAGGTACCAAAATAATATCACATTATTTAACCAAAGTCACCAATGTAGCGATGGGTCCGTGCGACATTCAAAAACCTTTTGTAAGCCAAATATCGACTCAACTATCTCATTCAATAAATATTGAAGATCGGCTTATCTCTCTGTTATGCAACATAGTCTCACCCTAAATCGGAGCTGCTGACAAAGTGTGGATTCTCAACGAAAATAGTAAACGATGTTTGACAAATCGCTGGCAGACGCGGCCGCGGAGGGGTTATGATTTTCACATTATTATAACACCGCTTTTGTAAGTTTAGAAAATTCGGAGGTTCACCCTTACGTTTACACTCTATGTTAAGCCAACAGAAATAGACACAATATGATGAAAATACATGAAAGGCTATGCAATGTTACAAAAATTACTTTACGATTTTAGATTTATGACTGAGGATGAAGTAAGAAAATTCAATGTTTACGATGTATCAGACGATTCTGAGCTTGGATATATTAGACGTAGATTTAATTTATTCAGATCATTTGCACGAAAAACATAGTGATCTTCCATTTGCTCCTGAAAAGTTTGTTC
This sequence comes from Pyrausta purpuralis, assembly GCA_963924145.1. Lineage (NCBI taxonomy): Eukaryota > Metazoa > Arthropoda > Insecta > Lepidoptera > Crambidae > Pyrausta > Pyrausta purpuralis. Next base: position 27,296,597 of record OZ001649.1, read on the forward strand.
CACTTGGAGAGAAAACAAAAAAGTTCAAAATATGCTTATTTATACGTTCTACGATACGTATAACCAAATATTTAATGTTCAGCATATTCAAAGAAGAAGAAGAATATTCTTCCATAAAAAAATGAATTATTTTATTTATATTACGACTTGATGTTTACAGACCCCTTATTTCTTCAATATTCATTACATATCCTAAAAACCCAAGAAAAAAAAAAACACACCGACCATCTAAACTTGAAATACGGCGGCGCCTTGAATCAATCTATCAATCAATAAATCGTGCTAAAGATTGAGATATTTCAGGGGAGGCTGGGGAGGGCTGGCCCACCACCCCTGTTTACCGGGCCCGTGACGGATATATCCCGCGCAGACAGCCGTCAATCACTAGAGATATGATGAGAATTAATATTTGAGGCGAAAGCTACGCCGCTCGAGACGACTTGATACTTGTAGCAACGGTGATGGTTGGGCTAATCTTTGGAGCGGGTAAATAGATATTATGTAGTGAGGTGTGTTGAATTTAAAGTTAACTATTTAGTTGAAATTAATGTAAATAAATTTAGATTTATTATTAACGTTATGCCACTTTAGTGTAAAATCGTGCCGCCAAAGTACAGGCAAACAAAATGCAGGCACTACCTCCTTTTCTGCAGGTAATGAGTATTAACTGACCCAACCGATACTAAAGCCGATTTCCAAATGAACATATGTATTTGATTATTGGTTTATTAGTCCGATGACAAATACGTCAAACCCTATATTTCCGTTATGATAAGAAATTCCTGACTGTGTTGTTAATAAATGTTACATTAAAACAACTAACTAGTAATCTAATATCATTTCTTTCATCATGAGGAACTAATAATAGTCCCTCTAGCCGATTTCCACTACGTTGGCCAGTTACAACAACTAACCGACTGCGCGGGACATATTATAGTGCACAAGTATGTGCGCAAACATAGCACACTCTATTCCTTTCACTATCATATCCCGATGGGATAGCAATCTGACATAACTGGAGTGAGATCAGGCGCAGGACCAACGGCTTTACGTGCTTTTTCGAGGCATGGGGGTGAAACACCGCCAACTTCCAAACTCCAGGCTACCCTGAGAATTTCTGAATAGAAAAACGTAGTTACATATTTTTGGCCCGACCCGGGGATCGAACCTAGGACCTCTGGCGCAGCCGTCGTTTTAAAGTGCGACCCTCTAACCGCTGCGCCATCGAGGCAGTTACGAGGAACCAATATAAAAAAGGTGACCCAATTAGTTATATATCCAATTTTCTTGGATAAAAACGTATCAAAACCTCTCAGTCGTCCGCCGTCTCGGAATACGTGTAGACGTCAATGCGAAATCAATCAAGTCCAGTCCCCCACCCGGGGGCCTTGACCTGTCGCGTGTTTGCTTCCAGCGTGACGGTTGATTGATAGGCAGTAGGCAACGGTTCTGCCAAGGACGGTTTTCAAGTTTTGATGAATGTTTTTTGTTCGCGCTCCGAGGAATAGGCTTTAGATTGGAAATAGCTGAGTGAAATGCGGTCGAGTAATTTTTACTTTAAAAATAATAAATTGCTTGTTTTTAATTTCTGGGCTTTAAAAGTTTGTTGCTTTCATAGACAATCAATGCTGTCGTTGGAATTATACGCGTTAAAATTAGAGTCTTTAGTAAAATAAAAATGAATTCAAACAAAAAGAGGGATCAGAGGTGGAATTGTGTAAAGTAATCGTATTTATTTGACAGTTTAAAACGTACGGTATGATCTGTTAAACGCTTTGTTCTTTACCGTTAGACAGATCATACTGTTGAACTGTTAAATGAATACGATTGCTTTACACAATTTCTCCTCAACCTCCTCAACCTTTGTTTTGGTAAACTTTTGTATTTCTGATGCATGATTTCAGTTTAAGGGTGATTACTCGTATTATTAAGCATAAGAAACTTGGAGAAACAAACAATTTTGAGACTTGATAAGCAATGATCTCATTTTGTGTCACAAATCCTTAGTCATATTTATTTTACCAATGTTTTGAAACATGTCTGAACAAATAAAGGACTTGTTCTCCTTACATAAACAGACACATATTTATTACAATTCCAACTGTTGTGTGTGGGCAGTCACCTCGTTCGAATGTCAGTCAACATCACGTCCTTATAACGAACTTCAACTCTATCATACTACATCACAATAAAAATGTCTGCAGATAAAAAAGTTATTAGTTTTATTACTATTAAATTTTTTGGAGTTTTTCACACCATGTGACGTTTTTGTTTATTATTAGATGCCTAATGAGAAAAGATTTAGATTTGCCTTACGGAATCCGAGAATTGTGAACATAAAAGTGTTCGTAGATTTTTTTCTAAATTTCTTTTTTTAAGTAAGTTTATTTTTGAAAAAATAATTTTAGAATGCCAATGCAACATCGCAAAAACATTAAAAAAAATGCTATTGGAAAACCACAAAAGTTCTTCAAATAAGTATCAAGTCAATTTATTATTCATTTTAAAATATATTCATAATGTCAAGTGATAGAAATGAAGTAGTCGCGTTACGCTGTCTACCACGTCTCACAATTAAAACACACACGTCAATTAATGCGAAAACGCGTCAATCATACAGAGGGACAGTAGATTTTATTATTGTTAATTTATTTACATTAAGCAATCGACAATTCTGATTGATTTTACTTGCCTCGGGACGATACAGTCGACTTTTTGTGGTAATGATTTAGTTGGCAAAAGTATGTTTTTAATGTTTTCTTCTAAGGGGTTTAAAATCATGAACAATAATTTTCCGAAGAGTTTGTGACTCTTCAGTAATATTTATTGAAAACAGTTTTTTTTTAAATATTTCACATGTGTTTGTTTGCTTTAATTTATAATTATTAATTAGTTCCTATTTTAATAAGGTGACGACGCTTTATAAAAGAGGTTGATTAGTAGGTATACCAAGGTTTAAATTCTTGCGTCACTCAAAGTTTTTCCGTGTGGTATTTCGATTAAAAGTACGAGCAGTTTTTTCATATGTATTTATCTTCATATGAAAAAACTGCTCGTACTTCGAAAAATAAAATTGGATTGGTAAACGTTTGTCGAATACAAACTGCACAAGATTTGGCTCCCAGGAAATAATATTTAAAAAAGTCGTTGCTTTACCAACTAATTATTAATATAGCATGCTGCTGTGGTTGACTGTACCTGTAACAAAGAAAAGAAATGTTGAGTGTTGCAAATTATTTTAATTAAATATCACAGTTAATTAGAAACATTGAAGAGAAAAATAGCGCAAACTTTGTCGTGTTGTGTAATTTGAAAAGTTCAAGTTCAAAGTGTTGCAGACGGTCGTAAGAAAGAGTTGATGAGCTAGCACAATATCTTAAAATATAAGTACTTTACATTAGGAAAATTTGATGTTTTATCTTTTCATTAAAAGTGTCAATAATCATATCAAATAGCAAGTGTACCCTTGCCTAGAATAGCCTGAGTCTTTATTTCCCATTGCTTCTAAGACTCTGCACGTAATAAATCTCGGTGAAGTATTTCTAAGGCTCGGAACACACTGTCTAATTCCCAAACACTGTACTGCACTTATTTAAACCCCACAGCAGACGGAACAATCGTAAAGACGGGAACACGGACATTACAAGCGTTCCGATAAAAAATAATACCATTCCTAGCGCACAGGCAACTGAAGTTATAGACACTCCGCACCGTTACTGCTCCTACAAAATAGCCCAGCCTCCCTCCCACTCGCACGCCCCAAAAACGCATAGAACAAAGCAGGAGCACTAAAATTTTATTCACACGTGGGCTCAGAGCATAATGCCAGCGTAACTTAACTAAAAAGAAAGATAAGTCCGTATTTATACTATCTGAATGCGATATTTCGCAGCGACCGTCACAGTGAAGTGTTCGATTACAATTTAAAGTCATGATGGCGGCGCGGCGTTCGAAATTTGAATTCGCAACCGCTTTTACCAGCTAGGCGATTCTCTGCCTTGTACTCAACCACTTAAAGTGCAAATTTGGTTGAATTTATTTGAAAATAAGTCGTTGTATTTTGTGTTAGGTTTCCGAGGAGGTCGTAACTGCTCTGGAGTCTGGAAGTAGTGAGTAGTATGTGACAAGAGCTGGACCAGTTTAGTTTATTTTTTGATAATAAAACGGCTAATGGGTATTTTTATTTTATAGCTTTGTTGTTGTGTACGTGCCTTTATTACTTAGTATTTTAATGAGAAAGGAAATATAATTAATGCGATATAATTCAGCACAAGCGCAATGATATACATTGCGCTTGTGCTGAATTATATCGCACTTGGCTATAGAAGATGTGGAAATTCAGCAGTCGTGATCATGATATAATACTAAAATATTTTATATTCCTCTATAAACCTTCTATTTACGGAATAATAAATGCTGGCACTTTATTTAAAGTTCATATATGTTAATTACTAACATCTACATTTAAACAACATATCTTTCTTTCATTTATACATAAATAATTAACATACAGTAGTTCCAAATTAGTAGAAAATCTAATTCTCATTTGATATACGAGCGAGTTTGACACTTTTACGACCAAAAAGTATCAAGGATATAAATCTCGTTATTTAGTTTTATGAGTAAAAACATTTTATCAAATTACAATAAATCACTGACAATAAACTAATTGATTGTCAAAAATAGTGCAAAAGGGGACTGATTCTGGCATGTAATGCATTGTTTAAAAACTGATTAACCAAATGTACTAACTTTTACACTATAAAAACGTCATGTAATTTATTGCATCTTCTTTATTGTACAACCTGTTTAATTGAAGAGATAAAATAAGCTTCATTACATAAAATTAACTTGAAAAAACGCAACTGTGTCAGACGAGGAATCGAACCCCGTGTCTTACGCTACTCGGGCATATGCCTATGCCACTCGGCCACCGACACATTGGCAAGCCTGTTGAATTTTGCAAGTGCTTTACTTTACACGCGTAGGTGGCAAAAAACTATAAAAACAAAAATATGCTTATAATAATCATAAAATAAAAGGTAAATTCTCGGTTCAAAGCTGCAAATGGTAGATTTATATTTTGATTTGTTCGGTAATTAGATAAAAAAATATTATCTGTGATCTTAATACCTCTAATCTTTTCTTCTGTGATTAATTTTGGATTTTCCAAATTATTAAGTAAGTGGTGCACAGATCATTAACGTAGTGCTCAGATTTTTAAATACATTTTGTTTATTTTTATATCTCGATAGATTTCTTTTCTCAGCAGTATTAGCATTTAGTTTCGTAATTTTAATAATTTGATATAGTAATTATTAAGCATATTGATTTATGTAGTTTATTAATAGACCAACCGGCTACATCAGGCTCAACATACTCTGTTTTTCTTTGCTAGTCAAGTAATGTAAACAATTTTTTTATGACTTTAAAAATATAATGATTTTAAAAGATATCAGTGTTCAACGATAAAATACCTACGTATGTAGGATGTTAGTTTTGTAGTTATCTTATTTTAAAATTAATTATTAAAAAAAAAGGAATGTTAAGATAGTGTACAATATTCGCCTAGCAACGAAAAATAGGCTTTATTTGATCACGTAAGTGAAGTGTCAAAAGATAGATGAGAAAAATAAATTCGACACTAATCACATACATTGCTCTGATCCCAAATGAAGTAGCTTTGCACTAAGAAAATCAAACTATATTTTTTTTAAAGTTAACCGCAACTGAAAAGCTAAAAAGAACGCTTTCGTCTTCTATTTCGGAGAGAAATCTTTTAAAGTCGGTGCATGATGAGTGTAGACTGTTGGTGTAGGTAATGTTTTAAACTTTCATGGTCACTTACATTAGAATAGTTAGATACGGGATTGCTACCATGTACCTTATTATTTATGAGTTTCCGATATTTCGGCACTGTTGCAAGCGCCATGATCACGGAGTAACTCCATGGTAGCAATCCCGTATCTAACTATTCTAATGGTCTAGGTAAGTTTGACATCATGCGCCGACTGCAAAAGAATTTGCGAATGCGTTATTTTCAGCTTTTATGTTGGTTTTGTGAAGGTGTTTTTTTTTATTCATGATTTTTAGTTCTTACTCAAAAACTACTTGATCAATTTTTATGAAACTTACACTGTGCTCCAAGTTGAACCAGGGGGGTGTCACTCCGAAGTTTAGGTATGTTCGAGCGACTCGGTACGCCGAGCATAAATGAGCGCGGGGCTGCCGGTCGCGGACCGCGCCACGCGCCTGTGACTGTGTTTATTTTCTCAGCCAGTGACTGACTTCGTTACAACGAAATAACTATTAATAATTTGAGATATGTGTTCCTAATTATGACATTATTTATCAAAACAAATTTTGTAGGTAGGTATTCAACATTTCTTGTTCAAAGAAATAGGTTTGAGTTCAAGATACCTACTCAGTTACTTACGTCAATCTGACTTAAAATAACCGGAAACATGTCAATAAACTTACTTTAAATTTTGCATAATATTTATAAGTACCTACCAAATTACTTAAGTAATTTTGTGTTAGGATTTTACGTAGTCCAAATCTAATGGTCCAAGAGCTACAGTTCATTATTTTACTTTAGCTATATAATATCACCCTTAATTTTTAGGTATTCCAATAAAATTAATCTCGATTTTGATAGCATTTATAATGGTACGATAGATAAGGTTCACATATACTAAAGTCTCTTTTTGTAGTTAAGTACGGACAACAGCAAATTAAGGTTAATACTCGTATATTATGCAGTTGACATTAGGACTACTTTGCAACAAAAGTGTGTCATTTCTCCGAATTCAGTAATTTTGTACCAAATAATTAAATTAGACAGAGTAAACACTTATGAAACTTAAAATTAATATTAAACGAACGCTGACACTATTAATTACTTTCTCCGATAGAACACATTTAAGAAATGTGCTAGGTCCTCCAGACTATTTATTTTATTTGAGTAGCGCGTTGTGTAGGTACCTACGCGTATGTTCGTGTCATGTGCCGCTCGCAACCCTGACACATTCAAGGCCGCGAAACAGGGAAAGCGTTACGTGTTAGAAAGAGACAGGTATAGTTAGGTAGATGAAACAACCTTGAATTAAAATCGTGCGAAGTGAATTGCACTTCATTGCGTTGCAACGAAAGTTGTTTTTACTTTATCATTCTTAGCACAGTGATCCTTCTGTACGTAGTACTATTATATTTTCTGTGGTTGAACTTAACTTGATTGAACTAAAAAAGAATAATCTCGCTATGACTTCTCGTTGACGGGAAAGCCTGAGAGAAACATACAAATATACTAACAATTTTGTACATTTGTTAGGAAGCCTTAATAGAGCAACATACTAAAGTTTCATCCAATTCTGACGATATACATACAGGTCGAATTGATTGCCTCCTTTTTTTGTAGTCGTTAAAAAACTAAGATGGAACGACCCGAGAAAATATATAAAAATATGATTTCTATATTGATCTGACCAGGAATTGAACTCAGGACCATATATTAATAATTCGTAACCGGGATCAGGGATGGTGACGCATTGAAATTTGAAACCCACCGTGCTACGACACCACAGAGATAGTCAGTACCTACCGTTACCATGAGTCTACGACGGTTTTAACCAGTAGCGACGATGTAAAAAAGTGAATGGTAAATTTTAGTTCTGCAAGTGACCGCTAGAGGCGCTGTGCAATTTTTCATAGACCTATTTTTACATCCTCGCTAGCGAGTCAAACCGCCGTAAACTTATGGTAAGGGTGCAGGTAGTAGCTTGTTATTGTAACAGGTAGTATTCACTGTTCAAATATATTTGTATAATAATCTTAGTTTATGTAATATATCAGACTGTTTTTCAGTAGAATTCGTTTGGTAACTCATAAAACAACAATTTAGATCTCCATGACTCACGTGATGACAGCATTAAAACAATGCAAGTAAACTTTTCCACTGGCGCTGAAAAACCGCGTTTTAAGCGATTAGTCGTCGTCAATTATTCGACCGCTCATACGACCTTAGGGACGTATGTATAAGCCGATATTTTGAGTTGGATCTCAAAGTATAAGCTACTAGCTAACATTGAGTTTTTCCGCATCGCAGAAACTGTTTACCACTTGTGCCATGCCTGGGTTTATTTTATGATATGGTGGTAGTCATTAATTACGTTTTTATTAATATAAACAATTTTTGTCAAACTTATTTAAGTAAGTACGACCTTTGTTCTATTTCAGAACCAAATATTACTTATTTCAATTCTAGGCTTCTTTTTTAGGCACAGTTTATTGACTCTAATCCAGAATTTGTAGAATCCTAATACTTTTGTCTGCACAATTTAATTTCATTTATCAAGTATTAAAAATTATAAAAATGTAAAATTTCTATATTGTCTCGGGTATGGGTGTTGTGGTACCACCGGTGTGTCTGATTTCCATAACACAAGTACATTAGCTACTTACTTTGGGATCAGAGCAATGTATGGGATTGGTGTCAAATATTTATATTTATTTTATTAACTTTTTTTAGACGTGTCTCGTAAGTAAAGCAAAATCTTAGGATCGATTCTGTGATACATCCTTAAAACAATAAAATCTTTATATCGGTTGCGCAAGTCGTAAACCCATCAGTCGCATGACGAATCATCGGCCAGTCTTTTGATTCGCTGAGCACTGGCACTCGTTCAACGCTTTTGACGACATTAATGCTCTTTTAAACATCTAAAACATACCAGCTTTTGATCGTAACACTTCAATCTCGTGACGCGTATAATAGAGCTCCTACTGGGGTTAGTTCTAATGTATTATAACAGAACTTATAAAAAGTAATAGTATAATATTCGCGATTTCGTTGGACCTACGATAGAGGTATGTCTCTCCGTTCGTTTATAGTTAAAATAAACATAGTGAAAGTTCTAATTTTTAACCGACTTCAAAAAAGGAGGTTCTCAGGTTGACCTGTATTTTCGTATGTTTGTATATATGTATGAATGATTTTCACTAAAGTACCACGGACAGCAGCAGTCTACGTAAGCACATCATACACCCACATCGAATGAGTTTGATTCTCCTATTAGCGTTATTTTAGTCCTTTTAGTGTTTGCTTTTGAAGTCGGTTTAATTTTTATGAAAAAGAAAATTGTATTACAAATAGTAATTCAGAAAGATTCGATCATACATATACCATTTCTAGAAATAGAAATTCAAGAAGTTAAATTTTCACCAATTAAGCGTTTGAACCGTAGCGTTTTTAAAACGCCAGTGTCAATCCCGTGGGCGACCGACCACAAAAACATACCATAATAATTATTTACGATCTTGAAATCAAAAGCGGCTGTCATAAAACAAGAAACGCGTCACGCGGTAGTTTATGAGGTACAGTCAGTAAAAAAGTATTTTACTCGACACCGCCAAATTAAAAAGGAGGATAAGTTGATTTTCCTAATGTAGTCAATAGCTGAAGTGGCACACGGTGCTTGAAACATAATGTAATTCGACAAGATAAAAAACAACATGCAAAAATCAGACTAAAAATATTAATTTGATAAATTGTATTCTACTTGGTGTTTGTTTAGTAGGCTAATTCTGTGAAATGTTTCTGAAGGTATGTCATTGAATTTTACTATGAACTGTACCCTGGTAGGTGGACAAAAGATAAATCTTGGGATATGACGATGGATCCCTTACATTGTTCGCCTATTTCAAGCTATCGTCATCAAAGAGTTGATAGATTCATTTGATCTTAAAATTCTACTGGCCACGTATGAAAAAAATAAAGATTAATTATTCTGTTCTATCTATGACAAACTTTAATTTAGGGTTAAAAATTGTGATATTATCTTTTAAACATATACAAAAGTTTCAAAACCAAGTTAAGATAACATTGTTATTGAAAGAATGGTCACTAATCACTAGTATACAATTTTGATTGCACATGTTAAAATAACACTATTTTGTAGTTCTTTACAATGAAACAATTAAAGGTAGGAATAATATTTTAAAAATAAATACCAATTGATGAAATATTTTATAACAGTAGCCAACAATACAAAGAACCCAAACGAATACCAACATTTAAACATTCGTTATACAATAAACATTTAAAAAAGTTTTATCATAGCATAGATCAACGTCGTCTCATCATAAATTTGGATACGCGGAATGTTGTCGCATAAAAATTATTTCGGTACATTAGTAGCACTAATAATATGAATTTTAGATTCGTCAGTTGACACATGACTGCTGATCGACGACTACGCTAGAGTCAGCGACCTAGATATTAGGTTATTATTGGACTGGTTAACCTTCGGATTGGTCATCACTCTTTCGACGAATCGGTGACTTATAGCTTGATTTATTAAATGCTTGTTTTGGGGTAAGATTGTGTTAAAACAGATATATTTTTGACTTGTTTCAAATTCGTGGACTTGATTAGAGCTGGAGTCAAATAAGATATGGCGATTTGAATAATCTAGTTTGTATTTAATCATATTCTAAATAACACGTAACTGTTCCGAAGATCAACATAATGACTCTTACTTTTTTGAAGCAATTGTCAGCTGTCATATACTCTACAAAGTGCTATGATGTAAAGACTCTACAAGTCCATTTTCGGATTCATTTCTGTTTGATTTATTTGTATATAAGGAGATATTTTTTACTCCAAAAAGCTTGTGATTGACAGCAATTCTGAGAAAAAAGGTGCACCATCAGTCACAAACATTGAGAACGATCTCAGAAGTCAAGAGTATAACTCAACAGTTTGTATCCTGCATAGTACGAGATGCGCTGGCGCCGAGCCAACCTCTGTCACCCGCCACTTTACCTTTTACCCCAATGTGTTAGAGTTCAAATTTTAATGGCAAGACACGCCCTGAGATGCGGTTATGCACTCCAGTCTTACTCTTGAGGTGGAAGATGCAATGTAAAATGTAGTTCTTATATCACTGATACAGGGTTTATTATGGGTGGATAATTTAAAAGACGCTGACAGGTTCCACATGATCATTTCTAGCTGTAGGAGATTCTGTATGAAATTACGACGACGTTGGAAAACGAAATGTCTGATAGCTGCTTATTAGAAAACCTGTTTTTTTAGGCTTTGGATGGTGGCTAATGGCAGACCTTTATTTGAAATTGATGAAATAATTCCATACGATGTGCTTCTGATTATCTTGTGCACCCTATTGACTTTTTTTTAAATGTTAAAAGCAGTCTTGTATATTTAAGGTGTAACTGTTTCTCACAATTACTAAAATTAATACTGCATCCAAATCATGTTGACTAACTATTTTAAGGTATCACGCTATTTAGATTAGTTACTCGCTTTTTAACCGACTTCAAAAAAGGAGGAGGTTATCAATTCGACTGTATGTTTATTTTTTTTATCATTATTTTTTTTTTGTATGTATGTTACCTCATATCTCAGTCGTTTGTCGACCGAATCGAAAAAAAATTTCACCTACTTAGAGGGTATACCTTCTAGTTGGTCCCATTTTTTCCATTTTGGGATCTGATGATGGGATCTTGGTGTATTCGAAGGAAACCCTCAAATTTTAAAGGCACGTATAGTATTTCTTTACTAGAATCTTAATGTTGACGTGTTGTTACGTCTGATAGTCAACATTTTGTGGGGCTGAGCTGATGGTGGAACTCCTTAACGCCTAGGAGTTCAGTAATTATAATGACGAAACTTATGATAGGTAATTTGTAGCTTCGTAAAAAATAGAATCATAAGGTGCAACTCCCCCCCCCCCCCCCCTCTTATGTAATCACTAAAAATAAAGAAATAAAATAAACTTTAAAAAAGTAAAAACCGACTTCAAAACCAAAATGCACTAAAAAGTCTGAAATAAAATCTTCACCATTGAAAGGAAAGGAATCCGTTTTAGGCAAAGAATTTCTTTTTGGAGTCGGTGCTGTGATAGTTGATGCTTGATGGTCAAAGTGATGGCACCGACTCCAAAAAGAAATTCTTTGCCTAAAACGGATTCCTTTCCTTTCAATGGTGAAGATTTTATTTCAGACTTTTTAGTGCATTTTGGTTTTTGCAATTATTTTTATGTGTTTCCCAAATAGTTTTCCAAACAAAATTTTTATTTAATATATTAATTAAGTATCCCAAAAATAAGAGATAATTATTTAAACACAAAAGATACAAAATGGAAGCAAACATGTATTTCCAGAGATCATGCAATTCCAACAGCAACAAAATATCTCTTGTTTACATGTTACAAATTATCGTGAAGATTGACCGGTTATTTGCGATTTTACCTGATGCACCGGTGCATTGCGCGTCATCAGTCAGACACTGGCAAATATCAAGAGGGATGAGTGATATAGAGTCAGTTAATACGCAGCTCGTTGTTGATATTACTTGATACATCACAGAGACTCATACTTGTTGTATATTGTAAGCATTTGTAGTTTGCCAATCGTACCTAACAATAGTAAAGTTAGCCTGTAACATCCCACTGCAGGGCAAAGACTTTACCTCAACTATGAGGTAGTTTGGGCCATACTTCATCACGCGGGCTCCGTGGGGGTTGGTGGAGGGGTGTTTGCAAGGCAAGTGACTAACCCTGCTGTCAGATGTTATCAAGCCCATAAGGCCTCTGACTAAGCTTAACGACTAATCCATAAGGCCTCTGATTAAGCTGAACGACTAGTATCAACAGATATCAGCCGGGACTAACGGCTTAACGTGCCTTCCGAAGCACGGAGCACCGATGCTCGTGATGTATGTCACTTATATGGTCGGAATGGTCACCCATCCAAACACGACCGCGCCGTAGGTTGCTTCACTTTGGTATCACTACTAAAGCGCTGCTACCACTACGGTACGAGCACCTAACAATGTAAATAGAAAAACTGCATTTCATCTGGTTTATTTACTGTAAAACAAACATCATTTAACTGTATGTCTTTGCGTCAGTTTTACCAACGTCAGATGAGGAATATTTGTCGAATATGATATAAAACGCCTAATCTGAAAACGTCACCTATTAAAAAGCCATCATTTATGAAAATGTTATTTTGAAATCGGACGTTTTATACCTTTTCGGTCGGATAAGTCCTATATGGCGTTGGTTAAATCGACTATTAAAATACTAAAGAAGGAAAGAAGGTTTTCTTTGGATTAGCGAGCTTTAAATATGAAAAAATATTGACTTTGACAACAGAAATATTGAATCTAGTTGCAGTTCTTAAAACGCTACATTCTTAGTTTCACTTATCAACAATATCTGCAAGAATAAATAAACAAATATCTATTTAATAAACACAAGCAGATAGCTATGTTTAGGTTTATCCCATTTGAGATACTTTTAATACAAGCGTGAATTAGTCTCGTTTCAAAATTGACAAACCTCACACTGCAATACGATGTCACATCAACCTGCCTTCATCTATCTAATTTTCTTAAACAAATCTCAACTTTTTCTTCACCAGGTACTGTTCGAAATCATTCAGCTTCCATTGACAGAATTGGGTAGATTGATATAAAGCCGTGTGTACACAAATCAAGTGAGCGTTTTGCATTTCTCACTTGGAAGTTTGTTTACAACCGATTGAGAGATGCCGATGACGTCGGTGTTGCGACCGATTTACGATTGGCTGGCCACACTCCATCATAACAGCACACAGTGAGAATAACCAACCGTTTTGGGTTAACCAACTATTGTTCAAGGGATTGGGTTTCGACGATTGATATAATCTATTACAGTCCGCAGTATGATTATCATTTACAAACATTGTAAAACTTTTGAAACGAGGCATTGACAATAGTGACTTAGTTTGTTGCGCAGTTTCATCTCAGCAATAGCCACCGATCGTCCCGAAGCTGTGGTAGGGTTGGTATTGGTACGTGTAAAAGTGCCCCCAGTGGGCCTATTTGCAAATGACTTCTAAGCAGCCATGGTATCTTATGTAGACGTAGTTTCAATAAGTGTTTACTTTTTTAACGGTACTTTTAAAATTTTGGGAATAGTTTAAGATTCAGTGAGTTCTTAACACCATTATCTTAAAAATTACCATAACGGTACGTAAGGTGCTTACAACGAAACGTCATTACGTATCTTCATATGAATCCGAAGTGGACGAATGGCGATCAATAGGAACTTCACTGTGAAACAAACTGTAAGTCTATTAAGACTTATCTCATCGTACAATTCAAGTTTTGGTCAGTGACGCATGACTGGTTGTGAAAACAGTCTGTCAAAAAAAATGTGGAAAAAACCTACAAAATCAATTTATTATTGCGATACTAGCGAGCAAGAAAACTACCAAGGCTATGTCGCCTCTTCGTAGTTTACTAGCTACAGCGTACTATTTCGTACATACGCGCAAGGGAGCGAATTTTCCCATTGTTTTTTTTTAATGTTGTAAAGAGGTTTTGTTTTATAAAACTTGCATTTTTTTTTTTTTTCATAGAATAAGCATAACTCATACCATCTTCTCTGATTTGGATGTCACTGACCAAATAAGCACCCTGTATGTTATAAGTGTATTCACTTTTTCTCCAAAATGTTGTTTATACTAATAAGATTCTAAATGGAAAAGATGTAAAAAGGGTAAATAAGCGATAAGTTGATGACACTTGTTTTTCAAATATTATATCATGCGTCAATAATTGACGCATTTGGATTATTAAAAGATTTAATACAATGATAAATCGCATGGATCTTGATACCGTTGCTACCTGCGACGTACTCATAAAGTCCAACTGTTAGTCATATCATATCTGATGTAATAATTACCAGTTTATTCTGTGATTTTTAGGGTTCCGTAGCCAAATACGGAACCCTTACAGTTTCGTCAAGTCTGTCTGTCTGTCCGTCCGTATGTCACAGCCACTTTATTCTGTAACTATAACATCAAACTGTTGAAATTTGGTTAAAAGATGTATCCTGTCAACCGCTTTACGATTCTTATACAAAAAAATGATATTTAAAGGGGGCTTCCATACATGAAACTAAAACCATTTTCTTTTTAGTCAAACCTATGCGTGTGGGTGTCTATGGATAGGTCTTTTAAAATGGCAAAGAGGTTCCTAAAACATTTTTTTCTAAAAGTCTAACGTTGGATAGATAGACGTTTCCAATGTGGTAAAATGGGCGTTGATTTACTTGTTAATAAATTATTAAAATTAAAAATCCCTCCGGCAGACGTCATTTTTAAAGTCATATACATTTTACCATGTTAATTCAATATCATTGAAGAAACTAGAAAAGATCTTATGATCTTCATTTGGAGCTACGATACTACAGACAGGCAAATCTTTGGCGTGGGGGGTTAAATAAACTGTTTAACGTCATGTAGATTTAACCTCTAAAAATTTACGGTGCATATTAGCTATACTATGTCAGTAATACTCAGTTTTTAAAAAAAAACATTTCTTAAAGTCGTCCGTACGATCAGATTGTTGTTGTTTCTGTATGTTTGTCTGTCTTATTGAAACAGGTGCATTTGACCGACTCTGAATAGAGAGGTTCGGTTCTAACTGGTTTGCTGTTTGTTTTGTTAGTCTCACGTTCGATTGCTTGTTTGGTTTCAAATGGTGGTGCTGAGATGTCGTGTTGTTTAAAAATGATTCCCGATATGTGAGATTTATAGGTAATGTATATTTTGAGGTGTTGTCAGGTTAAAGCGATTATGAAATGTTGACCGAGAGTAAAAATAGAAGAGCATCTGGTCAATAGTACTGTGACCATAGTGCGAGTCGGAGCGAGAATTACTCGACCAAACGCATCGAGTGCGTTAACATGAATTTATATGGGATTGAAGCAGCGCCGTCTAGTGGTTAACGTTTACACTAAAACAATCCCACATAAAATCACGTTTACGCGTTCGATGCGTTTAACCCAGTAAGTCTCGCTCGAAATCGCACTACGGCCTCTGTTATAATGAGATACTTAAATAGCGGTTACTGTGTGGAATTGTTATACTTTATTTTCATTGTCATTATCACAACAATCAGAACACACAGAACTAGAGATGGTTCGAAGAATGGGAAAATACTTAAGAGATAAAGTGCGACCTATTGTAATAACGTTTACAACATATGGCAGAAAAATAGCAATATTGAAAAACAAAAAATATATACAAATGAAATCTTTTTATATAAAAGAAGACTTCCCACCTCAAGTTCTGGAAATAAGGAAAGAATTACAAGAGCAGTTAAAAGAACATAAGAAAGCTGGAAAAATCGCCTATTTGCGTTACGATAAACTTATAGTCCTAGAGCCTCCTAATAAAGACAGCAGCGGAACAGAAGAAGAAAAAATAAACCATACCGAAGGGGACAAAACTAGGAAGAAGAGGGAATTAGAAATATCTCCTCCAAACAAGACAAGCAATATATACAGGAACATTAGACAACAGGCAGCAAAAAAGAATAAGACTCAAACGAATAAAACAGAAAAAAGCCAAAATTCCATGGAAAAATTCTTCACTAAACGTAACATCAAGTCAACTGAAACACTGGGAGAAGAAGAAGAAGTTCTCTTGACTTCGGACCATCCAAGCGAATAGCAATTAAGACTGCCGCTCCAGAATAAAGAAAACACCGCACCCTCCAAAACTAAAAATGAAATGAAAAACATACAAATTAATACAAAACCACAAAAACCTCCCCCAGTACGGCTTGTCACCGCGGGGGTTGCAGACTACTACCCTCCATACCAAAAAATAAATACTATATCTGTACATTCAATCTCAGATCACTGGCAAATGAAACAAGAGTTGTAGAACTGGAATACGCAATATCGAAAATTAATTGGGATATTATCGGTATAGCGGAAGTAAGAAGACTAGGTCATAAAATTGAGGATAGAGGAAAATATGTTCTCTACTACTATGGTAAAACAAAAGGAGAAAAAGGGGTTGGATTTTTAGTAAAGAAGCAACACAAAACAAATGTGCAAGATTTCATAGCGATATCCGAAAGAGTCGTTGTTTTACAAGTAGAAATATATGGAAAAAATACCTCTATCATCCAAGCGTATGCACCGACTAAAAAGGCCACCAATGAAGAAATAGAGAGTTTTTACGCCGATCTAGAAAAAGCCATGAATAAATGCACAAAAAATATAATATTCTTGGGAGACATGAACGCAAAAGTAGGGAGCATCAAAGTAAACGAAGAATTAGTAATGGGAAGGTACGGATACGGAGAAAGAAACAATAGAGGGGAAATGTTTGTACAATTTTGCCTTCAATACAACTTAAAAATTGCTAATACCTTATTTAAAAAACCAAATAAGCTTAGATGGACATGGAAAACCCCTGACGGAAAATCGAAAAACGAAATCGACTTTATTGCTACAAACGTCACACAAAATATACTAAATATTAAAGTGATAAGAAAATTACAACATCACAGCGACCATAGAATGGTTAGAATTACACTAAATACTGAGAAACCCAAGAAGTCAAGAGCTCAATACCATGGCAAATCAAATAAAGCATACGAAACGATAAATGAAAATCTACCATCCCTCATTGACTCCGAAAATGAAAGCATACACGAATTTAACAAAAAAATTGAGTCATTCTTACTTAGAGGCAGTAATAAACAAACTGAAGACAAAGCTGAACAAAGAAACAGTGAAATTATGACAGAAGAAATAAAAAGTCTCAAACTTCAAAAATGTACGCTTAAAAACAAGGAAAATAAATCTAGAGAAGAAAGAAGTACCCTAAGTAAGCTATATAGAAAAATACATAAAAAAATAAAACAAAACATCAAAAAAAGGCGACTTGACATAATAAGCAAATTGCTGGAAGAGACAGGCGGTATAAAAAAGGCTTACAAAAAATTAGAAACTACCAAACATGTAATGACCCAGCTTCAAAACACTTCAGGAACTATCGTCACAAACAGGAAAGACCTAATAATGGTAGCTACTCAGTTCTACAAAAATCTATACTCAGTTGCATGTCAAAAAGGCGAGAATTTTATACCTAATAGACGGGAACAAGAACCAGTTCCACCTTTCTTAGAAAGCGAGATAGAGTTATCAATAAATAAACTAAAACCAGGAAAAAGTCCGGGACCGGACGGCGTGACAAACGAGATGATCAAAGCTGCCAAAGAAAAACTAATAAAACCCCTAACTTCCCTCTTTAACACCATCTTAAAAACGAAAGAGATACCGGATACATGGTCATGCTCTGAAATTGCTCTAATATATAAAAAAGGTGACCCTAAACTGATATCTAACTATAGGCCTATCAGCCTTATATCCTGCCTGTATAAAGTATTCGCATCAACCCTACTTAGACGCATAACAACAAAAATTGATGAGAACCAGCCTGTGGAACAAGCAGGATTCATGAAAAAGTTCTCTACCACCGACCACATTCACACCCTGAAAGTTATCATCGAACGGTTCACAGAATATGATCTCCCTCTATACGTCGCTTTTATAGATTACTCCAAAGCCTTCGATTCAATTTCGCATGATTCCATATGGAGGGCATTGGACGAGCAAGGATTAGACCAAGATTACATAGAACTCATTAAAGCGATTTACTTGAAAAGTACTACGAAAGTATGTTTAGACAAGAAAGGCCCAATATTTCAGGTCGAAAGAGGCGTTAAGCAAGGGGACCCCCTCTCCCCAAAGCTTTTTATCGCAGTCCTAGAGTCCGTTTTCCGGACTCTTGACTGGAGCGATATGGGGATAAATATCAACGGAAAGTACCTCTCACATCTCAGATTTGCGGATGACATAGTATTACTATCAGAAGATCCTTACAAACTGAACAGCATGATAAATTCTCTTGACCGCCATAGCGAAACTGTTGGGTTGCAGATCAACTGGGACAAAACAAAAATCATAACCAACGCAGAACAAATACCTATATCTATTCAATCAAAATCTATAGAATATGTCATAGACTACATCTACCTTGGACACCTTATATCAACTAAAGGCTGTACAGAAAAAGAAATCGACCGCAGAATAAAGAATACATGGAATAAATACTGGAGTATGAAAGAAATTTTCAAAGGAGCCATACCCATAAAATTAAAAACAAAGGCAATGAATATCTGCTTAACTCCAGTTCTTACCTATGCGTGCCAAACCTGGCCTCTCAAAAAGTCAATATTAAACAAAATAAGAAGCTGCCAGAGAGGAATAGAAAGAAGCTATATGAACATCAAACGGAAAGACAGAATAAAAAGCTCACTAATAAGAGAAAAGACAAAGGCGAGAGATGTAATCAGACACATTCTGAGACAAAAATGGAAATGGTCAGGTCATATACAGAGAGTCACCGACGAAAGATGGTCACAAACAGCAACAAATTGGTACCCAATATATAAAAAAAGAAGAAAGGGTAGACCTCTTAAAAGATGGAGCGACGATATAGTACAAATTGCCGGGAACTTGTGGCCGAGGCTGGCCAAAGACAGAGATACCTGGCACGGTCTGGAGGAGGCTTTTACCGCAATAGGCGGCCCTTACACCTAAAAAATAAAAACTAATTCTAATCTAAGCACAAACTAATTACTTCTAACAAATAATTAAGTTACATACAAATACACATATATAATTAATTTAAGGGATATAAAATAAAAGCTTATGTTATGTTATGTTATCACAACAATCATGAAAAAAATTGTTGAAATCCTATACCTATTTAAGCACTCAGTCTCAGTCAACTTTGCGAAGCAATTAAACCTGTTCTGCTGTCACTCTATGGCTCTAACTGAGCAATGAAACAAATTCGATATTGTTGGCCTAATTTAAATTCTTCGTGGTCAATTTTAACAAAACAATATTATAAAGCTGCAGGGTTTGTTTGTTTGATCGCGCTAATCTCAGGAACTGCTGATTCGCTTTGGAAAAATATTTTTGTGTGGGATAGTTTATTTATAAAACATCCTGGAGGCGAGTAAGCAAACTCAAAATGTGCGTACGAAGTCGCGAGGGACCGCTAGTTTTCACATAATGGTCTTATAAATCAAAATGATGCGCGGGCGCAACTAACAAGACGTCTCCGGGATTCGAGCCGAAATGTTATTTTTGTCATGTGAGCGACAGATTTATGACAGATACCTGTTTTTTATTTATATGATTCATTTATTTGTCTTAAAAGTAAAACAAAATACGTAACAGATACTAGACATTATTAATTATTTAATCGGGCTGAAAATACAATAAAACATAATTGCATTTTCTATGATAATTGGCAATATATCAGCAGAATTTAATACTAAGATCTCCATAGAAATTGCCAAGAAAAAAGTTTTTCTTCGTCGTGTCTAGATGTCAGCAGTAATCACATACTATGTAATACTGTTTCCAAGCCTTTACCCAAATAAATCATACGCTGCGCACGCGCATACTAACAAGGCGCATCAACGCGATGTGGGACAAAGTGTTATTTTCGCCACGTGACAGACGGACGGACGGTTTTACGAGTAAGATCCTGGATTCTTGTTTAAGAGGTTAATTAATTACGTTTTATTTTGGTAGTGGGTTTTAATTTAACTAACGATTATCTAAAGACGCAGTAGTGAAGGTTTTTATTAAATAAAGCATTCATTAGGATGTTGGTAGCTATGCAGTAGTTGTTTTGTACAGCATTATTACTATAACTTTCAGTTACGTTCTTCACAATATTTATAGCTACCATAACGTTAACGGAAATTGAACAAAACTCTTCATTGAATTTGGATCTTGGCTCTTTCTTATTCGTTACATAAAAAGCCTGATGTATGATTGTCGTGAGTCGTGACACTGCAATAAAGAGTTTGATAACTTAACAGCGATGATGACCAAATGAACCAACCTTACAAGCATCCGTAATTTTGGACTCTAACACGTTGGCTTACGAGCGAAATAAGACATTGATAGTGACAACTGTTCATTACAAAGCCTCCATCATTCAACGAGCATGCTTACATAAGCATTCAATTAAAAAAACAAGCTCAAAGACAGCAGTTCTCAAACTTGAGCCTGAACGCAAATGTCTAAATAAAAACGACAATATTCGTCACCTCTTCCCAAGTTGTCTGCTGTTAAATTTATTTTAGAGTCAATTTCAATCCAATAAACTGTTCATTTAATATAACTGCCATGACATATTTGCTATCAATTTTTTGAATATGAACCAATCAATTTAGTTTATTCTGATCAAGCACCTCCAAAGTAAATGCCAACGATACTGGTGGCCAGTTTTATACATTTTTTTTAACCCAAACTTTGACAATCACCTCGGATCATTAAGTCGACACGGCCACACACGGCTACCGGCCGTTCGAAACATGAAAAGTCAATTAGCGAGTGCAGCGCCACCTATAATTGCGCCGACAGAGGCGCCTGCGCAGCGTAGGCGTCGTGAGCTGCATAGTAATTCAGCCGGGATTACTGCGTGTAAGTAATTATGTGATCCTTTTGGCACTTTGAGATTGCTGTAATGTACAACATGAGCTTGTGATGTACATTTGCATTACGCAAGAGATATTTTTCAGGAACAAAGAGCTTACATAATATTAAAACGTCAAACAGATGGGACTGCAGATCATAGAAATAGAAATAAATTTTGAAAAAAGCTGGAATGAGAAAAGCTTATCTTGCAAACACAAAAGCTGAAGTTTAAAGACCAAAGGCAATATAAAGAATAAAAAAGTGACCAATCAAACTTATTTTAAATTAGAACAAAATCGTTACCAACCTGCAAATGACATCAATGTTGAACATCATCCATATAGTCACAATTTAAATGAGCACTCATTTTGTTTGACGCGAATTTATTTAATTCTATACCGAAGAGATGACGGCTATCTATAAAAATGAAATTATGTCATCGCTGTGGAGAAAGACGCGTCGTTATATTTAAATTTGAATCATTTATTAAATATGAAATGGAAAACATTCACGAAAGTCACTTATAATGGCAAGGATTTCAAAAGTTAGTAAAAATCTAACCGACATTGAAATAAACACTCATTCCAGTCAAATACAATTGGCAGGTGGTTTATAGTACTACATAGATATACAACATAGCACATACCATACACAGAAGAACATTGAATCATTTAGTCAAAGTCAAATGTACATACCATAATTTTCAGTACATTAAAATATACATAGTACACTAAAATATCAAGTAGTAGCACATTAAAATATCTTTTTTATTAGCACAGGTTCACATGTTAATGTTTAAAGAGGAAACTGTGGAAGAGGCGAATTAAAGTGGCTGACAATACTGTAAGTCGCAATGACGACATTCAATAGCTTGCACAGAATTATTCTTCAAAACGACAAAACGAGAAGCTACTGACATTTAGCAGTATCAATGTCAGGCCGTGCGCACGCGCCGTCACGTCCAACCCTTCGAGGGGAACCCTAAAGAAGACATATCTCGGCATCGCAATCTATTGTCCATTGTTTTTGCTTTCAGTTATTTATGACGAACGACATTACACCCGTCTCGCTCACCCACACCACTCTCCAATACACCCATCCCTTTCCCGTGGGGCTTCCGTCCGGTAACGCCGCGAATAAATTACCTTTGAAGAGATTATTTATTAGATTATTCATTGTGAGCTCCAGTGCTGTATTGGTCTCAGAACACGGAGGGTTTTTCAAACTTTTTGCCATTGATTGATTTGTGGCATCGACTTTATCGGACAATGGGATGGATTCGATTGTCTTTTTTAGATATTTCGACTCGCATACGAGCACGTTCTATTTATGGACCTCCTAAATCTATTGCATTCGATTTTTATAAATTCGAATTCACGCTTCTCGTTTCAAAAGAACAGGGGTTGGAGCTCTCATTGTTTAATTAAGAAACAAATAAACAAATCGAATAAACCTCTCCTCCAATCCAACAACTTAACTTTATTCTGTTACAAGATAAAGACATCCGACGGGCTGCCATCAATTAACCCACACAAAACTTTTAATTAGAAAAAAGGAACCTCAATAAGAAGGACAGACGCCGACGAATTCAAAAACCCAGTCTCAACCGCCATAAATAATTGGGACAAAACCCTCCACCCCCCCGGATAAGTGTCTAAAATTTTCACAATCCGGCAATAAAAAGATAATTTATTAGAATAGCTCTTATTGTTTTCGTTATTTATGTATATGGAGTAATGTAATCTAGCCAGGGCCCTAAATAAATAATTCCTCTTTAATGTCTCGCCTTGCCTAATCTCCTGAGCGGAGGATACTTCGCGTTTGTCCGCTATAATGGCCACCAGAGGTATTTTTAGGTCTAAATAAATATGATTTGTTGTGCCGTTTGTGACAGAATTTAATTTCGTCCCAGCTAGTAGCGGGTGTCGCAAATCTTTGAATTAATGAGTCATCGCTGAATATGCATTATCGCCTTTATTTTGGACTGTTAATCTTGGGAATTGCACGTTTAGACGCAATGTTGGGGCTTAAACTGTTTTTGATAGCAATTAAGATAGTTAGCGGGACTTCCTTCATAATAATCTTATCTGACAGTTAACTTGTATGTACCTTCAGATATGAGATTCTTACAGAAACAAATATTTGAATACATATCTTCATTATTTCTAATGGCAATCGGAATTGAAAGTCATTTTGCGGATCACGTTGAAATATTTTTATTACAGCCATAACTTTTCGATTAACATAAACTTAGTGGTTGATCAACAGAACACACGTGATGACTAAGTATAATATTGTATATAACAGTTCCTGATTCTTTAATTTATGACAGTCGTCAATTCTACTCCGTCTCGGTCAAGTGACTAACACGGTTCAGAGAAATAGAAATCCAATTACCATTCATCAAACGACAGGTTCTTAGTATAGCAAACGCTGTTTATAATAAACACACTTTACGAGATGGATTCAAATTATGGTCATCAAATAAATAATCACCGATCGATACCATAAACATTGTTTGGAACGAACATAAAACCAGAACGAAAAATATTGATTTCTCTAAATGCTCATTTCAATCAAATTGTTATAATTTAATTCAAGTTCTCATTTTAATTTAAATCCGCATGGAAGGAACAAAAACATCGTCAAAGTAATAATTTATTCTTTATATTAGAACTTTCATTTTGATGAGTGATGTCCTCAGTGAGCAGCCGTTTTGAAGCAAGTACTTTTCATTCGACATAAGGTTCATAAATTTCAGAAATAAAATGAACTAGCATGTTACTGCAGAGCGAACTTATAAAACCCATTTGTGTTCGCGAAAAATCATTAACCAAGTCAAGTATTTAGCATTAACAAAAATTGTGGACGCGCCGTCCTTACGCCCACAGTAACAAATTACGCCAAAAATGTTTATTGCTCTCAAACAAAAGAAAGAACGACGCCCGCCACCCTGCACATCACATGCAGATTCGGGCGCCTCTAGACGGTTTGAACTTCAGTGGCCATTTCTGAAAATTAGTGGACGTGTGGGGGGAGAGGGTGAGGGCACAATGCCGAGGCGCATGATTTACGCCAGTCCCGTATTATGTTTTGACTTTAATAAACAGAGCGTTTGTCAGACCGGGCGACGCCGGCCCTGGTCGCAGCTAAATAGTGGGGACAACTATTTTAGTCTTCAAGATGTTTATGGATGCAGAACTTCTAAATTTTAGTCCGGGAAAAAATATGACTGCGGAATGTTGAGTTTTCTTATGAGACAGCTTAAGTTGGGAATTTACGTTTCATTCAAGTTTTTCTTTCATATTTTTCTTTTTGCAAATCTTTACGTTACTTACAAAGTACGGTGACCTCCAATTTTGTTCTTAATAGTGAAAATTTATGAAACTTTACAGTCTAGTTTCAGAAAGTTTACTGGAAAAATATCATAATCCGATAGTTCATTGATCTTGAAAGTACGTAAAAAAATGTTGTCAACTTTATGTGCATTAACTAATCAAAAGTTGTTCCCATTCCTAGGAGTACTACACGTAATTCTTAATTCAACGATAATCAACAAACCAACATTAAATGAGCATATTTTGATAGTACGGTCGGTCAGGGCAAAGTTTGCATGTCCGTTTCTGACTGGAGTCAGTAAAAGTGACTCCAGCTGTCCGACAGTTGTACGTAGTTTTAATTAAAGGGAACGTAGCGGGAAGTTTATTCCTCGAGACGAGCGATCTGAGTGACTTGTTTGATTTAGCAAATGAAATTTAATTAAAAATGCCCGGCTGTCTGCTTTCACTAAGTTCTGCTTAATTAATGGACGTATCACAAAGGAACTAGGAGATGCAGTTGTCAAAAGGTCTGCTACGAGTAGTGCTGACTAAACAATTAATCAAAGAATCGTAAATACAGACCTTTAAGTAGATAAACCTTACTTCATAAGCAAGTATTGAAGCTCTTACTGTTTTAAATATTGATACTTAAACAGTAATGGCAAAACAAACTTTTATCAGATTTCAAACGCAGTCCACATCTTCAAATGATTTCCAGCCAGTTACACTTCCGAAAAGTAAAAAAAGGTAACAATAATTCTTATTTTAATTTCGTCCAAGAGCCCATTTTTAAAAACGCGACACCCATAAAGAGCGGAGGTAAGCAGCTAACCTGACCGATCACCGCCATTACAACATTTGCGGACTCGCAAACGGCCCATAGTTCCGTGCCCTCGTATAGTTTCACCCCCCTTCCAGCTTTTAATTATAATACTTTATAGCCCAATAAATCACGCCGTACGTCCCTCGGTACTCCCCCCAGCTACCCCCCTCTCGCCTTTGAAGGATATCAGTTCAATTCTCGCCCACCGTAATAATTTATAAAGAAATTATTCGCTTTTTGTAGGGTACTGTGATCTGGTGATTCGTGTGACGATTGTAATTGGATGGCTGATTGAATAATGGTGGATGTAGACTTTGGTTTAGTATGGCTTGATTGGATTTTGTAAGCGTGCAGGTAAAAGGTGGTTATGAAAATTTAACTTTGATTTGTTAATTTAATTTCATATCTTTGTGTGTATCGATGATGTCGAATGTTTCAGGTAGAATTTACGATTAAGTAGTTTCAGGTAGAAGAATTACATCAAGGCAGGAGAATGGATGGTATTCATCATCATCATTCAAAATTAACTTTGTTTTAATGAACAAAAAAAAAATATGCACCAAAATACACTCATTTCGAACGGTAATGGAATGTAATAGCGTAAAAACTTAATGTGTATGTTTCTCAAGTAGCAGCTATATATCTCAAATGTAGATTTATTAATTCAACAGCCATTTTAGGTAAATCTTTATTACATAAACACTAACCGCGCTGCCATGTGTGCGAGGAAAACAAACTATCTTGAAACTGAGCGATCAATCAGTCGTCAAAACGCTCTTTACAGGACAGAGTCTGTTTCCATTGGCGTAGATCCGGTTAAAGGTCGTAGCAGGGTAGTTTTATCTGCTTGCTTAGATTTCGTGTGATGTATTGTTACGTATTTACGTTTGGGTAAAAAGCATCTGTGACATATTTTGTTGTGATGAGATAAATGAGAAACGAAGGTGATACCTAGGTATATTATTTTAAACTAAATATTTAAAATTATTATAATGCATTGCAAGTAATACAAATATATAGGTATAGTCAACAGATATCAAAATTTACAAAATAACAGCCTGTCTCACAAAGTCTGAACAGGTATTTGGGCGTTTTGCTCAACGAAGTGTTTCGGAACGCGGGGCGATTTGTTCAAATGCTGTTTCAGAATGGGGTTATTCGCACCGCAGTGATCGATCAAATGGGTCTAAACAAAATAAACATTGGGCGATTTGCACAGCTAAACCATTGGCGGTGCGAATGACCCCATTCTACAAAAGCACGTTGGCTAATCGCATCGCATCATCGAAAACTTTGCCGTCTGAAGTTCCCATTAGCGTTATCTGTCTACTACTTTTAATGAAATGACGTTATTTTTTAAATTATTCGATGTCTATTGCTTAAATGATAATGTTGGAACATGACCTCGTGGAAAATCGACTTGGTTCTTAAATCTGAATTAAATCAAAATAATATTACTTAATTAAATCAAAATAACTCACAAGAATTTGAAAATGTAACTTACGAATTGTTGCTTTGACACGATACGTAAATTTTCAACGTCCTATAATTGTGAGTGGTAAGCGTACACCCGACAATTTAACGAATCCGTCAGTGGGCACGTCGTCGTACAGTGGGGTATAAGTCAGCCGGGTAAAAAACGGTAAATCTCCCGGGTCGGGGCCGACTGACTTATGGCGCGTCTGCGATTGTTGCACTTTCAACGGCAAAGATCAGGGAGGAATGGAGGAACAGAAGGGTTAAAATGATTATAGTCGGGAGCTTGGTTGGTTATTGGATAATCTTCTTGATGCTGCTGCCACGAATAATGCTGAGCACCTGAAGTGCCTTTTCGACTCAAGTGTTGGGGATGGTATGCTAAGACCCTAATATTTACTACTGCTTGCTAAGCTAAGAGATGGGTTTACTCCGGAAAGTGCTAAATAAAACCGGCACGTATGAATGTTTGTAAGACACTGATTTATTGCTATAAAGTTGTAATAATAGTAGTAATAAAAAGTCTAAAGTAAAATGCTACGTATACAAAAATACTACGATCGGCCCGCACACATGTGTGTGTGTGTGCATATTACATTGAAATGTGCGAGATCAGCTCGTCATGAGAATGTTATTTGATTTAATTTAAAAATGTAATTTCATTAAATTATTTAGGATAAAGTATTTTTCTTTCATTCTTGATCAATAGACACTAAAGAGAGTTTTGTAATGGCTTTAAAATAAATGTATAATATGAGAAGTATTCCGGTAAAAAAAAAAAGAAATGGTTAGAAACATTACGAAAAATTTAATATCTTTCATAAAATATTATCTAGGCATATAAAGGTAATCAAACGAAACGAGTTATCCATCTCAACGGGTGATCATATCATGCGGTTTATGCTTTCAAATGGTATTAAACACAACTAATGAAAACTTTATTATTTCAGTAAAATTCTTCGGCAAAATAATCATCATTACTCAAGTCACAATTTGGCAACTACTCTTTGCCCTCAGTTGCGAGAAGGCCGTGAGGCGCACGTGAATGATTTAGAATAGAAACGCGACGTACAGAGGCCAGCACACCAGAGTATACATTTTTGTTGAAAAATAACCCTTATAACAAATACTTAAGATACCAGCATGTCTAGCTTAACGTGATGCCTCGTACGGGATCGTACGTGACACTACGGCTCCGTAATGACGATGTAGATATGATAAGTTATTTATTTGACATCCTCAGATAGAGGCAAGTCGGGAATTAACTAGACGTTCAAGACGTGTCAGTGTGGTTACTATACCAAGGTATCAAATGTCGTCCGTGGATGTCCGATCAATTTTGGCATGGTTGCTTACCTGAAACAAAAAATAAACCATTAATTCTTTTTATTTACAAAAAATATCCTACTCTTTTCATAAAAAAAAAATAAAACAATGGTAACATCACTATCGCAATCACTTAGCTATTCCGATCAAAAATAGTGCTAACAGAATAATGTTTATGCAGTTGTTAACGAAATAAAGAGAGAAGGATAGTTAATCGCAGATACAAACACAGAGTTTCATAGTTTTAGAATTATACTAATTCAGAATTTGAAAAAAAGTTTCCTTATCTTAAAAGTAGAAACAGCCAACAATATCTTTGCTTAATTTACTCATAATATCTTAAGCCGCACAATACCGCTCTCCTGCGCGCTATAATCGTAACTTTGAAACTTTTCGCTTCACGACTTGAAATCCGTCCAATCGATACAGAACGAAACCAACCACGGGTGCTATTACCATATTTTTGAGGCAGTGCTCTGCACTCATAAACATCAGATGGAATGAGCACTAATTTCGCTGTACCCTCGCAAAAAGGGGGCGTTTTACATAAATTTGTCATATTTGTACGCGCGCGAGCCAGGAACAGAGTTGATGGGTGCAAGGTTTCCTTCTGGTTTGCGTTCGTTGAATTGTTTCGTATATTTGGACCAAAGTTGGAGTCAATTTTCTGGGATAGTGCAGTACTATCTGTCCTCATTCATACCGTTTTTATTAAGAACAAAGAGGAGAACCTTTAGAAGAACTAAAAATGATAAATTAACTCAAAAAGAAAATGCTTGTTGCGGCAAATATTCTACACATTTTGTACCCTGATGAGGCTTCGAAATTTGTTCTGTCGGAAAAAGCTTATCAGACTATAAAGTCAAATTAATCTTGTAACGTTGTATATTTTTATATAAGTTCGCGTGAAACGAAAAGCTAAATGGATGTAGGACTTCAGTCCATATTTTGGCATAGATAAGATGGATGGTGACACTGACATGTGTCAAGTGTGACAGCTGCTTTTTTTCCGGTGCCGCACGGTTGGTCGTGCGTCGGAGTGGAACGTGTCTTAATATGTAATTAATTAAAGAAATGTGATTACGGGGCACGCCCCAAATTATTTTGTAGTTTGATAGTTATTCCTGGTAAGTATCTGCAGAAAGGTTTGCGTTGATTTTTGTTTGTTGCGAGACGTTTCTTAGAGTCTGAGCACATGGTTCTTTTATCGTTTCAGACGCCGCCAACATGTCAATTTGGATGAATTAATTTCAAAAATGATTTGATATAAATGACTGGAAAATGGTAAGTATTTCGGGGAAACTCCTTTGGAAATCCTTGTAAAGAAAATGTAGCCTACCTACATCTGGGCATATTGTATTGAGAGTTGTAATTTTTATCATTTCAGGTCTCAAATAGAATAATTAGCATAAATGTTTAGTAATCAATTCAGAAATTATATGGCGAGCCAGCTTTTGCAGGTATTAAATTGGTTTATTATAGATTTCATAAGGGTGATGAAAAGTATAACCACCCTCACTTAAAAAAAAATTGGTTGTTAACTAGAACTTTCTTTTATTTCTAGGTTTCGCTTTTGATATGTGTCTGTAAGTTGAACAGTCACAATTTGGTGATCATGTTGTAACCTCAGGTAAATATTTATTATGAAAAGTTAGTGTTTTTTAACTTTTACTTTGGTTTGTGCGTTGAACTAACCTTTTGTAAATTCTTTTCAGTGACCTTACTTAGACCTTACTAAGACCTTACTTAGACCTCATTTGGATTAATTTTTGAAGTCAGAACTTCCTTATGGATTGATTTGCTTCTTGTCTGCTGTTTTGAGGATGGATCGGTATCGGTGAAATTTTGGGGGTAATGTTGCAGAATTGTTTGTAGTTTGATGCAACAAAGATTTGAAATAGTAACCTCCGTTGAAATCAAAGGTTGGTTTTCCTTGTATTACTTTAACTTTAGTGAAAAGTGGGATAATTTAGCTAACAATTTAGGCATAATTTAGGAATCCCTTTGAGGATAAATTTTGGAATTTATTTAGGTAATTAAACACTTAAATTGGTGGTTTATCTTTATTTAATTAGAAATTTGTGAACATTAAGATTTGTAATAGTATAGATATTGATAACTAAATTAGAACCTAACCTAGTCTCTACTGTATTCTGAGCTATTAAGTTTTTGTATTTGATTTTTTTGAAGGTGTTAAAAGGTAATTGTGAAATAGCAAATTTGAATGAACTTTTGTTGCCAAATGCTATACCCGGATTTCTTTATTTCATTCGAATATTAGTACCTTTTAAACACCCTTTGTCCACACTAGCCGGGAGTGACTGCGACAAATGGCGCCCAACTTTAGAATTAGTTATTAGTACAATTTTGAGCACTTTGTTGTTAGAATTTTTTTGGAATGCTAATTAACCACCATATTATTTAGCTTAGGTTTAATTCTGCCTGTGTTACTAACTGGTTAGGAATTATCCCACAAGTTTAATGTTGCATCAAACAATTTGTATTTACTAACCGAATAAAAGTTATTGTTACGGTGTAAACCTTATTTTGTGAAATCCCAATTTGTTGTGTTTGATTTTATTTAGCATTTAAAATACTCACAATCTGTTTAATATTGTGATATATTTTGAGTTGTTTTGGTTGTAATATTTTGGACTCACTTTATATTGTTTTGTATGAAAACTTGTAAAAATATAAACCACCAAATAATAGTAACATGATTAATTAGTGTTACTTAACAGTGATTTAACAGTAAATTTATAAGCTCGCATTGCAAATTAGTTGAATTAATTTTGGATTTTAATTATTGCTTTTGTTGTGGTTACATTGATAAATGAGTTATGAAGTAATTGTAGGGTCATTGTGGTTACATGTCAGCGTTATTGGAGTTGTTCTGAAAACGAATTAAATTATGTTACTTGCATTTGTTTTGTATATAAACCAAGAAATCAGTTACAATTTTCTGGGTGTAATGCATTGTTTTGGTAAATTGACTCTGTTGTTTCCTATTAGGCGTGCTACTGGTACAGATGTTGCCAAAAATTTTAGAAACCATTTATAGTGATTCATGAGTTACTGAAACCGTGATTGTGGTTAATTGGACACATATTATGGGATCGTGATTCAGGGAGGCACTGGTTTGTTACAACATTCCTAAACATAATTTTACAGGGATACCGCGACGGAGTACGCAGTAACTATGCCTAAGGAGTATTATGTCGGTGAGTTCGGTTGTTTAAAGGATTTTTTTTGGAAGTTTTAGTGTCCGTGCTAGACATGCCACAAATTTTGTTGTTTTAGGGCGCAGAAATGCGTTTTGATTTTTGGTTGGTGATGTAGTTTGGGGGTCCAGCTACACTCAAGTGATGCCCAATTTGGCACCAGTTTGTTTGTTTTTTGTTTGGTGTGGGATCACTGAGGTATTTTTCACCATTTTGTTTACGAGTTGGAGGCTATGGATGGTCGTTCACTCGGTTCGTGGCATTTAAGGATATTGAGACATAAGTTTTGATTCGACTAGAGTTTCTTTGGTTGTGTTTAAATTGATGAAAATTCTAAACACAAAAGTGAAAGGGTTCAGTTTTATTTAGATTGAGAAATAAAACTGTTTAGTTTTTGTATGATGAAGTATGAAAGGCGAGGTTGATAAGATGGTTTGCTTGTGGAAGAATGAAATTAATTTGTTTGTGGGTATGTTTTAGCGGAAACCCTTAAGTTAAGTCGCTTGAAACTTATGATTTTGAATTGTTGTCTAGCATGAGGTCGTTTTGGAATTATTTGAATGTGTTTGTTGCCCGATTTTTGACTTAATTAACTTTATGAGTAGGTAAGTTGAGAAAAAAATACTTTGATATTGAGAATTTATTATGAGGGCTTTTGGATAATTTTGAACAGAACATTCAATGTAGTTGATTTGTTTTTTTTGAGCTTTTGGATTATTTTGAACAGAACAATCTTTAATGGCGTTGACGTTGAGATCTTTAGGTATTTATGAATGTTTTTAGTTGGAAAAAAATTTAAAACGGCGTTTTTGAGTTTATATTTTCAGGTAACTATTTTGGATATTTTGAACAGAAAATCTTAAATAGCTTTGAGTTAAGATTTTTTTGAGGTATCGTCGATATTTTGGAATGGAATATTCTTAAATAGCGTTGATTTTGAGTTTCTATTTGTAGATCTTTTGAATAATTTTAGCAAAGCACCCTTAAATAACATAGGTTAGCTTTTTTTGAGGTCCTTTGGGACATATTTTTTTTGGTATACATTTTTTTGGTATATACTTTTGATCTACAGTAATAGTTTGAATCCTTCTTGTGAAATTGTTTGCCCTATTAGTGTCAGTTTGAACTTGTTGGATAGTGGAAGGAAATTATTCTGGTTTTATTTTGGCATTTGGTAACAGTACATATTTTTACAGTTACGGAAGCTGGGGACAGCTTTCGGTTCACTGTAGTGAACCTCTTTTCTTTGGGAGGGGGGTATTGTAACGTTGTATATTTTTATATAAGTTCGCGTGAAACGAAAAGCTAAATGGATGTAGGACTTCAGTCCATATTTTGGCATAGATAAGATGGATGGTGACACTGACATGTGTCAAGTGTGACAGCTGCTTTTTTTCCGGTGCCGCACGGTTGGTCGTGCGTCGGAGTGGAACGTGTCTTAATATGTAATTAATTAAAGAAATGTGATTACGGGGCACGCCCCAAATTATTTTGTAGTTTGATAGTTATTCCTGGTAAGTATCTGCAGAAAGGTTTGCGTTGATTTTTGTTTGTTGCGAGACGTTTCTTAGAGTCTGAGCACATGGTTCTTTTATCGTTTCAGACGCCGCCAACATGTCAATTTGGATGAATTAATTTCAAAAATGATTTGATATAAATGACTGGAAAATGGTAAGTATTTCGGGGAAACTCCTTTGGAAATCCTTGTAAAGAAAATGTAGCCTACCTACATCTGGGCATATTGTATTGAGAGTTGTAATTTTTATCATTTCAGGTCTCAAATAGAATAATTAGCATAAATGTTTAGTAATCAATTCAGAAATTATATGGCGAGCCAGCTTTTGCAGGTATTAAATTGGTTTATTATAGATTTCATAAGGGTGATGAAAAGTATAACCACCCTCACTTAAAAAAAAATTGGTTGTTAACTAGAACTTTCTTTTATTTCTAGGTTTCGCTTTTGATATGTGTCTGTAAGTTGAACAGTCACAATTTGGTGATCATGTTGTAACCTCAGGTAAATATTTATTATGAAAAGTTAGTGTTTTTTAACTTTTACTTTGGTTTGTGCGTTGAACTAACCTTTTGTAAATTCTTTTCAGTGACCTTACTTAGACCTTACTAAGACCTTACTTAGACCTCATTTGGATTAATTTTTGAAGTCAGAACTTCCTTATGGATTGATTTGCTTCTTGTCTGCTGTTTTGAGGATGGATCGGTATCGGTGAAATTTTGGGGGTAATGTTGCAGAATTGTTTGTAGTTTGATGCAACAAAGATTTGAAATAGTAACCTCCGTTGAAATCAAAGGTTGGTTTTCCTTGTATTACTTTAACTTTAGTGAAAAGTGGGATAATTTAGCTAACAATTTAGGCATAATTTAGGAATCCCTTTGAGGATAAATTTTGGAATTTATTTAGGTAATTAAACACTTAAATTGGTGGTTTATCTTTATTTAATTAGAAATTTGTGAACATTAAGATTTGTAATAGTATAGATATTGATAACTAAATTAGAACCTAACCTAGTCTCTACTGTATTCTGAGCTATTAAGTTTTTGTATTTGATTTTTTTGAAGGTGTTAAAAGGTAATTGTGAAATAGCAAATTTGAATAAACTTTTGTTGCCAAATGCTATACCCGGATTTCTTTATTTCATTCGAATATTAGTACCTTTTAAACACCCTTTGTCCACACTAGCCGGGAGTGACTGCGACAATCTCTGGCACATAAAAAAAAAGGTTTCGATGATAATTACCGTCAAAACATCGAACAAGAAAAGGCAATATCATTTACTATAGTAAAACCTTCACACCATCAAAGATTAAGCCATTCCCAAACAATAGAGACGCAACGCGGATATCGCAAGATTTAGGGCGAACGGCAAACTTGTCGATACATCGCTGTCTCTTTGCAGAAACGATTGACACGGATAGGATCGCAGTAATCAAGACGCATCGCCGTTTGCCGAAAACTCTTTGCGTTTACGAGGAACAGACACGGTTTAAGGGTGAGCGAAGACTGACAGACGTTTCGCAATGTTTTTGGCATATTTTAATATAGTACACCTTTTGATATAGTTACATCAAATTGATAAGAACTATTTACGTTCATAGTTCATTTATTTAAGTTCATAGTGTTATTTATTAGTACAAAATAAAAATAATCATAAATGATAATAAAAGAAGATCAAAAACATATCTGAAAATTATTAACATGCGTGTGTCGTAAACACTATTCCACAGCGATGGTCTTTCCATCACACACATAAATCGCGTCAGTATTTTAAATACGCGTTGACGTCAACCAACATCAGCTAAGTCCATCAAAATCATATCTCAACGCTCTTAGAATGATGAACTATTATATAGCATAGTATGGGAACGTTTTAAGCGTATGTACATCAACCTACTCTAAAACTATAAAAATGTTCAAGCTATTTTCATCTTAACGACTTGTATGATAGAGTGCGATTTTATTTCATAAAATAAGACGGTTTATGTCAACTTGACGTGCTGGCATGTGTACCTTCATAGCATGTAGGTCACACATGGCTGCAGTAAGGAAATCTTGGATGATCGCAGCTCGCAATAATTGTGTTATCGCGCCTTTTGAAGCAAAACAAATGGTGTGACAATTGAATTTGCGCATTCCACGGATAGTTTATGCCTGTAATTTACGTTCTGCAGATACTAGGATGTTGGACTATAGCTGACACAAATAATACGGTTGTGTGAGCATAGCTTGGATAGATTTTGCGATTGATTTAAAGACTATAAATAAGTCAAGAGACACCCAGTTCAGTTTCGAAGAATCCATATGACAAAAAAAATATGTATCTGACTGAATAACACTTAGTGATAGTTATAAAAACGATCAATTGGTAAACCTATGAATAATAAATAAATGCCATCAAAAATCGACTTAAAAGCTTATAATAACGCATTCGTCTTCTATTTAGGAGAAACGAATTCTTTTGGAGCCGGTGCATGATGAGTCACGCTGGTGTAAATAAGCTTGATTTTTTTTCAGGTGCTTAATTTATTTATTTTTTAATTTTATAATTTTTAGTTATTATTTATATCTCAAAAACTACTGGACTGATTTTCATGAAATTAACACTGTACCCTAAATTGAACTCAAAACGAAACGTCCGCTATGACTTCTCATTTTCGAGAAATCCGGAGACAAACATACAAATATACATACATTAGGAACACTTACGTAAGTTTGCACACGTGCTAGGAAAATTAATAGATTCACATACTAAATTATCCAATTCTGACAATATCACATATATACAAGTCGAATTAATTACCTCCCTTTTTGAAAGTCCATAAAAATAACACATTTTGATTACAGCACGTGTATGCTACACATTTAGGCTAATAGTTCACTATTCTTTGTCAGAGACCTTACCTCAGACCATTGATGATGGTGCCAAACAGAAAACTGATTTTAACCTATGACAGCGTCTACTATTCCACCCAAGGTGTACTATTACACCTTTGTTGATACGACAGCAGCTTTAATCCCAGAATTACACTCTTTATCTTGCTCTCGTCTGCGGCCTGCCTGCGCGGTCTGACAGATAGAAGTCAGATTTATGTGTTTACTGTATAAATCACGAGGCAGCCGTCACCGCAGCCTTCTTTTTTCGTCTGTCTGTCCGCTATATTTCATAGCTGGTCTTGCGTCTTCTGCGGATGCGTTTTGTAGTTTTTCACGGTGGAAATGTTTTGAGTTGCGGTGTGAATGACCCCGTGTTTTGTTACTGAGGCTTTAAGAGCTGAGACATCTCTCATAGCTTTACGAGATTAAGGGCTGATTTTTCAATAGTCACATAAAATTATTCGTCGAACAAAATACAATTTGTTTCATTTGAAAATGTCACCTAATTGTCAGCAATCATACGTACTTGTCATTTTTTTAAATCTGTCACTGTATAATTATCACTTTGATAAGTTTTATCAGACCATTGAAAAATCAGCCCTAAGAGGGATATCTACTTGGCCATTTGAGATACACAGATCAATTGTTAACTTTTCTTTATATGCCACTTTTGTGTGATAGTAAATAATTTTAGCAAACTAAATATGTTGCAATAAAATTACACCCAATTGGGACCGTAATGTGGATGATACTTGGCTGTATCAAAAAAAAACTAATCAGTAAAAGACATCTCATAGGTTGTGACTAAAATACAAATATTCACACGGACCAATAACAAGTAACGAATGTTGTTCGCCAAAAATCTAATAAAATTATGACAG
Source organism: Pyrausta purpuralis (assembly GCA_963924145.1). Taxonomy (NCBI): domain Eukaryota; kingdom Metazoa; phylum Arthropoda; class Insecta; order Lepidoptera; family Crambidae; genus Pyrausta; species Pyrausta purpuralis. Next base: position 27,333,411 of record OZ001649.1, read on the forward strand.
CTCGTTATTTTCGCCCAAGTAACAGGTAGAGACAACTGCTCAAAAACTGTTACTTCATCATCATAACTCCCAACAATAGATGACGGTGCCATTAATAAGTGTCGCAATAAATATTCAAGAATCCCGAAATAATCACGCGCGTCCCTATTTTAAAGATTTCAACAAAACAATAATAGAAAATGTATAAATTCGTTTAATCCAGCGGTCCGATTTATCTTGAAGACTAGGCGACGTTGCGCGACGTCGCGTGATCAGTCATCGTCTGCTTAACGAGTGGACCAGCTGTTCTGTATGGGATTGATAGAGCTATAAACTATATTTATAGTTGGAGGAACACTTTGGGAATAGTTCGTGATGCGTGTCGCTCAATACAAGGAACGCCGAAGGGTAGATGCGGCATTTGGTCTCTCCTATGCCTCTGTCTCAAGTCACCAAATGATTTGAAAAAATCATGTAACTATGTAAAAGTAAAAGTTTCTTACCCTAATATTGTTACTGTCAAATGAGCAAATAACTCAAATTTTTGATCTTTATTTAACATATTAATAGTTAAAATATGAAACGATAAATAAATACTTTAGATGTATGATTTTAATTTGTGGTCAAAATTAGCTTTGAGGACTTATTAAATTTAGTAGAGTAGTGTCCAAATGACCTAAAAGCTAAAATATTGTAGATATAAACGACACTTTCATTGCTACCGCTAGATTCAAAATGTGCGTTTTTTAAATAATTCTTGGCTAAGCCTCAATCGCACCTGATGTCAGGTGCGGATAAAGTGGTGCATAACTGCTTTGTCGCAGCCTGTTCGCTTTTGCTATAAAAAGGCTTAAGTCATTTTCCTAAGGGAAAACCGTAGGCAGCGACTTCCATAAAAAAGTGTCAGCAAATCGCTTGGTACAAGCAGGTGTTATGTCAACAATATAGGCATAGTACGTTAGCCTACGCCTGGTCCCTTTGTGATGGAATGGAGCTGGTGGAACAAGATCATGCAGTTCATTTGCACAGTGGCCGTAATGCAGCCTGAAGACTGACGGGGATGTAACTTTGCGGTGATGATTAAGGTCTTGCAGCAAGGTTAAATCAATTTTGAATTATTGAGCTCTTGTCACACATTCCTTGCACAGACTTGAGCCGCTATGAGGGTTTATCAACTTCAGTTCTATACGGTGTAAAAAGTATACTGCCAGGAGATAGCAACTTTCCATTCACAAAAGGTATTCAATATATCAATTACAAATTGCCACATCCACATTCCGTGTCTCCATGTGTTGACGACCGGCGGCACCGTAAACAGGCGGCTCCCACTCAGCCAATAAAACACGCGTTATTGTCATCACACGGATATGCGATGCCTACAGGAATTATATCATCTATTTGTAGTTCTTGAATAAAAAAATATAATAATTAAACTCATTAAGATAGACATAAAGTACGTTGTAACTAACTATAAATAGATCAATGATATCTGAAATAAATGAATGAATTATTAAATGTGCAAATCGGTGAACCTATCATGCCTGGCCTTAATTATTATTAAAGATGATAGTTGCACATGTGAACTCAATTTTCGGATACGGATTTGAACCACACGTCCATGTTCAACCGAGGAAATGGCCACGTGTCCACAAAAACGTTGACCAAGCATGTTAAAATTGGCAACTGCTGTCTGTCTTAAGACTCGTTACTTGTTATTTTGCTGTCATTCTAAATTTGTACAAGACTGTTAATAGTTTACATAAACAAAACTACGAAATAAAGTCATTCACGCTTAACTAAACAATTCGGTTTTTAAATAACAGGATAAATAAATGGTACAGTCATCTATTTGTATTATGTTTAAATCTTATTGATTTGTTTAAATATTTAAGCTAATTAATTCGGATGCCATAGATTATTCTTTCCATAAACTTATGATTAGCTTCAGTTTATCTTTATTTCTTATTTTTCCACAAAATAAAAAGCATTTCATGCGAAATCAACAATCCAAACATCTGCGTCTCCAATACGTCAATACCTCTTACAATTTAACAGCAACGTGTCAAAATGCACTCCAACGTTTCGAATAACGCAACACACCTAAAAGATATTCTGCAACTGACTTCCTTACCGATCTGCTGCACTCCTTGACAATCGATTGACGGGTGTCCCCCCCCCCCCCACTACCCACTACCCACCTAACTACCCACCCTCTGACCCACATCGCGGCAATATTTATAATAATTGAACCAGCTCCGAATGAGTTATAAATCGAATACTTTTACCATGGTAACTGTATAAATTACTGTAGTTTTGCGCTTTATTAAAATGGGTAAAGTGCATTGGGGTAAATGGGCGCCGCCCGTTTACTAGTTCATTTTTGTTTAAGACGAAAATAATGGTGACACACAAAAAATATTATATTTTATAATATTGAAAATTGTGCCTTAAAATTATAAACAGACTAGTGGTCCCCTGCGACTTTGTCCGAGCCCTTTTTTGATTTTTTCTTGCCTTTTAAACCTTCCCTATACCTCCACGAACATTTCAAGACTAAGATGAGACGAATCTATTCAGCCGTTCTCGAGTTTTAGTGAGACTAACAAACAGCAATTCATTTTTATATATAAATAAATATCCTTATAAATATCCTTTGGACATTCCCACACATCGCCATCTTGTCCCAAAGTAAGCTACATATAGCTTGTGTTATGGGTGCCAGACAACGGATATAATACTTAAATACTTTTTGTTTGTATATACATACATGATATATAAAGACCAATACAAACAGACATGTTCATGCACACAAATGTTTGTATTGTGCAGGGATCGAACCCGCAACCCGCTGCGTAGTAGGCGATTTCTAGACCACTACACCAGACGCGGGGGACCACTAGTCTATATACCCATAGACTAGTGGTCCCCCGCGACTTCGTCCGCGCGTTTTTCGATTGTTTTCTCGCCTTTTAAACCTTCCCTAGACCTCCACGAACATTTCAAGACTAAGATAAGATAAATCCGTTCAGCCGTTCTCAAGTTTAAGTGAGACTAACGAGCAGCAATTCATTTTTATATGTATAGATAGAAACTGACTCAATAAAAAAAGACAAAAAGTGTCACATGCAAAGTGTGAATGAATAATTAAAACATCTTATTAGTTCGAAATAACAGCAGTAGATGCAAAACATTTTCGTTAATTAAAATTCATTCGTCGTCTATCGAGAGGTTTATGTTCCCTCCATAACTCACACACTGTCACATAATTCATCTGTTTCGAAACGCAAAGAACGATCCGAGCTTTCGGATGGATGGAACTGGATTTGTGAAATATTTATTGCTATTATTAAGACTTTTGTTTATGTGTGGAGTAACGGCGAAAAGAAAATCCACATTTTGTTTTTTAGATTTAGACAAACAAAATTCAGTAATTGACTTAACTAGAAATTCCATTTAAATATCACAATTTTTTTTTTCTATATGAATAAAAGTAAAAAGTACAAAAAAAAATTTAAACTCTGTAAGTTGTACACACCGTGTTACACTCCTTGATGAAATGAAACTGCAAAGTGTACAAAGCAGAAAAAAAAACAAATCACTGACGAATCGAGTGTACTGCCTCCCCCTTTTCCTTAAATTATGTCCTGGACGTGATAACGAACCCTCCCATGTGGGGGCTATATTTGCCCTCTCTCCTTTCGCGTTGTGACGGCTTTGACGGAATGTCGACATTGTCCTTGTATTTTGGGTAAAATAAGAAAATAGCCGTTGTCGATAATGAAATATAATGAACGTAATTATGTCTTTCTGTTTCATTATTTGAATCGAATCTGTAGCGAAAATATGTAACGCTCGGTTGCACCATTTGGTTTTAACTAAAATGATCCAACATGTTTAATAATCCAACTCCAAAGAACAAATAAAAGAAGAAAGACCATATTCCATAGAACTATTATATAAGTAAGATTTTTCATTAATAAAATTCAAAAAAATATGAAACCAATATGACATAATCATTTTCACCATTCATACTAAATAATTGATAATCATCAGAACGAATGATCTGGTGATTATCAATTATTTAGTATGAATAAACTTTATAACAAAATCAAGATTTGATACAATTGGGGGTGAGTGGTACACCCTTTCAATCAAAATAAGGTTTTTATTTGTCATCAGTTTCTAACTATACAGGGGTTTACATACCAGTCCTTACACGAAATTTATAGATTTTTTTTTCATGTTAGACTGCAAAAATATAATAATGCATATGCATCATTAGCATATGCTGTATTTTGTGACTAAATTTAGGTCATTTTCACGATACGTTTTATACCTATAAGACTTAGGGCAATTTTGAACGACTCTCTTTGTAACTATTATAATTAGGTAACAAATACGGTGCAACCAAGGCGAAAAATATCAACCCTAAAAAATTGAGTTCATACACTGACTGTCGACAGTTAAAAAAGCAAACCGACGTTCAGCAGATAAAAAAAAGGAATTCAGGGCGATTCAAAGTTTCATTTCCGAGCGATGGGGACAAGACGTCCCGTGACGTCACACAGATAACGTCAAAGGGTTGAGTTCCGTCGGGAAAACGCGAAAAAACGCCTTATCTCGTGCTGGGCAGCGATTGTCTAGCGAAAATAAAAACATGTCGGACGTTAAAGAATTATTTAGTTGAAAATTTCAAATTTCGTCAGCATCAAAAGAACGCAAAAACAAGAAATAAAATTATCTGAAAGATTTTTTGACAAAGGAAAATAACGGAACACAAGGCTTCCACACCCCCGAAATATTTTGGTATTATATTATGTATTGAATTTGACAATATAAACCTCTGATAATTGTAACAAAAACTTCGTTAAGTCAAATTGATAGAAAGTTTACCTACAAAATTAATGAAAGCTTGAAACGCTTCAAAGTACCTAATTAACCAAGCAACTATATCTAAACAACTACTCAACACAAACACAAAAATAATGTAACAAAAATTTAACCCGTCAACGCAAAGAAGGCGCCCAGACAAAGTCCGTTGCGAATTAAAAGTCCAGGTGGGGTGTCCTGTCGGCATTGATCTGCTTCTGACGTGCCCCCCCTCTCCCTACCCCCCCTCAAGGCGCTGGACGTGTGGACGCTTAGCGACGCATCGGTAATGGCGGGAGATGTAACGTATTTACAGTGGAGGGGGGTGGACATTTTTCTGTATCCTTTTTTGAGATGATTGGATGCAGTTAATGTGGGAAATGAGGGGAAAATCGATGCATAGGTGAGCTAGTAGGTAGAAGTCCGTGAGGAGATAGATTTGATAAGATAAGTGAGATGATACGCTTAACATATTATTATAAGTGATGTCTGTCAATCACGTGTCAAAATTATACCTCTCCAAGTTTGTATGTGTAAATAAATGCTTGTTTTGTAATAGATATCAATTGTTCTACTAACCTTTTTTTTTTTCTTTTTTATGTTTTCTCTGACATTGTTTTTAAATTGTGCAAAAAATAAATGAAAGAAAAACCACTAGGGACTCATAAATAAATCTCGGCCAATCGGCCATGTTGTATACAAAACTCCATCGCGTCAATAACTTTGTCACTTTTGTGACACAATAAAAAATATCTTTACACAATTTTCTTAAAAGCATTCCATTAAAAACTAACCCAAAGACGCCAACCCTTTCAACTTCAAAATTGTCACAGCCATCAACAAATTCGCACGATATCGAAATTCGCTGACAACAGTTCTGAAAACTACTTAACAGGGAATTTAAGGCGTGTCCCGAGATCTGACCTTATGCCCACGTCTAAGTTTTTCCAACTAGTTAAATCCTTTCAAATCGCAGCCGCTGGGAAATCAGGACGCAATAAAAGCGTCAATCGTGACAGCGCGAATTGACGGCTAAAGATGTAGGATGGTTATTGGGTCTGTAGGGGTTAACGGTTTAAGGTGAAAGCGGGCGGTATTAATGGGCTGAGGTTTTTTGTTTTACTTCTTGTATTTGTTGTGCAACTAAAATTATGTGAAAAATGTATTATTATAGGTGAAATTTAAATGTAGAGAATGCTTGCATATTGTTTTTGAATCAAAACTAATGCAACAAAAGTCTGCTCGTGTCTTTACGAAAAAAAAACTGTGATATATTTTTATATTGATGTAATTGGATAAAAAAAAACAAATGCTTTTGGAAGGTTTAAGTTTTAAATCAATAAATCTTCATTTCATATCTAGGTACAAAAGAAATGTACACAGTAGAAATTGATAAATAGTGGCTATGAAATAGACTCTAGGGACTGAAATAAATTGTCAAGCCGAAGTCTAGAAAGAGCACAATAGAGCTTAATGAAGCACAGACAGACTGACCAACTATTTTGTAAATTAGGGAGGGAGCCCCACTTTTATAGGGCTGTTCCTGCAAAATGCAATTCTCTTGTATACTTAAGTTTTCAGGTAAAATTTATACAGGTTGTTGTTTTAGTCAGTGACCCGCATCTCAGGATGAAGATTTGAATTATGCTAATTCTTTAAAAAAAAGATAAATTATTTGCAAGTCTTATAAAAGAAAAGCTCTTTACAACATTCTTAAAATTTCAAAACAAATGGGGAAACTCGCACCCTCGCGCGTAGCACGCACTTAGCTACGGAATACTACGCCGTAGCTCGTAAGCTACAAAAAGCTTGTATCGCAATAATAAATTGATTTTTGCTAGTACCACCACTCCTGAGACGGGCGTCGCTGACCAAAAAAACAGCCTGTACTTGAAATTTTTAAGGTAATCTTCTTCTTAGGTAATTAGAATACGAAACATTAATTTCTTGACAATTTTAATTCAAGTAAATTTTTCATATTGGTAATGTATGAAAAGTAAAAACCGAAATAATATTTTAATGCTACAATTCTCGATAACAATCTGTAAAGACCCATTTAGTCTCATTAACTCTGTCTATTCTCTATCGACATAAAACTAAAGCTAAGGTTACACTGACGACCCCACACATATGGCACTCGCATGTGTGATATCACTTCGAAGTTTTAATGTCGCTTCCGGTCTCAATCGCAACGCATTTGGTGAGTTCTGGTTCTGGCTACATTAGATTTGTCGATATTTTTTTTATGCAAAATATCATTTATTCCTTTTCAATTAATAGGAATAGAAATGTGTTTACTTTACAATAATCAAAAAGTCGGTGACATAGAAAGACAATGTAATGTCTTGTAAGGTGGTGCTTAGTGGTAAATAACGCGTACCTACATCTTAAGTACGAAAAGTCTTAAGTTCGGCTAGGTATCAATTTGGATAATTATGAAGCTTGCTTTGCTAAGCGAGATAAATAAATAAAAACAAATAAATATTGGACACCAAACACATACATTGCTCTGATCCCAAAGTAGCTAATGCACTTGTGTTATGGAAATCAGTCACAACGGTGGTACCACAACATCCAGACCCGAGACAAAGAATCAAGAGAGAAGGAATCGAATCCGGGACTTGGGAAACACGGAGATATTTCCAAAAACGTCGATAGATGAGCGGAGAATTTACTTTTGTTTTATTTTACCTATCTCCTTTAAGTGATAGATAACGAGGTTGTCTACAAAACCCACATTTTATATTTAAACAGAACCCAAATCAGAATGTTGAGTTTGAAAATTTTCAATTTATTTAGCTCAAGACGTAAGATAAAACACAAAATTGCCGACATACGAGTACAGTCAATTTTGTATGGACCGAGCCGCAGACCACACTCAGTATGCCAAATCTCTGAAATTGTAATATCTGTGTTACAATCTTAAATCTACAAATGCACCGACAAAACGCAATATCTGCAAACGGAACAAAACCAAAGCATTCCGTATCGATCTCATCAGCGCAGCGTCTGTCCAGACGGCGTTCCCTCGCGTTGACTGAGTGAAATCACTCAAAGTTTTAATGCCATGTCCGGCGGGACGATCGTGCCGGAGCAGGGGTAGTGTGCGCGCGGGTTTATGTCTATAATGCAAGTGCATCTACGTGGTACTAATGCTCCGGTGAGGGTCACACAAAAAACATATGCTGTATGTGTTGTATTTTGATTATACACATTTTTTTATTGAATAAAGACGCATAGTATACTTAACTAGACCTTATAAGCTAAATTGTAACCCAACAAATATGCATTCTAGCAGTTATATCTTAAAGTATAAGCTTAGAATTGATTGACGTCTAAAGCTTTATGAACATACAAATGTGAAAAAGGAAGAAGAAAAACCAACACAAAAAATCTATAACAGACACAACCATAGGAGAAAGACAATGAAACAATGCTCCTTCGAAAGACATTTGGATTTTCAGTAAATATATCAAGGTCAGGCTGGGTACGCACAATGTCATTGTATAGGCGACACATTTGGACGATGGGATTATAGAACGGCGTAATATTACAGTAAACTTCGAGAGAAAATTATTTAGTGATTTAGAGATCAGTGTTGAAATTTATGGTTGATAGTAAGAGAGGGGAGTCGTAAAAGAAGTTAGCAATTTCGTGCAAAAATATGAGTTCACTGCGCTTACGTTGTTCCTCTAGGTAAATCATATTAAACGACGAAGCATGGCCTCATATGAGCTAAGATTATCATTATTGTATTGATTATGAGTTATTTAGTAGGAAAAATGGTTTTTCAAAGATTTACTAACCACTCATAAACGTAAAGTAAGGATACTTATACACCACAACACTTGCTTTGAGACAATGTGGAATAGAAACAGCACTGTTGTGCAAGAAACTCGGTCACTAAAGGCCGGTTCTATGATCAATAGTTAAGTCAACTAATGGTTAAATGTCTTTCTTATGGGTTGTATATTTACGATTGTGCGTGTTTTAAACAAAAAAATACCTTGACAAATAGTCATTAAATAAGCATTCCGTCATTAAACCATAGGGGACCACAAATTTCGCGAGGTCAGGCAGACAGCACGGTAGCTCAATTGGTAGAGCGTTTGGCCCGGTTAGCCAAGAAGTTGCTGGTTCAAGTCCCGCCCGTGCACAAATTTTTGGTTTCTTATTTCATCTTTATGAACACTGGAAGTTGAGTTAATTATCGATCAGGAAACCGGGATTTAGTATCGTTAAGTAAAGGCTATCACTAGCAGTTTAATAAGACTGCTAGAGAAGTTGAGTTAAATATCAATCACGAAACTGGGCCTTAGTATCGTTTAGTAAAGGATATCACTAGCAGTTTAATAAGACTGCTTGAGAAGTTGAGTTAAATATCAATAATGAAACTGGGACTTAGTATCGTTTAGTAAAGGATATCACTAGCAGTTTAATAAGACTGCTAGAGAAGTTGAGTTAAATATCAATCATGAAACTGGGCCTTAGTATCGTTTAGTAAAGGATATCACTAGCAGTTAAATAATACTGCTAGAGAAGTTGAGTTAAATATCAATCACGAAATTGGGCCTTAGTATCGTTTAGTAAAGGATATCACTAGCAGTTTAATAAGACTGCTAGAGAAATTGACTTAAATATCAATCATGAAACCGGGTTTTAGAATCGTTTAGTAAAGGATTTCACTAGCAGTTCAACAAAAAAAAAACTATTTTTGAAATTTTGTGTTGTCTTCATATGACAATTCTTTGCACGAAAAATAGCAAACTATCAATTTTCAGCTCAACGAACAGCTCTTTAACACTAATTCACGACATAACACACTCATTAATGGTCCCCACGTAACCGAACTCCTTAATAAAATAACACTAAACCAGCGCTAAGTGGCCGTAAAAAATAATATCCGATCATAATCCCCCATTGGCCCAGAAATCCACATTTCGTGTGACAGACAGACTGACTGACACTCCTTTGTGATAGGTATGACGTCAGGGTGTGTACTAATTGGGTATTAGCAGATAGAATCTGTCCCCACGTTGCGGTGGGATATCCATGATTACGTTAGCAGGGGGAGACAGAGAGGTTACTCGACTATTTGTTAATTATTGTGGCAAGACTATATGAATATTACCGTATATTTGATGTATTTTTGTATATAATCATTTTTTTTTTAATAAAACTTCCACCGACAAGATTTGTATTGCAACTAGCGGACCCAGCGAACTTTGTTGCACCCCCGACACCGTCCAACCCCGACCGTAATTTTAATAATTATTATCTTACTCCGAACGCTGACGAATCTGACAAATTAAAAATCATAAAAATTGGTCTATCCACTCAATTTTTTAACATTTTTTTTCATGAGAATCACCGTCTCCTGACAATACAAACACATCAAAAAATGAATGAGCAAAATCGGTCCATCCGTCCAACTCTATTGCACAGTAAGTTGTACAATTGGCGGACTTAATGCCTAGTGGCATTCTCTACCAGTCAACCACCTGGTAATGCAGAGAGTTTAATCAGTTTAATCAGTAAATATGGAATATTTTTTCTTGAATAATCAATATCTTAGTCTTAAGGTATGTTTGAGTCAGTATTTTTTTAAAACCTGATTAATGACGCACAGTCTCAAATTTTCTCTAACTGTTGGCGACCCCACCGAGGTGGTTAGAAATGGATTCAATTAATTTTTGCTATTCATTCTTGTTGCGGCCGGGCCGGCTAATTAAACTGTCTATCAAAGATGGCGAGGCCACTCCGATGTCATTATGACATGGATGATACACTCAGATTTTGCAAATCGAACCTTAATTGGTACTCTTTGGAACTCATCGGCTACTGATAAGGGCTGATGAAGTTTCAAACGTCTGGTGGTTGATGAGCATAGATGCTGAAAAAAGGATGACACTTATGTATTTAGTTCAAGACTATTGTCTATTGAAGACGTAAAGGGAGCGAGACATTTTCTCGCACCTTTCCCTTCGCAGCGTAATGTTTTACATAATTATACGAGTATATATAAGGTAACCTCGTTTTAAGTGATAATATTTAAAGGGCCGATCAGCACAATAAATTAAATCATTAATAATTTTGTGTAGAAAACACTTTGGTGTTTTATACGCTAGTTTTTGAGATATTTAGAGACTAAGGCAATTATTTTTTTGCAGATATTGTTTATTTGTATATTAAGGTTAAAATTAGAGAAAAATAAGGATTGGGCATTGAAATCAAAGAGTTGGAGCAGATTACGTAGATAACTTTTATACTAAATTGACAGGGTGCTGTTTTAAAAAATGATATTTTCTTTGTTAGAGAAAATTCAAAAAATGAAAATTTCGATTTTTATGAAATAATGATAGTGCCCTGTTTCTATGATGTATACGAAGACACAGTTAAAATTATTATCACTGAAAACGATTTAACCTGATATAAACCAAGCCTTCCTCGATAAATAAGCTATCCAACACAAAAATATTTTTTCAAGTCCTTCCAGATTATCCTGAGATTAGCGCGTTCAAACAAACAAATTAACTCTTCAGCTTTATAAAATTAGTATAAACGTGTAAAGGCGATATCAATAACTATTAAAATCACTGCTCAGACTATTGAGAATTAGTTATGCTCGTAAAAACCTATACATCTTTTCATTTAAATTTATGGTTTCTGAATGGCCGAATACCAAAAAATAGGTTTATAACACTTTCTAGATTATTACTAAATTCCGTTTTTCTCAGCTAGCCCAATATTTAACCATCATAACTTTTGTAATATTGTCGGTGAATATACTAATTTACTATTTAATTAAAAAAGATCTCAGAGTTTAACAATAATTTTCCTTGGTATGATTAGAGTTTAGTGATTATCTTATTTTAAAATGAATCATATCGTTAAAAAGGAATGTATAAATTATGTACAATATCTGTCAAAGTAAAACGGACTTTACTAAGTTAGATTATACCTGATCGAACTAATTTTTTAAGTAAATGAAATCTGTGGACAAACATACATATGTTTAAACTCGTGCTTGGAAGCCTTAAAACATCAACATACCTAAATATTATCAAGTTCCAACGATATCAGATACATACAAGTAAAGATTTTCAAAAACTAAAATCCCTTCCCAACCCTGTCGTTTACTCCCTGGAAAGGAAACTAATCCCTTTGAGGCACAAAGCGGCTGTCACTCACTCCGTCACCCGGTGAGACGGACCTTCGGACGTTGACCTTGTGTAGGGATGAACCTCCATGTTCAGGTAACAATCTGCCGTCCTTTTCATACACCTACAGGAAAGCACAACAAAATCGTGATAAAATCTACAAAACGTTGCCACGTCATTAACTGACTTCAAAAAAGAGGTTCTCAGTTCCACCTGTATGTTTTTCGTTTGTCCGCGTTTTTCTCGCGTTTGATTGGACCGATTTTGATGTAGTTTTCACTTTCTACACAAAAGAAGGCTTTTGTAACAATTTTATTTTAATCCAGAACATTGTAACTTAGTCCATAACTAAAAACGACGAAAAAAATGTTTTCATAAAAATTTAACCGCCTTCATAAAAAACTAACGCTAACTCGACTAAATAACGCTAATTAGAGAAACAAACTCATTTGAAGTCAGTGCACGATGTAAGTTTTTTAGTATGTATCGTAGTTTTGGGATTCAATAGATTTTTTTCATAAACTAATAACCACAATCAGGACTTTTTTCAGCGAGATCGTGGTGTACCTTGACTTGTCAAATGAAAATTACAAAATGTAATAATATATCTCTGTTAATCAGAAATTATTGGTTTAGAGTAGTGACAGATAAGATACCGAAAGAGAAAAACGGAAAACTCTCTTTCAAATCTTTTGCGTTTTTTTTGTATGGGTTTGCTCACCAAGCCAAATGCGACTAAGACGAAGTCGAAGATTGAACGAGCATGCCCAGATGAAGCCTGTTTTGTAAAATCTTTGAAGAAAATATCTGTAGGCTTTATTTACATGTACCTTCAAAACTCACTATGAATGAAAACATAAAACAACCATTACCCCACAGTAAGATAGATAGATAGATAGTCCCCCTAGCCGATTACAACTACGGTGGGACATTATAGTGCACAAGTGTGTGCGCAAACACACGCGCACTCTCTATTCCTTTCACTCTCATACCCCGATGGGACAGCAATCTGTCACGACTGGAGAGATATCAGGCGCAGGACCAACGGCTTTACGTGCTTTTCCGAGGGACGGGGGTGAAACACTGCCGACTTCCAAACATCGGGCTACCCTGAGAATTTCTAAACAGAAAAAAAACAGGTATACATTTTTCGGGGATCGAACCCGGGACCTCTGGCCCAGCCGTCGCTTAGAGTGCGACCCTCTTACCGCCGCGCCACTGAGGCAGTAAAATTAATAAACAAAGTACCAGCACGTATATTATATGTATTTATTAATTATATGTATTTATTAATTTGTGTTATTTTATTTTATTTGTGATAATAAGTCTATTAGTTATATATTTTTATTCTTACTTCTATTATGTAATTATCTTTAAAGTATGATATTAAATTTCTAGCTATATTTTTGCACACCGTTTCTACCTCACTGATTAACGTTGTTTCCTCTACCCAATGGTTGTCTGGAAGAGATCGCTTCCAGCGATAAGACCGCCAATATTGTACAAATGATTTGCCTGTATTGTTATTGTTACTTGTGTCCTTATTTGTGCAATAAAGAATATTTATTATTATTATTATTATTACCAGTAAGCATACACGTGTCCACTCCCACTTCACTAATTGCTCGAGTTAGAAAAAAAAAACAAAGTGTGCCCTTGTCCCTTAACTCTTTGAAGATCAAAGGCCGTCACCTGTCAGTCACCACGTCAAGCGGAGGCCGGACACTGACCCCTAAGGGTAGAGGGATGTTTTGAATTTAGTTAATGAATCTGCGTATTTTTTTCTGTAAGAGTTTTATCAAGAAAAATGCGGAATGTCAGGATTAAAATAAAGTAGATAATATTTTGGTATAAGATATTTATTTTATTTGAAATCATTCAATTTTTTTCATAAAAAAAATTAAGTAGCTAAGAATTCTCTGTTAAGAGGTACCCAAATAGTATTACTCTTAACCGCCTATTTATTTCCTTTAAAATAATATGATATTTGTTAACAACACCACGTGTCTGTTGACCCCGTTTATGAAGATTGATACTAACATACATACAAACCTACTCATTTTAAGTATTCATAAGCATTTTCTACTTACAGATTACATTACTAAGGTTGGATTCGACCAAACATAGGCTTACACGCGCACAACTATGCAAAAGATAATTTTGGTCCTCGATTATACACTCGAAAATTGTAATAGGACATAACGAATGATTGAACTGTATTATTATTGTTTTCTATATATATCATGTATGTATTTACAAACAAAAAGTATTTAAGTATTATATCCGTTGTCTGGCACCCATAACACAAGCTTTGAGTAGCTTACTTTGGGACTAGATGGCGATGTGTGGGAGTGTCCAAAGGATATTTATTTAGTTATTTATTTATTTATTATTATCCGGCAAAACAATGCTGCACCAAAGCAGTATGGTGTGCAAGTAAAGAACCTGTCAACTAAACAATGTCGTAATATACCTAGTTGTCAAAAGTTTTGAATTTGACAAAATATTCGGATATATGGCAAGCTAACGTCCTTAAATAATACTTAAATTAACTATTGTTTTACGCAACACGGTGGGTCTAGAAGTTACTTTCGTATAGAAGCTATATATTCTAGAACACTAGAATGGTAAAATAGAAAATTGATATACTCTCGCATACAAAGCGATTTATTCTAAGGTTAATATTTATTCTCGTTTGGTCGAATCTACCCCTAGCAAAATTATATATGAGTCGTTGTCCAAAAGGGATCATCTAATAAAATTTCATCACACACCATTATATGCGAATCGAATAATCTTTCCAATAATGAGTCGCGACCATCTCTCATTCCTACGCGGGGTTATTCGCGCAATGCACTCAATGCGATCCCGGGATCAGCGCGGGATGCTTAGATCCCGGGGTGATTGGCAATGGGCCGGGATGTGCGCCAATTTTAATAGGATCTTTCGTAAGGTGCGCGCTGTGCGCTCAAGAGGTTCAGGTGCGGTAACTATTTTTGTTAGATTTTTTAAGCTATTGCATAGCTTCCGTGGTCCGTGGTCGAGTGGCTAGCACGCTGGTTTCAAGCGTCGCCATCTCGTGAGGTTCCGGGTTCGATTCCCGGTCGTCCCGAATGTAGAAAAGGATATTTTCTATATTGTCTCGGGTGTGGGTGTTGTGGTACCACCGTTGTGTCTGATTTCCATAACACAAGTGCATTGGCTACTTACTTTGGGATCAGAGCATAGTATGTGATTGGTGTCGAATAAAAATTAAACTCTAAACTCTTCTATCGCGTGCCTTGAGCGTGGAGACTGAATCCAAAAATTCCGTAACGAAAATAAGCTAACACCCCCCACTCCGTCCGGCACAGCGGTGATACTTTTTAGTTTTTCCATCTATTGATGAATAGCAGAACTTTTAATGACTTTTTGAAATATCACGCTTGTCTCTTTAGTTCAGCAACCCGCCTTTAGGTGGCATTGGTTGTATAAATAAAAAAATGGTTATAATTGCATAAGATGATAAAAAATGTAACTATGCAATAGCTTTACCGCTGCAGTCTCCGATTGCCACACGTATTTTTAAATGCTCTTTCAAAATCACCTGTCCTGTTAGGTTAATATTTACCACAATATAATCACAAGTATGATGATTTTCTGGTTACTTCGCACTTATCAACATGATACAAAGTAAATAAAAATCAAATTTCTTTTTAACTTACTCTATATAAAACCAAATTACCGTGGACACTTTGAATCGAAATCGATCCGATTAAAGTTTTATACTTATTCAACTGTTTCTGATTACCGTCGCACCGTTATTCATCGAGCATCGCACTCGGTATAACGTTCATTTCGACAATTTGATCGCGCGTTATCGCTTCGACAACTCGCGTTTTGATTTTGTGTAAAAATGAATTGCTTATCGCGTGCTTAGTGATGTGAGAAACGTTTTAAAGAGGTGTTCGGTTTGAATCTCTTTTCAAATAACCCGTTAAATGGAATTGTGAGATCAGAAATATAATAATACCAATATTTGGTTGAAATTGTGGCTTTAAATAAATAAACACTCACGTGCGTTGCGTCCATGGTTAAATTAGGTGTTAATTAATCCAAATTGAGGAACTTACCTGAAAAAGAAAAAAAAAACAACAATTTAAAATAATGCCGGAACAAAGACATTTAAGCTTCGCAAAGTAATCACCATAGTAGGTACCGTTACCAAAGGTAATTTTTAATGATATGATCACGTTTATTAAAATGATAATTAATAATCATCAGTATCATCATCATTATCAGCCAAATGACGTCTGCTGCTGAACACAGACTTCCCCACGCTTTTCCACAGCGAACGATCAAACTAATACCCAAACATTATTGGCGTTACATAAACACACGTAACCGTACAACTTTCAAAAAGCATACACATTTTAAAACTACCTACTTTTAAAGAAAATTACTTATCTCCTTGACACTCAAAGAACATACAAAAATCTAACCCCTCCGTCGCCGTTAAAATAATTCAAAATAAAATCATCCAGTACTAACCGCAGTACAACGGCCCGTCCCGGAGGACAGAGGACGGAGTCCATTGGAATTCTTTATAGAGTGAAGCGGATTTAATATCGGGAGGAATGTCACACGCAAACCGGCGACTAGTCGCGGAGTGCGTGCGATTAATCGCAGTATTTGAAAGGTTGAAAAGAGTGCCTACTTGTCTGTTAGCAATGAGGCAAGAAAAAAAGTTCAAATACATGTTTAAACAATACTTTTTTTCTCTTTGTACAGACTTATGAATAACTGGTAGCAAATGCTTTAAGCATTAAGTCCGCCATATGTGTACTGTTTGTTTGTGCATTAATTTTTTAAATAAATAAATACACCAGATGGAAAAATAGATTCAAAAGACCTCAATTTACGGCTTTAATTTATTGAATAACATATATGTTACTCATCGAAATAAAACACTTTTTTATGGATTAGGTAGTAGTGACCGTGAACCACAAACGCTGTAAAGTGTTCGAAACGCCGGGATAAAATTAATAAACTCGCGAAAAGTTAAACTGTAAAAAAGTGTTTTATTCCAATGAGTAATATTCGCGTAAACTTCAGAAACAAGTATATATGTTACTCATTATTCTTGAGATTTTTTTATTCGAATCAACTTAGAAATTACAGATAAACATGTTCCGGATAAGCTGCATGAAATGATTGATAATATTTTTCAGTGTTTAAGAATCATTTATTTTTTTCCTTAATCTACATATTATTTTGCATGTATTGCGTCAGTTTACGTAAAAAAGTCGCGCATCTGTTACCTGCACGATGTCACCTCAACCCTGTCGGCGATTCAAGATTTTTATAACGCCCCCGCGCCCGTGATCGAATTTTATTTTACCAAACCACCAACTTTTATTGCGACCAGTTACTTGTAGCCCTATCTTCCCTATTTATATTTTATTTAACGTCCACTCACTGGATTTGCATGGATTTGATCCCCTTCCCGATGATAGCACTGGATTTGGGCGAAACTTTTTATGTTCGCGGTCGTTTTGATGTTCTTTAATTTATAATAAACCGTTACACGACCTTTTCGGCTCCCTTTCTGTGGGTTTAGGACAATTTGATATTGCCTTTCATCGTGTAATCGTTCGTTCCTTTACGAGCATATTAAAAGGCGAGTTGTGAATAAACGTCGTAGAATGAAGACGGTGTTGTATAAAAAACAAATCGCGGTCTCGGCCCCAGCGGTGGAAGACAGACTGGAAACGAGCAATATTGTTGCCCTCCGCAATCTCGAATCCGACCGAATGCCTAAGATACTTATGTAAATCGGACCAGACTCCCGCTTATTGTATATCTAATTTGATTTCTTTTGCAATACCGTGATGGGATTCAACGAATATTGGTCGTACCTGGCCGGGTTATAACGTGGGGTCGAAAATGCCTGCGGTGGCGTTCGGGGGTTAAGTTATCAGTGATAGGGATAGTTCCGCGGCGACTTTTTAAAATATTTATGAGAGACCGAGATGAGAGGTCGCGTTTGTTCCCTAATCCAATTTCGGGTTATGTCTTGGGTAGTCAGTTATTCGGTTCGGAGGGCTGTTTTTGTATGTATTTAATTAGGGGATGGTATTCATGGCGTGTGTGCGGACACATCTGTTTTTGATTTTGATGACGCCGATACATGGAAGGTGTATCTCGGTTTATTATAATGGAATCAAATACTTTCGAAAAGGGTCAGGTAAGTGGCGTTTCAAATTGGTTGGGTTTTGCGTGGTTAGTAAATGTCACGTAAAAATGAGAATACACTCTACCATACGTGACTAAGGGCTACAAAAACCAAAATTGTGTATTACTAATTTGTAAGTTATGATCGTTAATTGTATTGTGCAGTCACTTAAAAGCTGTAAAATACACTGCAGTGCAAATTAATGGAACAACAAAACTTGATCGAACTTACAACTTTTTTCACGATTGCACAAAAATGTTGTTTCAAATAGTCTAAAATAAAACTTCTGACTCGTTGCCAGTTAATCTCACAACTGGGGGGCGTCACGCTACAAACTTGTATTTGCCAGACTAATTTATTGCCTCCTTGGGTAATTAAGATAACTAGATAGAAGGGCTTTGATATCTCGTCAATCCGCTCAATGGGTGAAGTTTTTGAGTTATGGTTTCCTTTTTTAGGCAGAGGGTGTAAAAGATTATTATTCGTATTGCTATGAGTCACATTGTAAGTTTAACAATAGACCGCTTTACAAACAAGCTACGAAAGTAAAAAAATAATACAGTTATTTGGTTTCTTATTGGATGTTATTGGAAGAGTTTGGGAGAGGCCTTTGCCCAGCCGTGGGATAAAAAACGGCCAACAAAAAATAAAGTTAAGAAATTTAATGTAAAAAGAAAAAAAATAACAATGATAGTATCAGAACTATTCAACCATTAAAAATTATATAAAATCTTTACTTTATGTATTGATTTGATGTATTAAATCAAATAATGTCAATTTAGTACCAATATTCATGCTGGTTTTCAATAAAAATCTTTAGACGCGTTTTAACAAACAAACTATTAACAAGTTTAATACAGTCTACAGAAACCGCTTCAAAATTCAAATTAATCTAATTCAGAAAGTTACACTTCCAATAAATAAAACAAGTGGTTTACATAAAAGTATCGGCAAGGAGTAAAGGCACATTAAGTAAATAAATTTAAGGCAGATTTATGAGAATTACAAACATAGTTAAAGTAACAGACGAAAATAAAGTGATACTACCTATTGTATGAAAGTATGACGAGTTTTTATTTATTTATTAATGTACTTTGACTTTTTTTCAATTATTTTGTTGAACCATCATACGGCTAGGACTTAGCTACACTACAGCATTTTTTTCGCAATTAGATTAAATTTACGAACTAAACCTTTATTAAGAAACACTGAGAGCCACATTTGTTTACAATGCTTATTGATTGGGATCAAAAATCTCTCTCTTATAAGGCAGATTAAATGTCCAATTTCTCTGTCCGCCAGTGTAAATCAGTTGAATGAACCGTTCGGAAACGCTCTACGTAGTGGTCTTACTCTGTTCAAAGTTTTCAAAATTCAAAGGTTCTATCCATCTCTCTCGCTCCTACTCGTTAATATACTTGAGAGAGCAGGAAGGTTGGTAGTAAATATACGTGGTGTGTATTACAGGGTAGGGTCCTAAGCGAGTCAACGCAGTTGTAACTGCGACGTCAACTTAATTAAAACACAGAAAATTTGCAGATTTAAAAGTTGTTAGGAGCGTGGGGAGAAGCGGAAGCGGGGGCGATATGGGAGTTGAGTTTTTCGCTTTTGTGACACGATACGTGTAGGAGTGCACGCTTGGATAGTACTACATGTTCTCAACGTTTGAGAATTACTTCGCGGATCTAGAAAGAGCGTTATACTTTACAGGCAGGTCTAGGATGTGATAGAAACTCCAGCTTTAAGAGTTGAGTTCTTATATTGAAAGATAAAATGATGAGAATGATATTCGGCATGACATTGTTTTCCTCGATTGATTTATCTTATATCTGGATGACCGAACTTTGCCTGGTATTTTGTTACAAAAAGAGGAAAAGTTAAAAACACTAACATAACAAAAAATATATCTGTTGTACTGTGATTTGAATTCGATGTCCATGTTCCGTGACCGCCTAGCTTAGTCGCTAAGCTATATATTTAATATTTATTGACATAATTTTCTGAAAATTAAATCAAGGATTTTTCCTCCGACATCCCTTATATACAAAATTTCATAAAAATCGTAAGAGCCGATTCCGAGATCCAGAATATAATTAATATAATATATATTTGACACCGATCACAAAGATTGCATGCACAACAGTGTTACCACAACGCTCAGACCCGAGACCGTATAGAAAATTTTGATGTCCATGTTGACCCGACCGGGAATCGAACCTGAGACCTCGGAGCGGCGACGCCTTAGAACCAGCGTGCTTAGCCACTACATCACGGGGTCGTCAAATATGTTTATATAAAAGAATTGCCTGTTTAAATTAAAGGATATGATTCGAAATCTGTACGAAAGTGAGCTTAGTATTTATATGGTGCAACTTTGCCTAATAAGATCTTATAAACTAATTAGCTTTTATCCGCTAATCGTTCTCTACTCTGGTCAAGCACCAAGTCAAATGCACGCCTGTCGAACTGCGAGTAACTTGCGAAATATGAATGCTAATAACCTATTTACAGCGAAAGCGCTCAATTTAGACCGAGACTCAATTAAAGTTGCCATTTAAAAATCAAGCTTGTCCATACTAGTGTATAGGTACGTTTCAGTCTCACATAGCTTGGTAAAGAGTGATGATATAAAACACTTGTTCCTAAATCTCTCTATTAAGATACTCTACTCTTGACGACCTCCGTGGTGTAGAGGCTAAGCACGCTTCAAGGCGTCGCCGCTCCGAGGTCCCGGGTTCGATTCCCGGTCGG
This sequence comes from Pyrausta purpuralis, assembly GCA_963924145.1. Lineage (NCBI taxonomy): Eukaryota > Metazoa > Arthropoda > Insecta > Lepidoptera > Crambidae > Pyrausta > Pyrausta purpuralis. The sequence goes on from OZ001649.1 coordinate 27,354,384, forward strand.
GTCAATATAGAAATCATAATTTTCTATATTGTCTCGGGTCTGGGTGTTGTGTTACCACCGTTGTGCCCGATTTCCATAACACAAGTGCAATAGCTACTTACTTTGGGATCAGAGCAAATGTATGTGATTGGTGTCCAATATTACTATATACTATTGCTATATTACTAATCTTCAATCTCACGGTCAGCTTCCATAGAAGGCTGATATATCGCACAACCTAATCAATAACAGTTTTTCTTCTTTGCAATCTATATAATAAATAAATGTTTTTATTTTCTTTCACAAAAATAGGCATTACATGATTAAAATTGGTTTGAAACTTAACAAGGTATGAAAAGTCACGAGTAAATAGAATGAATGTAACCATAAGAAGTGAAGGAGACAGATATAGAGTTTGTATTATAAGACAATTAGACAGAGTATAAGAAGATAAACACTGAAAGTCAGATTTCCAAATTTACTACATACCTGCTTATATCCGAGTAACATTGATGCACATTGCAAAGTGCAAAAAATCGAACAAAATTGTCTTTCGGACGTCGGATTAGAAATTACGAACGCCGAGTTACCGAGTCTGTTTACGCCAGTAAACTTTGTATTTTCGTCACTACCCTTACTTCATCTGTTCAGTTTTCATTTACGAAAACTGCACACACGTCCAACTTAGTTCCGTGACACAACTCTTTTTTTACAGCAAAGTTGTGTTCGCGTCACTACCGTCTGTTCTTCGTCTATTTCCGAACTGTCACTTGAATTAACCCGAAGGGCGATTAGGTATTAAACTCGATCCCTTTCGTATTGCTATCGTTGAGTTATTCGTTAATGACAACATTTAGATTATTTGTTTTATTTTATTGTAATGTTTGTTTGACCACTTACTGTGTGACTAGCATACTGGCGCTTTGGGCGACTGTACGTCAGTAGTTTACTGTTAAATAAATGAAATGAAATGAAACATATTGAAGAATCTTACTGCCACCTGCCAACGCGTAAACAAAAGATCGTCGGTAAGGAAGCAGGATTAACGCCATTGAAAATTTTCAGGAATGGCTTCTTAAAAATGTCTGTCTAAGTGCGCTTCCACATAAGAGCGACAGCAACGCTGTTGGTCTAATGTAAAGGCTTCATCATCATCATCATCATCATTATCAGCCAAAGAACGTCCACTGCTGCGGTCTGCTTGCACACACTAGCGGTCTGCATCCGGTTTGATCCTGCGATCTTTATAAGGTCGTCTGTCCATCTTATTGGTGGATGCCCTACGCTGCGTCTTTGGTCGAAGGGTTTCCAATGTAGAGGCTTACTGCTGTCATTTATATATGAAATTATCAGCAGCGCGGCTGTTGCGCGACCGTCGCACTGCTAAAGTCACCTAAGTGTGAAAGCTCTTAACGGTCAAACTGAACATGAAATTAAATTGCCATGACATGGCTGGCCTTGCGTTTATCATTTCTGTTGCAAGCGCTTACTTCTATCAAACAACACTATTTGTATTCGCTTATTCTGACAGATTTTTGAAAGCTGTGGTTTAAGCCTGACGTTTTGTGCGCTATTTTACTGACAAAAACTCAAACTGTTTTTGTGAGCATTACGAATTGCATTGCAATTGCCTTAGTTTATTAATTACCTAATACCCTTTAAAAAGCCACACTCGAACTTCGGAGACCTTCATTCGCGTCATTTCTCTATTAGCTGCGACTTTAATGCGCAAAGTTGTCGCGTGACGGAGACAGTGTGGCTTGCGAAGGGATTACGCTTGATGGGTTAATTGAGGTTCCGTATGCTCCAACAATATTTGCTCTGATAGGACATAACTAGTACATAGTTATTTTGTAAAAAAAAAGTTTTTTGTTTAATTTTAAAATACTTGCCTAAAAAGTGAGTTTGTAAATTTAAAGTGGCCTTCTAAAGAAAACCGGACAACTTTGTTAGATAATGTCTTCCAGAAAAAGTATGCATTTGTCTATTTTATTCAAAATAATTTTCTGCTGCTTAAATGGCATAATTCTAATGCATATAGCTGAAAATTCGCGTCAAAGCTAATTCTTTTATTTATTTACTAGCGGTCCCCTGTAACTTCATCCGCGCGTTTTGAGTTTGATCTAATCGCAGCGTGATGTTTTATAGCCTAAAGCCTTCCTCGATAAATAAACTATCTAACCAAAAAAATATTTTTACCAATTGGTCCAGAAGTTCCGGAGGCGCGTTCAAACAAACTCTTCAGCTTCATTATATTAGTATATATTTAACAACCAACTAAAAAAATGTCAACAATAAGTGAACGGTAGCTCAGAGCGCCACTTAACGCCTGGCTTAGCAGAGGTTATGCAGCTCAATGCATTTTTCCACCGTCTAAAAAGATGTTTTACAAAATCCTTTCTTAATACTAACTCAACCTTATGAAAACTATTAACCCTTTTGTCGCCGCACGCCACAGAACCCCTGCTTTTTGCCCGCAGCCTTAGTCCCCAACTCATTCCGTGCTTGCCAGTTGTTTTTCCGCGCGGATTGTAACCTGTTAATTATACGGTAATTAGCTTTCGGATTACTCAATTCTGAATGCTTTGACTAGTTAGATGTTCGCAGTTGGTTAGCTTGTTTTATTGTTGCAAAGTTAAATTGACAATTCTGCAGCTTATTACTGAAAGTTTGACCGTTGCATGACTGTATTGCACGTCGTTTGAACCTGTTTTTACATGTTTAAAAACGAATTCACAAAATAGCTTTCTTTATAAAAAAACATGCGCAATACTAATTCAATTAATAGGAATATCATAAGAAAATGCAATTGTAAAGCATGTACTTCAGTCACCAATCACAGACTTAATTGATTTATATGTGAAAAAATACAAAGACCAACTAAACAGCACAAATGCAGCACGTCACAACAAAATCAACCCTTCACACGTATGCAGTTGATCGGGGGCTAACGTGACGGCATCGATTGAACCCCCACCCCACCCCCCACTGGGTGGAAGAAAGCTTTAAAAACACAGCGTCTCCGCGACGGACGGACCAATACGTCCCCGGTCGGCCGTCGATTACCGACGCCTGCATACGGTGGAGGGTTAGAAAAGAAATCCGGAGGTTTTTTTCATGGTTTGGTTGGAGAACGTGTTAACAGGTTTTATACTCGTAAGAAAAGGAAATCAAATGATCAGTGATACAACAAAAAGCTTCTATATACTACTTTGTTCTTTAAAAAAAGCGATTGATATTCGGTCTGAGGGAAAAAAGTGTTAAAAAGGTATATAATTACGAAAAATGAGCACAATTTGCGCTGAAACTTTGTGGATGATTTTATCCGAGTTCATGAAGATTAAAACATAGAGATGAATGGCATATAAATGTGCAGAGCACCATGATTCTTAAAATACTGATAGGCTGCTATGCACTATTTATAATGTACTGAAACATGTTATTATTATAATCTGGGATGTATTTTTTTCACTGTCCAGGATTATAATTGAAGCTAACTACAAAGTACCTGGCTGCAAATAAGTTGACGTTGAAAGAGAAAGTTGTTCAAGATGAAAGAGGGAAAAAATATTCAGTTTTATCTTACAGTATATCTTGTATTTATAGGGCTTTTAAAAATTGTTTCATAATTTTGAATTTACCAACATTTGGTGCATAACAAAATCCGTTCATTCTTAGCGCGTTTCTGCTGACGGTAACGTGTGTGTGTGAGCACGAACACACTTCGAGCTCAGTAATACAACATTCGTTATTTTTCGCCACCTACTCGTATTGATTAGCGCTCATTGGTGCAGCGCTGTCTAGCGCTTCACTGCAGCGTTGTCACGTATAATGACGTCATTGCTTTAAGTCCACGTACGCAGTACAAAGTAAACGTTTAACCGGAGGTGAAAAGCTTACTCTGTACCATCAACTGAAAAGCAAGAGAATACATTACTCTGACTTTTAATTAGATAGACCAGAATGACAGCTTTAATCGTACTTTTTGTTTTTTAATGTTGCAAGCGTAGTGCCAATAGTGTGGTTATCATTCAATTGAACGCAAATAATTGAATTTGTGATATGAGTTTTCAATATCATGATTTTACTCATTATGATTAAGCATACATGTAAAACATTACATAGAGCTATTAATGAAAGAAATACATAAAATAGCTCTTGTATGAGTAAACAATTTAAGACTTGCGTATTGCGTAAGAGTATTCGTATTAATACTCTTGTAAGTTTTGAAGTACTTTATTTTTTTACGACTTTCTAGAAATAATGATAATACTTGTAGGAAATATGTTTTCAAAGCATAATTTGTCCTTTTTGTCAAAACATGCTTTTACTTCGTACAATACAATGACAACTATTAAATTATACCATAATCGAATTCGAAACCTATTTGAATAAGAATCAAATTTAATTACGAAAAATTGGCATCCCACCAAATGTTATTTTGCTGTATCTAATTAAAAATCAGAGTATAGACATACAGCGGCGTGTCTGCCAATTTCGTGCATATTGATATAACTAATTTTTACTGAACTTAGTACTGTCTTAGCTCTCATCACTTTGTATACTATTTGTTTTACTATAACTAACAAAAAAAATAAAGTATAATGTTAATAGAATCAAGACATCGCTTGCATTCTTTTCACAATCCTACAACTGACATCAAAGCTAATCCGTCCCGCCTTGGAGACTGACGGGCAAAGAGCAAGCAAAGACTAGAGTTGACACACAACAGAGGGTATCGAAACTATTAGTGGTAAAATGACAATAATTTTGATGGAAACCGATATATCTGAATCTCAAAATGCTGTTTTTCTTTCGCCACCGGATAAAAAATATTTACTTTATAAATCACTTTAAAACTTAGCTCAGTCGTTTAAAAAGTCTACAAAGTGTAAAAAAAAATTTTGCGTCAAAAGCATACTTATTTTTTAAAAATATAAAAAAATGTGACAGAAGTCATAGTTATGCTCATTCAGTCACACTAACAAATCACTAGTTTGGGAGATGTCACTAGTTGTATGAAAAAACGTGACAATTTAAAGGCTAACCTGCCCTATAAACTAGGATAATTTAGGCCGATCCGCACACTGCCGACAGCTACCGATCAGTAACGTTTCTATCAGTGTCAAAAATGATAATGAAAATGATATCGTAGCATATATTTTGTAAGACGCAATCCGCACTTGTCAGTAACAGTGATCACTGAAAGTCACTGGCCGGCACTGTTGTGTGCCTAATTATATTAATAATATAACATTAATAACTAGTTTCGTATCTCTCTATAGAGCAGAAGCTCTATGACAGGCGCAGACGAGACAGGCATAGACTAGACAGAGCAGTCGGGGCGTGTTCTTTGCGAGACCCGCTGCACCGTCTTGACGTGACAACTGTCACGCGCACTCACCATCCAGGGCTGTCTCTGGACGGTTTTGTTTCCATTTTCTGACTGAAAGTCCTCGCCGTTTGACTACAATTTCGATAACTGTTTTTTGGTAAATTATTTTTATTAAGCATTCTCTAACAGTGAACTTAAGGTCTGAATAGGGGATACAGGCGGTGCAAAACGGTGGCAGAATAAATGAAAATAATAAAAAAAAGCTTTATAATAACTATATTTTGATTTTATTTTATTGTCAATGCTTGTATGTAACCTGTTGGTGTACCAAATAAAATAAAATAAAATGATCAAATTGGATCCATGTCTATTATTGGACTTCAAAGTAAGGCCGGATTGAGTTCAATCTACTATTCTTAAACCAAGAATCATGCATGAGAGGTAGGTACTTTTAATAAACACCACTGTATTTAAAAAAAAAAGTGATAATGTTTGTTGCAACTAATATTTATATCAGTTATAATATTGATTTACCAACACTTTCCAATAGAATCGAAGCACAGTGAGTTCGTAGTCAGAAAAAAATGAATGGGATGACATTTACACTTTTAGTTCAAATGATCGAACTTATCAAGGGATGCAATGACTTTAAGTGTTCAAGATTCAACTTAATCAAGAAGTATTCTGCGGTTATGATACATACCTTACACCGAAACGACACAATTTTATAAACGAATAAACTTACCGCTTCTTCATGAACTGTAACCAAACTAGCAAACAAGAAAAGTCCACAAGACAAAGAAATGTGGGCGTCGGGAACGAAATGAAAAACAGGCTGCGGGCTGCGCCTAGACTAGTCTTGATTTGAGAAAATTAGGTCTTTGTAGGACGCAAATTAGCTGCCCTGTCATTTGTTTTGTGATTACTTGATGTTGTGCTTTCTAATTAGGTTTAACAAAAGAGAAGACAGGGGCGCCATGCTTAGCGACTTCTAATTCATGAGGTAGCACTACATTTAATGTGCTCTATGCTTTCATCAGAGCAAATTCTGCATTAAGTTCAGATTCAGGTATTCAATTATAATTAAACTGCAACTTTCTTCAAAATTTACTATTTAAGATAACAAGTTTGGACTTGAAACCAATATTACGTACTTGCCAATGTGCTTAAATGATAAACGAACACGCATAAAGCATAAAATATGGATAGTAACTAGTACAGAAGTCAAACTACATACAAAACGAGCTCGAACAACGCACACATAGACACCGCTCACGGACAAGAGATCTCGGAACTTCTCGGGACAGTGCGAGCGCGAGTGCCGCCCGCTTGAGACACGCGTCTCGAAAGGGTTTTGTAAGGTGAAAACATGTCGTTAGATGACTTTCAGCTCTTTTATATACATTTTTCTTATTCTGAAACTGTATAAACGATGTTACTTAATTTTTGTAAAAAAATACGTAAGATGAAATCATGTTTTTTTTTAAATATATTTATGACCTATTGTTTATTTATGTAACTATATTGTGGAATTTTACTGTCATTCAATTTTGACGACCCGTCTGGTGTAGTGGTTGAGAAATCGCCTACTACGCAGCGGGTGCGGGTTCGATCCCCGCACAATACAAACATTTGTGTGCATGAACATGTCTGTTTGTATTGGTCTGGGTGTTTTCTATGTATATTATGTATGTATTTATAAACAAAAAGTATTTAAGTATTATATCCGTTGTCTGGCACCCATAACACAAGCTTTAAGTAGCTTACTTTGGGACTAGATGGCGATGTGTGGGAATGTCCAAAGGATATTTATTTATTTATTTATTTAATAGGATTAGGTCTAAAACGGTTAGATAAGTCAAAAATTTGCTTCAAGATGAAAACCGTTTAGATGGTATTATAGATTAGTTTGGTTATACAAAATGTTAATTCAAAATGTTACATTTGAAATGTTATTGTGTAAGCTTAGTTTCTTGGTTTATAATTTCGTTTCTTATTTTTTATTCTCAATAAACATCAAACGACTTGATGTGAGTGCGAAGACTACTATAGTTAAATAACTATTGTAGTGTATTTAAGTCAAAGTACTTCCCTAGCGCGACCGACGAGTGTTTTTGCCGTACATAAGTGAAGTAATGCATTAATTTGACTTCAGGTTACTGTCTGTATTTTGTGCCTATAGCCTCAAAAAACACTTTTTAACATAAGTAAGCTAAATTCAGAGAACTGCCAACATCCCGCAAAACGATCCTCTTTCAGCCGAAAAAACATGATAATTCACATTCAGCCACATATACTTATCAATCAAGTGACAAACACGAATATCACGTGACAGCCGCGTGACGGATTATCACGTCACTGTCACAAGGCCGTCCTTTTTCGAGTGACGCATTAGATTCGACACGTCGATTCTTGCTCGAGAAATATAACTGTGAGATATTTATTTGGCCTGTTAGCTACTTTCTATACAGAATGAGGTCACCTAGAAAATATTAAGTATTTTTGTGACACTTTACTACCTACAGATACGCACATTACCTTTTAGGAGTTCGATTTGAAAGCATAACTCCTCCATTCATATCTTTTGATTATTTTCTTAAAGTTGTAATTGTAAGAATACAAACACTTTCACTTTGGGTTATTGACTCGTCATCATAATTTCTTTGTCGTTTCCATACAAAAAATAATGTTTTGTGGATTCTTTATCTTAGCATTTTAGTTATTTGCACTACTTAAATAGCTTATCATGAAGATATTGATGAAGCAAAAACAGTCAAGTTAACAGCGTAATAATAGCAGTAATAATTAAAGGTTAATTAACCCCAAATGCATCATCATCAACGGGTAATACAAGTTTGACACAAGGGTGACAGTTAAAATATTGCCTCTTGATTGACGTCTAATCGAAGGGCTTGATTGACGATAGGCGTCAGGTGTCAGGTGGCATTTTAAAGTTAATGAAGAACGGGGTTGCATATAACATCATATTAATAGTTGTGCTACATAATTAAACACAGGCAAAGAAACAGAAGCCTTCAATGAATAACAATCAAACCTAGGGATAGAAAGTATCCGATAACCGTTAAAAAGAACATGAGTGATCTTGTGTTTGGATGCTTACGAAATTTCTATCAATTCTTAATTTCCAGTGACATTATTGACAAATGGTTCTGTCATTGACACCCATAAAATGATTACTTTATATAGCTGCTCATTATTCCCATGATCACGGCGAGTTACCGACTCACTAATCACACGTAACGGTCACCCATCACTCACTGGCTTACACACATCACTCAGACTGACGTGCCAACTTACATTTGCACTAAGTTTCAACTGTATCTCGTTTCGATAAAGCAAATTTTCCTTTGTCCAACCTCACTAAAAAGTTGTCGCCTCTGAGGTCTCTACTCTATCTTGGACTGCGATGTGTCTGTTTTTTTTGTATCGGACAGGGGTCCTGATATATTGGTGGCATCGAACGTATGTCACAGTACGTTATCTAAGGCTCTTAATTGAAGATAATAAGGGGGGACATATGTCTTTGTCGTGTTTTTATGGCGGCGGAGAGGGATAGGTGTTTCACTTTTTCAACTCTCATTAGGAAGTTCGTCGATTAATTTGTGTCGCTCTTACTCTATTAGTGGTGATGATAATGTTATTTGCTCGATGGTTTTGCATTTCATTTTATGTGTCTTCTTTTTTTTTGTTTGGTCGGTTTTTTCATGCTGTCTCTCTTTGAGAGCTAAGACTGAAGAATAGTATTTATCAAGAACACTGTGACAAAGTCGCAATTCTGGGTTTTATTCTTTAGAAATACGTTTAACTTCAAATGGAAAACTATTTCTACTATTACTCACAATTTTCTCGTTTTGACTAAATTCCGTATTTAAAGATTTGGAACTCCAAGCACTGCTTACAACCCTACCACTACTTAAGACCGCAAACAACTAAAATCTCAATCAACCGACCCTCATATAAGTTGAGCAAGACAGAAGTTTATAAATCGCCATTGTTCAAGATCGGCTACCCACCTGCATTCGTACGGCAATATCAATCCATCTGCTGCGCCCCCCTGTCCCCCCCCTGCCACCCCTAGGTGACCAGGGGGTGGCGAAGTTGACGGCACGTCTTTGCCGCTATTTAATTTCGTGTAAATGACACGAGACGTGTCCACGACAGGTCTTTTGGTGACGTTTTAAATTTTGTACATTGATTTTGGGGTGTCGCAAAGAGCTTTGTTTTTTTTTTATTCTTACTGGTATAATTTTCATTGTTTTTGTCACAAAACATTTGTTTTATTTCATAAAAAGTCAGAGTTTTTCTACTGACCACTAAACAATTTACAAGACTCATTCATTACTAACGTATCAAAGGAATATTTATATTTGTTTGAGACATTGTGAAGGCCTTTTTTGTGAAACAAGCAAACGATATAATAACTAATTAGCTCCACCCAACTGTATATCCAAACAAAATTGACCCTTGAACAGAAATTGGAATTGCATTTTTAAATTGTACAACATTTCACAAAAGATGCCACGACTTCACTCCTCCTCAGTCCGTAGCCCCCTTATTATCCGGGAGTGGGGTCAATATGCCCCCTCGCCACCCACAGGGGGTATGTCACGTCACTGTCTCTGGATCGCCATCATGCCCGGCTCTCGTTTGCGTCCTGGCACTTTTAAACTTGAAGGGTTGAAGAACGGAAATATTTCACGTCGTATCTTAAGGGTCGGATAGTTTTATTGAATGGGCAACGAGAGTTTTGTTTCCAGTCAGTGCACCGATTATGAGGTTGGTGATGCGGATAAAAGGGTGGCATTAATGGTATTATTGTTTAGTTCTGTCAATACCTTACACTACCTAGTTATTGTTCTTTAAATGAAGTTTAGAATGCCCTTTAAATGATTATCTTTACTGTTTGTCTGTTCCGGTATTTTTCCTCTGTAATTTTCCCCCTTTTTCCGTTCAAATAAGTGGGATTGCAAGTGTTTCTTTAACTGGTCTCTAAACTCCAGTCAAAGAAACATGCGATTCCAAGAATATACCACACAACTACCCACCAAACAACTAATGCACTTAGCAAAATGCAGCACAACTCCCATCACTCACTCAACTATTTCATAAATTCAGCAAAAAGTATATACCAGCTATGCAATCGCTCCGTCTTGCGTCTCGGTGCAGCAATATCAATCCATCTGGCGGGTGGGCGGAGGGGGAGGGGGGGGGGGTGTCACGTCACTGTCTTAAATGACTGTCACGGGCGCAGTAGAGCGCCATCTCGCGAGAAACGGACGGACGGACGCTTTGATATTACGTCGTTATTTGTTATTGCCTTGCACTGTTTACGGAGTAATTTTGTAATTGCGCTGCAGTTTCTTTTGGTTTGGTTAATTGGTTCTGTTGAATTGGGTTTGGGTATTCTTAATACAAGTACCATCTAAGAGTATGAATTTTAAGGAGTATGAATTTCAAAGATGAAGAAACCTTCTTATGTAGCGACTTATTTTGAACTGAATTCATTAAAAACAGTTTGTTTATGTCAGGCAATATGGGAATGATTAGTCTTTAATAGACCATATTAGAAGCTCACTGAAAATAAAATCCATATTGCAAAAATTATTTTCATATTTTATTCTATTCAGGGCCAATTTTACTGACTTTAGACTTATTCGACTGAATAAATATAAAACAACCAATTCTAAAATTACATTTACATAAATGATTGCTGACAAATAGGTGACGTTTTCAAATTGGGCGGTTAGTTTTTTATGCGACTCATATTCCTTATCTGACATTGGAAAAATCAGGCCTTATTAAGAAAACAAGCACAAAAAGGTGCTAATAACAGGTGTCCCTGTATTTTAAATTAGTTTAGTTTGGACATTAAAAAAAGACTGCGCTCTGAGAAAACACCTCACGATAGAAGTGATAATAACGAAAAGAAGTGTACATCAAAAGCATCTCCCCATTGACACCCCGCCTTAACTCAAAAAGCATCACCGGCAATACCAAACATGAACAAACACAATATTAGCGGCAAGTTAAAACATGCCAACCGTCGGGGCACACTCTTGCATTATCAACTCGCGTCGAGATGACGCGAGCATCGTCGCCGTGTCGCTAGCAAGTTTGCCTTCCATCGGAAATTTCGCTGCAGACTTGCCCAAGTTCGGCGCGAGTGACGAGCGATCAGGGACTCTGGAGTTGACGGCAAAAGTGCACCCAAACTTTGGACCGTCAGGATTTCTTAGCCCGTTAATTTCGTTCCAGTAACTCGTGTTTGTGAGACGTGTCGGCTGTCGGCGTTTCTTGGTCGGAGTTGCGATCTATTGGCGGAATGCTGAACGGAATTGTCACGGGTGATTTTTGAAATAGATGCTTTTCGTGCTTTCGTTTGTTATTAAAAACTAAAATTTGTATTTTCTACTCATGCGTCATCAAATTCTTCAGGTTTGTCGATTTTGTCTCGTATAAAATATGGTTTCACTATATTTGTAAGGAACTTTAAAGAGCATGAATTGGAAAACTTTTATCTCGTGTTATGACAAGTTTTTGCGCTGAGTCCAGTATCTTATCCCTTACTAACACCTAGTGAGCAGAAGAGACTTTTGACACGTCAGCAGGCCGAAGGACTGTCTTTTTTATTGTATTTAATTTAATTACCTCTTAAGATTACGAAAACTATCGAATATTTATTACTGTTACTTACAGTCAATAAAGGATTGTCATTTTACATATCATCGAATGGTTGAAAGGTCTTACGACTCTGTTGACTTTTTCCACCTTTTTAATACGAGAATCCGATGCATTCTCTGGAATATTAAGTTGATACCTTTTTCCGGCTATTAATATTTTTGCTGGACTATCACTTCTTCCTTGCGCCGAAGGAGAGCCCAAGTGACTCGCGTCACGTCAGCCAGTGGACTGTCTCTCGATGACACGCCTCCGCTGAATTGTTCCACTGGGCTCCGTTCGTTTTGCTATTGATTTTCTGGTGACTTGCTCCGATTTAATTGTTTGTTATTATTAAGAAACGACTACAACAACGAATAAGGAGTTAGCATTTTGATAATCTGGACCAAAATCTAGCTACATTTTTTTATAATCTTAAAGAAATTAGAACAGGTTGAAGGACAGATTTGAATATTGACATTGCCTTGAATCTTGACGTCAGGCCATAACAATAATGTTTCTTTAAGCTACGTTGTCACTGTTTTTTTTTATAAATCATCCAAGCTGGACAATCGAATACCCCCATTTATTGGTAATATCTTACAAATCGAAAGGGGAAAACCAGTTTCATATTAATAACCGTCATCTTATAACTGTCTCGCGCCCTTTAAGCGGAGTCCAAGTCGGCCGCGTCACTCCAACGCTGATGACAGCCCGCGACACGTCCCGGAACGGAGTGACGCGCTTATTTTAGGAGTGACGGAATTGTCACGATCAGGTTTAGTATAAGCAGAAATTCGCGTGGGTAAAAATATTCATAAAAATGTTTGTTTCTTATAATATTTGTGTCGTATATTTAGGCGATGCGAGATATTTATGGTAATTTTATGAATCAGTGGAGGCAGTAGTTGCAAAATTCACGAGTAGTGAAATAAATACAATCATTATAGAAATTTTGGCCCTAATTAACCAGCCTAATTCAAGCTATATAGCAAGCTATCGCTTGATAGGAGCATCATAAAGAGAAAGATTGAAGGAAAAAAGTAAGTCCTGCAATAAGCAACCCAGGCCACGGCAATGTTGGACGTCGAGTCGTACCACGAGGTCAAAGGCATGGCTTGGAATAGAGAGAAATGGAGAAAACTTCACCTACTAGAACTCGAAGAGCTCTTAAGAAGGAGAAATTAAAAATAGTTGTAAGAGATACGTTTTAGGCTCTTAGCGTCTTTTTACATGAGCTTTACGAATCATGCTGCAAATTCCTGCAATGTTGTGAAATAGTATAAACTCGCTGCAACACCCACAAAAACAAAGAATGCAGCTGTCCCGACCACTGCGCTTGAAGTGACGGGCGTCCTTCGCAGCGTCGCTGGAGTGACGGGACGTCGCAGCCCGAGTCTTTATTACTTAACGGGTAGAGGAGTGTATTGTGAATGTTTAGAAGACACTTCATTTTAAAAGTTGTTTATTAAAATATATAAAAAAATGAGCCTTTTCTAACTACACATACCTGTAACCGAGAATGATGAAATCCTCCGTTTGACTTTAATGAGAAAAGGGTTTTAAGCAGCACGTGCAAACTACTCTTTGCGTTATGAGGAGTTGCTTCTGACTTCAATAGTTCAATACCTTTGCAAGATTTAGACATAAACCCATTAAAAAGACTTTTTTCATCTAGTTCTAGAAGAAACAAATTAATTTGGATCCAGTGCATGACTTGCGCGTAGACTTTTAGTGTGGTACGTTAATTTTGACATACCAATTCACATATTCCACAGACGACATAAAATGATATCACAATGCCGTCCAGCTATACACACCTCTTCACAAGACCGCTTCTGTCTCTAACTCCTTCACCCTCAGTGATATAAGACTCTGGAACTCCCACCCTGATACCATCAAGACTTCATCGTCTAAATATTCCTTAAGACTAATAATTCCTGAGTAAATGCTCACGAATAGACTTCTAAGCCATATTCTTCTAAGAATACCACGTGATTCTTGATAAGGTGTCTCCTTCTTTATTTCCCCTATTATAATTTCTGTTTTTTTTTTTATAGCTTTATTTGTTATGTTTGTGTTTTAAATATGTTTTGGGAAAGGTAAGGTTTGAATGGGAGGGGATTTGATGCATGGGATGGAATCCAAGGACAGACCGAGATGTGGTCTGTCCTTAAATCACTGTAGGCCCCCGAGGCGTCAATTTGAGGACTTCCATGGGGGGCCAGGGTGGATAGGATTTAAAAAAAGGGGCAAGGGAAAGAGAGGAAGAAAGGTGTTATGAAGAAAGGTAAGGAAAGGAAAGGAGAAGAAGATATTATATACAATAATTAATATATATACATATATATATTAAGTTATTATGTTAAATATATATGTGTAAGTACAATTATTCTTAATTATGATTGTTATTAGAAAAGGTATCTTGGGGTTGGCAGTTAGCAAGTCCAGTTGGATGAGCTCCAAATAAGTGCAGCCAATCTTCTCCTTGCGATTTCGGGCATCCGGTCCTCCAGTCCCAGGCCTAAGGTCATCGGGTCCAGTCTTCGTATCAATTAGCCTATTGTATGTATTCAAATATGTTTAAGTAGGTTTATTTTCAATTATTTATGTTAGTATATTAGTAGCTTAAAATTAAATTGTTGCTTTTGTGTTATTTTACGCCTCCTCAATCGTTTCTGCTTCACCCAATGGTTGACTGGTAAAGAATGCTTTGAACATTAAGTCCGCCATTTGTACTTTACTTTTGTCAGTTCAAAAAAAAAATTAAATTAATAAATAAATAACACTTTTGCACAATAATTAAAATAAGACGTTGCTCGCGTAAGACTGTCACGGCGCGTCACAGTGCGCGGAATAATTCCTAGAGGAAGCTGTACGTTGGAGGTTGACGCTTAGACTGTCTGTAGTTAACACTTTACTTGAGCCCTGGTTTTGTGGCATAAATGAGGCATTATTTAACGTTTTCGCTGTAAAAGATACCGCACCCGTTTACAGAACTAATTGATACATAATATACAACAATTAAATTAAGACGTCGCTTGCGTCACGCTGTCACGGCGCGTCACGGTGCTCGGGTTAATTCCTGGAGGAAGCTGTCCTCTGGGGGTTGACGCGGGAAGTTGTTCGGTAGTTTACACTTTACTAGAACTCAGACACACCCCCGACGTGACGTTCTTTAACGTGGTAACGTTTGTTGCAGTATTTAATCAAAGTATATTTTTTAAATGAGCGAGAAAGGATGCGATGCGGCTGCCGCTTTCTTCTATAAATATTTAAGACAAGAAGTAAGTATTCAATTCAAATCAATGGAGTTTACAAAGTAAGTTAGTCACAAAGCGTCCTTTAATTTGTAAATAGAGTTTAAAGGAACGCCTTACGCATGCTGTAACGCAATTTTACCTGTGTCATCTTTATAAAAACGTACCATTTGAGAAGTTGATTCTGTTGGCTTAGGAAGTGACAGGTATTAACCGCATTGTAAACCAACATTATTGATTATCTCATCACTTAAAAATTAATGTCTTCATGAGTTTTCTTTGTTATGGCTGTTCAGTTCAACACCTTTTGTACTTAAAGTCAATTTTACAGCCGTCACATAAGACTTATCCGACTGAATAAGTATAAAACGACAGATTTTAAAATGTAATTTACATAAATGGTCGCTGGCAAATAGGTGATTGTTTTCAAAGAAGGTGTTTTGTATAATATTCGGCGAATATTTGTTATGTGACGTTAGTAAAATCAAACCTTAGTAACTTTTTATAACACTTTTCGCTACTTTTGCGACAACAAACGAACGAAACAGTCGCGATGCAGAAGCTGAAACTTGACAAATTATGTAGGTACTGAATTTTGGCGACTGCATCAACCCAAACCGCGTTAGCATCGATGCAGTTGCACTTCTGCATCGTTGTTTACGCGCGACATCGATGCTGAATCTGTTCATAGCGTGAGTCGCGATGCTGTAGCGCGTTTTCAAAACCCGCAACTCCATCGATGTTAAAAGTCGCCGCGTGTAAGGGGTCTTTGTTCTAGCCTTAAAAACTAGTTGGGTACGGACTCGCCTGTAAGAGACAGCTGTCATTTCTGTTTGAGCTGCCCAAGCGTAGAGTGCAGTCGCATCCAGAATTCGGAATGGACAAGACGATTGCTCCAGACCTTTTGTTTTGTTGGTTGACATGTCTGTCGTGGGCTTTGTTTATTTTGCACATGTGTATTTTTTGCGAAAATAAATGTGTGTTATGAAAGTTGATGTGATTCAATCAATTTATTGTTGTAGTTGTATTAATAATGTTTTTTAAAAATTTATTGACTTATCAGAAAATCCAGGGATAACTTAAGACTAGGTGTATAAATATAATACAGCTAGTTTAAAATCAACGTCAATCGAGGCACACGATCTATCTTTTATAATGTTTTCAATCCAAATAGTTTACATATTATCTGAACTATGCAAAAAGAGAAAGAAAATAAAAAAGTGGGTACTTTACTATACTTACAATGTAACAATTATAATAAGTTTAATTAGTTTTTTTTAAACTTTATTGTGATATTTTTACAGCTGATTTCAGCCATCAGATCTAATGGCAGGTTATTTATAAGCCACGGAATCAGTTATTTAAGTCATTCATTGCACTTTAACCACATTAGATTTGATTTAATTGTTTAAACAATCGCTCTAAAACCTGATTAATTTATTTTTGTGGTAAGGACATATATGTTCAGCTTTTAAAGTCGTAACCAAAATTATGAATTTATAAAAAATAAGCGTAACTTCAACATCCACAATAAGCCATTTAGAAACTACTTGCAGTTAAAAGAGAAGTCTTAACACTCTCTTTCCTACCTGCAAATGCAGACTGCTACCTCCATTTTCACCTCACACTCGGGGGTGTATTTAAAGGAAAGTCCAAAAAACCCCGCAGCTAATGTAACGCAAACAAAATTGTTGTTAGGCTGGGTTCATACGCGTCGCCTTTGCGATCGCGCTGACGCGGCCAGACTTCCTTTAGGACGGTGGCGCATTAACGAGAGAAGCGGACAGAACCGAAATTACAATTTATAATTAAAACTTGTTCTGATAATATTATTGGCATAAAAGATCGTTATTATAATGGTAAAATATAGTAGACTAATAAATACCTTATGGTATAAATTTTAATATATTATGGTGATCGATTTACACTTATACGAGATCAAAGGATATATCTATTTACCACAAATACAGTCTCCTAAGCTCTTATTAGTCTGGTCAGGCTGTTGTTCGACATAATCAACAAGAGAGAGAGAGAGAAAGTGACAGAGAGAGAGAGAGAGAGATCCAACGAAAGAGATTTAACAAAATATAAGGGCCTCACCACCATCAACTTCTTCACTTTAAGTTTTTTATTTGAGCTGGTAATTACAAGACGGAGAAATCTACAAAAATCCATCAGCCCAGCAATACTTGCAGCTGCAGTTTTGTGCTAAGAAATCATCGTTACTCGGATACTTACAGTAGGGCTTGTAAATCAACCAAGTGTTTATCACATAATGTTTTAAATTATCTCACAAATTCTTAGCTTTTTTAAGATTTGCTGCTTAGTTTAATGTTACTTAAACTATAAAAACGAATTAAACATCCGCTACTCTCAACACTATACTGTCAACCTTAATACGGTCAGCGATACGATACCCCTCAGCGAATTAAAACCCGCTCAAAGTGAGCCGGCAAAGAAACTCGTGTGCACCGCGTATTTCAGCTTATTTGCAGTGAGTGACGCTTGGCCTTTGAGGAGTGTAAACGGAAGGACGGAAAAATGCTTTATTAAAAAATAAATACTAATTCTTTTGTCCAGATAATTTCTGCTCCGTATAAAGAATAGCGAATAGTATCAAGTCCCGAGGTATTTCTGCCTTGGGACTGTTATAAATTGTCAGTTACGCTGAAAACAAATTCAGCCCAAAACATTTACTATCAAAATATAACTTTGCATCGTAGTGTAAAACTATTTTATGTTATTTGTAGCAAATCTATAAACTACCCCTTGATTTTCACCCATAGCCAAACACTGCTGATTTCAAACTCCAACAGTGAGTCACAAATGTACAGTCGCGATCAAAAATCGTTCGATTTTTAATTAGCAGATCACGTGACTCGCCTGCAAAGCGGACTTACGTCGCTCCACAATTAGTTTTCTGCTAATGAGTCGCCTTTGACTATTGCACACTCAGAAGTTGATGGGCGTGTCTTTTAAAGTACTCTTCTAGATATTCGAATTACAGTAGGATGCTATCAATATTAATTATTCACTTATTAGTGGTTGCCGGTAACTTATGCAATTTAAGGGAAAATATGTTGTTTATTATTCTATGGTATAAATGTTAATATTTATGATTATATAATTCATGATGATATACTCTGCAATGATCCCTAACTTTGCCAAATTTGCCAGCTGTTTAAATATTCCTTTCTATCTACAATGTGTTAATTTTACATTTGATCAATCTTTTAGGGAGTGCTCTTATGATGGTTTTGAACAACTTTTGCTATGGGACCAACTTCGAAATCGAGAAAAAAAATCTGCTGTTCCCTACATTTTCCCCAAGATGAGTTTTTGTTTGGAACAGCTGCTTTTTTTCTAATAATAAGGGGTCTATCCGTCTCAAAGCTTGCAACAATCAATATTAGCTTTCACATGTACTCGTGTTCCTATTTGTTTTTGAGATAAATGTTTAACCAAAAATTTGCAAAAGCAGGTTTTAAAGTATTAAAACAACATAATAAAATAGCATAGCTACATATACTAAGCGCGTGTAAGTGACCTCTAGCCATTACCCCGCTATAGTTATGTATTCTTCAACTCAACCCTTCCTGCGCACATTTTTAGAGGCTCTCAAAGAGATCGCCTCAAAGGCCGCGTCACTAGCGCGCCCGCAAATAAGCCCAAATGGAGTGAAACTTCACGTACACTTAGTTTTTTATCAAGTAGCAATAGCAAAATCAATGTAGAGACATGATTTTCTTGTGTTATTTTATCATTAAAGAACCATTTTTTTTTGTGGTTAAGAAAAGCGAACAGCGATGTCTATAAAAATAAAAAAAAAATTACAACTATAAAAAACGAATAAAATGACTTAAAAATATATATTAAATATTTTTTGGCTATCTAGTAACTATACAACATAACTATAGAATACAATAATATAACTTTTTATAGTCAAATGATGCAGAGCCACAATCAAACCATACCTGAATCCCAAAATATCAACCTAACAATCGAATAAGTCATTTTAAAGTTTTCAACCGAATTAAAAAGGAGGTTCTCAGTTTGTATGTATGTTTGTCCGCGAATATCTCGCATTTGGCTGGACCGATTTTTATGCGGTTTTCAGTAAAAAAAATGATATATGAGAAGGTTTTAGTAAATATATTAGTTCAATCAGGTACAACATATCTTAAACAATTATTAACAACGACAAAAAAAAACATAAAAAATGATTCGACTTCAAAAATACTTAAAGGATTAAGAAACGCTAATACGAAAAACAAACTTATATTAAGTCAGTGCATGATATCAACCTTAACGACCAGCAACAGTCTACGAATGCACATCATGCACCGTTCAAATGAGTTTTTAAGTATTAAAAGCAACTATTAAATTACTACAAAAGCTCTCAAAATTCACCTTAGCCATAGCAATTTAGTAGTAAGTGCCAAAACTAAGATAAACTGTCCTATCTTGTGATGAGACTAAATAGACCAAAGCGAAAAGCGAATCATTTCAGCAGTCCGGTCACGTGGCGAGCTCCTAATTAAAAATCGAGCGATTTTCGTTCGCGACTGTATTTCGTTCATTACGTGAACTCAATAAAGATTTTGATTTGGATTATTCGTTCTAAAGGTTAGATGATCATTTTATTTCGTTTATAATTATGTGTTAGTTGGTTCAGTTAGCCGATACGTATCATATTATTTTATGCAGTTCGATTTTTCATATGGTAACTTTCACTAGCAATTTTTATTTATTCGCAAATTAAAGGTACAATTGCTTTTTTTAATTCTAACTACTTTATCGTGATGTATATAATGGTATTGGCAACTTGTATAATTTGGGATAGTATAATTTGTATTGATTGCAATCTTTATAGACGCTGTCATAAAATTCAAAAAGAAATACACTTGACACGCATTTTCGTTCCCAAAACAACATGTTTCTTCCCACACCCAGAGATCGACTTATACAGAATATAGGTAGAATGCTTGTCTCGAATCCAATTCGAAAAACCTCCCTTCAGCACCTCGAAAGCTATCAAATTTTGAGACACACCGATGTCTAAATAAATAAGAAATATCCCGACATCCTAAGGTACACCCGGGCTGTACGTAATTCTTTATAGCCACCCCCCCCCCCCCCCTCCCCCTTTTCCGAAGCTCATGCTTACAAACTGTCGCATTACCCTGCAACAACAATGCAACTCTTGACATGCCAAAACCAACTCTATCACGGCTCAATAAGAGTGACAGAAACCCACACACACATTCACAGAAGTAGTCGAAAAAAATGAACGATTCGCAACCGTATGACAAAGGAATAAGGTTGTCCGGCTTGATTAAGTCTGCATTGTTGATTCGTAGCTAATGACATCGGAAAACAAAGAGGTTTTCTTGCAATGACCCGACTGAGGGCTCCGAGTAGACTGAGAATTAAATGGACAATTCGCAATAAAGACAAATTTCAAATTAGGTATCAGACGTTTGGAGCGTGTTTAATTTTGGTCTTTGACTTTTAACTCATATCTTTGTAGCTCTAATTCTTTAAAGAGGAGACATGCCATTATGGATTCAAAAAAGTGTAGTCACTTTTTTATTGCGGTATCTTCGTGTTTGATTTGCTATTTCTTTTAAATTCAACAGTAATCAGGTTATTTAAATTGAGGCTGATTTTTCCACCGACAGACAAGGAATATTTATCAAATAAAATACATTACGGCGTATTTGATAATGACGCATATTTGTTAACAATATTAAAAAAAAAAACATTAAAAATGCGGTCGTTTCATACCTCAAATAAGTCAGTCTAATAAATCTTATAAGACGTTAGAAAAATTGAGAAACTTTGGTAATTTGAGTGTGCAATTAACTTTTTAAAATACTCGCAGATAGTTACGCAGTTTGGGAAGAAAACCGAGAAGCATACACACTATTATTGACATATTTATATACATAACATTTATTACATACAGATATTGAATATCCCAGTAGAAAGAAAATCTTATCAGAACAGTTTCAAATAAGTATCTCTACCTTCAATACGAATGGCGATACAGATCTCAATACCTAACAATCGCAGATACACTTACCGCTCTCATTACTAGCTTTGCCATCAATAGTTTCTACCTAACAAGACAATGCACTATGTTGCAGTCACTCCGCGCATTTAGGACGCGAACGAAACGCCCAATCGGCTTGAGTGAAAACTGCCATAAACGGGGCAGAATGGCCCGGCCGAGACATAGAGTAAGCGCGCAGACAATACAGGTTTACTATTATTGAATCGTAAAAATAAAGGATTTAGATTATATTGTGCAGGTGCAGTCTGGAAGACGTAGTGGTAGGAAATTAATGGAATGGAACACTTTGCTCGTTACTTTGAATTGTCACGTGAAGATTGGTTACAAAAAATACTAGATACAGTCTGTTTCAAGAGCATGTATTATCCAAGCACAATTCTGTAAAAAACGATATTATGCTCCTGTTAATAGATTATGGAACTTGGACTGGACTTTAACTTGGTGCGAAACGAAATACATAAGATTTATTTGCATGCTAGTCCTACCCGGTCTAAATTAAAGTATAAGTGTAATATTTTTGCAATTAAAACTCATCTTACGAGTTGATGATGGTGATAATGATGATGTCCTTCACGACGTGTCCGTCGACGGCGACACCTTGTCAGTTTCTAGCATGAGCTCGGAGGTGACTTGCAAACTCGAACTTGGTCTTGAACGTGCGACTGCATAAGATGCACTGCAGTTGACCACTTGTGCTGTAGGTGTAGTTGTAGGAGACCTTGGGGCGAGTCTTTCGAGCATGGCTTTTGGCGTCGAGTTCATTGAGACGGGCGGCTTGACGATCAGCCCGTCTCAGCTGCCCGTCTTACGAGTTGAAACAGTACTTGACAGATATTCATGATCCATATTAGCCGCATCGTACAATTGATGTGATGGCGGCCACGATCTTATACGGAACCGTCACCATGAGTTTACGAGTTTTTTACTCGCTAGCGACGATGTAAAAAAGGTATATTTAAAATTAACTAAAATTTTCCATACAAAAAGTGACGTCGTCGCTAGCGAGTTAAACCGTCGTCGCTAGTGAACGCGAGTAAACTCATGGTAACGGTACGGAAGAGGCAGTCGCTGAAAATCAGCATCGTTGTATGCGGTCCACAAACTTACTACGACTTATGCTGAGCGGGTGTAAGTACCTTTTTTGACTCGAGTAGCCTGCATTTATAATGTGATTATGTTGATATAATTTGAGTCGTATATTTTTTCTTACTTTCTTTATTTTTGCAATTTACTAACTAGGGGTTAATTTCAATTTTTACTCATAAATGTTCTTACCAGATTCCTCTTAGATACGATTATAAATAACAAACCATCGCAAATGGTGATAGCGCCTTTTCCTACGATACCAAAACAGAAGGCATCATAACCCAAACAAGTTGTCTCATTCTGCGTCATAATCTTTGTCAAATAAAGGATTTCTCAGCTACCCGGAGTAGGTTAGGCTGGGGTCAGCGGCCCGTGAACGCAAACAAAGTGATTGACCATAAGAATGGCGCATTTGAAAACCTTTGTTTCCTAGCATTGTTGTTGAAACGGCCATGTTAGCCGCCGTATTTACGTAAAATCGAGATTCGAATTTGCACTTGGTAGGAAGGTATGGAGGCTTGCGTTTGATACGTAGAGCCATTGAGGCAGTTTGGGCGATAGACGTCGACAGTCTCGTCTTTTACATATTTTTAATAAAAAAAGTTACATAAGCATCGATGAGCAAATGCGACTAGTAATCCATGGATGTTGTTTTGTTTTATTTTAATCGAATTAATTAACTTCGTGTGTGGCATATTTGTTTTTGAAGTATACGCGAATACTACCCGTTAAAATAAAAATAAACACTTTACGGATTAATTTCGCAAACATTTTTTTTATATGAATGTTAAGTGTTTTTATTTCAAAACTTCGTAGGTAGTTTAGGGACTAGAATTTCACCAAGCTTTGAAAATAGATACCTTGTACAATTTGTTAATGAAACTGCAATGAGACTTTATATTTTCAGTTATTTTCATTTGTTTACAAAGCGACTATAAAGGAATAAAAATTAACTCTTTGTACTTACAGTCACCATCACATCAGGTTACCCACTTTTGTTACAAACTAGCCTTTATTACAACTGTATAAGATACTGCAGTGTTTACCTTGACGTGCTGTTGTCCGTACAAAGGCTGTACTCACGACTTGCTCTCGTAGTTCAGAATAGTAGATACTGTAAATGCTGGACCCATTTGGATGCAAATTTTAGTGCCGGCGCGAACAACAACTATATTGATGGATATCTTTATAGGCAACTGTTCCCACATTCTTAACTTTAAATTTGGAGTTTCAATTACAAGTAGGTATATTGTTTTGTATCTCGATTCCCTACTACTACAATTTCCAGCTTTGTAATTTATTTGGTTATAAAAGGGCAAGCAAAAAATCCACAATAATGTCATTAATTTCATCCTGTATTTAAATGCATCGTACAGTGATGTGCTTACGAACTATATATAAATAAATGTAAATATGCTCCATACAAGACATCAATTGTCGTGGTTTCGAAGAAAGGCATTTTCTTCCTTGTGTTACGAATACCAGACAACGATTATAACTGGGGGTCTCCCATAGGTAAATACTTAAATAAAAAATATTCGTGCTCATCACACAAACATTTACCCCTTGCGGGTTTCAATTTCGAACCCGCGACGGTCGGCAGAGTAGTCAGGAGTTCTAACCACTACACCTGCCTCTAATACATATTTAGTAGATCTTTATAATTTGGTCATTCCGAAGATGTAAACGTAGGCAGCAATACCACATTAAAATTAATTTTATTCATACCATCATCATTTACCAAGTTTGGTGTGTAATTGGCAGAGCACAAATAACATATTTTAATAAACATTTTAAACGTCATCAATAATATTAAAAGTTTACTAAATTAAATGTCACCAACAATCCCTGACGAAAATTAACACTTTGTAATTTATACCAAATATTTTCGAAACAAATAATATTCATGAGTAGGTACAATCCATTGAAATGTTGTTAATCATATCCGTATAAGGATGTAGTCCTACATACCTAAAAAAAATATATTTAATAACGAGAAGACATTACGAAAGTTTAAAACGGTACTCAAACGTTAAGAAAACAATCTCATTCATTAACATAGTATTCTCGCTAACCGAAATTCTTGAGAAACATCTATGCATAAAAAAATCCATAGGCATTTTCCTTGGTCACGGCATCACGCGTGAACTGCCGAACCGATTTCACTAATTCTTTTTTTGTTGTGTTTGTTATAATCAGGAGAAGGTTTCTATGAAAGAAAATTGAGCAAGTCTCGTAAATGGTCCGACTTTCATGATTTTTACTTTGTCAGATTCGGCGCCATCCGGAATAAGAAAATAATTATTAAAATAACTCGGCTGGGGCGGGACGGGGCCGGGAGCGAAACAAAGTACGTTAGGTACGCTAGTAATAAATAATTGTTCTTGCCAATATGTGATTAATTTAACTTACAGAGTATTTTATTCTGTCAACTAAAAATTATCCACTCGCATTGCCAGCGTATCCATTACAGACAACAAAAAAAAACTCAACTTTTTCCACATCTGTAAAAATGATTAAGCGCTCAATCGAATACTCATTTCCTTCCACAGTTGGTCAATTACTTTAAAAAACTACGATATATCCTATTAATATCGACGAACAGACCGTCATGTCTGTCTGTGGATCCACGTGGGGTCATATGCTATAAATCGTACAGACAAGCCCAATACATTAAAGAAATGATATTTTCGTAATTTAAAACACGATCGGCTCATATTCAGACATATTGGAAATAGTAAATCAAATCGGTAATGGCGGAGTGGGCGGGTAGTTGCGCGCGATGGATCGATTGTAATGAAGTTTTTTATCTAATTGTAGATTGGTGTTTTTATTGGAGGGAGGGATGAAGGGTTACATAAATTAATGGGTTTGGACTCAGACAACGTAGAACATTTTTGACTATATATAGCGGGAATTATAATAGGATCATTGCAAAATAAAATAGATAAGTTTACATTGTGTTGACAAAAATGTAGAAGATTATTGACTTAAAAGACATGGAAATCTGAAATCTACAAAAATGAATTGAGTAAAAACATTAACATGAATTTAACAATCAATAAATATTTCCTTATAAGGTGGAAATGTGTACGAATGTACTAGCCAGTATATTTCACATCCTGCTACATTTAAATTTCCTTATTTGGACATTATAAGGCACGACCTTACGAGACTCGATGACAAAAATCAGCGCGGGCGCAACTAAAGAATGCCTAAGCCCCTCTCGATCCGAACATAAATTTAAGGGCCTCTAATCACAAATCACCAGCTTTTCCGTTTAGAACACGCACACTTAAGGAAGGCGTCCGCAACCTTTGGTTAGAGTTTGAGAATTAGATAAGCATTAACTTAACAAAGCCAAAAAAAAACAAAACAAATAAAAGTAGCAAGGAAATGTATTTATTGGTTTCAGTAAATACAATAGTCCGATACGCTTCAAAATATTATCGCGTTAGAGAAAGCACTTGCAAAATTCAACAGGCTTGCCAATGTGTCGGTAGCCGAGTGGTTTAGGCATACCCGCATAGCGTTAGATACGGGGTTCGATTCCTCGTTTAACACAGTTGCTTTTTACAAATGCAATTAATATTATTAAATTACATGTATCTAACAGCTTTCATCCAAAGAGCATACCTTGTGATGAAAGCACATTTATTGCACAGAAACAAAAATATTAATGTATTAAAGATTTAAAAGGTTGCACACCCCTGGCTCGATCAAGATGTGTGCGTTACCGCGCGCACGCACAAGTGACAGATTTATGTGAACCGGAGCGATCATGCGTCGCCCTTCTCATTATGTCCAAGGCAGTTTAAAAAAAAAACTTCCATGCTACGTCAAAAACGCTGAGCAAGTCCGCTCATAAATTGTCATTTCAAAAAGTTTTTTCTTGGCCAAAGCCATTCACGTGTATTTAAAGTTTAGTCACGGATTCAACAATGTTAATCAATTATGTAGACGAAATGCTCAATAAGTTATGATGAAGATATGGCTTTTTTAATAAAATTTATATTAAAAAACTGTAAGAGTCAATGTCTTTTCCCTAGACTAAACACGATACTATATCACGATACTAAAAAACCGTATCAATTAGAAAATTGATACGGTTTTTTAGTATCGTGACAAACATTTGCCGCAAATCTGTAAAGATTTGAGTAGGTATTGTAAGACGGATAATCGATAATGGCATCACTATGGTAGACAACACTAGCACTCATGGACAGCACTAGACCTGTCAGATAGATTATGTTTGACATAAGATTCATTTTTTGTGGAATTGTCCCGCGCATCTGTATTAAGTGCAT
This sequence comes from Pyrausta purpuralis, assembly GCA_963924145.1. NCBI lineage: Eukaryota > Metazoa > Arthropoda > Insecta > Lepidoptera > Crambidae > Pyrausta > Pyrausta purpuralis. The sequence continues at coordinate 27,381,105 of OZ001649.1, forward strand.
CGATTAACTTTGTTATTATATAAGAATATTTATCAACACACCGAGTCATCTCATTCAGTATGGATCAAAAAATTGCATAAAATAAAGTAGAATATAACCTGTTGGCTTAGAATGTTTTTAACACTCACAGTGTCATATTTTATATTTATAAAGATGCAATAAGAAACCAAAAATTTGCGCACGGGCGGTACTTGAACCAGCAACCTCTTGGCTGACCGGATCAAACGCTCTTACCAATTGAGCTACCGTGCTGTCAGTCCGACCTTGCGAAATTTGTGGTCTCTTATGAATACGTCATTGCGTGACGGTCAGCCAAGAGGTTGCTGGTTCAAGTCTCGCCCGTGCGCAAATCTTTGGTTTCTTATTTCATCTTTATGAATAAAATAACTTTTTGAGTCCAGACGTAATCAATAATAATATCACAACGCAGTTATTATTTTGTTTACTAAAAGATATTTCAAAAATTAACAAGGAAAAAAATAATATTGATTCTTCTCAAACAGTTGGTGACCCCTGCCGATCAAGATGTGTGCGTTACCGTGCGCAGACGCCGACTGATTTACGTGCGAGCGCGACGCGCCGGCTCATTACGCGCCCGATTGCGTGCGCGATTAGATAATTAACGCTTTTGTGTGACGGGGCATTGTTTTTAGTTGTTGAGGCAGGATGGAAGTGTATACATGTAGAGAGTTGTATAAGATTCACATTTCGGTTTCTCAAGTTTAGAAGAATCGGATGCTTTTTTGGAAGCGCCCAAAAAGATAGATAAAGAAAAAAAACGTGAGAAAAAGGGTTCCGCGCAAACTTAAATGAATTAAAAAGAGATACACTTGCTTCCACTTAGCCAAAATACCACACCATTTTGTTGGCAGGAAATATAACTTTGTTTTTCATATTATTTGTATGAATAACAAAGTTATGATTTCGGTTATTGAAAATGTGCTCTATTTTAAAAAATACTAGTTCGATCACGTTCTAATCAATTTACGTTGAAAGCCTTTGTCAAGATCTACATCATGTATTTTATTCAAAAATGGTTCTTTTTCATGTATTGGATGCCTCAAATATAATTTTATTTTTATTTTTTGCGTAAGTATCGTAAAGCGGTTAACAGGATACATCTACCTACTAAGTTTCAACTGTGTAATACTAATAGTTTCAGAATAAAGTGGCTGTAACACACGGACGGACAGACAGGCAGACTTGACGAAACTATAAGGGTTCCGTTTTTTTGCCATTCGGCTACGGAACCATAAAAAAGAACAGCATACTAACACGTTCGTTAGTAGTTTGAGTATTAGTTGCATTGCTGAGCAAAAGATTTGACACTCCAAGCCTTACATAAAAAACTTATCATAACTTTTGATCGTGAGATGAAATCAGTTCGTGATTTTGCAACCCCTGCAAAATAGGATTTGGAGGCATTAACGTGACGACAATGTGAATAATTATAAAATAAACAAACTCATAGGCGTTATTAAAATTAAACAGTTTTTTTTTTGAACTTTCCACATTAAAGACTAATACTGACAGCCAGACCAGTGAAGTTACTCCACCGCGCTCGTGATACAAACAACAGACAAAGCCCAACAGATCAGGTTCCCAGCTCATTAATTGTAGAATAATACCATACTTTTGATTAATTCACAAAACAATCTTCAAAGCGAATCGCTTGCACAGCATGCAGAAAGATATAAATTGAGCAGAAATACAGTCATTTCTACACGTCTGACGGCAATACGGAATAGCGGCGCAGACGCAGCCTAGCCGTATTTATAATATGATCTCTATTTATTCCTGTCACTACTCACTTAGATGGCTTGAGTTATTTCGCCCGGTTTGTAGTATCTACATGCGATCAGTTAGGTATTACAACAGACGTTTAATATTTACTGGGAAACGTATGAGGTTTCTGATAGTATGGAATTGGTTTATGCATTTGCTTGTCGTATTGGAGGAAAAGAACTTAGATTTGAAAGCACAAAAATCATCAAATTAGTAGAGCACTGTATTCATCTGTTATCGTCAATAGTAAAGTTAGCCTGTAACATCCCACTGCTGGGCAAAGGCCTTAGCTCAACTATGAGGTACTTTGAGCCATACTTCACCACGCGGGCTCAGTGCGGGTTGGTGGAGAGGTGTTTGCATGGCAAGTAACTAACCCTGCTGTCAGATGTTATCAAGCCGCCCATAAGGTCTCTGACTAGGCGTAACGACTAATATCAACCGATATTAACCGGGACCAACGGCTTAATGTGCCTTCCGAAGCACGGAGATGCTCGTGATGTACGTCACTTATGAGGTAGGAATGGTCACCCATCCAAACACGACCGCGCCATAGGTTGCTTCACTTCGGTATCACTACCAAAGCGCTGCTACCACTGCGCTACGAGCACCTCTTAAACGTCAATAGTAACAATATATTTAGAAATAATAATATTATTAGAAGCTCTGAGTCAACGGAACTATTATAATAATAATAGTTTTCTGGAAATCGGCATTTATTTGAATAGCAAATATGATGTCACTAAAACGACCCGTCAAAACAGTGGAACGTAAACCGACTGGACATTTATTCGTCTGTAAATTAGGTTAAGTCACCGCACGAAAGACTGTTAGCTGTAAATATAGTATCGTCTTATCGATTCGACGTCTGTTTAGCATATTTATGGAATGAAACATGAAATATGACGGTCATTCGTCACGGGCGAGCGGACGGACGGAGCCGGAGTGTCGGCCATGTAAATCGTCATCGCATCACGCGCACAAATCATTCAAACGTCGACTCCATCGTTGCGCACAAGCATTAATCACCACAGAGCAAGAAGCGCCGGCGGCCGCCATTGGCCGACGCCAGCGAACAATTATTCAAATCCCGCGCTCTGATTGGCTAGCGTCCCGTCCGTTTTTTAAAGTTGACAGCGTGATGGATTCGACCCTTCGACTCTTGCGCACTCATTGTTATGTGTTCGATTTAATGTATTCGGACGATCAATACCTGTCGCGCTCTGTACGTGCGTCTAGACGTGATTAAACCTTGACATTTCTTTTTAATGTTTTATGCACGTTTCATGATGTGTTTTGTTTTAAGAAATGGCAGTTGTTAATTTGACATAATTTGTCATCATTACTTACATAGCTGAGATGTTAATAAGTTGGTAAATTGTTATCTGAACCTAAGAGCACAACAGATACATGTTTCTTATTAAAGCCTGCTGACTTTAAGCAGATTTATACCTATCAATATATTACTCGACGGACGACCTCCGTGGTGTAGTGACTAAACACGGTTTCAAGACATCCGTCGCCGCTCTGAGGTCCCGGGTTTGATTCCCGGTCAGGTCAATATAGAAATCAAAATTTTCTATACTTTCTCTTGTATGGATGTTTTAGTACCACCGTTGTGTCTGATTTCCATAACACAAGTGCATTAAGCTACTTACTTTGGGATCAGAGCAGAGATGTTACCTATCTGATCAGGGTCAAAAATATAAACTTATTACTCAGTTTTTATGGGACTATAGAGCGAGCATCTTCCACCGAATAAGAAAAGTTCCAACATGTTACACGTTATACATCTATACTAATATTATAAAGCTGAAGAGTTTGTTTGTTTGTTTGTTTGTTTGTTTGTTTGTTTGAACGCGCTAATCTCAAAAACTACTGGCCCGATTTGAAAATTTTTTTTTACGTTGGATAGTCCATTTATCAAGGAAGGCTTTAGGCTATATAAAATAAAGATACGTCTCATAAAACTACACCAGAAATGAAAAATGTTGCGAAAACGGGAGTAAGATATTCCTTTTGAGAGCTTCCGCTGCATACGCTGCGTAAACCGCTTAAGTTACACAAAAATCATGTATGACAAGATTGTTCAGCATTAAGAGTTCTATAATAAAGTCCGCGACAGCATATGTCTAACTTTTATGGTTGACTTACTACAACCTTTTTTATGTTAATAAATTTGTAAAAAAAATAATGCATTATTTTTAGAGGTGTATTATACACACAGGTATTTATTCTTATCAAAATAAATACATTCATCATCACGAGCATTTCATTTAGAACCAAGTCGCCCTTTATATCATTTGATTTCAATAAATATCTTAGGAGCTATCACAGTTTTAACATAACTCCGCACCAAAATAATGTTCGCAGCTTAAGTACAACGTGCGCTTGCGCTAATATATTATAAAGCAGACTTTGTTTGTTTGAACGCGCTTATCTCAGGAACTGCTGGACCGATTTGAAAAAAATATTTCTGTGTTGGATAGCTTATTTATCGAGAAAGGCTTTAGGATATAAAACATGACGCTGCGACGGGAGGGGAGGGAGCAAACTCAAAACGCGCGGACGAAGTCGCGGGGGACCGCTAGTTTCAGATAAGATTAGAAACTGCTTTCAAGTCTATGAACACGACTATTCACGACCCTTCTAAAGAGCAAATAGCATGATACTCCGACAAACCAGAGTCATATCAATCAATCTAGAGTCCGTCTGTCAATAATATAAAATGGCGACTCTAGCCGCGGCGCGCCATTGGCCGCGTTGCGCGTGCGCATGTCCCATCTACCCGCATATTCCTTTTTACGTACTCTTTTACGACTAGTTTTATAGTTACCCGCCCATCGCGTTGAAAATATTTAGACGCCATAACGTTTTATGACTGGAATATACGATAATACTTAATGGGGGCGTAGTAACTATGACGGCTGCTGTTTCTTTATCAGTCTGGCGTTAACTGCTCTTTAGTAAGCGGCCCCTTTGATGTTATTGATGATTTCAGTTTCGTTAATGAGTCGAGTGAAGGATGCCTTTTTAAATGGAACGCGTAATATGTTGCTTGTAGTCGTAAACTTAATGTGAGTTCTAAAATGTGTATTGGTATTGCTAGAGAAAGGTTGACTTAATTATGTAAAAAAATCTTTCACAACTCCTCATACAAACTCTCGCCACCGCTTAATAAGATGTCAGGAAACATACCTGTAACAATAAACAATAAATATTTATTCACAAAATATAGACACATGATAGTGGTTTGCATCAAAAATTACGCTTATCAAATAAGACACACATGTTTCAAAAGTGCTTTTGGCCCCCATTAGATCTTAATAAGATTGGGGCAAAACGAAACGAGTCGGCGGACATAAAACAATGTCTAGTTAACTTTATTTGTGAAAAACATTATTAATGTGGCATTATGATTCTGGAGCTCATTATTTTGTGTGCGCTGGAGTGTTTGCACATCGCTGTAAGAAACAGATGAACGGAGACAGGGGCTAGTGAGGGTAGTCTCACGGCCGTTCTGTATATGCAAACTTAAGCCAAGGTAGATCTTTTCTCGACTGTAGATAGGATTTTATCTATCGAAGATAGGATTTCGTACTCTCAGAAGTTTTATACGGACAAATAAAATTAAGGGTAGATAACCATTTTTATCTTTAGTACGACAAAACCACGACGTCCTCCTAGCCGATTTCGACTATGGGAGCTAGACAAGAATAACCGACTGCACGGAAAAAATTATAGTGCACAAGTAGCAATGCACTATCTATTCCTTTCACTCTCATAGCATAGCACGATGGGTCAGCAATCTGACACGATTGGAGAGAGATCAGGCGCAGGACCAACGGCTTAACGTGCTGGCCGAGGTAAGGGGGTGAAACACCGACAACTTCCAAACTCCGGGCTCCCCTCAGAATTTCTGAAGAAAAACAAGAAACCAGAGAAAGAAGATAATACACAGCCGACGCATGAAAGTGCGACCCTCTTACCGCTGCGCCATCGAGGCAGTTAAGATAATGAGCAGTTTTCTTGTCATGATTGAGAGATGGCGCTAGCGTCAATTTATGAAATAACTTTTTAAAATAATTGCGAAGTAGTAATTGCTTTTCGCCAACGTAAATAATAAACACTAAATTAATAATAATTGTATCTTTAGTAACACTAAAGGACTGGACATTTCAGAGTCCTTGCTCCGCCGAGGCGACAACATCTCCTGAAGATGCCCCGTGTAGTGGCGAAACGCGTCGAGGTTTTTTGCACGTTGGTGTTGGGTACTAATAATTACATCAGCTGTGCCGCATGCGTATTGAGGGAGGGCGGGTGGTGCATCCTGCATTTGCCTGAACTAATACTTAACGCAATGGCGGTTCGTATTGTTAGTTGCCTGCGCCGGCGTCGCTTAACGGAAATTTAAAGCAAAATAATTTTATAATTTTCAACTTTAATATGACAAAAAAAATCTTAATAAATACGAAGGTCACTAAGGAGTTTGACAATATTTACTAACACATTTTTTTTGTCTATAGATTTCCGCCGATGTGAAAAAAAATATATCTTAAAACTATCCTAACGCCATCTGGTAAAAGCAATAACGTGATGGGAGAAGACTTATACCACGGGTATTAATATTAACTTTGGGTATACACAACAATAAGCTAAAAAAGGTTAATTTACAAAATCACACACATAAAGTTAGCGAAAACTACGGAGTGAGGTAGGAGTACGCTTAAATACCAATAAAATTTGAAAGTCACAATGCACCTATTAAAAAGGGACAGACGAAATATTCTAAACAATAAAATCAGCTCGTCTTATCTTTTAACTTGTTCATAAGTAAATTAAAATCTGTGGTTCGTGAAGGGTTAACTCAGCTGTCTCTTGCAGCGTGACGATTTCATTTGACTGCACTCGCCACAATTTCGCCGACCAAAGCATTTAAAAAGCTATATATAAAATGCACTTCAAGATAGCAACTGTGTCAGACGAGGAAAGAAAGCACTTGCAAAATTAATGAACAGGCTTGTTAATGTATCGGTGGCCGAGTGGCGTATACATAAAAAGCTGCAAAAGTCATCCTTATAAAGTTGTTTTTTTTTCTTATCAGAAATACACAAAATGTAAACATGCGGTGGCCATTTAAATTCATTATCATGTAGTCACTTTTTTCGGGGTATATGTGAATTATTATACGACTGTTTTTTCACTATGAGAATTAGTAGAAATATATATGAGTTAGAAGAATATTGGCAAGAGATAAAGGTGGCCGAGTGATCTTAGAAAATACTTGACAGGTGTTATTGTTGGATGAATAAAAGTCATTTCTATCTACTCAATATCGCACATAAACATTTGATGTACCTACAGCGAATTAAATTGAAAATTAATGGCGACCGTCAGATTTAACCCATAAAAACCTACACTCGATGATAGCACCATCAGAACAAGATCACACGGTCAGATTACACTAGTTCGACTATAAAAAGTTAAATTGGACGTGTTAATGTCCACTTTAAGAGGCGCTAAAATAGCTTTTATTTAAACACGTTATCAACGTTTAGGTAAGCTGAGGGTTGCCAGCCTTTTGCTTCGTGTACTGAGTGACAGCGCTGTCATTTGTCTACAATCATAGGGAAATAAGAGTTAAAATATTCTTATTATAATATCGTCATCCATATTAATAGATTTAAATTTACTAAACGTTATTTCACTTTCCCGTTTAAGCTTTTCAACCTTTTTGTTAATGCCCGGGATAAAACGTATAGCGATTTCTATATGCCTGTGTTAATATTCATTAAAATTGCTTCTCTACTGAACTGACCACAAAGCGTGATATATAATATTAAATATCGGAAGTTTAAGTAGGAATTTCGGTATTATTTCATATCACTTAGGCCCTTTGCAGACGTCGCGGCGGGTCGGTCTTTTTGACCGCGAAGTAATGAAGACCACCAGTACTGGGGGCGTGCTGGTGAGCAGTCGCGCATTGCAGGCTTTCTTAATTCACGGTCAAAAAGACCGGCCCGCCGCAGGTGCCCGCCTGGCACTAGTAGCGCAGTTGCGGGCAGTCGCGGTCAAAAAGACCGGCCCGCCCCGCCGTCTGCAAATCACATTTTTTTTCGTCAGGAAATGCCTTACGCATACCATACCAGCGGCGGGGGCCACAAGTAGGTTATGTTGGACTCATAAGGTGGGTATACCCACTAAAACCTGACGGTGTCCACTGGTGCCATTAGTGAGGAGAGAGCCACGAGTTAGCGCCCTGGGCATTTTTCCGCAGCCTCACCTATGGCAACCCTAAGAGTTATCGGGGTTAGACTGAATCCGCGCGTGGGATAATCTAACGATAAACAAGAATCGCTTCAATAAAACGTTAATGCGCATAAACTGTCACGAATCAAACAATTAAAATCTTCCGCCATTCTCTATCTCCATCGCAACGGAAGAAAATCAGTAGACTTGCCATAGAGTCGCACGATATTACCAACACGATCTATTGAATCTAATAAAGATTTCTGACCAAAATAACATTAAAACAAAATAAAACGAAACCTATCTTGAATGAATTTACCTTTAAGAAAATAGAGGCGTGAGAGATGACCACTTTACAGTGGACCTACTGCTATTAAAATATATTGTGTCGATAATGTGAATTTTAATCGTCAAAGTCATTTGCATAAATCGTGATCGCTTTGGATATCAATTTTAAAATCCACTATAAAATTATATTGGTGAAAATTTTATACTCGGATTATGTTTGTAGTGGGCGATATTATAATATTTGGTTTATATTGCCAATTGCTATATTTATTTAAATGAAATAAATTTGAAGTCAGCGCTAAAGTAAATATCATAAATGAATCAACCTGATCAATTCTAAGACATTAATTAACATTCAAAAGAATACGATAAAATGAAAAAGAATTACAAGAATAACAAAAGATACATTATAATGACACGTTGTCATAAATATGTACATATTCTTATAACATTGATAGATCTTAGTTGTTATAAGTATAATTGACTATATTTAAGAAAAGCCGAAAACATATGAAAAGACTGTATTTCATCCTAGACTTAGCCTCGCTACACGAACAAAACGTGACGATTATTTCTGTTCATGTCAATACGTAATTCACTTCTGAGAAATAGACAACGTCTAGGTCTAAATCTATCCAACTTATGTCACGTAAATACAAAGACAGATACAAAATTACAAGGGATAATACTTGGATTATTTCGGTAATAATAATCATGTCTAAAAATTTTCTTTATTTATTTCATTCGTAATCAACGCAACTGAAAGTAGACATGCAGGTAGAGTTGGTTATCGTCACTGATAAAAATAAATGTGTGAAAATGAAACACATGATATTACAATATACACCCGGAGAGCTAGCCATAATAGTATTATCAAAAAACGTGAACCAAATTTGGGAAAAGGGGTTTAAAAGTAAATTATTCTCTTTTATCATCAATGACCACAAACTCCTACAAATCTGAGGACATTTGACGTGAAGCGACGAAGCCCATCTGCGTTTACCTTGTTTTTATTTTTATTTATTATCTTAATGTATAGTTTCCTCTTTATGATCCGCAATGTATAATTGCCATGTTTAATTAACTTCTCAAATAAGTGACATATAAATTCTATAAACTGATTTATGACCATAAACAAAGATTTACTTAAATCCTTATAAAGTTCATACATTAAAAAACAATACTCATTAATATTTGTCATGCTGTGGTTAAAATAAAAGAACTTTTAAAAAAAAAAGTTAATCTGATGTACTTTGTGTGTCGGACAGTGTTATCATGTCAAGTTTTACGACACAGTGTCAAACAGACAATCACGCAAACAACTGAGCGCCGAGGTTGTCTTGCCGTAGGCGGTTCGGAACAAAAACTAGGAGAGCTTATTCAGCTTTGTAGAAAACACAGATCTCTTAAATATTTATCTTTTAAACTTATTGTTATGCCGTTCACAAAAAGGTATTGTAAAAGCCCATATAAAGTCAAATACATTGCATTTTCAATAATTTGCAAAATTAGGACAAATCTACGCGGTCGAATTTATTTTACTACTAATCTAAATCTTGAAAATATTGAGGTGGCCAATAATTCGTTGCAATGTGGCCACATATACATTAACCTTTTCCACTGCAGTTGTGTACTAGATTATCCTCTTTAAAATGAGTAAAGTCATATATTTTATAATCACAAGCAGCATCAGCAGAAGGCTGTTGTTTGGATTTAAATTTGAACATACACCCTAACAAGAATATCTAAAATCTTTACCGACCAATGTCTACTCCACGCATCCCTTTTCCATAGGTCAGTTCACTCGTGACGTCAGCAGTCAGTTTTGCGCGGCTGCGTTTGATATGCACAAAACATTTTTTGCTCCGACCAGTATTGTCAGGTGCAATTTAAAATAGAATCAATGTATCGCTTTGTGGTATTTACTAGTTTGAAAAGATTTAACATTTCGTATGATAAATTTAAATGAAAAATACGCACAAGATAATCGTTCTAGGTACTTTTGACATAGACGTACATAATAACATTTAAACCCTTTACATACTGCGACTTTTAACATCGATGCAATCGCAAAATGTCAAACTTTATACACTTGCGCTACATATAGCATCGATCGCAAGCATATTTCGGAAATAAGTCAAAATTATGATTAGGGCTAAAAAGATCTAATACATATACAGTATATGACAAAAGATTATATAGATATTTAAATTATTTTAATATACAAAAGAAAGTCGTGTTAGTTACACTATTTATAACTCAAAAACGATTGAACCGATTTGTCTGAAAGTTGGGGAGGTAGCCGTTTTTATCCCGCTAGACGGGGCTGGGACTGGAGTGGAATCTGACCGGGGCGGATCGGTGGGTAGTAGGGAAGGTAAAGAACCAGGGGAAGAACATAAGATATTTTTTAACCTATTTGAAGGGGCCGGGGCTGGAGCGGGACGGAGCCGGGGCAAAATAATGTGCGCTGGGACCTCTTTACTTTTAAAATAACGGAGCTGGGCGGAACAGGGACGGGGCTGGGGGTGAAACAAACTTCGATGGGTCCGCTAGTTGCCTATAAAATTTTCTCATCAAAAACAAAACAACATCGCACCAGTCGAGTACGGTCGCGTCCAGTCGTGTCCGCCTGATAAATATAAATAGTCGCAATTACGATTGATTAATTCGCGGTGTCGGATCAAAAGCTGCGATTAATCGCACCCGGCGATAACTGGGTGTGGTGGCACGTACATTCATTTCTAGTTCTTGTATTGAATACTAGACGTTTAACTTTGATATTTCTGTGAAATAAACACATCATTATTTTTTGTAAGATAATTCAAGTATTTTTGAAAATGATATTTTATAAACAGACAAAAATATTTAGAAAGCTACAAATTATGACTTTGGAATAGGTTCAAAAGGTGTTGGTGATCAAAACATTCTCAATAACACATCCATATTGTCACATGGAAATATAAGCCTTTGAGAGCTGAAAGTTCGCTGTCTAATCATCCGAAGTCTTAAAAACATCTTCACCCATTTAGCAGACTAAGGGTCGATATTTATTAACTGGGAACCAAACGACAGGCTTGATAAATACAAATAGGCGCAATTAGAAGTGATTAAGTCGCGGCGGGTCGCGAAAGTCTGCGATTAAAAGCGACGGCTGGCGATTAATCGCGTCCATTGATTGCGACCTTTCACTTGTGTCGGTGAGTGTACAAGAATATCAACCTATCACAAAATTGACTTTGCTACGAGTTTCTAACTTACTACGAGTATCGGCCAATAGTCAGCAAAAATTTGCGGACTATGATTCTTTTACAAAACTAGCGGTCCCAACGAAATTTCGCCCCTGGTTTCTGTCCCGGTCCCGTTTATCGTTATTATTCTATTTAAAATCCAACAAAATTTTACAAAAATCGGTCCACCCGTTCTCGAGTTATAAGTGATGTAACAAATAATTTTAACATATCGGTTTAGTAGTTTCTGAGATGAGCGCGTTCAAACAAACAAACTCTTTAGTTTAGTAATATTAGTACAGATACTGCAACAGAAAGCTATCTGATTTAATAACTGTCCACCCAAAACCTGCGTTTTGTGTTGCGAAATCAAAGACCACCACCTAACTTTTGGATTTCATTTGACTGCAAACACCACATTGACACTTAAAACTTAATAATTTGAAAGAAGGTTAATAACCTAAACGATGCGCAGGCGCTCATATAATCACAAATGAGCACTTTTAGAAATCTCTACCTATATATTTTGTAAAAATCTTGCACTTTTACCAGATAATCATAAAATCATTATGGTATGAGATCAAAACAGAACACTTATTATCAAATCGAGTGCAGATTTTATAGGTGACATCCACTTAACGGGTCTTAAAAAGCAACATTTAAATTTTAATGACAATTGCAGATGTTTTGAGAAACATCATTAAATTTTCATTTCACTGTTAAACATTGCGCACAAATATAAGAAATACATTTTAATTCAAAAGACGGGATTAAGCAAGCAAAATATCAGCCAACAAAAGGTTTATTAGCTACCTTCACTATTGTGTGATAAAGGGTAATTTTATTTTATTTTATTTTATTCTATTATTACAACAAAATCCACAGCTCTCAAAATTACAGTTTTACGTTTTTAATTTATTTTAATGTAATAAAATGACAAATTTATCTTTTTTTTCTAAAAAAATTAGAACCAGCAATGTAGTGCAAACAAATATGATCAGTCATCGAACTTGACATTTTCATTTACTACAACGAGTAAACGGTTTGATAAAAATTAATTAGGGATTATAACTTTGGGATACTATAACTCTGAGTTAAAGCATTTTATAGCACTTCTACCAAGTCAATGTAACCAAGTATTACCCTGTTTAAATTTCAGCTCCTATTACGGGTCACACGCTGTAGAAAACATTGATTGATTCTTACCGACTTTTAGGAGTCAAATTGAAATCTCCACAAAATATCATATAAGTAAAAGTCAAACTTATACACAAGGAAAGGAAAAATACAAAAAATTAAAAGACCATCTAAGAATTTATAAATATTACTACAAGTAAATTCGAGAACACACCATTTCTTTCTCCATCTTTTATCTCGTCAACCAACAAAAGGCCGAAGCCTGACGTTAAAAGTGAGAAAAAGTCGCATAACTCGTATCGATACAATAACATATATCTGACTTCTCATTCCGCCGCTAATAAACTATCTCCGAAGATAACCCGACGGTTATAGCCTCCAGACAGGGCAGAGGGTTTTATCGATAAGTAAATGGTGAGAATTATACAGAATATGGCGTTTTAAATTCATTTAAACTAAGGTTATTAGCGGGTACTAAGAATTACAAAAAGCTCTATAAGAAAATCAGTCAAGCAATTTATATGATAAACAAATACAAAACACAATAGCTCCAGTTAAAAAAAACAATGCCTGCAATCTAAGCAAACCTTTTTTTTTTTAATGTACAGTACCCAGCATCAGATTACCTACTTTTGTTGCAAACTAGCACTTATGACAACTGAATAAGAGACCGCAGTGTTTCCTTTGACGTGCTGTTGTCCTAGATTCGAATACCAATTTTAACCAAAACTACAACAGTTTTATATAATTAATCAGATGCACTACATTTAAACATCGTTAGATAAGACCATAATTAAATTGCAGTGATGAAATCGAGCGCTTCTTCTTGTACATTTCCGGTTGACGGCAAAAAAGTCGACAATCGATTGACCGAACACTTATTACCAAATCGACCACCCAACATCCCTAACGCTGACATATTTGTGATGGTCTAGAGATGGGAGCCATAGATTTATAGATTCCGAGCCATTTCTTCCTACTTTGGTCGCGGTCATTCTTGCCTTTTTGTTTTGTTGTTATGATTTATTTTACTGTTATATGCTCCGGGATATATTTTATTACGTTCACAATGTATTATGGCTTTTGTTCGGATTGGTGTGATTTCGATTTGGAAGCGTTTGAGTCTTTTGTTGATTTGACGCTATTATTTATACTTATCTTCAGTAACTATGAAAGGATTCCAATTCTTTCATTGCCTGTCTTTTGTCAGATATCAAATGACGATTTAAGGGAATTGGACATTGGCTCTTTTAGGAAATGTGCCATCAAAAAAGTTTACAAAGAGATTTACCGAAAGTTTTTTACGTAAATTTCTTCAAAAATATGTTAAAATCTGCTACATAAATATACTCCTCCCTTTTCCAAGCAAAATCAATTCATTTTCCAATCTCAAAAACGCATGGTAAAAATCTAAATATGCCCGAATTTATGACACCCCTCTTAGCGCATGCCAGGCGAAATTACACTCTATTTCATCTAGCACAGAGTCCAGAGATTAATCCAAACACGAAGAATTATGTTTGCCAAGATCGTTAGATACAGTCACGAAGAAAACAGGTGGCATAATATAGATAAAGGAAGTAGGGTCGGTATTGTTAATAACACTATAGACTAAGTTAATATAATTTGTTTTTGTTCAGTCTGGCAGTTATTTGAAGCTAGCTTTGTAAGAGGTGCAACGAGCTATATGAACTTGATCAATACTGTTTATTTATGAAATTGGCTCTGTTCGTCGAAATCGCTGGAAGTGATAAATAGACATTAGTAGTAGTGTTTGGTTCAACTATCCATTTACACACTACTTCTCAGTCGGTTCGTCTAAGAATCAAAAATTCAAAACCAGGAAACACAACTGGACATATAATAACAAAGAAGAAAAGAAGAAGATTTGATTTGAAAGAGTCTACTACCCCACTTTACATTGCACAGGTAGGCCCAACCGTTTTACATAAAAAACGCTGACTTATGGCAAATTGTGGATTCGCTCGGCTGCGCTTAATTCCACGGGCTCATATTAATATTATTTATGCAATCCATGTCACAGTAAAATATTCTTCTTATTTGTCCCTTGAAGTCCTTATAGGCGAATGAGTCACTCGTCAAGATATTTAAGTTATTTTTATCGAGAATCGTGTGATCGTGGTAGTATCGAATTATGTTGATGTGCCGTCTTTTTACGACTTTTGACAGTGGAAATTGTACAACATTAATAGATATGATCGTTATTTATGATGATGTAAAAAATGTGAAGAAACTTTGTTTTTGTACTGTGCCGACAAAAAAATGCGGCAGCTAAGAACGATTGTGTGAAAAATTTTACTTGATTATACGGCAATTGAAATACCTTAGTATTCCTATGTCATGCGTTTTCTTAAAGTAAATATTATGAACTTTAATTTGCCTATCAATATTTATAGAATATTAAAGTTCATCTTATCATTTTATTCACTTTTTATTTATTTATACAATATTAGAAAGAAATAAGACTTCTTCTCAGCTAATTTTAATGTGTCATTATAATTTTCACTGGTTAGAAAATTCATCAAATTCATCCTACAAACGTCGCTCTAACTCATCCCGAACGCGATTCTTCAAATCTAGACAAATCACCCCAAACCTATCTGCGTCAGCGGCTATGAAAAACGGTCGAAGTGATGCGAACCGACGCGAGGAGACAGCTGCGACTAAAAATACGGACGCACAGATCCGCGTTTTTCAATGTCCGAACACACATCAGTTACTGTCTATATCTGTTACACTGTGACACATATTTACGCCTTTGACGAGACCACTCACTTAACTCATTACCTCTATTAAAGAAGACTTAAGGATCATTTTTGAAGATTATCATAGTGGTGTGAGCGTGTCGCGCATCTGTCAAAGTTGTAACGACAGACGCATCCGTGTTAACCCTTTAGGTATCCAATTAGGGACGTCCGAAATCAATTCCTAGAAGATAAAAGTATTTAGTTGATCAATGAGTATACAATTTTAGATGGACACTAAAAAGTCGTGTAAAATTCCCATGCAAGCTTATTAACTTGAAATTGCATGTAAGATTTGCTATGTAAAAACATAGTCAAGTATCTACACAGTTACCTATTCAAAAATCATATCAAATAATCCTTCAATTAGCAGAACTAGCACGTTGTCGGCATAGTACTGAAAATCTATTTCAGAATTAGTGTTAAGCATCAATATTTCCTTTCAGAGCGTTTCAATTAGATTTAAACAAAGGGCAAAGGCAAAGGCACTTTAATCAGTTTGTTTGATCTCTATTTCACTGACAAGGATAAGCATACTACACAACCGCAAAGTAAACTGTGCATTAAAAGGTTTATTATAACCACAAAACGGAGAAGAAATTTTAAACCCTAAGGAGAGCTCCCGAGAAAGTAGCAGGTTTTATACTAACAGATAGGATCTTGTATATTTTAGAGTTTCAATACCTATCATCATTTGTTTTAATTGTCTTCTTACATGATTTAGAATACATATTTAATAGCATTGATTAAATACAAAGTAATCTGTGAGTTAGTGATACGATTATTATTTTTAGTAAGTCAAGTAAAAATACTTTCCGTGGTTACAAACCAGATTCTGTCTAAGAGTCTAATATTAATCGATTTCATTTTATATTTATTAAGGAAACAAACAGCTTTACAATATTAAATTTGGCTTAATATTAAGAAGTCACGCATAAGCATTAAAAGTTTCCAAAGATAATTAATACAATTTTGCCAACAAGGTGACAAATGCGAGAAAAGCAGCAAAAATAATAATAACATGGAACTGGGAGCCTAATAAACTAAGATTAATATACTAATATTCCCTAGCCTAGACAGACCTCAGGTGATAGTGAAAACGCGTCAACCGCTCATGAAAAATGACAATACTGCAGAACTTACAATTACACTTATTGAGGGCTCTTATGATAAAACTATTTCTACGGTAATTAGTCCTACAAATAGGTACGTCAAAAGTTATCCTATGTCGTGCGGGATATGATAACTTTATCTCCAATGGCTTTCCAACAATCAATAAAACTCTCCTTCCAGAAGGAATAAATTTCAAACTAATTTAAAAGGAATAAATTTTTGTGACAAAGAAAAAAGGGGCAATAAAACTGTGTCCTTATTCAAAATTACAATTCTCGAAGTTTAATTTCGCATAATAAATATGTTTTATTGTTCATTAAATTACAAAACAATTACCGTTATGAAATATCTCGATATCAAAGGCATTGAGTTTTATGAGATCGATAAAATACGAGGTAGCGAAGAAGTGCAGTTAATCCTTAAATGGTCATAAAATCTGGACTATATTTAGCAACAGTTAATGGTTTACCGCTGGGCAACGGGTGGTTAAATTTTTTGGAGTCATTGATGTCTCGATGATGATTGTTATACAAAAGTCATAACCCTGGATACGATTTCCTGTTCAAATGTAAAACCGGTACATCAAATTGAAATTGTGAATGCATTTAGGGAAGACACGATTTAGTATGTTTTGGTAAAACCAACTATCAGAAACTCTCGACTGCATAATAAGATACCAACACCTTATTTTATACTATTTGAGTACCTACCTATGTTGCTCTAGAAAGGCTCCCAAACACGTGCGCCAAATTTCGGAAGTGTATGTATGTTTGTTCTATATTTGTCCACGGATTTCTCGAAAACAAGAAGTCATAGCGAGAAGATTCTTTTTTAGTTCGACTAGGTATATATTCTCACTTAGGACATAGTTTAAGATTCAGTAAAATCGGTTAGGTAATTTTTGTGATATGGGTTATAACTAAAATACATGAAACAAATAAAAAAAATCAAGAATAAACTACCTTTGAAAAAAATATCTAAAAAGTTTAAAATAACGCATTTTTCTCCGATCTAGACGAAACAAATTATTTTGGAGTCGTTGCAAGATGTGATAACAAATGCGTTATTTTAAGCTTTTTAGTCAGTTAGAAGGCGGTTTATTAAAACTTACTTCGTTTTTTTCAATAAGTATGCGATTATTCTTTAGTAGAGAGAGAGCCAGCTTTCTTTACTGCCCGATCCGGATACACTAAAAACCTTTGAATTTACATACTACCAAACTAAATGTTACATATGAGAAGATACAAACACCAAGTCATTGATCAATAAGCATCGCCCAGCATTTACATCAAATATGACGCATAATTTCGATCAGTCAAGAATCTGGAACCCGAGCCAACTACTCCGCGCCTCAATTGCAGTAGCCGAGGAGTTGTAGTTCTATATTTATTGGTGACGAAAGGTAGATTAGCAATAGGCGTGGAGTGTCACACGTGGGACAAAGCGACCGAAATAGTTGCTGCAGGGTTGGCGATGCGATGCACTTTGAAGAAATGAAGATGGCAAGTAAGGGTTAGACTACATCTGGCAGGATCGAATCTCACTTTTCATTATTATGTGCTTTTCTGTCACCCGGAAACGTCGTTCACTTGAGCGAGAGCGCGAACGAATTTTGACGACCTCCGTGGTGTAGTGGCTAAGCACGCTGGGTTTCAAGGCGTCGCCGCTCCGAGGTCCCGGGTTCGATTCCCTGTCGAGTCAATATAGAAATCCAAATTTTCTATATTTTCTCGGGTCTGGGTGTTGTGGTACCACCGTTGTGTCTGATTTCCATAACACAAGTGCATTAGCTACTTACTTTTGGATCAGAGCAATGTATGTGATTGGTGTCCGATATTTATATTTTATTTTATTCTTATTTTTATTTTTTCGATGAATTTTTGCTATCAAGGCGGTCCAGAAAAAGCTATTTCACGATTTCATTCAATAGAAAAGATGTTTTTTTCATTAATTCTAGTGAAAACCGAAAGAAGACCTCAAACCTTTGATCCTATGGATATGGTTCGCTCATTCTGCGTAGATACAAACGCAGAAGTAATGGTGTTAAAGAAACTTTTAACTTTAATATTCACAATCCCTATTAACCCTAAATAATCACCACCTTGCAGCCAAGATGGCGTCTAATTCGCGCGCTAATCGTCGCATTCTGCGCGCGCGCACTTGACAGGCTGCGTGATGAGCTGCGCGGCATGCGCGTGATATACGCGCGCGCGGTGACACGATGATTGGGGTGTAGAGTCAAAGATAGCTCTTAGCATATGTCAGAAATGTGGCTCTAGGTTGGCCAGTTGTCAAATACCAATGCTAACGGCAACGCTCAAGTGTATGCCACTGTTTCAATATTATGTTTTATTTTTCGCTTTCAAGCTATTTTGTTAATTATTCGCCTCGTTTGCAATTGAACTCTCAAATGGGATTGTAATTTAATGTTAATTAAACTGCTCATCTTTTACAAATTGCGAGTTTTTTTTTGCCATGAAACTAAATCCCACTATCTTCACGTTGGCTCTTTTCAGAATAAAGCTTTTCTTTCACTCATGCTTTTACCTTAACCTAGATGTCCTCAATATCTTCAATTTCGTCATTTATAAATTAGTTTTTGTGTATTATATGAACGTTTATTATTTTTTTGCCTTAAATATATTAATTAATGATTTTTTATTTAATATTATGTTAGTTTATGTTGACATATTAATGCACTTAATAATTTATTTTAATATTACCCACTTATTAATTGCAAATGTTCCGCCACTGATTTAATTTTCTGCATTCTTAAACGGTTGACTGGTAGAAAATGTCCTAAAGCATTAAGTCCGCTAATTGTACTTAAAACTCGCAATACAATTTAAATAAATAAATCTATCATTAAACTCACTGATGCCAAGACTTTGCTAAGGAAACTGACCGATATTGTTCAAAACAGGATATGCTCTTCACACCAAAACCACAAGAAACTGACACAAAACGTTGAGTTTTATTGTTATATTACAAAACACGGTTTACTCCATAAATTCGCCTAACACTTCAGGTCTTTATCATAAATTTTACATGCAATACAACTTCTTTATGTTGTCATATTTCGAGTGGCGACATAATTTTCACACCTTCATCAAGATGCCACGGAGGCAGTGAAGCTGTCTCGCTGATATTAATTATAATCGCGCATACTTAACAAAAATAGTTACGGGAAATGAGTCAACGTTATGATGAGAGCTCAGGCGTAAAGATGGCGTTCAATATATCTGCATTAGGGAACTATTTGCTAATAATTGCCATTTAAAAAAAAAACGAAAGTTTACATACACAGAAACCCTACATGCATACTTTTCTTGATTTGGTAATTGTGTATAAGTTGTTAGGAAAATATAATGCCCATGATAATTTCATTTTAAATCAATTTATAAGAAACACTGATCAAGACTTATAAACTAAACACTGTTTTTATTCCGTCTCAAAATATTTCTGGTAGCTGAAGACAACAAATAATTTAAAGTTTTATACTAAACTCATTTTCTGTTAAAGCCAAGTTCATGAACCGTCTCAATTTATAGTCAAAGAACAAAAAACAGTAACCCAAAACGATCACATTTCAAATAAAATATGACACTCCTAAGACAAAACTCGAAACTTCAAACGTAAACTTTTGAACTACTTAGTTCGACTTTAAACAAAGATGGCGGCGTCCCACGCAGATGGATGAATTATTACAAAATCGATTATCATGTTCCGGAATGAAAAAATATAAAACATAGGTACATCTCGAAAACCGGCTTATTTGGTGTAAGTTATAAATATTTGTAAGACGACGTGTGGTGACAGCTTGTGAGTTGGTTCGACGACTAATTTCCGTCAAGATATTTGTTTAGATAAAGATAAAAGAAGGCAGAAATTAAATAAATTAAACCTATTAATAGTCCATTGAATTCCTCCTCTTTTTTTCTTTTTGTCAAGAAATGAGCGCAGACACCATCTTACTTGAATTACTAGGTACTTAGGCTATTCAAGCGAAAGTTATGTTTGAAAATGAAGATGAAATGATTTCCAAATTCGACAAAAGCAAGTTATTTCATCTATTAAGAAAATATGTAACGGAATCAAACACACAAAAAAATAACACCTTGTTTCAATGCTGTCAAATTTAATTAACTATCGAAATACGTTTGATAATCAGCCAGGTTACAAGATATTAAAAAAAAAATACGAATCAACATAACAGTTTTGCAACCATTTGTCATAAAATTAACCTGTCACATCCGTGTGGATTTATGTTGAGAAATATTACTCATAATTAATATGACATCAGCCTTACAATATGGCGAGATTGGCCAGAAAACATTTGTTTTACCGTAACTCCATCTGAACAAGGCTCGTTCCCAACCTACGCAAATAAAATAAATCCGTACGATCATCCTATACTGACCAAGAAAACATTGGATAACTTCACTTACGCCCATTTAGCATGTCACTTACGGGCATATCCTTTTATTGATCAGCATAAAGTCGTAATTCCCATCTCACAAACCCTTTAATGAATGCGGGCCCTTCCCACGTGTTGTAAACTCCTGCGCACAAAAAACTAACAAAAAGAAAACGCATCAGCCGTATGTCGTATTGGTCCGTAAAATAGATAAATAGCTCGAGGGCGCACAACAAAAGTATCTAATTTAATTTTATGTCCGAGTCGGTCTGTCCGCGACCGTCATAGATTCCTGTGTCAGGTGTATCAATTTATTGCTTAGTATATCATCCGAACTTATGCCCACTATAATAATTTTCCGAGGTAAGTTGAATTTATTGTTTTTAGGACGATACGCCCCTGACGGTCCATCCCTTTTAAATAACAACTAACGTCACAGCATATTACGGATTTTTGTACCCAATCAACAATATTAGACATTAAACTCGATGGCGATCGTAAATTTGTGATATTACGACTGAGATTTGAATAAATATGTCGACGTTGGACGTGCGGTGTGACATACAACTTTTCATTTGCGTGAAGCTACATGGGATTAAAATTCATTTTTTTATTCAATATGTACTGTCGTCGGATGTTTTTACTGATGATAGCAGCTAAACAAAACTGTGTCGACAAAGTCAGATGATGTTTTATTTTTATACATATAGTTGAATTTATATTTAAGCTAACATTTTTGTGGGTTTTTTATCAGAATTTTCAATCATCATTATTACCAGTAAAATAATGAATATTGCTGAATATTTACGACTGACGACCTCCGTGGTCGAGTGGCTAGCACGTTGGTTTCAAAGCGTCGCCCTCTCGTGAGGTTCCGGGTTCGATTCCCGGTCGGGTCAATGTAGAAAACGATCGTTTCTATATTGTCTCGGGTCTGGGTGTTGTGGTACCACCGTTGTGTCTGATTTACATAACACAAGTGCATTGGCTACTTACTTTGGGATCAGAGCAATGTATGTGATCGGTGTCCAATATATTAGCCTCCCAATTAGTAATAATATCATCTTATTTTTGAAGAAACACAATACATGTCAAAGTGGGAAAAATAAAAAACGTTCGGTTCATTCAGCCAAAAATAATAGCATGCAAATATAAATAATATTAAATGCTAGATTGTACACACATTTTGTAAAATTAAGGCTTGTCATGGAACAGTGTATCAAATGTCATTAAAAAATATATTAAGTTCCAACATAAAATAAAGTTTCTAGGGTATGTGAACGCTCGTGTCTATCTGTTCTGAAACCGGGCATAACTAAGTGACGTCATCCCATGCCCTTCGTACAAAACCCTGCAACGTACAAGCGTGACACTGACTCTGGGGCGTGGTCGCTGTATTTCGTGGCCCTTCGCAGAGGCTTAATGAGGCGATCCTGCAAAGAATCGTCCGATTACAACGAACAAAGACGGTGCCTTACGCCGAGATGCCGCGATATCATTCAGTATGAGCCTCGGTCGAGGTCGCAAATCGCGAGGTTGGTGACGTAGAGGAGATAGAACGGCCAGGTTGGATGTTAGAATTCCCGAATAACTAAGATGAGATGAATTTGAAACTTAAAAAGTTTACTTTTTTATAGTATATAAAGACGACTACAGTTGAACTACTCAAATCATCGCATGGGTGATATCTAGACACTTCAAGAGAGAGAGATAGATACATTTAGAACTGAGATAACCAAAGTATAGATACTACGGCTACAGCGAAGAAAAATTAGTAAAACCTTTATTTACATCATATTTTCATTAAAAACCAGTTAAGAGTACAAATAGATTCTTAACTCTTAAAATAATAAAGTGTAAATTTTTGCAACAATATCTTCTGTTTGTAAATACTTTCTGATAAGAGCGCAGAGGAGTTTGTTAAGTAGCGTCATTGTCTCACATTATAATTACCAGGTAACAAGCACACAAAGGTACTATAATAGCTGCCGTTTCACGTTTCGCTAATCGATTGCAGAATATTTTGAAATTACAAACATTAAAGATCTCTTGAGCAATAATTCTGGCTTCGCTTTCGAACCAGCTTCTGTTCAGAGAGAGCTATCTCATCTCCCCTCGCTACGCACCAGGTAGCAGCAGGTCGCACGCATTGTTTCCCGGAACGTTCCCGAGACGGTATCGACACGATTGATATACGATCGCTGCGCCTGCGCCGTCTCAGCCTCTGAATATGTAATGCGGCCGATTTAGAATAATTTATAGGGGTGGACCGAGACAAAAACAGAACATTATGGGCCGGTCAGATTGGCCAGTTTGGTGCGCGGTGACAGGTAGGACAGTTGGGGCTTTATGGAGTGGGTTCGACGCTTGAGGAAACGTTCAAGTCTTATTACATTGATGATTTTTAACCGACTTCCGAAACCGAAAAAGGAGGAGGTTATCAATTCGACTGTATGTTTTTTTTGTATCTATTTTACCTGATATCTTAGTCATTTGTCGATCGATTGGAAAAAAAAATTCGCTTACCTAGAGGGTATACCTTCTAGTTGGTCACATTGTTGCCAATTTGTTTTTTTACTAGACTTTAATTTTACCGTGTTGTTAGTGTGACGCTGATCTGATGGTGGAACTCCTTAACGTTAAGGAGTTTAGTTATTGTAATGACAGAACTTATGAAAGATAATTTGTACCTTCTTAAAGAACAGAGTCATAAGGTTAAACCTCCCTCCCCCCCTCCTGTAATCACAAAAAATAAAGAAATAAAATTAATAATTATTATTTTGTTTTTATAGTGTTTTGTCACCATACAAACTTAATAATATAAATAGCAAATTGCACTTGTAAAAAGCAACTTTGGCTGTTGTGACAGACGAGGAATCGAACCCCGTGTCTTACGCAATCCGGGCGTATGCCTAGCCTGTTGAATTTTGCAAGCGCTTTCTTTAACGCGTAGGCTGCGTGACGTCATCACTGTCAAATAAAATTAACTTAAAAAAAAGTAAATCCGACTTCAAAACCAAAATGCACTAAATAGTCTTAAATAAACTCTTGACCCTTGAAAGGAAGCTATTTATGGCAAACAATTTCGTTTTGGAGTCAGTGCCATCACCTTGACCATCAAGCATCAACTATCGGAGCACCACCACAGCACCACAAAGGTTATTTTGACAGAGCCCGAATCTGGTTCCTTGCCAGTTGCGAGGATAATTCCTCTCGCCCGAATCTGGTTCCTTACCAGTTGAGAGGTTAATAATGTAGTATTTTTCTGTAAATGACATTAATTTACTATCAGTCACACTGACACCACGAACAAACCTCGTGCGCCATGAATTGACGCCACTTGTCATCAACTCATACAAATGGTTTTTTCGTGGCATTCGAAATTACAATTTCAAGAGATATGCCAAAATCTTGTCGTCGTATTTGCGACTCTCTTTTCGTTTGGCATAGCTTCTCTATACGTAGTTATAACAACTCACTGGTAAAGTCATCAAAATCTCAAACACGAACGGATCTTAAAAATCTAAACTTTACTCTGCTACTGAGACCTATAAAAGTTTCAGTACGTTTTACTTAAAAACAATTACTTTAACTTTACAGAAGAGTACCAAGTGTTACGACTTTATTTATCCAAAACATTGTATTTGACTAGATAAAGGAATATTATGATCAGGTTTATTAGTGTTGGCTGGATAAGATAAGCAAAGCAATCGCAGTTCAAAAGTTATAATCTGAGACATTGTTCTTAGGGAGAAATCTAAATAGCTTCATTTTGAAATACCTGCAATAGTGACATATTAGAAATAAGAGAAGTTGCACACAAAATAGCTTCCTTATTCCCTTCAAAACATTCTACTTTGATTTTTGCAATTACAAAAATATCGCTAGCCAGTTACTAACCTTCCATTTTCAAAATCATAACAGGCACGTATCCAGAGCTGACATTAATTGCGGGACAGGGGCGGACTGGGGAAAGGCGACGTTGGCGATTTATCGAACAGTCGTTATTTAGATCGCGCGGCCGAGAGATGGCGCTATCTGATCCACGATGCGCGAGCGACGCGCGACGGTGCGCTATCGTCCGGTAGCTGTCTTTGGCAGGTTTAGTATCGAAAACTGTTTAGTATTTTGATGTGGGTGGGTGATATGAAAGAAGTATAATACTGTATTGAGTTGGATACCAAGTTATTAAAATGAATGAGATGAAACATAACGGATGCTATACAACCACTACAAGAGGTTAGAAAATTTTAGTATTGCGTATTCACTACAGGTTATCCTTAAGTTTGTTGTCAAATTAAAAAGTATTATGACATCATCGTATTAAGGTCACCCACAAGATGCAATTCTCCAATGTGAAACGTACTCTGTACGTCATTCAACAATACATTTAGTGATAGGGCTGGCATTAACTAAAAAAAACTAAAGTGACATAGCGCAACAGATTTATCAGATGTCAGAAAGAAGTCATGAAAAAACATAACTGTTTACAGTGATGTCATATGTTTACGTCATGGCCACCAGCACGCTGTGTGCCAACCACTTGGGCCCGAGTGTGCATGTTTAAAATAAACGCATTTTTTAACGATTTTTTTATTAAATTACGTGTTAACATTGCAGTTTCTTGGGTTATCCTTCGTATTTTTAAAAACAGTCTAAGTGTTCAGGTATATCTCAGCATATACACACATTAAGTTTCTATCAACCTCCACCCCAAAGTTACGATGACAGCATACAATATTATCTCATAAGTGTCTCCATGTCGTGTAAAATATGTACCTTCGAAGCACATAACATCACTCTGTGCTAGTTTAGTGTCGGATCACGTGTGTCGTGACGTCACGCGATGTGATGTGACGTCACTCAATATCCTTGCATAAAGTTATTGAGTTATTGATAACTTACAATGTCTGTTCAACTTGTTTAGTTAAGTGAGGTTCTTATTAAAGGCTACAATTTTAAGAAAATATTGATAGAAAGGATTGCCACGCGTTATTTTTTTCTTCTGAAATAGAGATAATAGAAAGTCTTCCCTTAGGGGATGATACTTTTCATGACGTAATCTTAATTAAAATGACCGAAATATAAAATAGTCCTAAGCCACATCGAAACAATAAATCATTTCGCTCTATTCATATGTTTTGGTGTTAAGCAATTCCTATAATTTTCTTATACACTGTGTAACGTTAAATGGTCAAAACTTGAAAATAGTTTAATTGGAATAACGAGTTCAATTAATTGAACCACTTTTTAATATGGGCCACATTTTAAAAAAAAAACTTCATAGAAATTTTCCCCTGTCTATTTATTGATATTCATATTCATATTCATATTCATTTATTCACTTCATAATATAACATTACAGCAGACAATATATAACATATAGGCAAAAGATGGTTATTTTGTTACATTATGACCTCAACGAGGTATTTGTGAATTCAAGTTATTAAATTCAATAATTTACAATTAAATCAATTCTTCATTAAAATAGTAATGTCAATAAGTATTTTGTCAAATTGTTAGTATGTCAAATATAAAGTCATTTCTATCTATCTAAATAATAATAATGCAGTCATGTTAAATTCAAATTAAAAGAAAAAAAAAATACAATCAAATCATGTCAATTTTCAATTTAAAGCACAGATTAGTAAGAGTTTAAATTATATAATGTCATATCTAAATATATTGAAATTTATCATTGAAATATTCATTTATATTATAATATGCCTTTTTAACTAAAAACTTCTTTAATTTCCTATCAAATTTAATACCTTGGAGGGCTTTAATAAAGTTAGGCAAATGGTTATGTATCTTTATAGCCATATAGTAGGGACCGACCTTGAATAACTCCAGTCTGGCCGGAGGCAAAATAAAATCATTTGCGCGCCGCAAAGCGTAACGGCTCGACGTGTCATTAAAATGCTGAAAATATCTACTGTGTAATAATAAGTCAAGTCATCATGTGTGCAATCCCTCCAAATACGTAAACAGGCAATGGTTAGGTCTTTATGAGTGCAGATAGTAATACTGATAATGTCAGCGCGGCTACCGAATCCTCTCTCGACAGAATGTCGTCCGCAAAGCAAGAGATGATCAGAAGTGCTAGTAAAACTAAAACACTACATAAAACCTGATATTATTGTTCACTTTTTTTATAGATTTAAGTCAATTTAATCAAAAAAATATTTGAGGTGTCTAAGATTTTGCGCATACATTTAACAATACACGTTGTATATTTTCTGTCACAATTGAAAGCTTCGACTGAGCATTCCCTGGGCAGCTGAACAATATTGAACACCACCAATCACATACCTACATTGATCTGATCCCTGAAGTTCTGATCTCTGAAGTAAGTAGCTAAAGCACTTGTAAACTTCATATCAAACAAGACATAAAAACATAAAAAAAATATTAAAAAGTATTTTATTTATTTATAAGCGCTTTAATAACGTTTTTTACTACAACTAAAAGATAGCACGTAAAAAAAATATTCTACATCTGTGACCCACATAACCTCACCCCAGTAAGGCCTCAAGGCAATGAAGGCATGTTTCCGTCTTGTATGATTGATGTTCTGTCTGCATCTGATAGATAGGTGCAATTGCACAGGCCAATTGCATCGCACCTGCAACCGATGCCTATGAATGCTGACTGGCAGAGATTGTCGGGGATATTCTATTCAGTTCGAATTAGATAGTTGTTGTATAGTAAACAAGTTACGAAAATGGGAAGTTTTTTTTTAACTTACGATACATATATGGAAAATCATCCTCCATCAAAATTTTCCTTACCATAATACAGGTAAACTAACTACACAAACAATCAAATTTCAGACGAAGGAAATTCTTTGACATACCATATCAAAAAAAGTTTGTGATCTCTAGCTTCTAGCTGTTTTTTTATTTATTTATTAAAACTTGTCACAAATAATATTTTTTGTGTGTTTTCTTACAAAAGAAAATATTTGTTTAAAATAAAAAATAAACTGCATAATCTAGCGTAACAAAAAGATTTCGATGTTTCAAAGTGATCACACACCTTTTTTTGATGTAATGTAAGTATTAATCTGATGACCTCCGTGGTCGAGTGGCTAGCAAGCTGGTTTCAAGCTACGCCATCTCGTGGGGTTCCGGGTTCGATTCCCGGTCGAGTCAATGTAGAAAACGATCTTTTCTATATTGTCTCGGGTCTGGGTGTTGTGGTACCACCGTTGTTTCTGATTTCCATAACACAAGTGCATTGGCTACTTACTTTGGGATCAGAGCAATGTATGTGATTGGTGTCCAATATTATTATATTATTTTAAATGTCCTAATGCTAAATTATATATTTTTCTTCTGTAAAAAGTATCTAAAATACCTATTAAACTCTCCTATTTCAGACATTTACAAAAAGATAAAGACATCCACACGCTCGTGTTCTCTCGCCACAAACCTCGACGCGTTACTTCTCGCACCTACAAAAATGCGCACGATTCACCCAAATCGGTAACAAGCCTAATGAGGCAATGTTACTAAAATACCTGCTTAATTAATCAGCAGCTCCTACGCTGCGTCCTA
Organism: Pyrausta purpuralis; assembly: GCA_963924145.1. Lineage (NCBI taxonomy): Eukaryota > Metazoa > Arthropoda > Insecta > Lepidoptera > Crambidae > Pyrausta > Pyrausta purpuralis. The sequence goes on from OZ001649.1 coordinate 27,409,648, forward strand.
AAGAGGAAAGCCAGGGAAGTCAGCTATATTTAAAAACTGTTTAATGAACCAGATTACGTATAAGGGACGTCTTGTAAAGGGAGTGTGGACTTGGGGCAAGGTTAGATATTTATTTAAGTTTATTTATAGGTATAGCGTGTAAGTAGTTCCTATTTCGTTATCCTAGTGCGCAAGGAGGTCAAAGATTCTTTCTTTTTATTTATAGCCTCTTTATTTGACAACCTCCGTGGTCGAGTGGCTAGCACGCTGGTTTCAAGCGTCACTATCTCGTAAGGTTCCGGGTTGAAAACGATATTTTCTATATTGTCTCGGATCTGGGTATTGTGGTATCACCGTTGTGTCTGATTTCCATAACACAAGTGCATTGGCTACTTACTTTGGGATCAGAGCAATGTATGTGATTGGTGTCCAATATTTATTTATTTATATTATATACTAGCGGTCTCAGCGAACTTTGGCTCCGTTTGATGGTTTTGATCCTGTTCCGGGCCAAGACAAATCTAAGTAAAAATCACGATAATCGCTCCACTCGTTCTCGAGTAACAAGTTTTAATAAAAAGTATCATATGTCCTATTTCTGTCTCCTGATTCTAAGCTACCTCCCCAAAAAATTTCAGCCAAATCGGTTTAGCCGTTCTTGAGTTACCAGATGAAGTACCAGATGCGACATAAGATTTGTTTACTTGAAGCTATTATTCGAACAATAATTAATAAAACATACTCGGCCTCGAACCTTTGTCAAACCAGCTGACAAGCTCCCCAGCTTGAATATTTTTTATGATTGGTAACTAATTTAAGCTGTACGTTTTTTTATAATTAATATTGGACAACCACTTGTGTTATGGAAATCAGACAACGGTAGTTCCACAACACCCAGACCCGAGACAATATAGAAAATTTTGATTTCTACATTGTCCCGACCGGGAATCGAGTCCGGGACCTCGGAGCGGCGACGCCTTGAAACCAGCGTGCTCAGCCACTACACCACGGAGGTCGTCTTAGGAGGTCGAGGTGTCCGTAAACACAAAACCAACATAACTATCACTGTCTGCAACATTAACTTAATTATTATCCATTAGAAGCCCATTAGACACTATGAACAGGCTTTTAATGCAGTCAGAAGCAAATCCTATATAGTAGTATAGTATTGTATAGTCCCCTTAGCCGATTTCGACTACGGTGGCCAGTCGCAACGACTAGCCAACTACGCGGGACACATTATAGTGAACAAGTGTGTGCGCAAACACAGGTGCACTCTCTATTCCTTTCACTCTCATAGCCCGATGGGACAGCAATCTGACACGACCGGAGAGAGATCAGGCGCAGGACCAACGGCTTTACGTGCTTTTCCGAGGCACGGGGGTGAAACACCTCCAACTTTCAAACTCCGGGCTACCCTAAGAATTTCTGAACAGAAAACTATGGTATATATTTTTGGTCCGACCCGGGGATCGAACCCGGGACTTCTGGCGCAGCCGTCGCTTTTAAAGTGCGCCCCTCTTACCGCTGCGCCACCAAGGCATACCCAATATCTATAGAACGTACGTATAGTACACTTGCAAGGTTAAGACTCTACGTGATTTCCAGCAAAAACTTCTCTATCTCCTTCAAAGTCCGTCAATTACGTCAGCAACGGTCTGGTCCCAGGTCCAGTATCGCGATGGACTGCCCAGCTGATGCGATCGGCCCTAAATCTCGGCGAAGAGAGATTACATCGTGAACTGACGGTGGATCGCTACAAATCATTGGTTAAGAGGTTGTTGCTATGTACTGCAGTATATGGAGGGAGTGGAGATAAAACGTCATGCTAGGTTTCGACCAAATAAAGGGTTGTTTATCATTAAGATAATAGAAAGAATTATTTTATGAAATCGAACAATCAAATTTATGAAATCAAAGGTCAATAAAAAAAAATCGTAAACATGTATTTTTTAAATTAGCATTTCAACCCTTTAACATCTTAATGAATCAAAGCAATTTTTAGGGAAGGTTCACAACTAGTAAATTTATTCTAATAGAATAGTTAACTTATCTAAAACTAGCGGTCCTCCGCGATTTACTCCTTCCTCTTCTATCGCGGTGTGATTTTTTATCGCAAAAACCAACCGAATATGGAATCTTAGTGTAATAGCCAAAAGATAATACAACACAAACATGTTTTTTCAAGTCAGTCCAAAAGTTCTTGAGATTAGCGCGTTCAAACAAACAAACTCTTCAGCTTTAGAATATTAGCACAGATAAGATAAAAGCTCTCTATCTTACTTTGAGTGTGCTATTTTGAATAAAACATAGAGCTATTTACAAGAGAACGGTCAATATACTCTGACATTAACAGAAATAACGGACTGGCTGAATATCGGGAGTCTTGTACTCGGTGTGATGTGAGATTACATTGGCAAGACTGACGCGGATCGCAACAAATCATTGGCTAAGAGGCTGTTGTAATGTCTTACAGTATACGCAGAATTTGCAGATAAAACGAACTAGATTCAATGTAGGTTGGATGTCGATAATGCGAGGATACAATCTGAGCTGACTTATGTACAAGTTCGACACTAAAACGTATCATATTTCGAAGAAAATGTGACAGTACAATACACGTTGAAAAAGTTTCGCTATTATGTTAACATGTTAGGTAGCGTAAATGAATTGGGTCCTGATAACAAATATACCTACGTTAACATAACTATACTGAGAAAAAACTGAGTAAGGATATATACTTTTAACTTTAACATTGAGAAGTTGATTGACTGATGTAACAACTGCAACACACAAACAACAACACAACACATTTTTTCTTGCTTTTGACCATGGGTTTGTCGTTCTATTGCCATTATTTTGTCACCTGCAACGGTGAAATTTAAAAGGGGTTATTTCTATAAATTATGGCTTCATTTCCGCTAGCAGAAAGCTATAAAACAATTAACGTTATATTTGCCAATTGTCATATATGTTACTCACTTAATATAAAATTACAACTGCACGATACGACATGAATTCTCTGCGATCCCCCCATATACTGTGAAGGTTCGCAGCCGACAATTTTCGCGGCAACTCGCGGTTGATTTACGACTCGTACAACTAACTGCTTGGTATTAAAATATTGCGGACTAGTAGAATCCGCCGGTAATGTGCGAGTACTGATGAACGCTGCGGTCGAAAATGTAGTGCACGAGCCAAAACGAAATAGAAGACAGTAAGGATCAATGCATTTTAAAATGGTCTACCTAGATGATTAGTAGCTTTTAGAGTGTAGACTCACAGTGTACCTGCTGAAAAGTTCTTACAATCAGAGTCTATTAACCCTTTTTATGGTAGATAACATCCATTTGCTTACGTACTTGACTCTGATTTTTATTTCACCCTTTTTTGATTTTGGAAATAATTGAATTATAGTAAAAAAGGAATATTTAACGGTTGATACGAATGAAAAAGAGGTACTAATCCATATTGAAAACACAACAAAGCATGTTCAAGACATGAACTTGTTTAAACGAGTCTTCAAAGAAACACAATCTTATTCATAACAAGAAATTAGCCAACCAAAAATTTCATCTTACAAAATGCGCAACAAAATTAACTTTTCCAGCAGACCACTAGAAAAGCGAAGCAATTGTCGCCAAAACGCTGAGCGAGCTGAGCGAAGCAAAAACTGAAAACATAAACACTCCCCTTAAGGCGGCTGCACCGGTTTTATCTTTATTATTAGTCTGCCGCCTGAAATTATGACAACTGCAAAAGCTTCACCCGTCCCTCTCCCACTGGTGACTTCACTCATATCACCGTCTTTGTCCCGTAGAGTGGTATTGCAGTGATTTCGTTTGACGACTACCCAGGGACGCAGTGGAGGTTTATAAGACGTAAGAGACGGTTAAGTTTCGCGTTTAGTCTTATCGTTCGGTAGCTTGGTTTTAATTGGCGTTTTTATTTCTAACTGGGGGTCGTTAATTGGATTTGAGTTCTCCTGTGCAAAATGATCTTTGAGTCTAATTGCTCAAAACTTTTACAAGACAAGAAACCTAGAGGTAAGTTTTCATCAAGCACAAATTGCTTCAGTCTAAAATAAGTAGATTCTAACACTCTGTAAATCCTTTATGTGTAATTTCAATCTGAGATTCTAAAAGTTTTGTTTTCCAGACAGACAGAATTCATATTAGAAAATGAACTACATTTATTTATTTTTTCTAGAAAGAGTAAAGAATATTATGTCTTCTCGAAAAAGAGTATCTATTTACATGATATAAAGGCGACTGCAGACTGGCGACTAGCTCCATCAGTCGCAAATGAAAGTCTGATCGAGCGAAACTGAGTAATCGGCCAATGCATGCTCGTAATGAGACGTGAGATCGAACTAGCTACACCGAACGCCTTTAAAATTATGACGTGAGTAAGCGAGCACATCCATCTTGTGGTGGGTATAATATCTCTTAAGTGTTTCAAGGCTGCACTTGTTATTTTTTAAATACATCTGTTAGGCCTCATAGTCCAAGAGGGACAGACGATCTTCAAAAAATCGTAGGACCAAATTGAATGCAGACCGCTTGTGATTGGTCGCTGTGGAAAACAGTGGGGGAGACGTGTGTTCAGCAGTGGACGTCCTTCAGATTTAGATTTATTTATTGCCAGTCACAAGTTGGATATAGTGTAAAAAGGTATAAACAGACAGTACAAGTGTTGCTCTGCAAGAGCACTGCAAACATCAGGGGCTACTATCCCCTCCTTTGTTTTATGATGATGATGACTTCGAGCTCCGCCGTGTATCACCTGCGTCAAACGTCACATACTTGCTTTGATTCCAAAGTAAATCACCTGGTGTTGAATCAGAAACAGCGGTGGTACCACAACACCCAGACCCCAGAGAATATAGAAAATTATGATTTTGCATTGACCGCGCATTGAAACTGGGACCTGAGCGGCGACGCCTTATAACCCAGCAGATTAGCTACAACACCGAAGTCCTCAACAAAACTACCATGGCGTTCGATTTCTCCACGTTATATCTGACCACCTAGAGCTACGAAAGAACAATACCTCAAACCTCACGCTTCCCTTGCGTCTGACCTCCAGCTATACAAGACGGGGTACACGGAGCGCGGGCTGGCCAGAGGCGGTGATTTGTGGTCGGGCCGCCTCTGCCGGTGACGTGCCAATTGTCTCCGACTTGGTGAGTGGTGTAAGGTATGGGAGATTTGACCATTCAGTGATGCAATGTACGCTGAGACGCATGTAAGTGCCTCAGTGCGAACGTCTTAAAGAAGATTCTAGATTGTAAATCAATAGTTTCGAAATCAAAGAACTATTATTGGATTAAATAAGCCAGAAAAAAGCATCAGAAATACCTCTAGAGGAGTAACTAATATCAAAAACAGAACAATTCTAGACAAAGTCACAAAAGCGCTATAACTATAACTTACAAAGAGGTCACTGCCTTAATTTCCAAGTGCATTTGAAAAAGGGCCTTTTCTGAGGCACAAGGTGACATCAGTTCGGTAATGAACGTAAAAGCTCCTTACAAAGGGTGATATAACTTAAACAATTGGTCAATACTACAAATGGGAAGAAAAGTCTTCATATTCTTCAATATCGGGACATTTTCTTTATAGCTAGAACTAAACGGTCGTAAAAATCTCGACATTCCCGCTAAGGTGTCGTGCCTTGTACCACACATATTTCTGTCATGAGCAGTGGACTGCGTAAACGCTCCTTGATACCATAAAGCCTTGGTACGTCACAGGACATGATGTTCGCTATGAATTATTATAACGTAATAATGACACCGCAAAATATATGCCTTTTCTTAGAGGGGCCTTGTGGATCCCGCAAATATCGCAGAATCAGTTTAAATAACGTTCAACGTAACAAAACACAAAAGTAATTAATAGTTAAATGACTACAGAAGACCTGCTACGCAAATTCATATTATAAATAACAATAAAAGTCCCCGTAGCCGATTTCGACTACGGTGGCCAGTCACAACGACTAACTGACTGCGCGGGACATAACATAGTGCACATGCAAGTGTGTGCGCAAACACAGGTGCACTCTCTATTCTTTTCACTCTCATAGCAAATAAGACAGGACCAGAGAGAGATCAGGCGCAGAGCCAACGTCTTTACGTGCTTTCCGAGACACAGAGGTGAAACACCGCCAACTTGCAAACTTCGGGCTACCCTAAGAATTTCTAAACAGAAAACGTAGGTACATAATACTAATAAACTGTCCACAAAATCATGAAATTGGTCTATTGCAGGTATGGTAAGGTTGGTAAGGTAAGTTATACTATTCAAGCACTTTTTCAGGGACATGAGTTTTGTCTAGAAGATTTTTGGCTGAAAGTAGATGTTGTATTGCGAGAACCACAACAAATAATTGATGTTATCAATATGATTTTGTAATAATTTTGCTAAAAAACATAGTCATTAGCTATCGACCTACTTCTTTCCCAATACACTACCATAAATCCCCATCTACCTACTTGACATCATCTTACTTGATAACTTAACACAAACCGATACCGATATGACACACACGACATATCCACATTACTACATATCTATTGCGTGTTGACAAGATAATACACATGTCAGGCGCCTCAGAAGACGCGCAATGGATGGCTAGTAATTAGGACGCAGAAATCTCATTAACCAACATATTAATGGATAATTTCCAAGATCCATTGGGATATGCCAGAGAGAAAGTTGGTGAGTGAGAGGTAATAGAGAAATAAATGTGATTTGATGACATTTACAGATATCATAATAATATTTGTTTTTCGGATTGCCAGTAATGACATCCTTTTTCAGGGTCAGTTAAAATTTGAGCTAACGAGCTAACTTATGAGCTTAATTGCATAATTCATAATGATTAACATTTAGAAGAATAGAATCAACATCAGAAAAGGGCTATTCATAAAATCTTTCTACTTATAAAGAAGCCATATCCAACGGCCTTAAGGGTGAGAGTGAAGTTATCAAGTGGTTTTACACTTTTTATTCTAATTTAATGATAGTGTACTTATTTCATTATATTTATAGTAGTTTTTTTTAGTGTATTAGTATGTTTAATTGTATTTTCTGTAATTTATTTTATTCGTCATTTAATGAGGCCTTTGCCCAGCAGTGGGACAGTATAGGCTAGGAAAAAAAATGGGTGTGTGATGCCTGAAATAAAGCCATTTTATTTATTTATTATAAGGGTAATATTTGGACTTGATATCATACAGTTTTAACACAATTTTATCATTACTATTTGTTTAAAAATATAATTTTCAGATCCTATTACGTGCAATAAATTTTCATGTTGTGTATACTTTTCATGGGCTGTGGTTAAGTTATGTATTTCAATTTTAATTTTATATATGTTAACCAAGGACTACAATCTGTTTATATGCCTTAGTAAAATAATTATAATAATTAATTAAACAAAATTACTTTTTTTTTAAATTTAAAAACTTCCGTTTTTATTGGGTATGTAAATGACACAATGTGTCATGGTTTCCAGCCTCTTCAAATGTTTGCTAGCCGCTGACCACTATTTAAAAAAAACCCTTCATCAACACATGCTATAAATGAAATAAAAAAACCTTTTAATCGAACCCGGATCAAAGCGCCCGTTATCACCGGGTCGCAATTGACGGACAATAGCGCATTATGACGTCACGACGCGTGTCGGCTTATCGGCGGCGCGCACTCGTGACGTCATCGACATATGTCCGATTGCGATGTTATGATACTCTGATGTACTTTTGCATAAAAGTATGTTGTACACTTTACATGACGTAATGTAATGCAGTTCATAACAATTTACACCTTTTCGTGCCGTAAAGAAATGGCATCTGAATGCAACACTTAAAGTTTTACTCCAATTTTTTAAAAAATAATAGAAAGTAAGGTTTTACACGTGTTTCTCAGGCAAACGTTGTACTTAAACCACATTATTTTTAAAACTTTTAAGCTAGTTAAAAAAAATATTATGATAAGCATAATATTTTTTTGCCTTTGCCTTTAACAACAAGAAATTTAAAAGATATATATTTATAATAAGTAATATACCTAAAGCTAACTGTAAACCACCTACAAACAAATTATTCCAATTAATTTATTTCCGCTTTTCGACGTTTAAAATCCAATGAGAAAATAACAATCTCCGACCCGATAACATAAACAGTTTTAAACCCACGAAAATTCCCAAATAAATACATAAATTCATGTAAAACGTCGCAAATTGGACATAATTCTATATTCAAAGTTGGACTTTATCATAAATATAACATACGTTACGGGCATATGTTGACAACTGTCGAAAAACTGTTTTAAATTCCACAATCCGAGCATAATCCGTGTGTATTATAATGAAACTGTCATAACACTATCGGATATTTATTTGAAAACTATGAATAAAGTCTCTCTGGCACTATGAAATCAACTGGATGGTTAGGTGTGCTAGAAAATGAATCGCGTTAAGGCTGTGGGACACTGCTAGCTATACAAAAAAGTCAGATTACTTTTAGTGATTCTTGCAATATTGTATATTGCGAGAAACACTAAAACTGCGCATAAATCTACAGTAAATATTGCATCTTTAACTATTGAGGCAACCAACATAGAAACCCTTAACTAATCTTCTTAATAATAATAATAAAGAAAATAATAAATATTGGAAACCAATCACATACATTGCTCTGATTCCAAAGTCAGTAGCTTATTGCACTTGTGTTATGGAAATCAGACACAACGGTGGTACCACAACACCCAGACCCAAGACAATATAGAAAGTTATGATTTCTATATTGACCCGACCGGGAATCGAACCCGGGACCTCAGAGCGGCGACGCCTTGCAACCAGTGTGCTTAGCCACTACATCACGGAGGTCGTCGAGAATATTATGATATTTACAGGGATGTACAAAAAATCGATTAACGATAAATCTATTGTGATGACATAACATACTTGATTTTGCATAAATTAAGTGAACAACTGTAAAACAGTCCATAGCAGTGAATCCGCCGCCATAACGTCACATAAAACAGAGCTCGGCTTCCGCGCGACCTGCGCCCACGCACCGCAAATGAAGCGATCGAGCCACCAGCGAGCACGGTGGAGACCGTCATCGAATACCCGAATAAAAGAGCCATATACATTTAAAGATTATAGAATAAGACAAATAAATACAAAATATTAGTAACCGCGTCAGTATAAGTATGTATTATTCCCCGAAAATCTTCAGCCAGAGTGAACACGTCAACAGACTTTTTTTCGCTTCGTCAACTAATCTAAATCTTATGATCTTCATTTGCATTGGACTCATTCTGGAGCCAAAAGGAAACAAAAACTTGGGGTATTTTTTTCTCAATGTTATCAATTTTCTCTCGTATTCTTACATGATGAGCAATAGCTTTAACTTATTGGCATTTGAAATTTCAAATGGTCACTAAAAAAAGGTACGTATTTCATAACTCCTCTAATCTGATTCATCAAACTGTTTTGAGTTAAATTCTCAATGATCACAGAAGAAAGAACATTGTATTATTTAACCGACACACGCTTGACCAGTTTTTGTTTATCGTTACATTATGCGCTCGCGTCGAGATAAAGAATAAACATCTTTGTTGGTAACGCAATAAAAATGCTTTGAGCGTTCATAAAGATGGGTTTTATAGGACTTCGCGTCTAAATAAGACATTTTATACGTCTAAACTTGTTGAAAATGACACATTCACTGTTGCTTGAGACAATAATGACCAAACTTATCTACTAATACAACTTAATCTTGAAGTAGATACAAAGAATTGACTGTCCCAAGTAATAGAGATATCTTTTTAAAGAGACGCATGATATCTCGTTTCAAAAGTTTTGTTTGCTTACCATATTAAATAGTGAGAAGAAGCGGTCTTTCTCTTACCTGAAATGGAAACAAATATGTAAATTATTAATTACAAAACGCATATAAAACATAAAAACTAGTTTTAAAAACTCAACAATCAATAAAGTAACTAGTATTAAGTAAAAGAGTCCTTTAACAATCATATATTTTACTAAAGAAACGAATAAATCCTTCAACAATTCTATATCCTGTTAATCAGAAGTACAAACACCCCTTCACAAACCAAAGTAGTAAATCTTAACCCTCAAACAAACACTAGATAAAACAAAACGCAAGACGCTTGATCAAAGAGCGCAGACCAAAAAAAATCAACCCTTACTCTAACCCTCTTTAACTCGACTGAAAAAATCCTTCCCATTCAATTGGAGACAAGCACCTTTCAGAGGTAGCGTTAAGCCTTATACTGCCTTTAATTAAAGCGTGGGGGGAGGGGGGTCGGAAGCGACGGTGCCGCCATTTCACTCGTCCTGTCCACTTCCGCTAACGTATGGACTGGCTACTTCATTTCGGACAGACGACGGGGAAAAAGAAAATCCAGGTGGGGCCCGTCTCGGGACTGGGGGGTGTAGAGACGTTTTGTGTCTTTTTTTTTGTTTACCAAGGGTGGTGTTGCGTTTGGGTTTGGGAAAATATGGAGCATGTGTAAGTTATTGATTGGGAAATACGTAATAATCATTATGGTATCTTCTGATAGTAAAAGTAGTAGTTTATGTTAGGTTAGATACGGACGTTTTTAATAAAATTCCAATTACTAAGGTCGGTTTTTGCCGACGTGAGATAAGGAATATTCGTCGAATATAAAAACACGCCTTATTTGAAAACGCCACCCATTTTCAGGAATCATTTATGTAAAAGTCATTTTAAAATTGGTCTTACTATACTTATTCAGTGGATTAAGTCTTATCTGACGTCTGTGTAATCGGCCCCTAGACTTACAAGAGCACAATTCTTGTTGTTGACTTGTTTGCGCAATTATGTATCTTGTTCCACGGCAGGCACATAAATAATGTGAAATAATAATATTTAATGTATTAATTAGTATCTGCAAATATTGCATTACTACTATTTATATATAGCCTAACAAGCCCTGAGAAATAACCACTCGCAAAAGACATGTTAAATTAAAAAAAAACTTATCTACGCGACTCCACGCCACCCCAGTCGTCAAATCCACCCAGCGCTAACAATCTGAGCAGCCGTCTAATTGCACGAATAACTTATAGGCTAATTTCGAAAAAGGGGACTCGATTTATAATCGAATGACCCGATTCATTATCGATACTAACTCTATTGTGCTAATTCGCGATCGATACGGTTCTAGACAGCGAGATCGCATATTGAATCTTGTCTTTGGAAGTTTTACAATCTCATTTGGTAAGTGTTCTGTTCTTTATTTCAGTTTGTTTATTTGGCATTTGGGAATCGGAATCGGGAAATATATTTATGCTAAATTCAGTTCTTTATGATTATGAGCTAACTTAACATGTTACATTTATTTAGTTATCAGTAAATTACCTATTTTACGTTTGATAAAACTTTAAGAAACAGAAAACCATAGAGTCTGATACTATTTGATCAAGTCCCAAGACAGATAAAGTACGAGTAAATTCATCAATACAAATATTAAACCGCGTTAAAAAATCACTAAAAGAAGGACTAAAATAACGCAAATAGCAGAAACAAACTCATTTGAAGTCTGTGCATGATGTGCGTACGTAGACTGCTGCTGTCCGTTAAGGTTGACATCATGAGTTTGTTTCTTCTGTTGACGTTATTTTAGTGTTTTTTGAAGCCGTTTCAATTTTAATTAAAATAAAAATTCGTTATTTTAAGGTATTTTTTAAGTTACAATGTACTTGATTGAACTAAAAAAGTTACTTTAAACTTATCGCATCGAAAAACGCATCAAAATCGATCTAGCCAAACGCGACAAATTCGCAGACAAACATACATACATACAAACATACAGGTGGAACTGAGAACCTCCCGTTTTTGAAGTCGGTTAACAATCTCGCCCAACCGTAAAAAAAGACAAACCCCCACAACCTTCTTAACCTAGTATTTTCTAGCACTTATCAGATTAATGCTTGCACAATAAATAAACGCAACCCGACGCTGAATGGTCACCGTGAAGGATAAGAGGTGACCGCGTTATCTTTTTACTGAGGACAATTAACGAGTGTTGCACCTGGAGCGTTGTGGCGATGGATTTATAGTGCATTGTGTACGGCTTGTTACTTAACTTGTGTACTATGTAAGGGTATGTAATGGAAGCTGGAGACATGGACGTTGAAAGCTCTAGAAAAATACATGAGTACAAAAAATAGGGTATCCAACGCACGAATACAGTGCATTCAGAAATTAAACTTTTGTAACACAAACGACCACCTTTGACAGAATTTAAATTCTGGTTTCTCTTTAGTGAAAGCTTATCAAATCAAAAAAAAAATAGCCAAAACTAACTCCATCACATTGTCTACCATCCGGATAGTTAAACCAGATTCATTGCGCACGCGCATCTATTATTATTTAAACATGCTACCGTCAAAGAGTGTTTTGTAACTATTGTAACTATAGCCGATCAATATTGGGAGGCATATACATAGTTGCTTGAAAACAAGCATATATTTCGATAGGTCTTGGCCTGTAGGAGAGTACAAATCTCGTACAAAATCAGCTTGTAATATGAACTACCTTTAAATAGAAAAGTTGGATTCGGATCCTTCAATGTTTTGCTGGTTATTGCTTATTTGCCAAAATTGAAACAGTTTAAAACATAATCGTGGCATCGATCTGTTAATTTCTTTATGTGTAATAAAAGAACAACCAAGTTATGCTTTCGTGTAACTTTTTTACCTCCTAAATGATGTCAGCGTTACCATACATTTTACATTTAACTGCGTATGCGACATGTTTTTCAACACACCAGTTTCCGAGCAATTGAAAACAATCGTAGGCAAAGCTTATCAGACTATTGCGCAGGCGCGATAGCCTACGTGCTGCAATGACAGGGGTCGATAACATTTTGATTTATTTTGAAATAAAATGCTATAGATTTTATTAATTTGTACACAGTTTACTAGCGGTGTACACACAAAAATAAAATGTCTTTTAATCCTAATTGTAATATTGCAATGACATGCCTATATTATGCACTTATTTTTTTAATTGCCGCTTTAAAACCTTTTAACAAAAATTGCTAAAGGTTAATTTTAAATATTAATTGGGTGGGTTAGGATTGCTCTTGACTCAAGCCCAAATTTAATTGGGCTTAGACAGAGTCGACGATGGAGCAGGCTCACCAAGAAGAAATCTGTTCACTCTGTTTTTGAAAGTTTTCGGGCTATATTCCCTTGGGAACACTGATGCAGGCAAAGAGTTCCACTCCTTGGCTGTGCGCATTATAAAGGATGTTGCGAAGTTGGTAACAGTGGAATATCTACACGGTATGGGTAGCCTGCGGTGCGTCTAGACGTGTGTTGGTAAAAAGGGGATGGAGGAATGAGGTCCTGGAGTTCCTGTGCTCACTTCCGTAAGTAGAGCCTGTAAAAGACCGATACATAGGCAACTTTGCGTCGATGAGCCAGGCTATGGAGTTTGGCGCTTATATTATTATCACCGATGAGCCTTCTAGCTCTGCTTTCCACCGATTCAAGTGCAGCAAGTTGGTACTTAGCTGTGTAAATTGCTTGTGATATCCAACGCGGCAACGCAGCCAGCAGCATAGCCTCCTTGCCGCAAGGAAATGGTTTCGTTTTTGAAAAGGTAGATATTAAGTTATTTTTTTATGTTGCATGTCTTAGTTTATTTTTTTCTTGTTTGTTATTAATAAAGATTCGTTTTTAAGAATCCCAGAGATGGCAGCATTCTCCATGCAGAAACGGACTTGTGCTTTGTAGAGTATCGAAAGCTGTCCAGGCGTGAAGTATCCCTTCACTCTGCTGACAGTCTGAGCTTTGCGTTTACTTTGAAAGTGAACTAGAATGTAAAAACAACCGAAGGTTCTTAACCCCTGGCTAGTGAACCTGCGCTCGCGCACCGGCCGGTGGAACAATGCCACGTAATTGTCGATAACTCCGTCTAGCTGTTAGCAGCCCGTCAGTCACGGTTCAAACGTTTTATATTGCTTTTCTATACTTCGGAACTAAAGAACCTACCTAAAGCTCAAAATAAAACTATAGAATTACTCGCTCATTGCTTTATCAAATATTTCGTTATATTGTTACCACAAAATAGCTGCAAGGTCGAGGTTTCTCGCGCCTGACTACTTTGAACAAAATTGTATCACTTCAAACAAAAGATGATGTGAGCGATTTTGGATCTTAAGGTAGTTAGGTGTGGAATTCATATGAAAACTCAAATAGAAGTGCTTGATTGTTTTGCCGTTACTTACACTAACATATATACAGTAAATTTTGGATTAATTTCAATTTTCTGCATAAATTACTAATACAGGGTTACTGGGACACTTTATAGTGTGATTTACAGATCCATTTTTTGTTTATTTATGAAAATTTAATGTATTTACGAAAAAAATACATTAATTCACGAAAAAAAGTGATATACACAAATTTAATACGAGGAATAAGGATAAGATTTCTATTCCTCAATTCCTGCTTCGAAAGGTTGATAATTCTTTCATGGGGAAATGTATAAAAAAAAAAAAAACAACCAGAATACTTACTGGTTAATACATTAAAAACTGACATTACAGAAACCCTAATGACAAAAGGGTATTATAAAGTAGATAATTATTTAACAGAAATGTATATCTATACTAATATTATAAAGCTGAAGAGTTTGTTTGTTTGTTTGTTTGTTTGAACGCGCTAATCTCAGAAACTACTAGCCCGATTTGAAAAATTATTTTTATGTTAGATAGTCCATTTATCGAGGAAGGCTTTAAGCTATATAACATAAAGATACGACTCACAAGACCACAGCAGCAATGAAAAATGTTGCGAAAACGGGAGAAAGATATTCCTTTTGAGAGCTTCCGCTGCGTACGTGCGGAAACCGCTAAAGTTACACAAAAATCATGTATGTCAAAATTGTTCAGCATTAAAAGTTCTATAATAAAGTCCGCGACAGCATAAGTCTCTCTTTTATGGTTGACTTACTACAACCTTTTTTATGTTAATAAATTTGTAAAAAAATAATGCATCATTTTTAGAGGTGTATTATACACACAGGTATTTATTCTTATCAAAATAAATACATTCATCATCACGAGCATTTCATTTAGAACAAAGTTGCTCTGTATATCATTTGATTCCAATAAATATCTTAGGAGCTTTCACAGTTTTAACATAACTCCGCACCAAAATAATGTTCGCAGCTTAAGTACAACGTGCGCTTGCGCTAATTATATTATAAAGCTGAAGAGTTTGTTGATTTGAACGCGCTTATCTCAGGAACTCCTGAACCGATTTAAAAAAAAATATTTCTGTGTTAGATAGCTTATTTATTGAGAAAGGCTTTAGGATATAAAACATCACGCTGCGACGGGAGGGGAGGGAGCAAACTCAAAACGCGCGGACGAAGTCGCGGGGGACCGCTAGTAATGTATGAACTTGCATGATCACTACAAACATTGTAAACCTTTTGAAAAGAGGCATTGACAACAGTACCCGAGTTTGTTGCGCAGCTTCTTCTCAGCACTAGCCCACAATTGTCCCTCAGCTGTGGTAGGGTTTATTAGGTAGAGTTGGTAGGGTTTATTGGGTACGTGTAAAAATCATCGATGGGCCTATTTGTGACTATAAATTACTTTTATGTTTTTTTTGGTCATACTAAATGGATAAGCTAAACCACTTTAAGAGAGTCTTTATACTCGTTATATTAAATAAGCCATTTTTAAAGTATAGCTTCTTATTGAATGTCAAAAACATCATTTCAGGAGTCGTCAAAAGACGAACGTGTGGCTAATTGCGCCCCTGCAGACAAAGTGTGGGCGTTCCAGGAATCACTAAAAATGTCCCTTTGATTGTGACACGACAGAAATGTGGTCAGGGTTGGGAGAAACTCTTTTTTTAGGTAACCAATACAGTTATTGAAAGGAAATAGTTTTGGGAATATAATTTACTTTATAAACTACTTGTCGATGGATGAAAAATCTACACAATTTGTTAAGTAAGTATATTAATTCCACGCTATTTCATGCTGGCAGGTATTTGTCACCTTACAATTGTCAGAAAGGTTGTTTTCACGACCATTGGTTTAGTTTTTTTAAAAAAATAGACGCCCATTCGTTAATATTCTATCGCTGGTAACATTTAAACATTAGTTGAGTTAACCATTGATCATAAAATCGGGCCTAAATAATCAATTAAGTTAAAGAAAGGAAATGATTTAGAAAATTTAATTTTCTGTACATACGTGCGGAAAATATTGAATTTTGAACTATTTTCATGCTGTTATTGCAGATAAACAGAATATGGTAAAAAATATCGGAAAATATTTCAGAGAACCTACGATTTGAGTTTCACAGCCCTGCCTTGACAAGGCTCATGAATGGACAGTCAGAGCATTACTTACGCTGATTTGTGCATAAAATAATTCAGCCCGCCCCGTCGGTAGGTGTTATTCAAACAACGTGGGCTTTATTAGCCGCATAAAAACGCGATACAAGTCGTATGATGCGAGAAAGTCGCAATGCTATAAACAAGACCGCATTATGGTATACAGGGTGTCATGGGCGAATGTGTTCTGGTGTGACAGTATATCAATAATATATTTACAAGTTTAATTCAGTTCAATAGTTATTCTACATATTGTGTTTACTTTTAATTTGCTTACTATTCTTTATAAAATAACGGTCCAAGAAAACTTCCTTTCGCCTCGAGTCCCGTCCCAGCCTGGCCACATTTCAGACAAATTCAACAAACTTGAAATCATGAAAATCGATCCAACTGTTTTTAAAAAAAAAACATTATGTGTATGTATAGAGAAGAGATAGATAGTCGCTCTCCATCTATCTTGTCCTTCGTCGACTTGTTAGTGCCTTGTTTATTTTTAATAATTGCTTACTTTTATTCAATTGGATACCATAAAAAAATATGCTCTGCTGCAATACAACAGATTTGATAAGACTCAGTTGAATAGTTTTGAATGTAGTATATCCTCCTTTAGAACATGACTACAACCACAACATTATACCAACCAATAACCTTCATGTCACATCGAAAAATGGTGATGGTACTACTGACCAACTTTATTTCCTTACATCGTACAGTCATCCACATTCCCACCTAGACAAAATAGTCCCTATGTCATCTGCATACGCTTCTGCTAAGTCTTGATTTGTTGTCGTTTGTACAAGACGCATAGGCATATGATGCGCGTGCGCAGTATTCGCTTCACGTTTTATTAATGCCGTCAAGCGAATGTCTGTTGCTTTGTAAGCTATGGCACCTGACTTAGGGAGGTCGCGTCGTTATAATGGCGGTGCTAAATTTAACCTGTACGACTCAAAAACCTTAAATACAATTACGAAATTTTGCATCTTGGAAGCCTAGCAAGATCACCGTACTCAAATATTATTGAATTCCAACAATGTCACATACACACAGGTCAAATTTATTTCCTTCTTTTTAAGGATGGTAAAAACTAACTTGAATTACTTTTATATTAAATATTAAATTAAATATTGGATATTGGACACCAATCACATACATTGCAGCTAATTGCAATTGTGTTATGGAAATCAGACACAACGGTGGTACCACAACAACAAAACCCGCGACACTATGGAAAATTTCTATTTTTATTATAGGTATTTTATTTCTATATTGACCGGGAAATGAACCCGGGACCTCGGAGCGGCGACGCCTTAAAACCAGCATGCTTAGCCATTACACCACGGAGGTCGTCAATATATATTTGTTTTGTTCGACAAATCGCATAGCTAAGGCTAGTTTTATGTTGGAATTTTCATAACTGACCCTTTGAATACCTTTCTTCTCATGCTCCTGAAATGACGTGATGATGTTGACATTTTAACATTTATTTTACACACCGCTACCAGTAAAGCCGTATCTCCGACCACAACCTTCGTGGGCGTCCGTGATCCTGGCACCGCGAAGGGTTTGATTTTATAATAATATTGTGAGGCTCTCATAATAAGCTCGGACACCCATTCGGGTGAATTCTTTACGACACGACAAAGTACGACTTAGGCATTTCGTTTGTCTTGTTGCATTGTTATATAATTGAAGTGAAGACAGTAGTTTAACCTTGCTTTGTCATAACTTGACGCTGAGGAACCTTTAAACCTTGTAAGTTTAATAAAATAAACTGCATTCCTTCAGTGATGATTCTGATGTTCAAATTCAACAACTTTTTATATGGGACCCAAATAGGAATTCCAAAAAAAAAATTGACTTCTGCATAAACCTAGCATCAGCCGATCGGCACTCTAGTATGGGATAGTGAAATATTATTGGGAATACGTTGTTACCATTAAAAAGTTGCTGTATCAGCGCTTTGGAATCACCATCGAGAAGGAATAAGTGAATTTTGATAGACTTTGTGTTAAATAAATGCAAGGCACATTTATAAGAATACTACATATATATTAGACACATAGCATATAGCATATATGTATATATATATAGCAGATTTATTACAGTCCGTTTTACATTGCTTGTCCAATATAGTAAACAATATTTAATGACTTTTAAATGAATCAATGCGAATAAAAATTATTTGCTATCTAATAAAAAAAGATCTAAGTGCTCTACGATTGAAAATTTAGTGTTTATTTTATTTTAAAATAAATCACTTCGTTTAAAATGATTTTCAAGATTATTTACATTATTAGATTAGCAAAGACATATAAAGACAAATGAAATAAAGACAGATTTTATTTTATTTTTATTTAATACGTTTAGTTTAATGTTTTTTGCTTAATTTAACAGCTTATTGGTTATACGATAACTGCTCTATATATCAAACTTTAGGTGAACAAACTCAAAGTCAAGAAATGAATGAATGAATTAAGCAGCAATGAGCTCTCTGAACCGGTCTGTATTGTGACCAAGGTTGCAATGTCACGTCAGAAAAAGCTTTTAATGAAAGTTTATGACGTTTTGGAGTACTTTATATCAGGGACAAGTTTTACAAGAGATTCGCTGCGACTGCAGTAGATATTTCGCTGAATCCCGTATGTATTGAATGGGGTTATCTAATACATGAAATACAATTAGTAACTTTATGTAAATGTGAATAGGTTTAATTTGTTTTTCATACATGAACATACCTTAATATTTCGTTAAATGGCTGTCAAATATCATCATATTTTACGGACTTATTCAAAAAATGCAAATCATTGCCCCGATAAATACAATCTGCACTAGCAGTTCTTCAAACCTGTACAAAACTTAATGTAACAACAATATTCATGTGTTCTACATAATACATAACTTTCTTATAATTGTTACCTGCGCGCACGCAGCAGGTCCCCGAGTTTCCGCTCAACCCTTTTTGCCATAAAAACGTCGTCAGCAAATTAAAATATACAACGCGTCAGCTGTCCGGGAAACATCTCCTGCGCAGTGGGCGTCTCGTAAATATAAGGCTATCCCGCTCTATAAAATGACTCTCGCTCGCGCAATGTAAATGACGAGTTTGTTATCTCTAGGGCTGGGCTTGTAGGGCCTGATTCTAGGCAACACTGTCCAAGTTAATTTAAATTGTATGCTGTCTCTATCTTCGCAAGAAACAAGAGGAGGCATTAGTACCATAGTATAAAGAAAATCAATTCAAAAAAGATTACGAATAACTCAAAAAGGAAATAAACTGCTTTCAGTTGCTTACGAAATCACGGAATCCGAATGCGGTAGGATACCGAATAGCCACAACTCAAATTAGACGAAAATACACACATAAAACATCAATAAATTTAACATTGCTACTATCTTTTTTCAGACATTCAGTAATATAATAAGAGACAGAATGAAACCTTAGAGAGAATCTTAGAGATTGCAGTCATTAAAACACATTTCTATGTCATGTCCTCCTTTTCAAAACTACCCTTCCCTTTCCTCGATCCAATATAAATATGCAAGTGAAAAGGATGGCTATATGTTTAACAGAAAATAGTCTCACAGAATAGATCCCTAGGCAGGGATTGTCAGAAATACAGAATGCAACAATGTAGTATGATAATTAGCAGCCCACAATATTCATGGCATTTGGAATGTTCTGATACATAATTTAATTTTTGCGTGGATATTACAGGTGGCTTGAGTTATTTATTGCTAGGAACCACTACAGCTCAATTATGAGGGCCCATGAAGAAATTGTTTATGATGATATTTTTATTAAGGACTGCCATTTTGATCAACAGTTATTTTTTTATTTTCTTTAGTTTTTAATAATCTCTCTCAAGAAAACTACATGCTACTTATGAAATTGTAGACTAATGAATGATTAGTCCTGACACGTTTATAAAGACTGGCGTTTAGATCATCACTTCATTTATTTAGCAATAAGGTAGCATGAAAGTTACACTCTCTAAACAAAATACTATTTATGATAAAACAGACTGAAGTGATTGAAAAATATCTCAGATATTTTCCTAAGAGGGTGATAATATTAACGAAACTTTGTACAGAATCTATACTATTATTATAAAGCTGCAGAGTTTGTTTGTTTGAACACGCTAATATCAACTACTAAAACGATTTGAAAAAACATTACGAGGGTCAAACTGAAAGTTCTTAGAACTGGCCACTTATAAACAATATAATAAAAAAAATATTCTAAAATTTGAAAATAGAACTCTTTGCCAATATTACTGAGTATATATTTCATTAATTTGTCATTTGTTTTACGATTTGGCGGCAAATTGAAAATTGTCTGTGTCACGTCAACATGAATTTAACACGAGAAAATTTTCGTGCAATGATTTTTTATGACTTTCGATGTCATTTAAGTCAACAAGAAAGTTATGATAGACTACGATTAGCCTTTCACGATGAAGCCCCATCTCGTGCGACTGTTTACAACTGGTTTAATGAGTTTAAACGTGGTCGCACTAATCTCACTGATGATGTACGTGAGGGACGGCCTTCTACGGCGACGACTGAAAATAACATCTGTGTTGTGCGGCGTATGATAGAGACTGACAAAAGAGTGACCTATCAGCAGATTCGGACAAGCTTAGGCATCGGTATGAGTCAAGTGCACAAAATCCTCCACGAACATTTAGCGGTCAGGAAGCTTTGCGCCCGGTGGATACCTCATAATTTGACTAAGGCTCAAAAACTCCATCGTGTGGATTGGTGCCGTAAAATGATTGAAAGATTTAACGGAGGTGACTCAAATGCTGTGTTCGACATACTAACAGGTGACGAAAGCTGGATTTACTGTTATGATCCTGAAACCAAAAGACAATCTGCTCAGTGGGTGTTTCCTTTCGAGGAGTTGCCAACTAAAGTGCTGAGAGATCGAAGTGCGGGAAAAAATATGGTGGCCTCGTTCTTTGGAAGGATAGGTCATTTCGCAACAATTGTGTTAGAGGATCAAAAAACAGTTTCTGCAGAATGGTACACTACCAATTGTTTGCCACTTGTCTTGGAAAAAGTTCGAGAGAAACGACCTCGCAGTAGGATCCTCCTTCACCACGACAACGCCTTGTCGCACACCGCCAAGCGAACGATCGACTATTTGGCGACATCAAACGTTGAATTACTGGGTCACCCGCCGTATAGCCCCGACCTCGCGCCTTGTGATTTTTATTTATTTCCAAAAATTAAAGAAAAACTTAAAGGAAAGCGGTTTATGAATGCTGAAGAAGCGGTGGCTGCGTATCGCGATGCCATTGAAGAGACCCCTAAGGACGAGTGGGCAAAGTGCTTTTCCCAGTGGTTCCATCGCATGCAGCGGTGTATTGACGTCAATGGACAATATTTTGAAAATATATAATAAAACTAATAACTGGCTAATGTAATCAGTTTTTGATTTTCTAAGAACTTTCAGTTTGACCCTCGTATTACGTTGATAGCTTATTATTGAGGAAGGCTTAAGTCTTGAAAGCATCACGCTGCGACGAAAGAGGAGGGAACCAACTCAAAACACGCAGACGAAGTTTCGGGGGAACGCTAGTCAATCTAGCTATCCATCTGATATGAGGAGAGAAAAAGTAGAAATCTCTATTTCACTATATTTTATTTCGCAGTAAAACAGCCAGCTGGCATCCCTGACGCTGCGCAGGCGCACCAATGACAGACGTCGCTGAATGGCCGCTTTGTGGAAACCATACTTTATGGGATTGTCTATGCCTGTATAGTAGAAAGCTGTTTCTCTATGTCCTAAGATGTGTGCGTGTTATAAATTGTGCAGTACATGGCACATAATGCGAGAGGTAGCTGAGTAAGGCGCAATCTCGGAACGTGTCCAATGCATGAAAAGGGACAGTTATTTTTGCTGTCACTTTGACAGTCAGATAAAGTTTAAGAAATTGTGATTGAAGTGAAGGGAAACTTGTGAAAATGTAAGACTCTCTTGCAACTGGTTACAAGAAAATTCAATGGATATATGAAGTAGTGACTAAGACTGGGAAATAATCAGTAAATAATTGGCCTTTCTGCCATCGGTGCGGGTGTGCCGACAAAAAAAGAGATAGATTAAGGAATCCAAAAATGTCTCATAAAGACACATACATTGTCGAACTGGATTTCAAAGCTCAAAGCAAAATACACGTTCATGATGCAACATTGAAATTTATAACATAAAAAAATCTTCTGTCACTTCGAAAACATAACGGCATTCATAATTTTACTTAAGACCATTGCAAAATTTATAGCGTCCAATCATTCTCAAAGCGCCTATACGTCACGAGCTAGCCTAGCTAATTGAAAATCGGTATCGGTAATACCGGTAAATCACGGCGATCGGTAAAACCGGTGATCCGGTAATTAACGATAAGACGCACCTCCGCCGTGTCCGCCGTAATGGACAATGTCTTGTACGCTAACTTGTTGGGGCTGGGACTTACTTAGAGCAAACGTTCGATTGGTCAGATGAGCTTTAATCAATAGTCTGTGTATATTTCAGACGATTCCAACGATTGCAAATCTGCTAAGATTTAAGGTTATTGACATATATTTTTTTTGTTTTACCTCACTTAAATGTTATCTTGATCCGATAAGTAGAGTCAATTATATTTTTGATAAATGCTTTGGAAATAAACCTTGGAACTTTAACTTGCAAAGCAAACAACGCAAAATAAAGGCATATCAGGCTAGTAGCCGTAATAAGAATTAATTTAATTTTATTTGAAATTGTTTTTCTATTGACTTTACTAGCTAACGTAGCATACCGTGTCGATAACAGGATGACCTCAACATTAAGAGGCCCAATCCACGTTGTCTTTTAAGGTGTCAATTTCACCGTTTTTTTAAACCACAAAAAAAAAATTCATCACCCAGTGTGTCCTCGCCCTCTCAAGATAATAGCAACTTTTATCGGCGTACGCGCATCCTTGCCGCTCCTAAGTCGTTTGCCCGCCATAAATTATACACCCCGTATAACCTCCGATAATCATCTGCGTCTGCGTCGATTTCATTATACCATACCGCACTTATGCGCGCGCATGTTATGTTACAAAATTGTTCAACTATTATACCTATATTAGGTATGGTAGTTAGTACTTTGAATTACAAGAAGAAATAATAAGCAAAGTGTATGACAACGGTAGGACTTGAAATACATTAGTTTGTATTTATTAATATATTTTTTAATTATAACAGAAAAGAAGCTTAAAATAAGAGCTCTTCGAACATGACATAAAAGGTATAGTGATAACATACTCTAATTATATCTTCATAAGTAACCGCAAGAAAGTCTTAACTTGCTTTTACGAAACAAATAAAAGATAACCAAATAACACACCAATTGTTGTAGTTTCAAAGTAAGGAATTTTCTTCCTTGTGTTACTAATACCAGACAACGATTTTGAAACAAATGCAAATAAAGTGCCTAAGTGTTTTTTGGTAGTCTAATAATGTAAACAATCATTTTATAACTTTAAAATAATATCAGTGAATGAATTAACTAACTATTTGATTTAAAAAGATCTCAGTATTTAATGATGTGTAGAGGATAAAAGTGAGTTTAGTTTTTATCTTAGAATATATAATTTCGTTGAGATTGTTAACAATATTCAACTACCGAAAAAGCTGACTTCTCATTAATACCCTCTGAACCTTGATTTTTTTTCATACCCATCGAACGTCATCGCTTATAAGCATTCAGCCAATAAGGCATCAACCCCTATTCCCTTCGAAGCAACAAGTATCCCCCACCCCCCACTTATTAGTATGGGGGGTAATCATACAGGCCCGACTGAGATTGATTGGTTTAGCCGCAGTTTTACAATATCCGAGGAGAGGAACTTTGTCTTATGAATTAATAATAGAGGAGGAATAGAGCAGTATTATACCGCAGAATGCCAGAATCGTGACATGACTCGCGCTGTCACGAATTATGATGAGTGGGACCTTTCCGACACAAATGTAAGTACTTATAAATGAATTTGTTTAATGTTATTTTTTATTGTTTTTTCTTTTCTGTTTTATTTTATTTCTATTTGTTTCAAATTAAGTTATTTCATTTCAGTATAAGCATGTTGAGTGGTTAACGCTGCACATCCAAGCTCTAACATTACACGACTGGTAGATAATGCCACGAGTCATTAAGTCCGTTAATTGTACAACTTACAGTGCAATAAAGTTAAAATAAATAATAATAATAAATTGTTATAGTTGCATCCTTGTCGGTATGTTCTGTTATTCAGTCGCATCTAAACTAAACTAGCCACCTGCCCCGGCTTCGCGTGGGTGCAATGTTTTCCATCCATCCATCTTGTAGGGTCTTTGTAAGCCCAAAAAATGTGTTAATTTACGAATTCACTTAGAAACCACTAAAATTCATATATGCAAGTATTATAGAAACCATCTTCTGGAATAACTATATCTATTAAAAAACCGTATCAATGTCCGTTGGATTTTTTAGTCAATGAGTCAATTATATTTTTGATAAATGCTTTGGAAATAAACCTTGTAACTTTAACTTGCAAAGCAAACAACGCCAAATAGAGGCATATCTGGCTAGTCGCCGTAAAATTCCGTTGGATTTTTTAAAGATTTAAGCATTACGTACAGACTGTGGGAAGAGACTTTGTTCAATACTATGCAGTAATCTAGGTACTGTTTAATTTGAAGTTTTATTTAAAAAATGTGCAAATTAATAAAACGAAATTTGTGAAGTGAACGGGAAGTTTCTAATTTGGGTATTACAGAGCATCATAATATCATTACTCTGTAAACTTGTCATTTTGCTTTGCGATTAAACTCGCATGGCGGTTAAATAAACTAATAAGAGCCTTCAAAATAATAAACTCATGTCCATTCTCCTTAGGCGTTTTGTAGGATAGCATCAATCTGAAATAAATTGATAAAATCAATTTATTGAAACACCGCCATAGCATACGTAGCCCCGGGGAAACTTTCTAGTACATTTCCTATTCACAATTGTTAGTTGGGTTAGGCACAATATAAAACAAAAAGATGCAGATGTGTCAGTGCATCAAGCTACAATTTTTATTCTGTGCGTGTGCAATTTAGACCCTTTTCACGCTGCGACTTTTAGCAGCGATACAGTCGCGAATGATGCTAATGGGCGTTAGCATCGATACAGTCGCTATGCAGAAGCTAGAAATTGTCAAATTACGTACTGAATTAATGGCGTCGCGCTTGCATCGATGCCAACGCGCGACTGCATCGATGCTTAATTAAATCTGTTCATTGCGTGAGTTGCGATGCTGAAGCTTTTTTTAAAACGCGCGACTGCATCGATGCTAAAAGTCGCAGTGTGAAAGGGGTCATAGTGTAACGCGCTCTTTGACCCTCGACGGAGTAACGTGTTTATATTACCCTTTTTAAGATTGTTTACAATAGCCGTAGTTTTTAGGTTTTCGATGTATCATTTTAATACATGCAATGCATTGCATGCATTACGTCTACAGAGTGTTGTTTTGGTCAGCGACGAACGACTCAGGGGTGGTTGTAAAAACGATACTGATGCCAAAAAAAATATTAAAATTATTATTTTTTAAATGGAAAAAACCCAAAATATCATTTTTTTACGAAATTTTGTTATAAGAGAAAAAGCATAACTCATATTATTATCCCTGAGTTGGATATCACTGACCAAAACAACATTATGTATGTAATCGAAGTGTATTGAGGGTTGTTTGTTTATGGCCTGCACGACGAAAATAGAAACAAGCTTTCGAAACAATCCTAATAGACTTAGTGCGGTGTTTGGTTCCTCTTTTTCTTCATTCTTCATTTCAAAAGAATGTAATACATTGTTGGCTTAAGAAAGCAACGCTCACAATTAAAGCAATTAATTAAATACGATACTACGTAAACACCGGAGGATACAACTTTCAAAAGCATAAGCGTAGACGTAATTTTGTGATAATAGTAGATATTTCAATATTTCCTGTAGCTTTAGCTTCTTTTTGACCTGGTTAATACAAGGAGAAGTGAACAAAGTTCAGAATCACTAGACATAATACACAACATCATTCTATAGATGCTCTCACAATGTCATATATTAACCACTGTTATGTTTTTCATACATGGACTAATACCCAAAAGCAATTGGGTGTTCGTCTTAGTTATTTGAATTGAAATTGAATTTAATTTACTAGTTCAAAATGTATGTGATAAATGTGTCGAAATAAATGTACAAATAAATAAAACAATAACTTCTTTGCTCTGCTTACAAGGTTTGTAAATGCGCCTACTGCATATATCCCCGTTGTAAGTCACGATAGCGCGTATCTACCCTGTTGCATAGCCACAGTTAGCGGGTCGTGACTCGGGTTCGACTCTCGGCAGGTGTCGGTGACGTACGGCCGCTGTTTTTAGTATAGCAAGGGTATAACAGCCAGTGAGCTCAACGAATGGATGATTGAAGGAAATCCTTTGGATATGAGGTGTTATCACATTGAATTTCTATTACTGGCGTATGACATCATGGACAATTTTTGTGCTCCAGAATTGACGACACAGTCATACACTCTTAATACGGATTCATTAATTCTTAATTTAAATTTCAAGGAAAACTTCACAATATTTTTGTAATTTCCGACACATTTTTTGCTTTTCATAGCGTCTCTGTACGTAATAGTAACAACTAAATGTGTTATCTTTTTTTGTCTGCTGTGTACACATGTACACATGTACATAGTAGCATGTACTTACGTTATATTGAATTAGATATTTCAAAAATATATACAACAGTGTAAATGAGGTGAACTTAATGCAAAAAGCATTCTCTTCCAGTCATACCTTTACAGGTACAGGTAATCGTATTGTATTAGGCGTCAATGCCACTCAACTTATTCAAGGTAGTTACAAACCGAAATAGTGAAAAGTACCTGCCTTATTACGGATTTGACGTTTAGGTACGAATAGTAAGACCACTTCATACAAATAATTCTTATCCACAACGACCTCACACTAAGAAGATAAAACTGGTTTAAACAAAACACTCGTTCACTATTCAGCCCTAGAACCTCCTTTATAAAAACGGGCATACTGTAGTCTTCAGCCTACGTCATCCCTGACGAACGACCGCTGTTCTCGCTTAGATTGCGTTAAAAGCAATGGCGAAACACATAACTCCTTCCCGGGTGCGTCGGCTAATACGCGAGATAAGATTCGGAGCCGGCTGATGATAGCCTGGGTAATGATTTGTTAGTATCCTAGTCTTTAGTTAAATATTAGCCTGATAGTTAGTTGCTGCATGGTTTATAAGTTAAAATTGTAAAAGCGAAGGTCGGAAGGTGTGACTCTACCTACTAAATATACCTCAACTCACTCTCAACTTACGTGACTATTTTAATCTATACTAATATTGTAAAGCTGTAGAGTTTGTTTGTTTGAACGCGCTAATCTCAACAACTACTGAATTGATTTATTTTTGTTTTTTCTTTTTGATAGCTTATTTATCGAGGAAGGTTTTAGATTATAAAACATCGCGCTTCAATTGGAGGGGAGAGAACAAACACAAAATGGGCGGCCACAGGCGCGGGGGACCGCTTTCATTTCATAATTTAATATACGAACTAAAACTAGTGCTTTTTTGATACAATCTAATATATAAGTCTGTCACGAACTCAACGTGGAATCAAATCTGGGACCTTTCGCGTAAAATACCACGTAAACCGCAATACATCAACACGAGTCGTTAATATTCTTAGCATTTACTCCGACAGCGAAGACTTTAGCACCAACAGACCTATCAAATAATAACTTACGATTATCACAAACAAACGATACACGTACTCGTATTTACAGAACGAAACAGTAGGAAAATATCTTAAGTTTGTCAGTCAGAAATAGGTACACACGCTGAAAATAGAAACAAGTAAGAAAAAGGTTATAAGAACAATGAAACGTTTGCTTTCAAATTAGTCGGTAAAATTGCTTATATTTGATACTTGTAGGCTCCAACTTAATAAAGTTAAAAACCGACATTTATCAACGTAAATTTTAGTCAGTTAAAAATTTATACGCACGAAAAGAAGACTAAGCTCATTTTGATTCTATTATGCGCGAATCAAGCAAATCCCTTTATCTTTTAAGCGTAGAATTCAGCAATGCGTCACCAACAGATTGGCTTGCACTACACCGTTTACTCAGGTCTTCCTATTACTACACAAAATACTTTTTTTTGTTATTGTTTAAGCCGAACCCCTGTCTTTAACGTCACCATCTCAATACAATAAGTCTTAATAATATTGACACTGTGAAATACGTCTACTGCATTAACCTCCACTGTGATGACAACCTCAGCACCCAGTCCCTGAACTATCACGAGGGTATAAAGTCTGGCATTTGGTGATCGCACGATCTTTTGTCGATCTGTCGCACTTGATCGATATCGTTCGCTGTATGAGATCTTTATTATTACGGAATGACTAAAGTGTCAGATCAAGCCTTTTAGGGCATGTGTTGAGAAACAAATATATACTTAGGTTTTCATTTGTATCTCTTATTCGGAGCCTAAACAGTTGCCTGGATAATTTCGATTAAAATATAACTAGAAGAATCATCTTGATTTGATCGTGTAAATACGAGTAAGATTATGCTACTTTATAATAACTTCTTAAGCTTGATTTTTTTAACATCAGATAAGGAATATTCGTTTAATAAAATACAATACGCCTAATTTTAAAACATCACCTATTTGTCAGCAATCATTTATGTTAAATGTCATTTTAAAATCAGTCCCTTTATATTCATTCAGTCTGATAAGTCTTATCTGACGTTGGTTTAATCGGCCCTTAATTCTTTATGTACTATTTAAGGATAGAACAACAAACGTTCGAATTATAGGTATTGTAACTGTCCTAGACTTAGATCATCTTTCACTATCGACTAATAAGCATTAACCAATGAATAATTCGAATATGGAACGTCATTTCGGATGACTTATTGGGCTAACCCATAAAATTATTATCCTTTTGGAATAGAACGACAAAAGCGAGATTTCATTAGCAGCAAACTGTGTGATAAAAAGAGATGGGTAGCATTTTTGTCAGATGTCAAACAGTTGACCGCCCGACAGAAGCTCGCTGAAAATTACGTGCATTTGATTTTTTATATTTAAAAGTGAAATTGTGTATATTTTGGAGAAATAATGCGTCTGAAACATGGTGACTTGATTGGTGATTGATTGTCATGCATTACAGCGGCATAACCCCAACAAATAATCATTTAACAGGTAGATTAGTCCAAATCGAAGCCTCTTAATATACGAGTTATATTTACCAATGCGCTTCAAATTAAAAGTACGCAGTTTGATTAATCTATTCTACAAACGTTAATTTACGTAAAAAATAAAGACAGAATAACACAGGGAATGTATATCGACGAATATTTTGTATAATGAAATAACATTTAGTTTTACACTAGAGCTGCATGTTCAATATTTTGTGTCGACTGTTTATCATGCAGTAAACTACTATATTTAACTTAGGAACATTGTTATAAATCACCTGATCAAAAAGTTATCTTATTTAAAGCTACAAATGTTACTTACTTATGTTAGTTACTGACATCTTAAATTGGTTTCGTTTGACAGCTTTTACTTGTCCTTCTATTCCGATAGGAATATTAATTTTATGGGCTAACCAGAAACTCCACTATTATTTTGGTGATCAAGACCAGAAACTCCATTAAAATTTCGCCTTTCTATAACAAAGTTGGGAGATCAAGACACTGGCAAGCAGTCATTCCGAGTTCAAGAATAACCCTGCCTTACTGAATACAGGTAATGTTTAAAATCATAGTAAATCACCTCTTGTCCCGGCATCTGCGCGGTAATGACATCGGGTGCGCGCGCGCAGTCATTACGCGCACTAAACCGATGCGCGTGATTGCAGGGAGAGGGATCCGCAAGGTTTAAGGAGCATTCATATTGTGAAAGATGTTTATTGAAGAAATATTTGAAAAGTGGATTTACCTTGATGTTATAATAAAAAATTAAGTGTAATCAAATACATATCATTAAAACTTTAATTCACGTAAAAGTATATACTTAGAATTCTGTTTATCATGCCATAAGTATTAAACATGACGAGCCTAAACGCGAATAAACGCTATAATTTACTACTCTACGTTTCAGCTGTGTTTCAACTGCCGTGGTCACGAGCCAACTGGTTATCGCAATGCATAGCAATAGTTTAAAATCTTATAATTTGATACTTACCTACTTAAGACATTCACCAATGACTTTTAGAGAAAACATTTACTTCAAGGAATGATATTTTTTACACCCAATTTTATTTTACCACACACAAAGCCGCAAAAGCACGTATCATTGTGAATGATTCTTTATGTTCAGGTTACCGGGCTCATTATTGTAATGATTGATCCAGGAATTGATTGGATTATATAAACTTAAAACATCACGTGTGCATTATGTTGGAGCAGAGAGCATAGTTCAATTAACCGTTAAGCTCTTTCGTAGGTAGGTCGAACATTTAAGTTATGGTTTCAAAAGACAAAGTATTTTTAAATTGATTCATTTCTCTGGTAATATTGATTTTTTGCTAATACAGGGTTTTGTTTTGATCAGCGACGAGCGACTCAGGGGTGGTTGTACTAACGATACTGATGCCAAAAAAACCCACAAAATCTTTTTTTTCATGCGGTACAGCGATCGAGTCAAAACTACCAACACCAGGTAGCCTCTTCGTAGCTTACTAGCTACGGCGTAGTATATCGTAAATAAACGCTAGCTACGGGCTAGGGTGCGAATTTTCCCATTCGTTTTGTAATTTTTCGAATGTTGTGACGAGGTTTTCTTGTATAAAACTTGCTCAGAATTTAAAGAAATCATTTTTTTAGAATAAGCATAATTCATATTATCATCCCTGAGTTGGATCTCACTGATCAGAACAACACCTTGTATAAATGAAACGATAAAAAAGCAAGTCTGTTCTAGTTGCCAAAGTAAAATGCATCATGGATGCCAAAAAATATATCCCTTTGCAACAAACCGCAGCCTAAACGCTAACACGAAAGTCAAAGCCGTCATTAAGTTCGTTTCCACGGCAAGAACTGAAGGAGAAGTCCTAATCCTTGGAGGATCAAGACCAAGCAAGCAGGTATCGCGGTATGACTGTAACACCGGGTGACGTGCCGACGCCGCTCAACTTCGAGGCGGTGGCGCAAGGTGTGAGCGAGAGAGCGAAGCGAGCGATGAGAGCGGAGCGAAAAACGAAAGTTAAGCAGATGGTATTTGCCACGTCATTGTAGTGCGTCATCCATGTTTGCCGAGGCGCACGTAGATTGTTTCTATGCGATCATTAGGAAACGGTGCGCCTCGCTATGGGCACGCGTGCAAGGCAGCTCGAACGGCATCCTGAACGCGCTGGCTGACCGGTGGAACTCCCCTCTGCTGCGCCGCTGGCTGCAGTTTCATTCCCCTGCCACCCGCTATCACTACATCTAGTGTGGTAGTCCTACCAAAAGCCATTTAAATATCATTATACTTGTACTATGATAAAAAAATCACAATTACTAACAATAGGATAAAACCATTTTTTTACTAACACTATATGCATTTTAAGCTGAAATAAAAACTTGAATTGAATTGAAAAATAAAGCAAATACAACATAAAAACAATAGTCTCTTGAGTCTATGTATCATTGAGTGTAATTTAAATATACAATCAAATTAAATATACGAATAAGATTCATAAATAAACCTGTTACAAATACTTTTGTCACTCTGCCACAAAATCATCAGTCTAGAAACGAAGTTAGCAAATAATTACTTTCGATCTGAGCACATTTGTACCGATTTACTGTAACTCCTTTTTTTATTTATTTAAAGCTAAGCGTTACTGTGTGTGTACTTGTTAAAAAAGCCTGTCTATGGTCCATAGACCCTTTGCACATTGCGACTTTTAGCAGCGATGCAGTCGCGATGCAGCATCAATGCAATAGCAAAATGTCAACCTTGCTCTACCTTTAGAATCGATACAGTCGCGATACTCACGCGCGTTAGCATCGTTGAGTCGCGATGCATAAGCTGGACATTGTCAAATTATGTACCGTATATTGGCGACTGCATCGATACTAACGCGCGACGGCATCGATTCCAAATTCAATCTGTTCTTTGTGCCGTTGCACTGCATCAATGCTAAAAATCGCAGTGTGTCTTAATCATCAAGTAGGGGTCTTAAATTAAACTTGTGCTCCAAAAAAAATATCGCGCCCCTAAAATCGCTCTCGCTTATCGCTCCAACCTCACCCGAAGCTGATCGTTGATAAATTCTATCAATAACAGGGGCGAAAGATGTCGGGCGCCTTCAATAGTGTTTACTTCGAAATGTGTAGTTTAAGACGGTAGTTTGATTTTGCTAACGGTATGAGTGTTACGTTTTGACGTTTCAGAGCAAACGCGTCGGGGCTGGTTAAGTGATGGGTTAAGGTAAGTGTTTGCTACGTGTGGTTATTGTTTGGTTAATGAATTTATGGGGAACTTGGGCTCAGATGCGTTGAGATAAATTTGACTTTACTAACAGCATCGTTTACTTGTTCTTCCATGAGGGGATTTTTCCAATACTTGCCACGCTTGACAGGCGGGTTGGCGAGCGCAGACCTACCTGGGACAAGTGATCCAATTGGGTAGGTCCAACTTTGAGAAAGAGGTCAATTGACGAATCCAACTCGGCTGGGCAGCGTTCGGGAAACTGCGCAAGAGTGTCTTCACATCTCAACTACCTCAGTGTCTGAAGACGAAAGTCTTCAACCAGTGTTTGCTACCAGTGATGACATACGGATCCGAAACAGGGTCTCTAATTATGGGTGTTATAAAGAAGCTTAAAAAATACACAACGAGCTATAGAGAGAACTATGCTGGGTGTTTCTCTACGGGATCGAATCAGAAATGAGGAGATACGTAGAAGAACTAAGGTAACGGACATAGCCTTGAGAATCAGTAAGCTCAAGTGGCAATGGGCAGGGCACATAGCGCGAAGAACTGATGGCCGTTGAGGCAGAAAAGTTCTAGATTGAAGCCCTTCGACCAAAGACGCAGCGTAAGACGTCCACCGACAAGATGGACGGATGACCTTGTAAAGATCGCAGAATCAAACTGGATGCAGACCTTTAGTGATCAGTCGCTGTGTAAAGCCGTGGGGGAGGCCTATGTTCAGCAGTGGACGTCCTATGGCTGGTGATTATGATGATGATGATGAACAGCATTGTTTTCGTTGCTTTGTTAAAACGAATCGCTGTAGTGACTGTAAAAATAATAAATGATTAGTTGCGTTTATACACATCAAAATGACTAATTTATTTTTTATTTAAAAAACTTCATGCACACAACATAAAATTGTAGGTACATATGGCGGACATAATGCCAAAAGCATTCTCTACCAGTCAACCATAGGTCAGGACAGAGAAAAATATATATACAGGCTACTAATCTTTAAGGTGGGTTTGAATATAATAAACAGTACAACAAAGTTGAGAATGACGATGTTTAAACATAACAAAACAGCATAAAGAAGTAAACAAAGTGAGAAAGATTCATGAACATAAAGAATAGCTTAACTGATTACTTCATACGACATCTTAATAATACATCACCACAACATAAAAATACACCGAAGGCTCAAAATAAAAAAATAACGCACTACTGAAAATAATTCTCGCGCTCTTTAAAAACATATGCGCCAGACAACACACCCATCGTGTTTTCGTACGTACTAATTTTCTTCCTTGTATTACGAATACCAAACATCGATTATGACGGGGGCGTCTCCTACAAATATTTATAAACGTTCGTGCTCATCACACAAACAATGCTCCTTGCGGGATTCGAACGCGCAACGGCCCGCGTTATAGGCAGGAGTGATAACCACTACACCAAACGCATCATCATAAATAATTGTCTGTTGTTTTAACTAGGTATATTTAGTTTATCTAGAGCTGTACTAAGTAAGAGGCTCGGTTTCACCATCTGCTGATCTATATCACGAAAAACAGCTGACGGATATGGTTTGGCTACTACACTCTTGATGCAACCAAGTCATACTGAATTTCTTTCAACTACAACATTTGTGAGACGCGACTCCCACGCGTTTGTTTAGTGCCTTTTGACGCAACTTTTTACGAGTTTCCAAACGCTCCGTGGGCTACTAGAATGGCTTTCCCTTGTCTTTACGAGTCGGCAGTCGGACTTTTGAATGAATTAGTCCAGTCCTGAGTCGATGACCTTATGGTCATATTAACTTGTTGATTAAACTATCGTTTACCATCTAGTAATGATTTTTAACACTGCACTTTAACTGATACAACTAAAATGAAATTAAAATAAAACATCTAATATTATAAAGCTAAAGAGTTTGTTTGTTTGAACGCGCTTATCTCAAGAACTACTGGACCGATTTGAGAAAATATTCCTGTGTTTGATAGCTTATTTATCGAGCAAGGGTTGAGGCTATGAAACATCACACTGCGACAGGAGGGGAGGGATTAAACGCAAAACGCGCGGACAAATTGTGGGACCGCTAGTGTGATAATATAAGTCTATGGATATTTAATTGACCAAAACTTTGTTCATACTTCGTATATAAGTATGTATTTTGGACAATTGGTGTCAAATACATATACTGATTAAAAGTATTATTTTAATTACTAAGTTCAGGTCGTAAAACGTTTTTCTTTCTACGCATTCGCATCAAAGAAATGTAAAAATTCACGATGTATTTTTTCTTGAATATAAAATATAAAAAATCATTCATATTTCCCTTGGTCAGTCAATCAGTTAAATTAGGCATGACACGTATATGGCGGTACCGAATTGGCTAAGTCTTTTTTTATATTTATTAATTTCATTTTGAAATTATAATAATTCTATTTTGTTGTGTTTTTATTGCCAGGAAAATGATATAATGAAATAAAAAAAAACGAGGTTGTAGACGTTTTTCATCATTTTCATTTTGTTACATGCGTCACCGTCCGGAATAAAAAAATACTATTAAAATTACGGACCCGGGGCGGAACGGGGCCAGGGGCAAAGCAAAGTCGCTGGAGCCGCTAGTTGATTAGTAACTATACGTACTTTCAGATTTTATAAAAATAAGCTAAGAATCTCTCAGCAAAAATCCCTCGAACAACTCTACAAAAAACGTACGTCTCTGAACCCTACTCCCCTTCACACTCTCGTTTCCGACTGTACCATCAAACGTTAGGAGTGTTGGGTAGGTCAGACATTAACATCAATCCGCCGTGATCGATTCCCGGCGCGTATCAAACGCACGCACTCAAATGTAATAGTGGCGATCGTTAAGCTGGAAAACTGTGGGAAACACTTTATTGGAACGCTTTGTTTCCATTGGTTGTTGGAAGTTTCTAAAAATGATGAAATGACAAATGTTTATAGTGAATCTTGTACAGCGAAGTTGTAACTAAGTTGGCACAATAGCTTGCGTAATACATATACTCTGATTTTTAATTAGATAGACTAGAATGACAGCATCAGACGCACTTTTTTATTTTTTAATGTTGCAAGCGTAGTGCAATAGTATTGTAACAATTCAATTGTACACGATTAGTTGAATAGGTATTACGATTTTTCATTAATGATTTTACTTATTTGGATAAATAATATATGCAAAACGTTGAATACAGCTATAAACAAACGTAATACATAATATTTTTTTCTAATGAATGAAAAATAAAAAATTAAGTGCCTTCACTTGCAATCCTTGTTTGACTAACCTATTTTGACTTTTTACTACTTTTTATGAATAAATTATTAGAAGTAATGACGATATTTGTAGGAACCATGATTTTAAAACGGATTTAAAAGGCTCTCATATTATTAAACGATATGTGGATTGAAAAGGCTCTCATATTATAAAAAGGTTCGGCCCTAGTAACAATTCCTTAAATCAGAAACCAACAATAGGCAAACAATTTCCAAAAACTATCGTAAAATCAACTAATCTCAAAGTCTATCTGTCAAACAGTCCATCAGACGCCATCTTGCGACCGTCAAGCGCCCACTCAGATACCGAATAAAGATAAACCGATATTTATGCGATTGTTTCCGATTCTGTTGCCATCTCAAAATCGGTAACTCACGTCAGCAATAACAATTTATATCGATACAGAACCGTATCGATAACGATCCACAGACAGGCTCGGGCTAAGTGAATAAAGAGGCCAAATTATATGCAGACGGCATCGAGAATAGTTCGATAGATTTAAATTCGCGGCTTTATTAATCGATATTTGAATACGCTTTGGGTTAGTAAGCCTAGGGCTAAAGTACAGCCACTACTATTAGTACTTACAAAATACTCGTAATAATACCTAGTTCCAGAAATAAATTATCATTGGTATAGAATGTTATTAACACTCATATTTTTTACATTCTTAAAGATGAAAAAAGAAACCAAAAATTTCGCACGAGCGGGACTCAAACCAGCAACTTCTTTGCTAACAAGGCCAAACGCTCTACCAATTGAGCTGCCGTGCTGTTGGTTCGACAGTACGAAATTTTTGTTCTCTTAAGGATATGTAATTAGAATTACGCGTGACGTTAGCGCTACCCATCTGCTTATGCAACAGTGAATAAGAAGTTGCTAGTTCGAGACCCACCCATGCGCCAGGTTTCTTATTTCAGCTTTAGGAATAACTTATTATGTTTGCAATGAAGATGCTCAAAGATTGTTAAGGATAGTTCCTTGTTAATATTCTTTTTTTGATAAATACTACTAAATAAGGCTGAATTTAATCCATACTTTTCCAAAGATACATAATGTGCAACTTGACACAAAATTCTGCCGTTTCTAAATCTTCGTATTACCATTATCAAACCGCAAATTCTAATTTATTTATATCAGAAACGATTGTCATCTGACCTCCCTGACCTTGAAGTTTGCCATGCGCTGCGTAGCTCTAGGACTACAATATTTGAGTCGTGACAATAAACACAACCAAAGAGTGTCGACCTCTCGACGGCAATGAATATAATCGGTTTATAATCGAATCAATCAGCTGATTCTTATGAGAAAATACAACTTAGGTAATGGACGCCGAACGTCGCCGTTTTTTAACGAGTAGATACAGAGGCTATTTAAAAGCTCAAGGCAACAAGTTCGTGTGGTTTTGACGTAAATTTCATAGTA
The DNA here is from genome assembly GCA_963924145.1 of Pyrausta purpuralis. Taxonomy (NCBI): domain Eukaryota; kingdom Metazoa; phylum Arthropoda; class Insecta; order Lepidoptera; family Crambidae; genus Pyrausta; species Pyrausta purpuralis. Next base: position 27,447,270 of record OZ001649.1, read on the forward strand.
GAAGTTTTTTAATTAAAAAAAGTTTCTGAAATTATAACTTATGAAGTTATAATTTTAATTATCATAAATAAGAATACGAATACATGAAAAAACTAAAACTAAAATTAAATCAAATAAATAACTCAAATGAACAAGCCAGTTAAGAATTTATTTTTTCTGTTTTAGTTCTTATCAAGATTTAAATCAACTACGAAAAAGTCATTTTAAACTTTTGTAATTCTTAACAGCCATTTTTGATGTGTTAAGCTTTTATTGAGTGTCTGGACATTTGCTTAAATTGTGAATATGTATTTAAATGGATTTCGCTTCTAAAAGTATATTACTTAACACGGTCTAGCCAAAAGTTAAAGTTGCTTTATGCAGACACTTTAGTTTTATTGAGGAATTCTAAGTTACGCTTTGATGAATATTGAAAGCAGTTTAATTAAAAACATCAGAAAGATTGGACGAGCATCATAACTTGCAGAAATTAAAACAAAATTAACATGAATTATTGTTATGAGCCTTGATAGTTCAATACATTTTAAAAGTTATTAAATAAAATTAAATAATATAAAATCTATACTAATATTATAAAGCTCAAGAGTTTAAATGAACGCGCAAATCTCAGAAACTACTGGACCGATTTGAAAAATCATTTTACCTGTTGTGACGGGCGTGGAGAGAGCAAACTAAAACGCGCGGACGCAGACGCGAGAGATCGGTAGTTGAATATGACCTACCTTTGATAATGCTTTTTTCTAGACGGTCGTCAAGACGGTTGGATTGGATCACGTGGGACTCATTGTTATGTGTTTCATGATTTTACAATTATTCATCCACTAGCGGTCTCCCGCGACCTCGTCCGCGCGTTTAGTTTGTAATCCTTCCTCGATAGATAAGCTATGTAATGCAAGAATAATTTCTCAAATCGGTCAAGTAGTTCCTGAGATTAGCGAGTTCAAACAAACAAACTCTTCAGCTTTATAATATTGGTATAGATTCAAACAATTTCTTAATACTCGAAGCTCATACACACGCTACATCAGTACAAAACAATAGAGTTATCAGCAGAATTAAAAAATCTGTCACGATGTGCCGCCGCGTAGCGATAACGGATTTCATCATTTGAAGCAACTGACTTCATGCTAACGCAGAAACAATATTTCAACCCGCTTACAATAAACGGACATAGCCCTGAGAAACACTAAGCTCAAGTGGCAATGGGCAGGGCACATAGCGCGAAGGAAAAAGAAAGAATGGCCGAAACTGAGGTAGAAAAGTTCTAGATTGGAGATGTCATTCGACCAAAGATGCAGCGTAAAACGTCCACCGACAAGATGGACAGACGACCTTGTAAAGATCTCAGAGTCAAACTGGATGAAGACCGCTTGTGATCGGTCGCTGTTGAAAACAGTGGAGTAGGCCTATGTTCAGCAGTGCACGTCCTTTGGCTGATATTGTATTGTATTAGACACCAATCACATACATTGCTCTGATTCCAAAGTAAGTAGCTAATGCACTTGTGTTATGAAAATTTAGACCTGAGACTTAATAGAAAATTTTGATTCCTATATTGACCCGACCGGGAATCGAACCCGGGGTCTCGGAGTGGCAACGCCTTGAAACCAGCGTGCTTCGTCACTTCACCACAGAGGTCGTCGAGGCGATATGATGATGATGATTATAATTTACATTTCTAATAAACAAAACAACTGGATTTATTTACGAGTTTTAAAAACGGAGCTATTGTTAATTAGATGACAACAATCACGACGACCTCCGTGGTGTAGTGACTAAGCACGCTGGTTTCAGGGCGTCGCCGCTCCGAGGTCCCGGGTTCGATTCGCGGTCGGGTCAATATAGAAATCAAAATTTTCTATATTGTGTCGGGTTTGGGTGTTGTGGTACCACCGTTGTGTCTGATTTCCGTAACACAAGTGCATTGGCTACTTACTTTGGGATCAGAGCAATGTATGTGGTTGGTGTCCAATAGCTTCTATAAACTGACAATTCTTTTTGATTTTTACCAACAGCGAACACAGACCATTTGCTTCCTTGTTTCTATCAGTGCCACGTGCTATATCACTAATCTGATGATAAACATACATAAACTTAATTCACAAATCTTGTTCGCGCTTATGAATATGTACAAAAGAATAAGACAAACATGGCACACGCCAAATTGACGCACTCCAAACGAGAAATCTGACCAAATTCCTCTTATGTTAATAAACTATTCGGTTTTACCAATGTATTAATTTGCACATACGAGAGGCGCTACCGTTATGCGCCGTCATTTAGAGATAGTTTACATAAGTGAATATGTTTGTGATCTGTCACTTATGTCTTGAATCCATTTTAGTTAAGTTTTATGACCTGCATTAGTAAAAATACAATTCTATCTAGACCAATATTATAAAGCTGAAGAGTTTGTTTGTTTGTTTGAATGCGAAAATCTTAGGATATACCATACAGATTTAAAAAAAATGTTTTGGAAAGATTCATAAGAGCAAAGCAACAATTAAAATGATGCAAAAAATCGAGAAAATATTCCTTTTGAAAACTTCCGTTGCGTACGCAGAGTTAACCGTTTAAGATACACAAAAATCATGTATGACGGAATTGTTCAGCTTTAAAAGTTTAACAATAAAGTCTGCCAGAGCATATGTTTATATAATATGGTTAACTAACTACAAACTTTTTTGTTCATAAATTTGATAAAAAATATGTACTCTTTTCAAAACACTTTTTGATGCACGAAGTATTTGTTCTTATCAAAATAAATATCATTCATCATCACGAGCATTTCATTTTGAACAAAGTTTTTTGCCAAAGGCTCCCTTGTCAAATTTAAATACAAAGAAATTGATGTCACAATTACAATAGATATTTTTATCGGACAAGCAAAAAAGAAAGTCTCTTCATGAATATGTGTATAATAAAAGACATTATAATTATTAATTATCCATTGAGAGTAGATTAACTAGTGACTTAGCTACCTGTTATTCCGTAACTCGCAATTAGAAAACTTTTAGGAACTTGATAATTCCGAATTTGGCATGAAGTAATTATTTTTAAGTAACTTGATTGATCAGATTTTTGATGGTACAGGAAGAACGCTGACCATGTTTTGAGTAAACTGGTTAATAAATAACAATAATTACCTACTGGATATCGCCTATGAGTTTAGGTGAAGATAAAAAAGATTTGTCCGTTCACGTTTACATTTTTTTTTGTAATACTTATTACACTGCCTAGCGAAATATTATAAAGCTGAAGAGTTTGTATGTTTGAACGCACTTATCTCAAGAACTACTGGACGAATTTGAAAAAATATTTTTGTGTTGGATAGCTTATTTATCTTAAGGCTTTAAATATCACGGAAAAACTCAAAATGCGCGGACACAGTCGCGGGGGGGGGGGGGGGGGGGGGGGCGCTAGTCATAAAAAAACGTATAACTGACAAAACTAAAGAACAAATGGCAGACTTAATGCTTAAAGCATTCTCTACCAGTCAACCATTGGGTGAAACAGAAACGTTTTAAATGATTCGCTTTAAACATTGAAAACTAATCTACATCAAGATGTTGATAGCAAGCTATAAAATTCGCTTAATTTAAGCTTTTGAATAGTCTTTGCGTTTTACATGATGATTGTGTTTACTTAAATATGATGACGATATTCAAAAACTCTATCATTTTCTTAAAAAGCTAGTCATAATCTATAATTAATAACTTAATTGGCACTATCAATCCAGTGGATTATCGTCGTGAGCTCGCCGACCACTTTCCATGCAATATATTGATCTTAACAGTTATAAAATCTTACGCACATTTCAACATCAAAAATGGATCCAGTAAAAATATTAGTTTTATTAATTACTTCCTATTTATTTTAATTAATTGCTGATTTGGATTAATTTAGTAAGAAGTATCAAATTACGCAAGTTAACGAAATTAAATCAGGTTGGAGTTATTTTCCGTTTCGATCTTATTTATTGTAGATGATCACATAAATTTGATATTTACGATTCCTATGTTAGATTTATTCACTTGTCTAATTACTCCAAGCTGGTTAAATTAGTCGCCTGTAGCTGGCAATAACAAATCAATTGCTATATAATTTACTTTTTCATTCACCATTTGTGTTTAATGACTATTATTCTTATGGTTTAGAATGTTTTCAACACTCACGGTGTCTTATTTTATATTCATATAGATGAAATAAGAAACCAAAAATTTGCGCACGGACGGGACTTGAAGCGGCAACTTCTTCTATCTTATTTCCTGTATATACATATACATACTTAGTATCCAAATGTATATACATGTTCTATTTTTATGCGTAGTGTTTGCGCCAATTTCCGTGTACCTCACTCGGCAAGGGCCCGCTGAAAACCAGCGCTAGGGCCTTTTGGGGGCCTGGCATATGCTGAGTGAGGTCCTCTTGATTGGGACATTACAGACTATGCTTGCTAATAGTTTTGTTTATTGTTGTTTTTGTAATGCCTCTGTTGTATGTTTTTGTTCTTATTTGAATTACAAAATTGTGTCTGTTATGATGTGTGTGCGTGTGTAAACAAGTAAAGTTAGCTTGTAACGTCCCACTGCTGAGCAAAGGCCTTACCTTAACTATGAGGTTGTTTAAACCATACTCCACCACACGGACTTAGTGCGGATTGGTGGAGGCGAGTTTGCAAGGCAAAGCCTGCTGTCAGATGTTATCAAGCCGCCCATAAGGCCTCTGACTAGGCTTAACGACTAATATCAACCGATATTAGCCGGGGCCAATTATATTAAACGGGAACAAGACCGGCTTAACGTGCCTTCCGAAACACAGATATTCTCGTGATGTACGTCACTTCTAAGGTCGGAATGGTCACCCATCCAAACATGACCGTACCGCTGTAGGTTTAACTACCAAAGCGCTGCTACCGTTGCGCTACGAGCATCTCGTGTGCGTGGGTGATATCCTTAATTAATAATTGTATTTTCTTTCTTTCTTTCTGTCTTTCTTCAAACTTAAGAGTTTTTACACTAACGCTTGTCACTCATATAGTAAAGATACTCGATGCTGTATCATTTATTCCCTATCTACCTGAATACAAATGATAATGCTCAAAACGTTATAAAAACTGATATATAATCATTATAATAATTCAGAATTTCGGCACAATAAATAACCTATGTATATTAATATTTCGGTCAACAGTATTCCTTCGCTCATAAATACAAATAAAACAGCATCATAAAGTAGAAAGCACTCTCACCAATCAATTACTTTCAGCTGACACGACAGTCAGGAAGGCATAACATCACAAAATTATTGCCAATCCAGAACCACACGTCAACCTGATGGATAAATAATCTTAACTATTCTTGACTTACACTCGCAACTATGTTACATAGATAAATCGAGGGATCTCCTATATTTAAGAGGCATGTAATAAATTGGCGGAATTATTATAAACAGCGGGATTTAATTTAATTTTGACTGGCGGTGTCGCAAAAGTAAATCGTGTCTGAGTTTAATGGATCTATTTTGGATGTGACGTGTGTGGTATTTTAAGGCGTCATCTTGGAGTGTTTGATCACGATTAGCGTGGTTAATCAAAGCAAGATGAAGTGTTAGTCTGTGTACAATGGACACAGTAGATATACAGACTTTTTATCAACTATCAATTTATCGTTAGAATTTGATAAAATTAGAATATGTTGATCTATTAAGGCTTCCAAACAAGTGTGTCTTGCACGAAATTTAATTACAAATAACTGTGTTTCCGTAAGTGTATGTATGTTTGTCCGCGGATTTCTCAAAAACCAGAAGTCATAGCGAGATGATTCTCTTTTAATTCAATTAAGTATATTTAAACTTAGGGTACAGTGTAGGTTTCATTAAAATCGGTCAAGATATGGGTTACAGCTAAATATAATGAAATAAAAAATATATCAAATAAAAACCGCCTTTAAAACTTATTTAAAAAGCTCAAAATAACACATTAGCCCTCTGTTTAGGAGAAACAAATTCATTTGGAGTCGTAACATGATCTCTCTACGCACATAATGTACAGACTAAACTCCAAACTAAACAGAAGGCAAATGTGTTTTATTGAGCTTTTAGTCAGTTTATCGAGGGCCTTTATTTTTTTATATTATCTTAAACATAAGATAACAACTTTAACTATTTATTTCAACCAATTTAAAGTTCTATTTTAGAAATAATTTAACTTCCATTTACTGCCTATTGAAGAATGCCTGAAATTAACTGATAGTTATCAGTAATGATAACTATCAGTTATTCAGGCATTCTTACCCGGTTACCCGTCTCATGAGTCAAATTTAATTTTATCATTTTCAACACCGAGACAGCGCCTGCGCATGTCAATATTTCCACCTCACAAAAACAATGAATGAATCTACTTAACTCTGTATCTCGCCGTGTTACCCGACCACAAGCACATTATAATTATACCTTATCAGATCATCGTATCATCTGGTCGTCAAGAGAAGCGCAGTCACCTGCTCCTGTTACAGTGTGAGGCGTGACATAAGGGCGCATTTACAAGGTATGTCAGTTATAAAAACATAAATTTAACAGTAAATTATCGTTTGCTTTTTTTTAAGCATCACAATAAATATTATGATATTTTGGATGTTATATTTAGTAAAAATCATTGCAATCAGTTGCATTGTCCTACTTGTTAAATGAAGCAAACATTCCAACACGTTTTTGTAACAAACACATCCAAATGGTGTGACTTTGTAGACAGTTTAATAAATGGTTATTATTAACAAAATATTTTGTATTCATAGCCAATGAATACGGTGTTTCTCTACGAGATCGAACTAAAGTAATAATAGCCTTAGGAATCAGTAAGCTCAAGTGGCAATGGGCAGGACACATAGCGCGAAGAACTGATGGCCGTTGGGGCAGAAAATTTCTAGATTGGAGACCCTTTGACCTAAGACGCGGCTTAGGACGTCCACAGACAAGATGAACAGACGACTTTGTGAAGATCGCGGGATTTAACTGTATACAGACCGCTAGTGATCGGTCGCTATGGAAAACCGTGGGGCAGGTCTATGTTCAGCAGATTTATAGAAACTAGCTAGAGCATGTAATGAGGTTGACATTTTACATAGGGCATGTATACTGCGTTAATTGTCAAAGTGACCCGACTCGCTGTACTGACTACAAAATACCCCAGCGTTACGTTACGACTAAATAATGCAGCCTATCATGATTTTCATAATAATGATCAAGCGTCTTTTGCCCCATCAAGATAACCCCCCAGGCCAAGTCAAGCGTGATCTCTAACATAATAATTAAGAATATACAACTTTTTTAACTTACTATTGTGACCTAGCCCTAACTTGCGCAGGAGTTTCGAGTTTCCCGTAAGTGGTGTCCAGCAGGATGCGGTCGGGTTACGCGCTCGCAACTTACGTCATTGGCATTCGCCTTTATATATGACGGATAAGACTTAAGAGAATAATGATATCTGTTAAGTTTTTGCTGAAAATAAACTTCCTATGCTATGAGAGACGGGCGGAAAAGCGGGAATTACAGAATAGATACCGACTCAATTAATGAATTAATGTACCACTGATATTATGAATGACACTGACGATGACTACGCTAAAAGTAAGGTTAAAAAAAGTAACGCCAGTGTCTGAGCATGTAGGTATATTTAGTGCTGATTTTTCAATAGTCAGATAAGAAATATTCGTCGAACAAAATACAATATGGCTATTTTGAAAACGTCACCTACTTGTCAGCAATCATAGGTACCTGTATTTTTTTTAAATCTGCCGCTATATAATTTATCAGTCTGATAAGTTTTATCTGAACATTGAAAAATCGGCCCGTAAAGAAATAAATTCAACCCTGAAACCTTACTGTTAACTACTCCTATATACCTACATAGAATAGAATAAAATAATTATGTATTTGACACGTACGAATCAAGGTGCTTTCAAATAACCTATCAGCTGATAATAACTCTGTGGAATGATTTAATAGAAATCGTATTGATTTAAATATCAAATTGGCACTTGAAAGTGTCGACTGCCCGACGGACGCGGGAAATTGAATCCAAACTATGTTAACCTATTGTGTTACCACTACCGTGTGGGGCCACACAGTAGGCGATACCGTTTAACGACCGTCAACTTGACAGCAGTTTACGCTCGTTTATTGACAGCTAACGCACTTTATGGCCTAACGGCCTTCCTAAATCTATTTTATTAATGATTAATATGCAATAGGCAGTTTTTACGGCTACACAGTAATTAACGACGTGTGGGATTTGGGCATAAAAAGGTTATGATCGGGTTACGACGACGAAACAATAACAGCGCACGACGTAGGCAGAACACCGATGCCTTTAGTGGAAATTAAAAATTTGTTATGAATAAGATTTTGGATTTATAACTGGATAGTTTGAAATTTATGACGCTGTTGTGAGAAAGTGTACATTTTATGGCTTTACCATTTGGACTGACATAATATTCGTTTCTATTCATGACATTTTGTGACAGCTTAATAAATGTTCCATTTGAAAGCATATTCTTAAAATCGTTCGAATATATGCTTAGAAACAATCAAACAATGTATGCTATGAACCCTACTTGAAGAAAGTTAAATAACATCTATCAATGTAAAAAGTTTCGACATCATCATGATCTAGTTACGTAGCCAAATAGAGCAAATCGGCCGCTCTGTCGGCGTCACCCCTCTTAATGAATAGCTGAAATCGCCTTGTAAAACTTTACGACTGATAAAATCACTTATAAAACTCTATGAAGCCGTAAATTTCGATCGGCCGAGCGCCGTCCGAAAGACGGCAGCGATTCCGAACTCAATAAATCAGCGTTCGGCAATTTTCGGCACTGTTCGGCCGCTCGTAAAGATTAACCGAGTGTCTGTTTGTAAACACTACTTTTATGCGGAGTCGACAGATTTTTTTCCGTTTTATGAAGGTTTTACGGTTTTACACCGCCGCAGTTCGGGCAGTAAAATGGTTTGATTGATTTTGAGTCCGTTCTGGGCCGGTGCGTTGTTTATACAGTTTATTGCGTGGTAGTGAATATTTACGAGACATTTTGAAAGCTTGGGACGGATCGCAAAATCGCACAGCATCGAAAAGACTGGAAAAAAACATAAGACTAATTCGTCACGCATGGTTAGTTTATTCAACTCTGTAAAGGATCCACAAAAGGCCTAAGACTAATCATTGTCTAGACTCTTAACTTCACGGTAAAAATATTGTAAAACCATTAAAAACACATCTTATTGCGTCTAAGGTAAGCCAATAAAGGGTTAACAAAAACTAAAAACAAGAAGCATAGGACATTGTAAATCACTAGAAGGGTACTATTGTTATTGTAATCTTAGGTGAAAAACTTAGTTTTGTGGCAAACCGTAGTTAATCTATTATATCGTATGGTCTTTCTTCCGTTTTGACAATGGCCACTGACCAATAAGTAGCCAAATAAAGAATAAAAACAGAATTTTCTCAATTCATTCACACACACTTACTAACCAATCCCACCTGAGATCATAAATACTTGTGAGCCTACCGTACTTTTGTGGTGTTTTTTAACGCCTTAACTATTTTTTCTTGTCATCTAACCCCTAAACACAAGGTTTTGTTTTGTCGAAACAACGAGTAAAGAATGAAGGAAGCTACTCAAAATCAATAAATTAACAACTAGCTGAGAAGAAGCAGTCTCAAAAAAAAGTTGTTATTAATGCCAACCTTTCAAATGTGTAATAATTCATGTAAGGCCGTGTGGGGGGGGGGGGGGGGGTCTATGTTTAGAAGTGGTCATCCTTTTGCTGTTAATGATGATGATGATGACTTAATATAACCAAGCTTTATCTGTTGTTATGTTTCAGTATAAAGTATGACATTTACTTGGCGCATGTTATAAATTACGAGAGATCGTGCAACCGAACCTCTTTTGCCTGAAAAGAAACGCAACTCAATGACGTATTTATTTTTGAATAGCACTAGTTCTAAAAGTTTTCTGTGTCCCAAAGACCACAGGCGCACACCGTCCATTCATAAGGCAGTAAAGGGTTGCCAATAAAACCTCAAGACGGGAGCCGTCGTAAACCCATTATGCCTGTGTCGGCTAACAATTGTTTTCTCAAGCATAAAAACGGCAGTAAACCTGCTCGTCGTCCGTCAAACGGTTTAGTACTTTAGTTGGTTGTAATCACGTCGACAGCGATAGGGTTAAGACGTGAAATGACAGAGTGATGGTTCAATTTTTATAAGCAAATTGACCGTTAGTTTTGAGGAGTTAACAGTAAGTCATAAAATGCTGACAATTGTTTACTTTAAAAAAAATACGTAACAAAGTATTTTGTATTTTTTGATAATAAACTGCAAATACCGGAAAATTACTGCATGATTAAAATTAAAACCAAAATTATGCAGAAACCTGGAATCTTGTTTTGACTTGTCTTTAGTTTAGAGCGTAGTTTAATTGTGCTTTTTACAGCACAATTAAACTACGCTCCAAATTAAATCACTGTTACTATACTCACAAGTCACAACTGTACAAAGTTAACTTAACTAACAAGCCCATTTTCACGACATCAAATCAGCCATTATGAACCAAATTAGATCTGCCATACTGGTCCGGACTACAATTGAAGAGTATAACTCTCTAGCTAGTTGCAACAATGGCCTCACTACCTGGACAGGGAGAAAGGGCCATAATATCCATATCTGGCCACAAAAGAGTCGAAAATCACTAAATCAGACGTTACTTGATCGTAAATTAGTCAGGTTTTGAAGAGTTAAATCGTATTGCGTCACGGTACAGATGTTTTCTGTGAGAATTGGACGCTACTCGAGCTCAAACCCCGTTTTAGATGCAAGATTGCCTAAAGCTTAACTAATTTTTAAATCAAATTTGTTCTTTAAAATACAATACTTAAGGCTACACACGCGTATGTTTATTAATGCGTGATCTAGGGATTGAAAAACGCAATTTTAAGAGACATCACAATCCTGTGAAGATAAATAAAAAAATCGATCGTAAAATATTGCATGTCAAAAAGTTTTCAAGTTGTTTAATTGAAGATGTAGGCATATTATGATGGTGATGATTTCTGATAGTCTTCCGAACAATGTAGAGACTACAGCTACGCATAATTCTTAATCATAAATAATAAATAAATATTGGACACCAATCACATACATTGTTCTGATCCATAAGTAAGTAGCCAATGCACTTGTGTTATGGAAATCAGACACAACGGTGGTACCACAAGACCCAGACCCGAGACAATATAGAAAAGATCGTTTTCTACATTGACCCGACCGGGAATCGAACCCGAAACTTCACGAGATGGCGACGCTTGAAACGTGCGTGCTAGCCACTCGACCACGGAAGTCGTCAAAAAATTATAGCGTAGACTTTGCATCTGTGAATCAGATGTGTACAGATTTATAGAATCTCCTGAACGAATCCAATTCTCATTTAATACACATTCGATAACAACTGGCGAGCATCCATCTTGGCAGCAAACGGAACAGAAACGTCCAATTACATTATTGTACATGAAAATGTTTATAAGTTTTTTAATAAATACTTTCTGACAGCGTCTATTGAATGTTGAATCCTTAATAAAATATATAAGTTGAAACATTATTAGATTTTAGTTTCAGAGGTCATAATTACAATGCCGACATTTGTGGGATGCAGTTACTTATCATCTGAAAACTGGAATGAAAATGAGTAAGACCGTCATTCCACGCTCTTATTAATAAATATTAACAATGAAAAACACATGCTTAAGTAGTATGTTTGTTTTTTTTTTAATCAAGCTCTCACTTTTGCCCTTCCATGCCATTTTCTCTGTATAGACCTATGGTTGACTGGTAGAGAATGTTTTTAACATTAAGTCCGCCATATGTACCTTTTGTTTGTGCATGAAGTGTTTTAAATAAATAAATAAAATAAAAAGAAGCTTAAAATAGGGCTCTTCGAACATTACATACAAGGTATAGTGATAACATACGGTAAAAGTAATCTAAGCAGAATATCATAATACTCACAAACACAATCACCGTAAAATAGGATAATATGAAAGTAAACAGCAGAAATGACATCGCGTCGTGACAACAGAACGTTTCGTTGACATAATTGACCCATTTATACTGTAATTTTATCAACAAATTACAATTATTTTAGCGCACAAGAACAGCTGTTCATAGTGTATCAGTGGATGTCATTGTGGTGACAGGTGGGCCACGAAAAAAGCGGCAAGTTTTTAATAAAATGACCTTAATAAGTTAACTCATTTTTTCCCTTAAAGCACCAATATTGGATGAATACTCGTATTGACATTAATATGACAACATTAATCCAAAGCTACTTATGTTTTTTTCTTATCACTTCTTTCAGTGACAGTTACTGCATACATTACAACAAATAAAAAGCAGACTCCAAAAGTATCTGTTTATGAAGCATTTAGCACACATTAATGTAAAGTAACATAACATTGAAATGAAAGTAATTTGGGAGAGCGAAGTGCGGACGCCGTAAATCGTGGGGATAGTCGCGAGTGGCGTGCTTGATAATTACTAACGACGCCGGCGCACTGGCAAGATATTATTAAAAACGAAAAACTGCTCAGATGTGCGCGGTCACTAAACAGGCGGGGGGCATAACATGACATAAGATAGTGCAAAACTAATATATTGCACGGCAGAAAATGTTAGCTAATTTGATAAATCTATTTCCATGGATGCATTATTGAATAGAAAAAGTGCCGAAAAATAAACCAATATTAAACTAATGTAGCATCAACGTTTTACATGGATGATAATTATGGATCATGGATCAAAAATAAAACTAACAAATAGATTCAGTTATAATTTAATAATTTTCAAAAAATGAGCTGGCAACACGAAAAAGTTTCACTCAGTATTAATAACGATATAAGTTGCGTTGACAAGGTTTCAAAAATGCTTTGACATTGAAACCTTGGAATAATATTTTACAAAAGCGATTATATACATAAACATGAAATAAGAAACCAAAAATTTGCACAAAATAACTACTTGGCCCACTGTTGCATAAACGGATGGGTAAATGGCGCTAAACGTCACGCATAATGACGTATTCATAAGTGACCACAAATTTCGCAAGGTCGGACTGACAGCACGGTAGCTCAATTGGTAGAGCAATTGGCCCGGTTAGCCAGAAAGTTGCTGGTTCGAGTCCCGCCCGTGCGCAAATTTTTGGTTTCTTATTTCATCTTTATAAATATATAATACGACACTGTAAGTGTTAAAAAAATTCTAAACCAGCGATTATATATTTATAAAAAAAAAAAATTACGTCAGCTCCGATGCACCGAGACAAACCGCTGCTCTCGTGGCCTCGCTCTCCCGAACCCGCCCTGAGCTTTTACACCCATTACAACTGACAAAAACGCGTATAATAGCACAAATAAATATTATTTATCGCTTCATGGTGGCTTAGTTCCGTACAAAAAGACCTATGAGTTATTACGCCGTATTACATTTGCGTTTTGTACACTGCTTTTTTCTATGGTCGTAACTTTATATTTATTGCGCGTTTTAGTTGAATATTCAGAGCTGTCACGTCACGGTCTCGCGTCCGATTGTTCAAACTCATTTTAATAGCGCAATGCAATTTTCAACCTTACCCTATACACTTAAGGATGTTTTTACTTTGTACTGTATAATTAAAAACTAGTGACAGAGTTAACGTGTTTATTTACAGGCAAATCAGATTGCAGAGATTTAGTCCAGTAATTGTGGTATGTGGGAAAGGAGGATCAAACGAGCTTTGAGGGTACAAAGAAATCTTGTTACGTTGAGTGATTACAAGATAAGAAAAAGTGTGGCAAATACGTTGCATGTTCGGTTTGAGTTAAGCTTGTTATTGATGTAAGAAACAATGAGATTTGATTAGGCGCAAAAAATAAAGGTGCAATCGCTGTTTTTCTACACGCGCCGCCTTATTTTTACTTTTAAATTACGCTATTTAATTAAATTCCTGTTTGTATCTACATAATGTTACTTATTTTTATATTGGATACCAATCACATACATAACTCTGATCCCAAAGTAAGTAGCCAATGCACCTGTGTAAGGGAAATCAGACACAACTGTGGTACCACAACACCCTGGCCCGAGACAATACAAAAAAATATAAATTTCTACATTGACCCTACTGGATCGAACCCGGGACCTTAGAGCGGCGACGCCTTGAAACCCAGCGTGCTAAACCACTACACCACGGAAGTCGTCAACACCACTTGTATTACTATAAGAAATAACATGACATGACGCAAACAAAAATTTAAAAAAATATATTTTCATATGATTGTCGTTAATCAGGGTCGGACGGATTCAAAATCAGTTTTTGGTGGCGCTCTTATTAATACAAATAACAATTTCTTTAGTTCAAACATAAGACTAGACTTTTTTTGCCTAGTTTGCCTATAGCTCCTTCCACGAATAATGACGAGAAACTGCTATACGAAGAGTGGGCATTGAAATCAGGGGATGGATGGATCGTAGCTGATGACCTTCAACCAAGATGGACGGACGACCTTGTCAAGATCGAATCACGCTGGGTATACACACATATTATAGGTTTGTCTAGATATTACAGTGTTCTATTAGTTAGTTTAGCAATCATAAATAAATATATATAAATAAACGCGCGTTTTTCGATTTTTCTCGCCTTTTAAACCTTCCCTAGACCTCCACGAATATTTCAAGACTAAGATAAGATAAATCCGTTAAGCCGTTCTCGAGTTTAAGTGAGACTAACGAACAGCAATTCATTTTTATATATATAGATAGATATATAAATATTTGACAACATCACATACATTGCTCCGATTCCAAGCTAAGTAGCTAAAGCACTTGTGTTATTGAAATCGGAAACAACGGTGGTACCACAACACCCAGACCCGAGACAATATGGAAAAGATCGTTTTCTACATTGACCCGAACGGAAATCGAACCCGGAACCTCTCAAGATGGCGATGCTTGAAACCAGCTTGCTAGCCACTCGACCACGTTGGTGCAGACCGCTTGAAACCAGCGTGCTAGCCACTCGACCACGTTGGTGCAGACCGCTTGCGACCGGTCGATGCGGAAAACCTTCGGGGAGGCCTATATTCAGCAGTGGGCGTCCATTAGCTGATAATGATGATGAAGAAGAATACTCACCGTTATCGTTAGTGCTGAGCCAGCGGTAGGACGGTCGCGGCTGCTGCTTGGAGCGCATCTCTACCCGCTCTGCGACGCATGCGCGCGCGCTCTCATCTGTAACGATAGCAAACGTGACAATTAGTTGGGTGGACAAGGTTAATGTTAAACGAAAAGCCTCATGAGACATGAGAAAAATAATAATAAAAAAATCATCAATTAGATTGAGAACTCCCGCTAATTCACGTCATTGAGTATAATGACGAGTTTAGAGTTATGTTTCACTACACAATGATCTTGAAGGTAATGTACAACCTTCTAGTTTTCTTGAGAACTAGACAAAGAATATGTGGTGGAGTATAGCTCGAACTACCTCATAGTTGAGCTAAGGCCTTAGCGCAGCAGTGGAACGTTACAGGCTAACTTTACTTTACTTCAGACGAAGAATTGTACCACGCCATGGAAGCATAATGTATGTATGTGAGTACATAAAACAATAGTTTACTATTTTCAAAGTCCAACAACTATAAAGTAATTGTCGAGATGTTAAAATTATTTTTTTATCTTTAGTAACAAACACCCCAAAATGGACTCAACCAACGCTTTAAGAAGCGTTGGTTGAGTCCTCTTGCGCTGCTTAAGAGCAGCGCAAGTTGACCAGTCAGAGCTGCAAATCACTTAATAATGTATCAATAGATGTGTCCCATGACTAGGTAAAGCAAAATAATGAATTTATCCTTCATTATCCATAAAAATCAGGAAATCTATGTCCCTCAAATCTCGATGGCATCATGCAAAAGGCACGCATGCCACCAGCCTGACACGATATGACTGTACTCGATTCACAGAACCAATAAACATACGCGTCGTATCACCTTTCGTGACAACCACAGAAATCCCACGATTTGGAAAGTTCAAAACTTTAAATTATCCGGTCATTCCTTGCTCCGTTCCGATGAGTCTGATCCGAACTCACACTATAAAAATATTCCTGATAAATTAAAAAAAACGAACCGACATTAATATGAGGCAAGACACGGCAAGATACCGCGTGCAACGTTCCGGTAATCAAACAGCTAAGCGATTTTACATCTTGCTCTCTCATAATAAGGGTTAGGTTACGATATGCAAATGAATGTTCTCTTGTATTTGAACAGAAAAATCTCAGAGCCTGAACGATACGTCAGGCAATTTATGATCGGAGCGCGACACAGGATGACATGTTTCGAGTGATTCGAATAAGTCCTTGTAATAAATTCGATATCAAAGAGACAATGTAGTAATGTGATACAGTGACGTGCGATGTTCCGATAGAGGCGTATTTATGGGGTTGTGTGTACCTTTGTGTTTTGATTAATTTCGTTTATGATGCGCAAGCGCCGAACAATGTCAATGGATGTGCCGTGTATCTGTCTCGTGTGTATCAAACGATATCAATCGTCGGTCGCCTGATTAGGACCGGATATATTGGTTGTGGGACTGTGACAGCTGAATTTTGTCTCTTCTCTTAATATCAACTATAAAAAAAACTACTGTGGTGGTCCTTTCTTATATATTTAACCTGCAAGGCTGTATGATTATGAACATGGCTGTGATCTTATTTTGTTCATCGTTTATAAAGTTATAAACAAAAAAATTGTTCATTAAAATTCATTGGTGCTGAGATACATCTTAGAACTTAAAATTAATCACTAAGTGCATTCTCTTATTTACCTGAACTAGGTGAAACCTGTATCTCAGGCTAAATAGAGCTTACACAAGCTATTTACGGCTTACATAATTTAACAATAATAACTCAACTTATACAAAATTCAAATGTATTGCAAAATAGAACTATCATCTAAAAGTAATCGATCAGAATGCGAGAAATCAGCAATACTTACTACTACCACTAGTTGGTTAAAATACCTTTAAGTTTTTTTTAAATGCATTCCCTGTCACTTAGAATCATCTTCTTGATCCTATCCACAAATAATATATATCTGTCTGCTGTGGATCAAAAGATCGAGGTTAATCTACCTAAAACTCACACAACTACGTTCTCACAGAACATTCTCTACCATTTACGGCCTCTTCAAAAACCCATAACGCAAATTAACAAAGTCAACATCGTTTCTAAACATGAGTCGTCGCGTCCATCGGTGATCAACTAACGACCGGTATGAACCGATCGGTCGGTATCTATCGAACGGCCGGTATCTTTCGAACGGCTGGTATCTTTCGAACGGCCCGGTATCAACTGAGTAGCGGTTATCAACCGTATAAAGGATTAACGCGGGTTGTCTTAACGACTATTGGCCGGTGGCTGGGAACATACGCCGCTAAAGCCTTATAAATCAGTCAGCAAAGTTTGAGCGACACACGGGCTTGTATTGTGGGCGGGAGCGAAATTTTTTATTATTGGCGAAAGAGGCAAAAATAATGAAAAAGGTGAGCCCTTTGTTTATGTTTTAATTTATTTTTATTTTAAGATGTTGATATGACCACAGCTTTTTCTAGATATCCTAAGACTTGTTTTATGCTAGAAAAAGAACTCTTACCAAAAAAGCCACAAATTATATATCTTTTCTGTGGCCTGCAAAAAGTACCTGTTAAAAATAAATATGACTAGGATTGTTGAGTTGCAAAGACAGTTCAAGATGTTAATGCAATTCTCGGATTTTTATGAACCCTTTTTTTTACAATTCTTGTGTATGCTTATGGTTGGACAAAATCACAAATTCAACGTAAGGTAGTCCATATAGTAAATATTTTACCTTAAAACATTTTGCTACAGCTCCAACCGCCTCACACTCCCCGCTCCAACTCAACAGCATCAAATCCTAATCACTCCGACTCAGTCCCCATATGTTTCCACTTTTATAGTGCCAATAAAGAATCGTCGGCCGATAACAGACATCAAGGGCGCTGCCATAAACCCCGTACTATAGTGTTATTGGTGACTCGATTTATACATTTTTTTCCCTTCAGACAATTTATTAAGTGGTCCGCCATCGTATTTTGTTTTTTGTCTCCACGATTCGGGCTGAGTATGTATTAATTGATCGTAAACTGTTTTTCTTTTTATGTTCCGATCTAAATACAGTAAATAGGGTTTCGGTATTGATTGGTTGGTTTTAGTGCAGTGTGGGAGGCGTAGTTTGTTTTATTTAAATTTAATTGCACGATTTAAGAGTACAAAAAGGGAAACAAAAGTAAATCTATGTAAATCTTGCACCAATTACTTAAAAGTTTGACGAACTATTTAAACATTTCGTCATTTTGGGTTGTAATATATTCGTAGTTGAATAGTATAATTTATATTGGGTTGGTTAATTTTATAAGATTAAGTTTGATTATTTTGTGTCATATTGCCATAATCAAATCAACCTTTCGTTCCCACTTATGTATCAAGTTTGTTTCCTGTATCAATTTCTGTAAAAATACAATGATTTGCAGTAGGTAGTTACATTTCTCAATATTTTATCAGTACTACGTAAGATTACTATTTTTTCTAAAATAATGTGGTCGTCTCCAAACACTGTTCTTATTCCTCGCTACCTAATTTCTTATTAATTAGTAACCATGTAAGCTTAAAGGAAGCGATTGCATCGTGCTCCCTTTTCTGCGTTCGCAGTGTACCTACTATTGACAAGGGAAAGGTAACGTTGTGTAAGCAGAGCGAATATGGTTCTAATTAACTTGGATATTGTGACAATATGAACACTATGGAAGTAATATGGTGTAGCTTTAGCGGCACAATATTTTTATCAGAAAAAGAATATCACTAATGTGACTACAACCAGTGTGGTTGGCCTAACGAATCCAAAACTTTTATGTTGTTTTATTTTGACTTATTATTTAAGAATATCGAAATAAAACAACTTTTTTACGGATTAACTTTTCGCGAGTTTATTAATTTTATCCCGACGTTTCGAATACTTTACAGCGTTCGTGGTCACGGGTAGACTAAGATGTTATTTGTCATTTACAGAGTTTTGAAAAATATACACTACCGTCACTCATATTATTAATTAACGTTCCTATCCACGCAGAAAGAGCTAACTGTGTCTTGTGATCTTGCAGTGAGTGGTCTAGCTTGGGTCCTAGTTAGAACTGGATCCCATGCAGGTGGAATTTTCCAACCATCTTCTCTGTTAAAATTTGGATGTTTTCTTATTTCTATAGCTTCGCGTAGCATACGTGGAATGAACCGACGTTCTTTTGACAGTACTTTAGGTTGGTCAAAACGTATGAAGTGGTTGGGTTTGTCTAAGGCATGTTCACACACTGCAGATTTTATGTTTCGTCTATGTAAAATCTGCAGTGTGTGAACATGCCTTAGACAAACCCAACCACTTCATACGTTTTGACCAACCTAAAGTACTGTCAAAAGAACGTCGGTTCATTCCACGTATGCTACGCGAAGCTATAGAAATAAGAAAACATCCAAATTTTAACAGAGAAGATGGTTGGAAAATTCCACCTGCATGGGATCCAGTTCTAACTAGGACCCAAGCTAGACCACTCACTGCAAGATCACAAGACACAGTTAGCTCTTTCTGCGTGGATAGGAACGTTAATTAATAATATGAGTGACGGTAGTGTATATTTTTCAAAACTCTGTAAATGACAAATAACATCTTAGTCTACCCGTGACCACGAACGCTGTAAAGTGTTCGAAACGTCGGGATAAAATTAATAAACTCGCGAAAAGTTAATCCGTAAAAAAGTTGTTTTATTTCGATGAGTAATATTCGCGTAAACTTCAGAAACAAGTATATTTAAGAATAGTTTTTATTTTAGCTATATTCATATCGCCACTGATGTGCAAGCTCTATTTATGTGTTTTTTATGTTTCAGAACTGAAAAACATAAGAACAGACGGAGTGAGAGAAAGAAATAATGCACTCGTCAATTCCATAAAAATTGGCATAATTCAGACATCTTAATAATTTTACAGTATAAATAAACCTAAGTATGTTCTGTGGAACATACTTAGGTTTATAGCAAATTCTAAAAAATTTCAGACCAGTAAACTACAATCAAACTACCCATTGCTATTTTTATTTGTGTCCAGTCATCTCCTGATCACCGCACAGTGGGCAGGTGGCTTTCGGTATCCATATCGGCTGTCAAAAACTTGTAAAATATCGTTCGGTTCGTTCGAGTGCCGCGGGCGTCGCGTCGCTCACAAAGATATCTCTAAGATTTATACGGCGTGCACAATGGTACGTTTTAATTCTTTCCGAGGCAGATTTATGCACGGCCAGATGCTGGATGCTGCGCACTGTGCGACGATAGGGCACCCTTTGACTTGGCCTTTCAATGGAATAGATGTTAGATGACGTGAATGGGGAATTCGCGATTATGCTTTCGTAGGTATCATATTTTTATTTATTGCTTGTGTGGTAAGAAGTTATGACGTTATAGGGATATTTGTTTGCAAAAATATACTTAAGGTTCAGTTCTTACCTGTATAATTTAATGACGCGTTTGGTGTATTGGTTAGAGATCCTGACTATAACGCCGGACGTCGCAGGTTCGAATACCGCAAGGGACAAATGTTTGTGTTATGAGCACGCACATTAGTACATAGGTCATGGAAGTTTATTATGTATTTAAGTATTTATGAGAGACATATAGACAGTCATAATAGTTGTCTGGTATTCGTAACACAATGATGAATATTCCTTATTTTGAAACCACGACAATTGGTGTGTTATTTGGCGCATATTTATTTATTTATTTATAATCAAATATTTAATCAAAACGGAAATCAACGGATAGAATATTTATAAAATATTTTATCGCAGCCACAATTATCTAAAATTTACTGCTTCTCTAGAATTTTTGACATTACTTTTATAAACAATTTTTTAACATCCTGTCTTACAACTATCAAAATATCTCTTATCATAGACAAGCGGTACCCCTCGACTTTTTCTGCGCGTTTTGAGTTTGCTCCCTTCCCTCAGCGAAGTTTTCACAGCCTTAAGCTTTCCTCTAAATAAACTGTCCAGCACAATTTTTATTTTCAAATCGGTCCAGTAGTTCCTGAGATTAGTGCGTTCTGACAAACAAACAAACTCTTCAGCTTTATAATATTAGTATAGATTTTCAAAACTTGCCAAAAATCTTGTATTCAAAATATACAATGTAGAAGTTGCATTCGCAGATGGCATTCGTTTAGATAAAATAATAGGACTGCGTGAGTCCCACGCCATTATGCCCTAAGAGAAAGTTTGCTTGTCAATACAAATGCAGTCCACAATGTTGCATGTTGCACAAATTCGGACCGACAAAAAGTTTTTTTTTTGACCGTTTGAGACAATTTCGTTTGTTGGATTGAACAAAACAAAGCTGCGAATGTTTAGCGCAATTGTATCAACAAACAATTGTTTAAATTTGTTTATGGTCTTTTGCAAAAATCGAAATTTTAACGGACCTTGTTTTGTTGCTTATGCCAGAGATTGCTTAGGCAGTGTGCCGTGATTTTAGACAGATATGTCAGGAACATGATGTGTGTATGTATGTATTTAAAGACAGTTTTGTAGCTAGTCCAATATTGTAAACAATATTTTCATAACTTTTGTGATATTGTCGGTGAATAAAACTAATTTACTATTCAATTTAAAAAGATCTCAGTGTTTAACGATAATTTTCCTTCGTAGGATTAGAGTTTTGTGATTAACTTGTTTTAAAATGAATCATATCGTTAAAAAAGAAAGTCAAGATTGTATACAATATTCGACAAGCAAAGGAAAACGGATCCTTATTTTTATTCCCTTAGAGTCCGTTTCCCTTTTTTAAGCGAAATACATCAAGTACTTAAGCTAACACGCTTTTTTAATAAATGGGGAAAGGCTTATAGAATATAATACATTAAGCTACGATCTACGGGAATAGTGTTATGCATTAATTACTACAGGACTACTTATTTTGAATTTATTTATTTATAAACCCTAGCAGCATGCTGCTAGGGTTATGTTTAAGAATGTTTTTAATACCTACAATGTCATATTTTCTTTTCATTAAGATGAAATAAGAAACCATAAATTACGTCACGCGTAATGACGTATTTAACAAGACCAGAAATTTCGCACGGTCGGACCGACAGCACGGTAGCTCAAATTGGCAGAGCGTTTGGTCCAGTTAGCAAGAAAGATGCCGGTTCGAGTCCCGCAATTTTCGGTTTCTTATTTCATATTATACTGACAGATAGATATACATACTCATAAAATAACATGTATTCCTAGCAATAGCCTGCAAGTATAGGTGCTATATACAACATATATTTATATCTTTGCATCAATTTAATGGCGTTTCCATCCATCCGCCAGCCCGCCTCCCAAGACCGTCCCTACAGCATCCGTCACGGTTCTCGCTATTATTTTTTGCGAGCCATTCGTTCACAAATCACTCAGCGCGCGGCCATAACTTAACTCGCCGCGTCAAGTTTGACATATTTATGACGTTTCTTTCACAAGTCGCAGTATTATGTGACTCCACCTTCTGCTCACAAGTTTGGTGGCGACGGCGCGGTCGATGCGGGCTGTTTAATAATAGGAGCTTTTATATTTCTAAATAATACTGTTGGAAAGAAGTTCATAAGGATCTGTACGGTTTAGTCATAAGATACTTTTTTCACTCGAAAATTAATGTCTAAAAACTGAATTCGGACTCGGAAACGATTTTGTTGAATTAACTTCCAAAAGCTACGTTTACATAGGAATCCAAGTTTATTTTATTTTATTTGTTAGGATAAGGGTTTACAAGTGATCAGTAAGCTACAAGTTATACAATTTTTTAAACCACTTATTTGTAATTACAAGTAGTAATAACTTAAAGAAAACGAACGCACATATCGAAAATTGTGTTCCAAGGTACACGAAAACAAATTATTAGTATTATGTTTTGATAAAGTTATGACAAATTTAGGTAGCTTAAGTAGTTATAAAATAAAATAACTAATTACTTGATATTTATGCAATTGCTAATCGTTGACAAAAAGTTCACTTAACTTGTCTACAAGTTTCAAGACATTGTCTTAATATGAAGCAGGAATTAGACAGTACTTACGCAACGTCTGACCTCTTAGATATGGTTCAAAATAAGTAGTCCTGTAATAATTAATGCAAATGAAAAGTAATTTACATAAAGGTTTTTAACTCAATTAATTGCTTTACTGTTGTAATTGGTGTTAGGAATCGATGAAAACAATCGTTAAGAGATATATTTATGCGCAATAAAAACATCATTTGTGGGATACGAAAGCAGTTTAATGAGTTTTCCCGTACTATAATAAATTTTAAGTGACGTGTTAGCTAAACTCATTATGTGACGCGACGTTCGTAAAAATGGACGTGACAGAGTAGTTGTCATGGGAAAGCATGTAATGTTAAATATGTACTTACACAGTATTTTAGGAGATCCATTCTTAAATCAAACGTTTAACGAATGAATCCACAGTGCTCTATACTCTAATTTTAAATTAGATAGACCGGAATGACAGCTTCAAACGAAATTTTGTATACTCGTATTTTAATGTTTCAAGCGTAGTAGTACCAAGAGTGTTGTAACAATTCAATTGTACGCGATTAAGTTGTGATATGAATTTAAACATTAATGTGATTTTACTAATTAAGATAAATAGTAAGTGCATGTTAAACGTTACATTATGTTTTAAATAAACTTAATACATAAAACAGTTTTTGGAACGAGACAGAAAATCTAGGTTTGATTTTAGTTTTTTTTTGTAACTATTTTGACTTTTTAAATTAATTATTAGAAATAATGGTGGTCTTTATAGGAAAATATTTTTCATGAAAAGATTTTATTCCAATATTTTTTAAACGATTAAAAACAACAATTTAAAGAAATTTAAATTTTTAGATTATTAAGTAACGTCACAATTTTTAAATAACAAAAGAGTGGCCACCCACGAAATGTCTTTTGTGTCTAAATCAGAGTAATAGGTATAGAATTTTAGCACTAAACTTTTTTAATACATCGATAAAGCAAGTAAGTATGGCAGTACAAAAAATGACAACGTAATCGAATTCTAGACGGATGAACACTAAGTAGATTAAAGCAATTGTTAGCAAAATAATCTCCCCATTTCACTCATGTTCTGAATTGATACCGAATTTAAATTCTTTCCTCTTTTGCATTAAATATTGGAATCGAGATGTAATCTGAACAATTAATCTCGAATTGATTTTACCGAATCCCGAGTCGACAGAACGTCAACTGGTGAAATAAAGAAATCTCCTCGTGTGTGATGTAACCAAATGTCAAAAAGTCGATACTTCACAAGTATACGGACACGTGATTTCCAGTAAATGAGACATCAATTAATTTATTTATTTATAAATTTTGGACACCAATTACATTTATTGCTCTGATCCCAAAGTAAGTAGCCAATTCACTTGTTTTATGGGAATAAGACACAACGGTGGAAACACAACACCCAGAACGGAGACAATATAGAAAATTTGATTTTTACATTGACCCGACCGGGAATCGAACCCGGTGCCTCTAAGCGGCGACGCCGTGACATCCAGCGTGCTAAGCCACAACACCACGGAAGTCGCCCCTTAATATTTTTTTACTATCAATTTAATTACATTGATAGAGATGGGCTCCCCAACTTTTAAACTTTAATACATTAAGAATTCATTGCCTAATTTAGCATGATGTGACATCCGTTTACCTCAAAAGCATGACGGACAGAGAATGCTGCATGGCATTAAAAGTCCACCTCTTTTGGACGATAAAAAAACGCGAGAGAACTAAAATCTATTAACACCCATATATTTCTGTTCATGGCTTTAATGCAAGCTCCGCTTACAATTCAAATGATTTCATGAGATGAACGAGTGGCAAATGAAGTATCGACACTGAGGTATCGACTTTTTTCAGATCCCCCCTAGTCACGTGACATGTCGATCGGCCATTTTCAATGAGTATAATTTGACGCGGCGACGGTTTTAACAGACGACATTTAATTAGCGACTCCTCATTACCTGGATATTGGCTGATATTGATATTTGCACGTACAGATCCGACGACACTACTTCGATTCGATGACGACTGGTCAAAAAACGAGCACATAATATATAAATTATAGGTACTTATTTTCTTTACTTTTTTTTAATTTTTCTTAAATATGGGACACCAATTACATACATTGTTCTGATCCCAAAGTAAGTAGCCAATGCACTTGTGTTACCTATGGAAATCAGACACAACGGTGTCACAACACCAAGACCCGAAACAATATAGAAAAGATCGTTTTCTACATTGACCCGACCGGGAATCGAACCCGGAACCTCACGAGATAGCGACGCTTAAAACTAGCGTGCTAGCCACTCGACCACGGAGGTCGTCAAACTATGTCTTGAGATCTTGTAGTATGAGATGTTGTTTCAGTCTGCAAAATAATAGGTTCCCATGTCCTATGTCTCATGTCTTATCCATAAGTACCTATTATTTTTTCTTCGTTTAAGAGCTATGCGCTTGTTGGTGGAGTTTTTTCTATTCGAGGTACGGAACCCAAAAATCGCACCATGTAAAGACACTTGAAGGTTTTCGTTAAAAATGTGCAGTTGATTCGTTCCGGAGAGTATTAATAAAGCGTTAATTAAGATATCCGTGCCGATATTAATTTGAATGATCGGACGTTAATTTTGTTGATTAAAAATACGTCATACGATGAAGTGACGTCGGATAAACTGGTCAATGACAGGAGATATTTCGACGTAATTATAAATCATCTGTTGTCCCCAGAGTGAGAACTGAATCGCAAAATATTGGCAAAAAGTAAATCTAATTAAGTAGCTTTTCCATTGGGAGTAGACGGATGAACATTGGTGAAATTGTTTTTATAACCAATGTATTTAGAACTTTAAGTTAAGTGTTAAGTGCTGTTTTTTATATATTGGACACCAATCACATACATTGCTCTGATCCCAAAGTAAGTAGCTAATTGCACTTGTGCTATCGAAATCAGACACAGCGGTGGTACCACAACACCCAGACCCGAGACAACATAGAAAATTTTGATTTCTATATTGACCCGACCAGGAATCGAACCCGGGACCTCGGAGCGGCGACGCTTTGAAACTAACGTGCCTAGCCACTACACCACGGAGGTCGTCTGGAGGTTTCTTTATTGATAGTCGAATAGTTATGACTGTGCAGAGTGCGTGCTTGGACATATTAATATAAAAAAGTCATATTACCAATGGTCATTAAAATAGACATTCTGTCAATTTGATTTTATTTTTGGTTTAAAACATGCACAGTTGTAATTATTGATCACATTTTTTAACCATTAGTTACGTTAACAATCGATGACAAAACACACCCTTATTATTGATGGTTAAATTGATAGACAGCCGCATTTTAATAAGCCTCAACTATTCACAGAAGTACGACACCAATTTGTCGAACAAACACATTTCAGGTACACTCGCGCTCATGTTGACTGGCCGAATGCACTTCGTATGTCATCCGCGTCGAGGGTCGTTCGCGCATTATCAGGTGAGTACTGATAACAGGTGCATGAGTTCGACTGTACAGGTTGTGTTTGTTTTATTTGGTGTTTGATAAAGAGTTTGTGGGTTATTTTGTTACTGAAACTGCAACAGTTAACTGAAATGGTTCTACTTGTATTAAACTGAATAGAATAATTCAAACCTAAAGTGTAAACCAAAGGACAAGTCATAAAAGTCATTTATTTATGCAAATAGGCCCACTGGTGGCACTTTTACACGTCCCAATATAAACTCTACCACAGCTTCGGGACAAGTGGATTGTACGATTGTAAGTGCTCAGAAAACATAGCAAACATAATTAAATACTTAGTATTAAATGTAATTAATCTAGATTTCCTACTCAGTTATTGCCAATGTTTCAAAATGTATCAACTTTCCGCATTCTCAAGCGGTTGTGTGGTAGAGAATGCCCTAAGGCATTAAGTCCATCAATGTACAACTCACAGTGCCATAAAGTTAAAATAAATAAAAAATAATAATTCAATACGTTTGACCTTAAATACATCCACAAATTATTTATTTAGATGAATTCTTTAAATGTATTCTAATACTATGAAATGCTCACGACTAATAATAATTTATCTCCCTTTACATGTTAAATATCCGACCCCAACTGAAATCTACATAAACCCTAAGTGCAGTCAGTTAAACTGGACGATAAAACTAACTTTTCTCGTATATTCTAACTCACATCTCACGGATATGAAATCGTCAACGTGAACTACCAAGAATTTAATTTCCCACAAGAGAAATTGCATTAAACAGATTAGCAAAACAAAATCCGCAGTGAATCTAACATCAACAACTTTCTCGTCAGCCCTGCAACTAGTTTGACCGGAGAAATAACTATACTTACCGTAAAACTACTCATTTACACTGCAAAATCAACCTTACGGTAATCCAATATGGTTCAAGCCAGATACACTTCCCTTGCATATGAAAATATCGCATCGCGGCTGCATTACAAAATGAGGCAAAATTATGATGGATGCTGATGCCTCGTTTCGCGCTTAATAAGACGGTATTCTGCTGGACCCATACCAAAGAAATTTTTAACTATATTTCTTCAGTAATAAAGTCTTAATTTGATTGGATGGGAATGAGGAATCAATCGCAATGTCAGGTTGCGCGCGCGCATGTGTTCTGCGTAATGAACGCGACAGGAGCGCGGTCGGCGTCGGGTTACGGGTTTAATTTTGTCGCATGCCCAAGGGTTTATTTCCTATTTTATTAGCGTTACTTGTACAGACCAATTTAAGAGTGTCAAATTGTTGCGCGCGTGTAGGCATTAATGTAATTGACAAATCGCGGCTGATCTATGCCGGATTTCGTGTTGGTCTTTAGCCTGTTGACATCAGTAATGAAGGCTATAATGCAGTAGAATCTCTCCGTGCAGAATTATATTATGCAAACAATTATACCCATTAAATGAATATTTCCCTTTCTCTTTTTTTTTAATGTTACGAAATATTATATTTTTAGTAACAAAATAATTATATATGAAAAAAATAAAAAATATATAACAAAAAATAAATAAACTGAAATAGAGACAGAAGTAGAGTAAGCTCCAAAGTTGATTCATGCGGTCTGGGTGCCTATCATGGAAATAAAAAGATTGTATCCTTTATAATGGAAAAGAATGAATTGAAGGCATTGGCGTCGTAGACATTCAATGTTGTTTTAGTGATTAAAAGGAATAGGGCTGGAATCTGAAAGGTGATTTGACCACCCTCATTCTTATGACTCAAGAATGTACAGCTTTAGGCTTGTCTCAAGATGACTAGTCTTAGTACTAAATACAGGCCCACCATAGGGTACACAGGTTTTCCAACCCATGATTCAAGGAGTCTACCGTTCCATCCCCACTGCCAGATGCATCCTTGCGCAGACGCGTCTCCAATTATATACCTACGCGTAGCATTACGAGGCACAAATCACGCGGACAGACGGACAAATTGCTTGGGCGATGCTGGCATTTGGCGGCTGACGCGACGACCACACTGTTATTTATGAAGTTGCGCATCTTGACAGCCCGATTTTGACAAGTGACAATGATATAGCAGCTTTCTAATGGAGGTAACGAACAAATGAAACGTACCACTGTTTTGTTTGGCCGCGCATAATGCTCCAGAATATCAAAGCACATTCAGACAAATATTAAAATATAACATTTAAATGTTACTCGGTGTGGGGTAGTATTGTGTCCGAAAAATAATTTGTCTCGCTTCTCATTAAAATTGAACTAGCTTGGGTTGGCAACGCTTTTCATTCTAAATAGTAACTTCTTGTCTAGATATTTTCGTGCAAATACATTCTTTGTAGAGGTATAACATGATACATTGATTTAATAGAAACAAATTTGGTAAACTGAATGAATATCGTCATCAACTATTATGCGGCATATTGGATAGTTTAATTCTGGGGCTGCAATACACTCCTTCTTCAAAATAATTTGACAATGGAGGAAGAGGCTTATGCAATGAGGTTGTTAACCTACTTCAAGTAGTAAAAAAACTAATTGATCTTATTGTACTGTTAGTGCCACAGTAATTCACAATAACATAGGTCCAAAAGAATTAACATTCAGTTATAATTTCAAATTGACACGCCAAATTGTCGATCATAAAGCCGTCAATGCAAGTGGGACAAACAGACGGACGGGCGATCTTTCGTGCCTGATCGCATTTATCAGCCCTTTGATTGGCGCTTGAGTGGTGACGCGCATGAATCTCAATTGCGTACGCGCAGACTGTCATTGTCTTTGCGCGTTTGTTGGACGTATTTGGGGTTAAGGACCTAAACAGCGGTCAGTGTTATTCTGCTGTTTGACCAAACATTTTATGAGCATCAATCGCTTACATAGGTTGAAGAAAATCTACACACCCGGCACGGGAACAGCACTAACCAGGCGTCAACGGAATACGGAAGCATGTTACGTAAAGGGATTGGAACCGGAAAGCGAACGCCTCAACTCGGATCGTGTTTGATACGACTTATGACAGTTCTTCTTGTGAATGACAGCCTGTTTGACAGGGTTGACGGATAGTCGTCAACCAACGGGCGACGCGCAGTAAGCGCGTTACAACGCATGCGCCGCTGGTCGAGAGGGGGTCCCGAGTTGGTCTCGATCCGGGGTGGTGACGTTACGAAGTTGATAGATGAGCGTTGAAGTATGGAGTTTCATACAAAGAATTCAGAACGCCTCGAGTTGATACGGTGCAGTTACCGTGATGGGTGTATATGTGCTACAACCTTTAACACGCTAATTGTATTGAAACATGTGTAAAAAAACCTCAACTGGATATTTTAAATTCATAACTTTAACCCACCTGGGATATATCTTGAAATGTCAAAGCGGCACCACACTCAGCCTTCAGTGGGCAATAAAAGAAGTACCTTAATGCAATAAACTTGCACGATTTTATCTCGCTTGAAATACTGCAATGTGAGCGACGCCAGGGCTCAATCATAACTTAGGGCCTAATGTTCGCGCGTGCGCAAGGTTGCCCCGATGCAAGGTTCTACAATTCAAGAATACTATTATTAATGTTATAAAAATGCTTGTACTTCTTTTATATTTCTTCATTCTATTTGGGGGATTGTTTCCGAAGTACTATTTGAATTTATTAGGGTCTAAAATAGACCGACATCAAATGGGGGTTCAATTATATTAAAAACTTGCGGTTTTAGCGAACATCATCTGACCCCGGCCCCGGTTTATCCAATGAAATGAAAATTACGAAAATCAGTCCACCCGTTCACAAGAATTAAGTAATGATAAACCTATGTCCGTCTCCTAGTTTTAAGCTACTTCACCGCCAACTTTCAGCCAAATTCAGCCGATTTTAAGTTAAAAAAATATTGTAACTATCACGACTTCTTTGATATATACTTGTATATAGGTTCGTACTACGGTGTTTGTAATAGCACTTCTTTCAATCGGGTCTATCGATTTTGATGATCCATTTTTTAATATTTTTCTTACCTTCCTAACCCTTTTTCCTTTCCTTAGATCATGTATATAGCAGAACGATGTATTCCAAATAAGTTAGTATGGTGATTTTAGTTCCTTTATATGGCAACACTGCCAACCCTGCGCCAGCGAAGTCATCCGGCGAATCGGACGGAGTTACGATTATAAACGTTTAATGGCGGATTGACACCGGGTCGGTTATACCACAATTTGTATTACGCCCGCTTTATTGTTCATCAATGCGGAGACTATTATTTTTGGTGCTTATTAAAACTAGTATACCTTCCATTAAAATTGATTGCAAAGTCTTTAGCTCTACGCTACGTCCACAGATGGACAGACGACCTTGTTAAGCCTATGATCGATGGACGTCCTACATCTGTTTTGATTATATAGGTTTAATTGCAAAAACTGTAGCAATATTTTAGTATCTTAGTGATAGGTAATCAATACTATAAGGGAAAAGACGATAGAGATCAAATCCTGGTTCGGACGTAGCGTTAAGTTGGTTAGAAATTTATTGGTATAATATTAATTTAAGTGATTTAAACCGATAGATTAATCATGAAAAATATAAAACTGACCAAATAGTAACGGATTTTATTGAGAGCTATATTGACCAATGTGAATAATGCTGTCGTATTCTTGTTTCCTTTCTTAAGGTGTGAAAGAACGATTAGAGCTCTGTCTGAAACTGTTTCTGCATATTATTTTCACTGCTAATCTTTACTTGAGCTTAAGAGTACCTTCTGCTTGTTATTCCCAGAGCTTGGTATATTATATCGAATACTTTTGCTATTGCAGAGTCGATCAAATGCAATCCATATTTCTTTATACTCTGATTAATATATTTTGTTTAGTAATAAAACTAGAGTGCCATGCCACCACGTAGACTTTTTACACACTGCGACTTTGTGCATCGATGCAGTCGAGAGGCAGCTTTGATGCTAACGCGCGACTGCACTGATGCTTAATTAAATTTGTTCATTGCGTGAATCGCGATGCTTAAGCGCGTTTTTAAAACGCGCTACTGCGTCGATGCTGAAAGTCGCAGTGTGTAAGGAGTCATTGATTTGACACTTTACGGCAGATTTATATGATTTTAACTGAAGAAAAACAGTTTCTTTGCACTGCACTATGTAAGCCACTTATTAATTAAGCAAATTCGAAGTTATTATAATAACCTTCCTCTATTGAGTGTAACACTCATTTACTATAAACTAACGAAAAAAAAACAATTACCGCAAGAATCGCCGCCCAGGGCGGCAATTTTCATGCAATTCGTATACGAAAAAAGTCCACCGATCGAGTTATCTTTTTATTAGAATAATACTCGTTCCTAAATACGTATTATTAAATGATGAAATATTCATGATAGCCATAATGAGGTCTTTCAGAGGAAAATGCCGCTACGGCCGGCACTAACGTCAATCAGACATGACACAACTGTGATTTACGATAATTGACACTGCGCATGATTCGACGAGGATAGATAGATTCAATTAGTACAAGAGGGAAAGAGAGGGTGGTTGGGACAAGTGAGACTCGTGTAGGACTCTTGTACTGACATGACGTAGTGATTTAAATGTTTTTATTTGTTGATTGATTGATCAAGGTCCTAATAATGAATACGGCAGTGTTGTTAATCTACTATATAAAAATAAGTCGGGTTTTCCTTCCTGACGCTATAACTCCAAAACGCACTAACCGATTTCCACGGTTTTGCATCCGTTAGAAAGGTCTCGGGCTCCGTGAGGTTTATAGCAAAGAAAATTCAAATATAAATAATAATAAAAAATATTCTTCTTTTAATCACCAAACGAAATGTTACATAAAACGAAGCCATCTGGTCGCGAAACGGAGTTCGCCGGGTTTGCTAGTGGAATATATTAAGCAAATACACATTTTGTTTTAGCTGTTGCAAGTTATATGGTATATTAAATTTATACAGTTATTTTAAATTTATAGTAAACGATAATCGCCTATTATTTTTGAAAAAGCATTGACTACGAAAACTTTTCTCACTTTCATTTGTCAAATTCTCTTCTGATGGTCTTCAATCATCTACTGCCTGTATCTACTAAAAAAGAAGCTGAAAAACCGAAGTCGCAACTTTCGTAACCACACAACACGTGTACTGGCTTTAGAAATCGTCACGTCAGCCGTTGCAGCAAAAAGACCACAAGCCGTCTTCGAGCGCGACGAATCGATACGAACAGAACGGGCGAAACAAAAAACGTGTAGAAAATATAACTCATCTCAGCGAGAGTTAGCAAAAACTCGCGCTATCTTCATATCCGGTGACGCTGGAAGCTTGCGGGAAACCGCGGACGTGTGTTTGCTATTGTACCGCCGACGAATGTTGAGAATAGTTTGGGAATCAATGGGTTTTACGTAAAATACAATATTAAACATATATACCATGGATTTAATATGATCAAATAAAAAAAACTTATTGGGGAGCAATACGGTACTTTCGAGAGTGCTTGTAGCGCAGTGGTAGCAGCGCTTTGGTAGTGATACCGAAGTGAAGCAACCTACAGCGCGGTCATGTTTGGATGGTCGACCATTCCGACCGTGGTGGAGTGAGGCTCGAACTACCTTATAGTTGCGGTAAGGCCTTTGCATAGCAGTGGGACACTACAGGCTAACTTTACTTTTTTACGGTACTTTCAACTGGTAAAGCTAATAAATAAATACACACATACATTTGAAATTTTATGAAATACACTGTAAGCATGACCAAATAAGTTTTTTTTTATGAAAACTTTTCAGTAACAACGTTTGATTCGACAATAACAAAACACAACAAACAAAAACAGCGTGTAAACCGACTGCTCAACTCGCCTCGGTCGCGTATTTTCGAAACACACAGCTCTATCTGAAGACTGTCGACTTGATGTTCGACTGTTTGTGGTTTATCGCGAAAAAACGTGCAAGTTTAATGAATGCGACGCCGGCGACTCTTTCTCATTCCTTCTTCCGGAACAGCGCTGCAGCGTAGGGAATGGAGTCGTATGTGTTTTTATTTGTTCGGTTGATTGATTTAACACTTTTAGTTCCTTAAAATTTACGAAGGAAATCCAAGGAAATTGCAATTCTAAACATTTGTTTACAAAAAATGCGCTATTTAAATAAAATTCATAGACACTCGAATCCGAGTGGGTGGCACATAGCGTACTGGTTGCCAAGCTATATATATAATGACGTCAGCAAAATTACAAGTAAACTCGGACCCGAGTGGTCAACACCGCTGAAATGGTTCTCGCGCATTTGGGCCCAAGTGCGCGGCACTAAATGTATTATTTTTTGGGTCTATAACTTTATGATAACTATTCGGTTATAAGTTTTTATTTATCGACTGACTATGTAGATATATTAGTAATGTATTCGTCATTTTGACGACCTCCGTGGTGTAGTGGCTAAGCACGCTAGTTCCAAGGCGTCGCCGCTCCGAGGTCCCGGGTTCAATTCCCGGTCGGAAATCAAAATTTTCTATATTGTTTCGGGTCTGGGTGTTATGGTACCACCGTTGTAATGTGTCTGATTTCCATAACACAAGTGTTTAAGCAATGTACGTGATTGGTGTCCGATATATTATTATTATTATATTTGTAATCATGATATATGTGCAGCAACTTTTAAAATTGAATTTGGAATATTATTGAATCCAACTTCTTTAAATACAAAGTGTTCTATTAACACTTGCTATTTCTGCAATTTATTTAATTATAATTTTAACACCGTTATGTTAGAGTCAGTAATACCGTTAAAACTGATCTACTAGAACGGATGTCACGTACAAACAGACACGCAATTTCCAAGTTTTATATGTTTAATGCGGTGTTAAAGCCGCAATTAGCCTTTCAAATAATTAAAAACCCAAACAGTTCTTAAATATATCATTTTATTACCCGTCCATAAAACTCAGGAGCTTATGGTTACAGGATATATTAATTCTAATTTATTGTTATTAACAGCTGATAATATTTTTTTATGGATTTTAAATCATTTATTATGTAAAAGAAATAAAAAATGTCGCCAACCATTATCAAGGAATTGTTTAATTATGCCTTGACATATTCAATCAGGTTGGAATTTATTTGATTTGGAATAATACAGACCTGTTTTGGACGGTAATGATGAAGATTTGAATATTTTTTCTTTGTCACAATGTAACGACTTTAAAGATTGTAGTAAGCTTATTTCTAAATATTGATGCTGTTTAAGTTGCACGCCAAACGCAATAAATATGACAAGAACATTTGTACACAGTCGTATTATTAAGACGATCATTAATGACTGCCTAAATTGTACTACAAGCAATAAACTTCTTGATAAAAAAAATTGACAGTAATTACCAACCATTTCTCTCTTAAAGCCAATTCCTCGACGCAAAGCTATTTTTGTGGCTAACTATATCTTTCTAAGTAATCCGAAAGACAACACGTTCAAAGTCTGTTTCCACCATCTATTTATTCTTGATTATCAATACGTCGAGCCATCGGATAGCATCGATAGCCTAATCGACTCGTCTGCTATCAGCAGTAAGAAACTGCATTTCAAATCTGCGGGTATCTGTTGATAGTATCGGACATGACTGTACCTGACCACTGAGCAGGGATGGAGGAATAAGGGTTGTCAGTTAGCACCAAAGCAGAGTAAATTATAGCAAGGAATATTGACTTCAAGATAGCAAAACGAAGCTATTTGTTCATATCCTAAAGTCCCATAGGTAAGTTTCAAATTCGTTTAAGGGCTGATTTTTCAATAGTCATATAAGAAATATTCGTGGAACAAAATGTGACTAATTTGAAAACGTCACCTTATTGTCAGTCATTATACGTAACTGTCATTTGTTTTAACGTGTCGTTTTATATTTTATCAGTATGATAAGTTTTATCTGAACATTGAGAAATCCGCCCCAATTAAGGCGGTCTGATAGTCATTTTTATAAAAGACATCCTTTGGATAAAGAAACTAATAATAAACTTAGTATTAACAATACTATTCTATACTTGATTATAAGCAATATGTGACCGCAACAGCCAGCCTTGGCTATTTTGTAGGCAACTTTCTTAGTAAATATAATTGCTTCCGTAATTACTTTGTACTCTCAAATCTGAGGAACAGCCCTAACCCCTTTCCCGGTATCGGACAGGGCTCATGTTTTTGTCACGCCGAAATAATCGGATCGGCTCCGGCGCTATCTGATCAGCGTTCCAGCCTGAAAGCTAACAGTTGCATGCAGCCACAGACATGGACTTTTTCTTACAAAATAGAGTATAGAGAAACGAAAGATACAAACAGAAGTTTATTCTTTAGGGGTAGTATAGTTAATTCATAAGAAGAAATATTTGAACAAAACAGCTTTAAAAAACGCAATTGCATTTGAATTTTATTAGGTAGAAATAAAACCATTTGAAGTCGCTGCATGATTGATGTGTACGCAAGCTTGACATCATGCACCGACTCCAAAAAAAATACATCTCCGAAATTCTAAGACGGCAAATTATGAAATTATTATTTTAAGCTTTTAGAAGGCGGTTCAATTTTTCATATATTTTTTTTGTTTCATGATTTTTAGTTACTACCATATATCAAAAACTAATGAACCGATTTTTTAAAATTAAAATATTACCTGATTGAACTATGAAAGAATCATTTCGCTATGACTCGTTTTCAAGGAATCCGTGGACAATCATACAAATATACAGACACACATACACTTACGAAATTCAGCACACCTGTTTGGAAGTCACTAGATCAACACAAAAGTTATCAAAATTTACGATATCACATGCATACACAGTGAATTGATTACCTCCTTTTCATGAAGTCGTTAAAAATAAAATGTTGAAAGGCTCCCTTTTTTTAGCACTTTTAGTGTGTTTATTGATTCAGGGACTGATCTGGTGACAACGGATTTTAGTGTCACCTTTTCGTGAAGATTGCAACAGCGACTCAATTTTCGCCATTACTAAATAAACTTTTCCGCGATCACCCATTCCTATCAGTATGCAAAACCCCGCACCAGCCAATACGACACTGCCACAGATCAAGAAACAGAAGCGCCACCTCAAACGCGCCGCGCATTAGCATAGGTTCATTAAGCGCTATCTCTGCGCCCGCGCACCTTTTATTTTCGTTTATTTTCGCCGATCAATTACGCACGCGTGAGGTCCAGCGCCTTAATTTTAATTGCGAGATACCGAATTAGCAACTTAACGAAGCTGATTTAAAAGTTTCGATCGAATTTACATACGTTTGCCCTTTGCGTTATGTAGAGCTTGTTATCAGTCTCGTAAAAATGGATAAGGAGGTGCGCTTTTGTGTATAATCTTAATTTTTATCTTTGGTATCTTATTTTTGTAGTTGCTGACCTAATTTGGCTATCAGAAGGATCTGAAATGAAAGTGAAAATACAAATTTATGGCGATTTCAAATTTTGTAGATTAAGTCTGTTTTTCTTTGCTTGTCAAATAATAAAAACATTTTTTTCAAGACTTCTATATTACAATTTGAATAAAAAAATATGTCAGTGTTCAACGATGAATGATCTATATAGGTGGGTTGTGATTTTTGTGTTTATCTTATTTTAAAATGAATTACTTCGTTAAAAAGTAGTGATAAGATTGTTCACAATATTCGAAACGTTAAAAAGCAAAGACTTTAGGCTAGTTTTTTTGCGGATAACTTTTTTTTTTTGGAAAACGACTTGTAGGTTTTCTTTATCTTATTTTTATCTAGTAGATTTTGCGAGGGTAGCTTGCAGTAACGATACTCTTTTCTTTTTTCGGGCAGTTTTATCCTATTGATTTGTCAGTCTTAAACTATTGGTAATGCTTTAATAGCGTTCTCCTTTCTTTCCCTTATTAAATTGTATGTTGCTTTTTCTTAATTTTATCACTCCCGTTTCTAGTCCATCTTGGCTGTCCATCGTCAATGGAGTTCTAGTCGAGGAACAAAACGCCATTATCACAACAGTGATTGACGAGAGAGCCATGCATCACGATGATTAACCAGAAGTCTTGATTAATGACGAAACTGACAGTTAATTAGATTATCAGCTAAATAGTACCTTGAAATAGCGAGACAATGGTTATTGATGGTTTGTCATCGATACTTCTTGCGGAATTAATTGGATATGATCAAGTGACGACCTCCTATATTTTGTGTGACTATCAGCTAATTTGATTTTTAGGGTTCCGTAGCCGAATGGCAAAAAACGGATCCCTTATAGTTTCGTCATGTCTCTCTGCCTGTCTGTCTGTCTCTCCATCCGTATGTCACAGCATCTTTATTCTGAAACTATAAGTACCTATTACAGTTGAAACTTAGTAGTTCGATGTATCCTATAACCGTTTTACGATTCCCATACAAAAAAAATAAAAAATGATATTTATATTTATTTCCTATACATGAAACTAAAACCTAAAATATTTTTTGTCAAACCTATGTGTATAGCGTGCAAATTTTGAAAAAATACATGATGTAGATCTTGACAAAGACTTTCAACGAAAATTGGTTTGAGCTAGAAGTTTTTGCGATATAGCAGAAATTTTCAATAACCGTAAACATAACTTTGTTATCCATACAAATACTATGAAAAACAAAGCTATATTTGCTGTCAACAACTGTACATAATATGTAATGTATGTATGTAATATACTATAGTATTTTGGCTAAGTAGAAGTATATGAATCTCAAATTCAATTAAAGTTGGCACGGAACCCTTGGTGCGCGTGTCCAAATTTTATAGGTAAGCTTTTTAAAGGAACTTTTAATTGTGCTTACATTGAATTATTTGTAATTTATAGAAAAAAAATATGTTAGACCGTCCATCAAAATACGAGTCGATCCATCTGCAACATTGCAATCGCAACTCAACTTAACATTTACCTTTAATAATCTCAATAATTAACGCAACATCAAAGCTTGTTGCTAAATAAGGCCGGCTGCGCGCGTCGCGTGCGCGCAAATGCAAATGGGACCACACCGTGCGCAGGCGCATGATTCTTACGTACGCGGCTATCGTCATAGGAACGTACGCTTTGAAGCAGGTGGGTTAAGGTTTTAGATTAGTGATGTAATTATAATAAGTGTATAAAATAGAAAAAAAAATCATGATTTTTAATAAGTTTGCGTATAGCTACTGAACTAGCTTATGCATGGCAAAAAGTGTTACAACCAAAATAGGGAAAAAAATCAATAAATGCATATAAATTTTGAAACATCAATTTTAATGGTTACAAACCCACAAAATAGAAATTACCAATTTCTATTTCGTGGATTTGTAACCATATTAAAACTGTTTTATTTACAGGTTTAAAATATTCTTAGCCTCACAAAGCATTATAACAAATTCACTTAGAGAGAAAACTTCACATGTATATTAAACCGCCTTTAAAAAAATACTAAAAGTTTCAAATAATGCATTTATCTTCTATTTAGGAAAAAAAAACAACTAACTATCACTTAAAAACATAGCAAGCGCACACAGATATTAAACTATTCCAGTAACTATTTTCTAAAAGATTTTTTTTTGTAAACCAAAACTTAGGACGGGTGGATGGGTAGTATTACCCATCCAACCGTTTAACTTTCGGTCCGCCTACAGCAGCAGATAGGTAGAAAGCCAATCATAAGGGCTGTAAAACGATACACGATACCATTGTACCGATACAGTTGTGACAGCAAACCGCGTCGCATACACGGACGAGGCGGGTTTACATCGTGCGATGAATACACGTCATATTGGTTCTAAAATTTATCGCGTTATAGATACCACATCGCAGGATCACACTGGATGCAGGCCGCTTGTAATCGGTCGCTGTGGAAACCCGTGGGGGAGGCCTATGTACAGCAGTTGACGTCCTTTGGCTGATAATGATGATGATGAGGTACCACAGGCCTACAACTTTTTTTAAATATTGGACAACAATCACATACATTGCTCTGATCCCAAAGTAAGTAGCTATAATGCACTTGGAAATCAGACACAACGATAGAACCACAACACCCAGACCAGAGACAATATAAAATTGGTTTATTTCTACATTGCCCCGACCGGGAATTGAACCTGGAACCTCGGAGCAATGACGCCTCGAAACCCAGCGTGCTCAGCCACCACACCACGGAGGTCGTCGAAATCAACAGTATCACTGTCAAACTCCATACGAAAAACATGTCTGATGGATAAATTTCAGCCTAACTAAAAATTACACGCTAGCCGTGCTTTAATAAGACCAATGAAAGCACGTTCATTATGTTTGCTGAGTTTTTTACCTTCAAATTAAAACTCGACGGCTTATATGCTAAGTCAATATGATTTTAGTCACTGAACGATATTTATCTTGAAAGTCGTTGAGTGTAAAGGGTACTTGCTGCGCAACCGAATATGCGTTGGCGGAGGACACTCTGTTAACTGAAAATTTAAGTCACAGGAGGTAGCGGAACTCTTATACTTTTATTATTGTAGGCACTAAAATAATTTGACCTCAGTTTTGTAGTCAATATTTTGATAAAAAATAACAGGCTATACTTTTTGGGATAGCAGATTGTTAAAATCTAAATCTAATTTAAATCCAAATTATTCCCACAGATATAACGTAAGAGTCTAACAAATAAATTGCAACAAACTATTTCTATTGTTTACGTAACATTCGATGATATTAGACAGTCCTGCATTAAATTGATCCTTTTTTTCGTCAGGAAATTGCTATAGTGCATACCCACCGATCGCGGGGGCAGTTATGTGCGACTCCAAGCTTTGATTCCTACTCACAAAAAACTTGACGGCTTTCATACTGTAAGATGATCCTTACCTAAGAAATCTTGTTTACAGTGGGTATTTCGAAACTTTTTCCAAAAACCAAATTTCTAGGCAGATCCCATAATAAATAAATAGTAAATAAATATGGGCCAGGCAACTCACCCATTGCCGTTGAAGTCGTCGTTTCGAAGTAAGGAATTTTCTTCCTTGTGTTACGAATAGCAGACGATTTTGATGGGGGCGTCTCCCATAAATACTTAAATACATACTAAACATCCACGACTCAGGTGCAAATATTCGTGCTCATCACTCATACATTTGCCACTGCGGGATTTGAACCCGCGACGGCCGGCGTAATAGTCAGGAGCTCTAACCAAACGCGTCGTCAAATAAACCATAAATCCTCTTAACCCGTCCGCCGCCTATGTCTCGAGTCGAGCCTTAAGCGTCATTCGTTCAGCCGGCAGCGCAACAAGTGACGATCAGTTACAAGTGCGGTGTTTATCAGCCGGTTAATTATGGCCTCTGCTGTCGGCTGACAGAAGAGAACAGAAGATCACTGACTTTTGGCATGATGAATAATCAGTGCATGTAAATAGGTGCGTATACACATACTTGGGTCAATCACCAATGACGACCTCCGTGGCCGAGTGGTTAGCACGCTGGTTTCAAGCGTCGCCATCTCGTGAGGTTCCGGGTTCGATTCCCGGTCGGGTCAATGTAGAAAACGATCTTTTCTATATTGTCTCGGATCTGGGTGTTGTGGTTCCACCGTTGTTTCCGATTTCCATAACACAAGTGCTTTAGCTACTTAGCTTGAGATCGGAGCAATGTATGTGATGTTGTCAAATATTTATTTTATTTATTTATTTATTATTTAATCAACTGTACTAAGTATTTGATATAGTTTATTCAGTAATTTAAAAAAAACGACCTCCGTGGTGTAGTGGCTAAGCACGCTGGGTTTCAAGGCGTGGCCGTTCCGAGGTTCCGGGTTCGATTCCCGGTCGGATCAATATTGAGATCAATATTTGGGTCTGGGTGTTGTGGTACCACCATCCCAAATGCATTATTGGGATCATAGCAATGTATATGATCGGTGTCCAATATTTATTTATTTATCTATTATCATTTAGAATGGGTTAGTTCTTATTAAGTAGTTTAAATTCTTAAAGTTTTGAAAACATTATTAAATGGAACGCATGTTAAAGTATAAAAAACGATACTTTTTGTTGCAGTTTATTTTCTTACCAAAACACTTTTTGCTTTGTACAAAATTATGTAAAATTCATTCCACCATTCTTTATCAATATGTTAAGCCATCATCACTTGTAATTAACGGCCAAAAGGCATCATAAATTAAGCCCAAACATTGCAACAAAGACCTACCGGGCATCGAACGCGGAACCCACGCACGCGCGTCGCTTGGACGACGTGACGCGACATGATCTAACGATGCTGCGTGTGAGCGCTAAATGTGTTAAGGGTCTGCAACAAATATGCGGACGATATGAAGATTAATTGATTGAATTATTAATTGGTAGTAAGTTACAAGGTTGCATTACATGCCTGAAATAGCTGCCAAGCTGATTTTTAATATAGAATCGTAAGAATGGACCTGGTACTGTTCGCGCTTTGAGTGTTTTGAAGGCGATTTATTTTTATAAATATCATTTTTTCATGATTTTTACTCATTAACCATATCTTAAAAACTACTGAAAAGATTTTAAAATCAGAATTAGAAATCAGAAGTTTGATGTAACCCTAAGTTGAAATATAACTTATTAAACTAAAAAAATAATCATCTCGCTGAGACTTCTGGTCTTTGAGAAATCCGTGGACAAACATACAAA
Source organism: Pyrausta purpuralis (assembly GCA_963924145.1). Taxonomy (NCBI): domain Eukaryota; kingdom Metazoa; phylum Arthropoda; class Insecta; order Lepidoptera; family Crambidae; genus Pyrausta; species Pyrausta purpuralis. Next base: position 27,489,607 of record OZ001649.1, read on the forward strand.
TATACAAACAAACTAACATAATTTCAGACGTATGCTGAATTTCAAGTGTTTGGTTACCTTACTAGATCAATATACTCAAAAATTATGAAATACCAACGATATCACATACATGTACATATGAAATTGCTCACCACCTTTTTAAAACTACAATTAAAAACTAAAATTTTAACACAAGGTCATAAATTCGCAATAGCTTTTTGTTTCAAAATTGGTTTCCAATCGGCTTACTGGTAGGTTTTCTGCGAGCTTATCAAAATAAAATCAAAATAAATAAAATGGCGGCGGCATAACGTTGCGACAGCGAATGCGACGTCAAGACGCGCGTCTAATATGCGGCGGCGGTGACGGGACGCGCCGTCACGCGGGTAATATCGCTGCAGTGAGTGAACGGAAGGCACAGAAGACTTCCTCTGAAGAGTCTAGTGTTAGTAAAGTTGGCCTGTAACATCCCACTGCTGGGCAAAGGCCTTACCTCAACTATGAGGTAGTTCGAGCCATACTCCACCACGCGGGCTCAGTGCGGGTTGGTGGAGGGGGGTTTGCAATGCAAGCGACTAACCCTGCTGACAGATGTTATTAAGCCGCCTAGTGTTATTCAGCAAAATAGCCTAGTAATAAATTATTGGTGATATTTGATGCGCCTTAGCATGCGGCGCGGAAAAAAGGTGGCAGACGATGAATCCTGAGGGCGCGAACCTTGAGACGGTTAGAATTGTATAAGTAAAATATTAATTATAATTTATTGTGAATGTCGCGAGATCATAAGTTAAACTGATTTCGGTTGATTAGTGATGCTTAAGTGATTATCAAGTAATGTGTTAGTATTTATAATTAAGAAATATAATATGTCATGAGAACAACGGATTTCATTGAGAGCTATATTGACCAGCGTCAACAATAGAGAACAATATACAGCACATACAGCATATATGGAGATCAACCATTGTGCAGCCGACGACTACACGTGAAAAATATATAGGAGTAAATATACTATAAGAGTCCCTAGATCCTTAAGTCCCTGGTCCCCTAAGCCCTAGGACCTACAGCATAAATGTGTAATAAATAAATATATAGATAAGTAAAGTCCTTCCGTGTCATCATTATTATTGTTTTATGTCATAAAATTCTGCTAGGTCATAAAACCATTTCCTTTTAGCCAATTTCGTAAACGTTTAAAAAATATGTCAGTAGGCAGTCCCCGGATATGTAATGGGATATTATTATATACCTATTTCAATCATTATTCCATTAACTGACCCGTTAACCTCATAATGCAAGGAACTTTTAAGCTTTTTCATAGCTTCTGTACTTTTTCCTTTTCCGTTGCAGCTCCGTCGCTGCAACTCAGTGTGTCTGTCACATCTACGAGATGAGGCAGCTCTGAACGTATTATAAGGAATGTTTCTCTCAATCTCCAAGGAAAATCCTTATCACTGCACTGACGTTGTGTTATTTTTGTCATTTATTTACTGGAGAAGTGCTCTTTGAGTGACAAGTATAATCTAGATGGTGCTGCTAGATACGTATGTAGACCTGACATTGAAAAAGTTAAAGTTGGAGTGAACAGGCTTCTTCTGGGCGAGCACGTTCTATCTTAGTCACACTTGGCTTGGTCTGGAGTCAAGAGCAAACTCATACTAAATAGAATTTAAAAAAATATAGTAGTTTCGTGACCCCTGAACCCCTAACAGTGAACTTGTTGTTAATGAAACTTTTCCCAGAATCATTTCTAACACAAGGTATTCAATACCGAAACCCAAGAAAATCCTTTGATTTTACATATTTTCATGTAGTTTAATATAGCATTTCATAATAAAAATGCATTTTTCATACTCACACAGAATGAACATATCTCGCCGCGCTATCGCGATGGAGTGACGTTGTTTTATCTCGTCATGTTCATGTTGTGAAGGAAGTTAGAATGATATACGGCTACTTTATACTACCTACAGATGTTACTACCTTTATAGGTGGCGGGTAGCTTGAGCTTACTTGTAAGCGATAATTGCAAAAACTACAGTATTATTTCATTATGGTCCTCAAATATTCTGAACTAATTTAAAACCCTAAATATTCTAATGTCAAACTTGTATCTTGTGTCAGTTAGGAACCTCAATTGATGGCAGAAATATTACTTTATTTTACACTTAATAAACTTCACGCTAGGCTTACAAAATAGAAGTACATATCTATTAATATACAAAACTCAAATAATCAAAATAGAAAAGTGCCTATGGCGCTGGTAATGAATTATTTCAAACCTCTATCATTTTGGGACAAAACTAGAAATATGTAAACGTTTCTAAATGCAAATTGTGATAAATCTACGTAGTTGATCGGGTATACTGTAGACGTATGATAAAAAATAAATATGTCTACAGTATTTTTAGCTGATAGAACTAATAATACAAGTATTCAGTATAAGTATAGATTAAAAAGGAGTTCTCAATGTTAAATTATCACTGATTTATGATGTGAGGAGTCGTGATATCAGCTATTGCGTTCAATTTATAAGTTCTTATCAGGATAGCATGAAAAAAATTAAGTACGTTTATTCACATGTAACAAAACTGTCAAAAGAATAGCCGTTTATGTATTTAATCCTCATATGTGATCATAACGATGATGTTTCAGTACGTGAGAAGCATAAGCCATAAATATGTTGCGTAATGCATCAATAAACCCTACAAGAGACGGTTAATTGAATAATTGTAATCGCAATTCTGCGACAAATTGCCACGTATCATTTTAAATATTCATGTCTTATTTTTTATGGAAAAAAATATGGTACTATAGTAAAAAGTTGGAAAGTATTGTAACAATACACCCATATTTTTTGTCAATCAACTGTTTTGAAACATGCGTAAAATACACCTTAAATTATATTGAATTATAAATTCCAATTATTGAACAGACAATTTAAAATCTTTCAAGACATCGGTTCTGTTTAGCGGCAGTTAATCAACAATTGCCCATTTTTAAGAAATCACACCACCATACTGTATATTAGAATAAAAAAAAGATTTAACTGAAATTCCAAACAACGTTTATTAAACAAAACACAATGTATATTGCCATAAACGCATTGTCAGGTAACGGAGTTGATTAGTTAAGCACACGCTAGTTAACGCTTAAGACATTATTATGGAAAATAAATTACAACAGTGTGTTCGCACTTTGCATACTAAAAATTATATGGACGAAAACTTAGCAACACTCTTTAAATGACTAAAGGTTCCGTAGTGGACGTGGAGCAAACATTAATGCCATTTATGGGAAGTTCCCAATACTTGGAGCTTAATGACAATTTCATCATTTTTTTAATTACTTGACAGTAAGCAAATATAAGGACGTAGGACGTCCACCAACAAGGTGGACAGACGACCTTAAAAAGATCGCAGGATCAAACTGGATGCAGACCGCTAGTGATCGGTCGCTGTGGAAAGCCGCGGGGAAGGCCCATGTTCAGCAGTGGACGTCCTTTGGCTGAGAATGATGTTGATGATGAAGCAAATATTTGACCTCTATCGCACTGATTAAAGGTTCTTTTGGGTGAATCTAGAATGGTACATAATCTGCCCAGTAGCACTTCTGTAAAATTATTTAGTCAACTCCTTAGCTAATACCATTAGTCATATTTCCATTTTTTCTAAAACAGAATAAAATGATTCAAATAACTTCATTAAATGATTAAGGGGATAAAAATCACTTGAAAGTTAATATAATAATCTTGGTAATCGTTGTAAGTTATCGTGGTTTGATATAAACAAAAACAATTTGTTTAATAAAATTTCTATTATTTGGTCTCAACGTATCTGAAAACTACACACAAATTACTAACTCAATACGAATGGCGAAGACCTTTATTATAGTTTATCTTTGTATGATACCTCTAACGGTTTTACAATAACTGTGCATCGAACGCGGAACCATAACTGCGTCGCTAAATATGCATCGACCTGTGACCACTTAATCATCACTCCATATTTAGTCTTCGCATATTTTACTGAGCAGATGCGCCTCCATGCACGGAACCGTACGACTATTGTATTTTTTACGTTGAACCCTACATTTTAACCGATGATAGGTCTGTATAGAATACCTTTTACTTAAATTAAAAAGCTTTTTGAAAATATTAATAACTACCAAATGATGGATTATTTCCATTACTTTTGTCCGTGTAAGGATAATTCAAATCGATTATATCACACGTGATGCGAGTAATAACAGTAATAACACGTTGTAGTGTCGGTTAAAAACTATTATAAATATCTTTTTCATCGCGCAATATATTAATTGTAGAGTTATTATATTGCCAGCTGGGAAATACTTGCACCGTGTTCTTGTGCACTGAGAAAAAAATATTGTCAATTAGACAAAGAAACATTAACCACACACAACCCTTTAAGTAACTTATTCAATTAGTCAAAGTTTTTATTGTCAGATATTTGTTGCTGAATTAACAACATTCATTGACAACGTTATACTTGGTCAGAAGTACATAGTTTACAAACAATGTTTAACGTTGTCATAGAGTCACAGCGTAACATTGACATTTTTATGTTAAAACATTGACTTTGTAGCAATGGAACCTTACCTATCCAACTCTTTAATGTAGGCAATCTGACAACTCTTATATTGTCCTATTGACGACTGAGCTAAGTCTTTGTAGCAATATAACTTAACCACACCTTCTCCGAAACGTTGTTAATCTGAAAACTCTAATTTTGTCCATTGACAATTGTGCGTTGTTTATGTAGCAATGTAACCTTACCTATCCAATTCTTTAATGTGGGCAATCTAACAACTCTTAAATTGTCCCTTTGACAACTGATCTTTGTCTCTGAAGCAATGCCTCCAATGTTGTTAAACGGACAACTCTTTAAAAGAGCAAATTTCTTTTTAATGAAATTTGTGAAATTATTGTTGTTGTCAGAAAAATCAGACAACAACAACTATTTTTAAATAATATTAAAAAGTATTTTGCTTTTTAAAAAGTTCTCAGTTTTACAACGTTGAAGGCATCGCTACAAGAAACAAAAGCTCCGTTGAAAAATACATGATAAAAAAGTAAATCAATTAAAAATTAAGAACCTCGTCGCAAGGAACACTTCGAGATGGTTTATTTGACTAACAGTTGTTTGTATTTTTTGGCTAATTGTGACACATTTTGTTGTAATTGTTTGAAAATGTTGTAATTGACATAATAAAAATGAATTTTACTCTTGTCTGTGCATTTGAAATTAATAGTTTTAGCAGACGAGGGGTCTTAAATATTAAATTAAACACTTGATTATTATTACACATCATATAATAAAAAACTATGAATTAGTACAGAAAAAAAACGGTTACCTAATGAAATCACACACTTAATGGTTAGTTTATACAACACAAACAATAGACCGTCGGCTACGTCTTATGTCGTTCCGAGAAGAGGATCCTTGAGCCAATCTTATGCATTTTTCAAGCTTTCTTGGTCACGAAGATTCAATCCATCAGGCAAAGGCCGTGTCCGCTTGCTCGTTTCAGAAGGGTTTGAACTCTTAGAGCTGCAGACACTGTCGCTGCTGTCACCACTTTCGCTGCTTCTAATAAATCTTGCAAGGTCACTCTCTCCGCTGAAAGCAAATAAAGCAATACATATACAGGTAGGTACCTAATACGTATTTGGCCTTAAGCACAGAATTTATATAGCACTATGCCTTTGGGTTCTATTCGACACCGCGTTGACTATGAACCGATTCTGTAAAGACCATTACGTAGGTATAAACTGCTCGAATGGCATGCAAAAGTTGTAATGCATGCGAAGTTTGCGTGATAACTTTTTATACGACCGCATCCGTGGACCGGCTGGATCCTGGGACACCAAACGCGTACGTCACGTCACGTCTCGCCGTGAAGCGGCCTTTACTCATCAGTCTGCATTTGTTAGGTTGACTAAGCAATAGATTTAAATGAACTCCACTAGGTACAAAGTTCAGCTGTAGGAGAGACAATATCGTTTTGTTGCAAGGACCAAGGAAGGACAAAGTTCAGTCGAAATTACAAAAGAACTTAGAAGGATGAAAAAAATTGTCATATTGGCGTGTTTGGCAACACAAGAAACCTATAATATATTACCAGAGACTAAAGAGCTTTGTTGGTAGAACCAAGTAACATTGTCATTAGTTATTTATTTTCTGTACAGACCCAAACAATACTAATTTATAGCGATAGACCCGGATATCATTAAAACCGTGGCGTGCCGAATGTGTCTCGTCGCCTCTTCCTATAAAATGTTTGGGAGGGACACCTTTTCTGTCCGGCCTGCGCCTGAGATAAGGCATGCATCACACATACGTCTATCACTACATTGGTCATACATATCATATCAAAGCGTAGCAAATACCTAATTTAAACACTCAGTTTAAACACCACCGCTGGCAAAAAACTGTCATTAGAGGTAGGTAACCCAGGCAACCGACCCTAACTTTTTGGCCTACAGTAACGATCTACGTAAGTAGGTATATGAAATTCCTTGCTACGTACACAAATACGGATGCCCTCTCTTTATTGAACTTACTTTAAGGCAAATAAAATGGAAATAATAATGGGAAACTATACTAACATGTACACACATAAAACAAAAGAAGTAAAACGTTATAAGAAACAACATAGATTAACCTCGTTAATCTAGTAGGTATTAAAAGGTGAACTTACCTGACATATTGTCTATGAGGTGGGCCAACCTGGCATTTGTCAGAAATTCCTCCATTTCAATATCACACTGCGCAGTGCGCACAAGTTCACTTGTCGCGATACGTCACAGGAATGAACAAACGACTATAAAATGTTTAGATCAGTCGTCATTCCCCCTCATGCCTCATTCCCCGCATATTGTGCCTCCATTCATATTCAGTAATAAACTTTGTTAATTTATTATGTTTGTTGAACAAGTACAATTTCTTCTTTTGCTAATTTCTATATGTTTACTTTGCTAATTTGTTTTATTTTTTGACACAACGTTAAAATTAACGAATTAACAATGTTTTTTGTTCGCCCAGCAATATGGTGAAGCTCTCTTGAAATTGACAAAATTCAAATTGAGTATAGCACAACTAAATTCTGACAACATTAGAATTGACACTATAACTATGTAAATATTGACTCATTAGCAAAAAACTATCGACAACGCTTATTTTGTACGTTGTGGGCTATATTTTCTGTCAGTGTGAATCGGATTGTGTGCACCAGTAAAGTCCGTTTTGCTTCGCTTATCGAATATTGTAAACAAACTTGACATTCATTTTTATTGTATTTATTTCTGTTATTACTGTAACAAAACCCACAGCTCTCCAAATTACAGTTTTACGTGTTTCTTAAATACTATTCGTACAGCCAAAATTAGATTTACATTGAATGAATGATTTTCAATTAGCATATTCGTGTATGTGTGTATGTGTGTGTGTGTGTGTGTGTGTGTGTGTGTGTGTGTGTGTGTGTGTGTGTGATAATTCATTTCGAAATAAGATAAAAACAAAACTATCAACCTACCTGCACATATAATTCATCGTCAAACACGGAGATCAAATAATTTATCAATTTTATTCACTGCTATTATTTTAAAGTAAAATTGATTACAATGTTCGTCTAGCTAAGAAAAACGGACTTTGCAACGAAGATTTCAGTTCAGTCAACAAATATATAATACTGTAGTTAAAGATAAGAAGGTAGTAGGTATAAAGGTTATATTAAAAATAACCTAACTCTAAATTAAATACTTATTTCATTTGAAGTGCGAGTACAAAAGTGTTTTAAGTTAATCCCAAGCATAATGTTTAGTTCCTAAAGGTTTAAACATTTAAGAAAAAGTTAATACCAAAACAAAAATACCCAAGTGATGATTGCCCAACATCCGCAGTCGAGATAAAGCTCAATCGTGCATAGAGATCGCTTTCAAGCCTTAATCCCGATAGCGAAAACAATGAAAAGACTCCAAAGATCTTGATGATCGACGAATGTACTCACTTCAATAAGTACAGTCAGGCCCGACAGTAACTTAAATTTTGGAGTTAAAATATGGTTAGGGTAACTAAGAAAATTCCTTTAGATAGAACACAGCATCAAAATCAAAATCATTTTGAGTTCAAAAAGGCTTATTATTTTGTCATGCGGTAAACTAATATGTTTAACTTAGGAAGATAGGCATAAATCACCTGAACAAAGGGTAATCTAATTTTAAGCTACAAATGTTACTTACTTTAGTTATTGACATCTTAAATTGGTTTCGTTTGACAGCTTTTAATCGTCCTTCTCTTCCGATAGGAATACTAATTTTATGGTATAAACATAATTTCATAATAACATTTTTGTTTTTATAATGTTTTATGACTATACAAACTTAATAATATATATTGTACTTGTAAAAAGTAACTTTTGGCTGTGTGACAGACGAGGAATCGAACCCCGTGTCTTACGCTATTCGGGCGTATCCCTCGTCTATCACACAACCAAAAGTTGCTTCTTAGTGCAATTTATAACATGATTTTAATTTTGGTAGACACTGACACACCGAATGTGTCGGTGGTTGAGTGGTGTAGGGTTCAATTCCTTGTCTGATAGTGTTGCTTTTACAAGTGAAATTTGTGTAGTACAAACATATTGTTAATCAAAGAACACTATGAGGAAGTTAAATTGGTCAAAGCGTACATTGATTTCAATCTAAAAATCGCCTTAAGTAGGTAAATATAAATAAATAAACATGGGCCAGAAAACAACTTTCTTCCTTGTGTTACGAAAAAACGAAAAACCAGATAGCGATTATGACGCGTCTTCCGTAAATACATTGAAACAAAAACATCCCTAACTTAGGTTGAAATAAACCTCCAGTGGTTAATATCGACTCATCTTCCTGTTAATTAGCCAAAAAAATCTAGCATTTGCCATCAAAAATCATAATTCGAGTAAACTCAACTTCATAAAAAGCTCGTCATTTGAGAATTGAAAAGCGATCAGAGTGTACACAAACAATGGCGCTGGTCTCGACCTCATTATCTGATCATCTTCGGCAACACTCCGGCTGGATTGCTGGACGACAGAGCTCATCTTAGACTGGTGCACGCACTAGGTTGGAATGACACAAGCATTTTTAAATGAGCGTTGAAATATTTTTAGTCGCAATTTTCATGCAGATTCGCGTTAATAGCCTAGAATTTACAACTTCTACGGTGAAAAAATATGGATTATACCATACTCTACAAAAAACAATGATGAATAATATTATATTCATTATTGCACTTAAAAGTTGTATAGGAAATACATAAAGTCACAATGTGAACAAAGGTGGGCTTATCCCTAAAAGAGATCTCTTCCAGCCAACCCATAGGTGTTGGAATTGTAATATTTGCGATTATCGGCAGTGCTAAATTAAATTACAGAAAATAAAAGTTATAATGAATAACATAAGAAGTTGAAATAATGAAATACGTATTTGGTTTTAAAAAAAGTTGTATGTACAGTGTTTCGATTTCAACAATGAAAATGATATCAAGTGGATCATACTTTTGCTATATATTTTTTGCAACTTACATCCCATCACGTTTTATGGGTTAAAATGAGTTCAAACTTACATACACTGATATATTGTACGCCAAGTCAAACATGTGCAATTTTTTCTTCAAGACTAGGATGAAGGAATATGGTTGAAAACACATACGTCGACTTTCAACAAAAGGGCTCTGCAAAAACAATCGGCTGAGACGTTTTAGTCTGAATACTTAAAGAAAAACGCGGCGTTTCCCCAACCCAGTCAGTAACCTCCTCCAATAATGAGTTCCCGTGCGTTTTCGCCGCGGACGACGCCACAATGCGCGCGATTAACGCCTTTGTCCTTTCACAAAGAAAACGGACGTTTTCAGACTTCGCCTCTAATCGTTTTTAATCTAAACCCGGGATTGGCCGTGATTGATCCCGTATTGAAAGTACGAATCAGTGGATTACAATGGATAATAGGAAAATACGGTTTTGAATAAGCAAATCGTTTTCTAAGGAAAGAAACCGTAAGGTTTTACCTTTCTAATTATACAGACAATACCTGTAACCGTACATTGTTTACTTTCGTGACATCTGACACTGATACTAAAAGTCACGCGTAATGACGTATCCACAAGAGACCACAAATTTCACAGGGTCGGACCAGCAGTACGGTAGCTCAATTGGTAGAGCCTTTGGCCCGGTTAGCCATGAAGTTGCTGGTTCAAGTCCCGCCCGTGCGCAATGTTTTTGGTTTCTTATTTCATCATTATGAATATAAAATAAGACACAGTGAGTGTTAAAAACATTCTAAAAACCACTAATAGTATTATCAACACAAAACTTACTCAGACTTGTACCATCATCATCATTTTCAGCCAAAGTACGTCCACTGCTAAACATAGGCCTCCCCCACACCGATCACAATCTGTCTGCATGCAGTTTGATCCTGCGATCTTTGTATGGTCGTCTGTTCATCTGGGCCGTGGACATCCTACGCCGCCTAGTCTTGTACCATATATTTGGTATAATTTTAATGAATTAATTTACAATGGTTACATCCACACTTTTCTTCAGAATCTCTGTGTTCGGTTAATGAAAACCGTTTTTTGACAAAAAACTGCGATTTATTCAACTGTACCTTTAAAAGAAATTTCACACCGAGTACTTGTATCCCCGTATGAATCAACCGCCATTTTTAAATGCAATCATATCTGTGAACCCCTTTAACGTCCACAATAATGACGCCGAAGAAACGAGGAAGCGTCCGATAAATCACCGAAGAACCGTTGCATCAAACGCCAGATCCGCGAGATCTTTACGAGTTACAGCGAAATGACGGAGCGCTGTCGCATAAATCAATTTAATCTTACGGCAAAGACAATCGGACTTGGGGCGAGTATTAAAATAGTGATGTGCCTATGGGAGTGCATCGGATTTTCACCATTTTTTGTCTAATCTTTCGCTTTGAAATTTCTTCACTCAATCTTACTTTATTTTTCGGAAACTGTATATAAAAGTAAAGCTACGAAGTTTAAAAAAAAAACAGCAGTATACTCAAGCTATAAAAGACAGTTATTTATCTTTAAGTGAATCTTCTTTGGTATCAAAAAAAAATTTTCTGTTTGTCTTTTTAAACAAAATATATTTGTAAAAATTGTAATACAAAACCTATTTATGGACTAACCTACCATTTACCGCTTGTATGAACTGGTACAATTCCAATATTAATTTTACTGTAGCCCTATTCCGACGACCATAACTCGAAGTCGACACTATAAATGGCCTACCGGTTACCGGTGGAATGACTTTGTACAATTCAATACCGATTTTACAATAGTACCATCACTGGGCACTAAGGCGAAAGGTCACGCACGCATGAATCAGACGGGCGTCTTTCTAGAATTAATGTCTAATAGGGCAGTAATTGTCAAGCCGACTTCGGCCGAGTTTAGCGAACGTCGGTAAATCAGCACAACATTATGCTACAACTGCAAACGGCTGGGAACGAACGAGGATTGAGCTCGTAAACAAAACATGACCATTTTATATGACGCGCCTAAAGCAGATCATACGCTTGCTAAGGCACCTTCCTGGTACTATGATTACTTTTATTTTCATGGCATGACAGTATTTTCAATGTTGACGACCTCCATGGTCGAGTGGCTAGCACGCTGGTTTCAAGCGTCGCCATATCGTGGGGTTCCGGGTTCGATTCCCGGTCGGGTCAATGTAGAAAGCGATATTTTCTATATTGTCTCGGCTCTGGGTGTTATGGTACCCACCGTTGTGTCTGATTTCCATAACACAAGTGCATTGGCTACTGACTTTGGGATCAGAGCAATGTATGTGATTGGTGTCCAATACTTATTTCGTGTTGCAATTTTCAGATGACTTACATTTCACGCATATGAACTAACTTGAAATAAACTTTGCTCTTTTGTCTTACCACCACGTCAATACAAATAGGCTATAAATCAAACAAAATATAATGTATTCCCGAATCAAATATAGCCTTGACCCGTCTAGCTAACTCCAATCGATCTCACCCAGACGTCTAATCCAGATCTAAATATGTGCAACGGTGCCAAAATAAAATGTCACGTTGACCAATTAACCCAAAAACATAGATTTCAGTCATTTTATGAATAAAATGGGAGCTGTTTTGGTTTACAAACGTTGTTATTTCTAGGGATAGAGATATTCACGCTAACGCTCTGATATAAGCATGAGGGAAACTGTGTTTAATTTTTAAGATAACTGTAGATTTTTAAAATATTAATTGCATACCGTGAACTGTTTACTTTGTTTCAGGTGAATTCCGATAAAAAAAATACATTAATATCAGTATTTTTCAAAATACTGATATTAACTGACTGTTCCATTTTGGTAGTCATTCAGGATGACTACCAAAATGGAACGGATAAAAAAAAAATGGTATCTTCTCGTATTATCTCTGCTCACAACCTACCTGTATATCGAAGCACAAACAATAATACTCTCGCAATCTAAATTTAAAACGGATAAATCACGCCGGGCTAATTCATTGTCATGTATCGGAATAGGCCCTAAGTTGTAATTGATTGTAGACTCAAACCGTCCCGATACGGCTCGAAGACATCGCGTTTTGACCTATGCGACAGTTGTGGTACAAGACTTTGTGTATTTAAGAAAACAAATAGGTACCTATTTGTTTTCGGTATAGATACGATGTAGGTCAAAAGTCGAGTTGACTACATTTTTGTGATAGATTTACAGACAAAAAAAAAACAATGAGAAATTGTATTCATGATCAGTGTCTAACATGTGAGGATATATGTATTTCCATAATCTATTACAATGACAATGTTTCCCACACATCAATGAATTCAAAAGTCTCGCATAATTATACCAAACATTTTCCATCAAATGCATTTAAAAAGATTTTATTATGATTGACAGGAACCTACTAAAATATTTGAATGTTTAATACGTGAATTGCTGTTGGTGGGTGCAAGTTTTGAAATATGTTCTATCAGGTACCGGCTATGCTGGGTTTAATAAATTGTTTGGAACACCATGTGTAAACTTTTTTTTACATATCTCTTAAATTATTTCAATGAAAAATAAAATTTCGTAATTCTTTTGTATATTAGCCGTGTATATATAGCTGTGGGGGCCTATGTTCAGCAGTGAACGTCCTTTGGCTGAGAATGATGAGGATGATGATGAATTCTTTTGTATACTATTTTAAAAACTCATTCAAGAATATAGTCATCGACACAATCGTGTTGTCCACGAAAGACATCCATTTACCCTAGTCTAGTGTATTGAAGGAGTCAATTCCGGACGCGTCCGTGTCGGAGCATAATTGATGGACACTGTGTCGTGTCCGAGTGGCTTGTGTTGCGTGGACACTGTCTTTGGGCTCGCTGAATGTATTGAAGATGGCTATTTGTCACCCTGAATACATGGATTTAGAGAAGTTGAAACAATTGTTTGAAGCATGTGATTGGATACTTTGTTAAGTTTATCTTATATATAAAATTCTCGTGTCACAATGTTCGTTCCCTTACTCCTCCGCAACGGCTTTACCGATTCTTACTAAATTTTATATGCGTATTCAGTAGGTCTGAGAATCGGCTACTATCTATTTTTCATACCTTTAAGTGATAAGGGTTGTTCACCCTTAATTATTTTAATTTTTGTACGAAATTTTTTGGTTTTATTTTTTAAAGTGTGGCATTAAAAATACATACAACCCTAAATTTATACTTTTTTATCACCAACCCCTATTTTTTTATAGCCATTTTAGTAATTTAATCATTTTTCATCCCGCTCGATAACTGATCAATTATAGTGTTTTTGTTTTAACTTTTAAAATTACGAGGCTGGGCGAGACGGGGCTGGGGCGGGAAGGTGCTAGGGGCGAAGCAAAGTTCTATAATTTTAGTATTTCTAGTTACTATATATTTCCCTCCTTCATCATGTCGTAAGGTCAATATTCGCAAACAGCAGTTACTTTTACATATGAAGATTTTTCTTAACTTACCGACCCATTAAAAGATATCATATAAGTCAATTTAACCTTCAACTCAACAATTTTAAGTTTTTGAAAGTAATAATACGATATTTCGTAAATAAATCTCTCACGTTTACGTGAAACGTCACAGTCGTAAATAATAAACCTGCTTAATGTCTATTCCATCGATAAATACTTTTGCCTTAATGGCAAACATCCCAAAATACCCACACACTAATGCCACCGACTGCACCGCGTATCAACATCTAATGCAGACTCGTTGTTCTCGGTGTTTGTCTATTTAAATCCGCCGTCTTACACCATGTCACTTTACCTCCGGACGGTCCGGTTGTCCGGTTATCCGGACAATTAGTCGGCACAGACGCTGATCAATTATTCACCGGACACGTCTTGTCGTTTCAACACCCTGTATATTTTGGGCAAGTCGATAGTTTATTGGCAATGAAGGCAGCGAGCGGTTAGCGTGATAAGATTAGCGCAGACGTTTTGATCTGTGCTAAGTATTCGACTGACTGACTGTACTGAATGTGTTAGCTGCACTGAATGTAGATCTAAAAGTAAAAACTTAAATAAACAGAACAATGAGTATTATTTTATATATAAGTGATTTTGTTCTATAATATAACTATGTTAAACCTTTAATTTGCTTGTTAATGCTTAATGGAACTATGGACGAGTAAGTCAGAAACGCTTTTTAAGGGTATGTTCACAATGTCTTCGGTTTGTGCTATATTGTGTACTTATCGATTGTGACACAGGCCCTAAGTATTTCCAATAATACCGTAATATTTGGAAAATTAAAAGTCTATATTTAAGTTAAAAGTCTAGGGTTAGGATTTTTTAGGACTTCGTAATTGTACCTGCCAGGGAACTTTCTGTCTAGTTCCAAAAAACTAAGGTATGAAATCTTTATAATACCTGCTCAGTGTATTATCTTTGCATATATATATAGTATAAATGGGGTACATCCAATCAGATAAATGAAAATCGACTAACCTTACACGTTGGACCTCATGAGCATACGTTACACTTGTTACCACATACAGGGCTGCTTTTAGATCTTAACCCAAGAAGTTAAGGTCTAAAATCGCTTGTTATTGAAAAGGTGCGCTCGCGCACGCGCGCTGTCCGTCTCTATTGCTGTCACTCAACAAAGTGTATTGGTCCTAATTTAGATATGAGTGGGTGTGAAGTTGTTTTGCTGTAGTTATTATTGAGTTAAGTTACTACTATGCCCTCATATGTAAAAATAAATACTAACGATCGGAAAATTTGTGTCAATTATTTTTTGTCCTAAATAAAATAAAAATAAATTCTGTTAGTAAATGTAAAAATGAATACTAACCAACGGATAATTCAAGGAAAGTCATTTCGTATGAATTATTGGACATATTGCGCTTACTAGAAATGACTAGGACATTGTGAAAGCGGCCGCAAGTGACGAAAATATACCTACCGTGGCTATAGATGTGCCATTGCTAGCAACATTCCCATGCCATAGAAAGGAATACTAAAACAACACAGCTTAAACAGCCGACAAACTCCTAAGCGTTGAGGAGTTCCACCATCAGCTTAACTCCACACAATGTTGCCTATCACTCGTAACAACACGTCAACATTAAGATTATATTACAAAACATTATACTTATGTAAACTGTGGTTTTGAAATTCGAGGGTTTCCAAATTCTTGATTGCACCAAGATCCCATCATCAAATCCCGACTTGGCAACAATGGGACCAACTAAAAAGTATAACCTCTAAGTAGGCTTTTTTTAAAATCGGTTTACAAATGACTGTGATATGAGGTAACACAGCCACAAAAAAAACATACAGTCGAATTGATAACCTCCTCAGTTTTTGGAGTCGGTTAAAAATCAGCGAAATCCAAAAGGTAGATACTATTTTAAAAATAAAATTTTGTTACTACTTCCCTCTACGTCAAGTGTGATTTTAGTTGAATTTAAATTGATTTTCAAACGAGAATCACTCGTTACATTGTCGCGAGAGATTCAAAAATAGGGCCTCTGGGCATTCTTCTCAGTGTGACAAAGCCTTACAAGTTAGAAGGTAAAAAAACACTTACATTGCCAGGTCTATTCCAGAACACGAGTATCACAGCATCCGAATCTGAAAATAACAGAAATAAATATTAATTTCCACGTCGTAAAAATCTTATTGACATGACACCGAGCCCTTAAGCTCGATTTATTGGCGCGAGCCACAGCAATCAAGCAATCTTAATTATACTGAACTTCGATCCTTCAGGCAACGTGTCGTGATAATAACAGGGTTTAAAGGATTTCTGGGCGAAATAAGGTGGTCGGTTACAAGCACTTATTATAACAACTGACGTAGTTAAGTCAATGTAATTATCTATTAGCTATGATTGAAGCTGCATTTGAGGCAAATTACTTGTTTTGCTAATATTCGTTAATAAAAGTAAACTCGTGCGTGATTGTTAAGTTAGTCAGTAGGTACGCACCGTATGGTAGAAAAACAAAATCAAGGATTGTGTGAAAACCTATCAACCTTCTGTTTTGATTCGTCTAACTAGGAATTTGTGTCATTACAGCCAAAGGACGTCCACTGCAGAAAATAAACCTACCCTGCAGCACAGAAAATATAATAGTACTACCCTGCAGTTCTCACAGGGACCGATCACAAGCGGTCTGCGTCCAGTTTGACCCCGCAATCTTTACCAGGTCATCTGTTCATCTTAATAACTTACGATTCTACCTCTGCTGTCATTATACATAAAAGAAGTCTGTTTCTTTGTATTCACCAATCCAATATTTTGGAAAACACAAGCTGAAATAAATAACAGACTAAAGCTAGGATTGTGAACAAATAATATCATCCTACTTGCCATAAACAAATATACAAGATAAATGTTTTTAATATGTGTATTGTGATTTTAATTACTTTACCAGATGACTTCAGATTAATTAATTACAAAAGTATATTTAAAACAAAGCTAACAAAATGTTTATTACACTACAGCTATTACACTATTAGGAATTTATTGAATATAAAGACGAAATAAATTAAATTTTGACATTACATTCAACCATGACTGTTCTGTATTAATATTTTATGTATATTCGCACGCTATTGAGGCTGAGTGAATGCACTGGACTCATTGTATCATTACCAACTGATGTATTTACAGTATTCTTGCAAATTATGTATTTGACTTTGACTTTGACTTTTTCCGGTGAATTATGTGAAGGATTTGCAAAATCTATAATTCGGCATAGAGCTGTTGGTGTCCTATCCTCTCTCTCTCTCTCTCTCTTTTCTCTATCTCTCTCTCTGTTCTTTCACGTCACGACTTTCACGTATTTGCAAAATCTACTACTGCGTGAGCTACTTGCAGCATAGATAATAAAAGATTGAGTGGATATTTCACTCGCCACATTTAACTACCGCACATGCCGCGATGCAGAATCTACCTACATCATTCTAATGCGCGTTTCCAAGACAGGCGGTATTAACTCACAATACGACCCTTCGTTGAAATATAAATTATTTGTTCAGTTCCACTGAACTGCACATAATTAATACATAGCGAATTAAATCGCCAGAATTTATTGAGTCGTGTATGTCATATGCTAAATAAATTACTATGAAATTAGTTTAATACATTGACCGTAACTCCAATGACTTTAAATACCAACGTTTGAACAAACGAGGACTATTTTCGTCATTCCGTTTTACAGAGCCTTTGGGTTATGTAATGCTGGTGTATATTTTATGCTGTGACAGCATTATTGAACGCACTTTGATGTTTTAAGGCAGAAAACCTGTTAAAATCCAGCCGCAGTCGAGGAAAATGAATACGGGTCACTCAAACATATGTCTTGAATTCCTGATATATCATGCTCGAAAGCATTTCATTTTATATTATTTAATATACATTTGTAAAGTCGTATTTATAATTAGTTTCAGATATTTCGCATAACACATTGCTTTAAAACTTCTGCATTGTATTATACTGAAACTGGCATACTTAATTAAATACTTAAAGTAATCTGAAGTCCGTTTTTCTTAGCTAGTCCAATTTTGTAAACCATCTTTTCATAACTTTAATAATAATATCAGTTAATAATAATATTTTTTTACTTAATTAAAAAGATTGATTGCCCATAAAGGATTCAAAATTTCGTGTTTATCTTATTTTAAAATGAATCATTTCGTTAAAAAGGTATATCAAGATTGTTTACAATTTTCGACTAGCAAATAAAAATTGACTTTAAGATTTTTCTTTAAGCAAATATCATTTCAAGGCAATCATATTTTTATTATCCTACTGATCTTTTCATTTTTTTCCATGAGATATTATAACATAGTAAAACCTGCAGCACCTAATAACCAGCATATAAACCGAATACTACCTCAGTCACGCGACTCCGCCGTAAATCCGACTCGTAAACACATCTGACCGGCGTTTCAAAACTATTACTATTGCTGATGAGTATTCCGCACCGCGCAGTCATTAGCACTCATTTATATGCTCATGCGAGTTGCAAAAAGAAGCGAGCGAAGCACTTTGTTAAAAGGGATGTTCATAATTAGTAACTAAAGTTGCGTCAGTAGGTCGTATATTAATAACTAGCGGTGGCCGAGTTTTATCCTTAAACCTTCCTCGATTAATAGCTATCCAATCCAAAAATATTTTTACAAATTGGTCCAGTAGTTCCAGAGATCAGCGCGTTTAAACAAACAAACTCTTTAGCTGTATAATATTAGTAGTTTTAAGTGTTCGTTACCTCAGCAGGAAAAAAGCATATGCTAGATAATTGGAACTATTATTCAACTCTGACTTAAGTAAAGAATTTGCTGTCTTTTGTCCAAAATTTTATTTCTAACGACACCGCAAGCCTAGCATCAACCAAACATAAAATCTGCAACCTTTCACGGTCGTAGTATTTCAAACCACCCTTCACAGCATGTCGCTCTCAGCAGCACGAACGAAACCATAGTTATCTAACCTCATAAAGCATCTACAATTCTACATTGTAACCTGTTGATCGTGAAAGAGAGTCGCATGCGCACAGGCAAATAAAAGTTGCTGAAGTAATAAACCGAAGTTAACGGCCGTGTCATTGCCGTCACAAACACAGTCGTGACTGTCAGGACGAAATGAGGAAGGCGCGCATAATGATATTTGCTTAACAGAGGAATTAGTACTTAGCCGAAACCGGGACAGCATCATAATTTCTAACGTGTAATCTTTCCCATTGGCTCATTGTTTAAAGCGCGGCGGTCTTTTTACAGTAAAACATCCCACTGCTGGGCAAAGGCCTTACCTCAACTATGAGGTAGTTTTGAGCCATACTCCACCACGCGGGCTCAGTGCGGGTTGGTGGTGGATTTCGTATTTATATTTTAATTACTTATTTTAGCAACTGCCTCGGTGGCGCAGCGGTTAGAGGGTCGCACTTTAAAAAGACGGCTACGCCAGATGTCCCGGGTGCGATCCCCGGGTCGGGCCAAAAATACGTTTTTCTGTTCAGAAATTCTCAGGGTAGCCCGAAGTTTTGAAGTAGGCGGTGTTTCACCCACGTGCCTCGGAAAAGCACGTTAAGTTGTCCTATGTCTGATCTCTCTCTGGTCGTGTCAGATTGCAGTTCCATCGGGCTATGAGAGTGAAAGCAATAGAGAGTGCACCTGTGTATGCGCACACACTTGTGCACTATAATATGTCCCGCGCAGTCGGTTAGTCGTTGTGACTGACCACCGTAGTCAAAATCGGCTAGGGCGACTACTATTACTATTATTTATTTTTATATTGAATTTGATTGTACTGACTTAGATCATAAGGTATAAATTGTTACTATCATTTATTAAACAAATTTATGGAAACTTCATTCAAATATTTCTAAATCTAAAGTGAATCATCATGTACTGATGATGTGACAAAAGTATGTGCATTACTTTTGTTTAACTCATCAAGCGGCTCCACTTTGATCACCATCAACACAACAATAACTTAAAACAAACAAATCACAAATCAAGTCGATCAGGGCATAACGAGTCTGAAAATTGATGATCCTCGCTGACTGTAAATATCATGTACCTTTTATTGTAGTATTCAAAGGGGGCCGATCTCTTAAATTTACAACTAGGGAGGATATCCAATATGCCATAAGTCATCGTTGGTAAACACGTGACTAATTAAAGGCAAAGTTGATTGCCTACTCAGATGGTTAATTGATTTTTACTGGAGCGCCGGCAGCGGCTATAAAAGAGCGATTTACGACTGGACGCTGAGCGTGCGATGTTTTTCTAGCAATTGTGACCATTGTCGTGCGATTTCTCGGCTTCAGCTTAGACTCTTTACACACTGCTGACCTCCGTGGTATAGTGGCGATGCACGCTGGTTGCAAAGCGTCGCCATTCCGAGGTCCCGGGTTTGATTCCCGGTCGAATCAAAACAAAAATCAAAATATTCGGGTCGGTATAATACTCGGGTCTGGGTCGGTGGTCGGGTGTTGTGGTTCCACCGTTGTGCCTGATATCCATAACACAATTGCGTTAGCTACTTACTTTGGGATCAGAGCAATGTATGTGATTGGTGTCCAATACTTATTTATTATTACTGCGACTTTTAGCAGCGATGCAGTCGTGATGCTAATGCGCGTAAGCA
Organism: Pyrausta purpuralis; assembly: GCA_963924145.1. NCBI lineage: Eukaryota > Metazoa > Arthropoda > Insecta > Lepidoptera > Crambidae > Pyrausta > Pyrausta purpuralis. Next base: position 27,510,288 of record OZ001649.1, read on the forward strand.
TCGATGCAGTCGCCAAACGTCAACCTTTATGCACTGCGCTTCTTTTATCGTTTTTCCTGACGCAAAAAAAAGTCGCGATGCAGAAGCTAGAAATGCTGAAAAATTATGTTCTGAATTTTGGCTGCATCGACGCTGACGCGCGAATGCATCGATGCTAAATTAAGTCTGTTCATTGCGATGCTGAAGCACGTTTTCACAACGTGCGACTGCATCGATGCTAAAAGTCGCAGTGTGTAAGAGGTTTTATTGACGACCAGTGTTACCAGTGACAAAGATCGGATAGGTTCCCGCAAAGTTTCAGTGAAGGAAACAAGCAGCTGAGATTGGCTACCATCACCGAAATCGTTCAAAAACTAAACCGCCTTCAAGAAACTGACTAAAAAGCTTAGAAGAACTCATTTTCCCTCTACTTAGGAGAAACAAACTCATTTGGAGTCGGTGCATGATGTGTGTAGTCTATTGGTGAAGGTAAGAATTATTTCATTATTTTGCATTATTTACCCATAAATCGTAAACTACAGGACCGAATTTGATAAAACTGACGCTGTACCTTAAGTTTCAATATACCTAATCAAACTTAAAAAAAAAAACTTGCTTTGATTTCTAGTTTTCGAGAAATCCGTTTCACAAAATTAGGCACACGTGTTTGAAAGCCTTAATAGATCGGAATTCTCAAATATTACCAAATTTAAACAAAATCACATACATTCACACTGAATTTATTACCTCTTATTTTTTGAAGTCGGTAAAAAGGGTAATAAAGTTAGATCACTTTCATAGGCAAAAGTCGTCACTGTACCTATAATCAAATTCCACCCTTGGTATGAAATACATATACAGTATAAAATATGGTCAAGAGAATATAGCAAATTCTATTAGTTCAGCATGTTACGATATGCATTCGGTGCAAACGCCATAATTGCTTCAGCAAATGCGCAGACGGCCACCCATCCATCACGCGCAATAAATTGCATTTGTCGATAAATTATCGGAATGTAAATAGGGCACATCATAGCCACTAGGGTTGCCACACTTGCTAATAATTTAAAAGTAATTAATTTAAGTTGAATTTCCGCAACGTTATGCCTGATTCCGGTATTTAGGTAATTATTTCATATAGAAAAACTGCCATAACTCTATCGATTTCCATAAAATGGGTGCTTCTATATTCAATGGCATAATAGAACCGAGAACTTCTTTTAAATAAATAATGTTGAACTCAAGAGTACAGACGATTTCAGGAATAAACATAGTACAGTGTTTCTGTGGTGTCTATGATTTATCAGAACCTTTTATTTATAAAGAAATCAAATGTGTCAAATGTCAAAGTGTCAATTTAGCTGAATAAAGCCAATATTTAATTTGGTTGTATCTTATTTCATAACAATTTATTCAGCTAAATAAATATGCCTAAAAATGACGGAGTCAAAAGAAGATATTAATACTACAACTGATTTTATCAAGGAAGCTAAAGAATTGGACAAGATGATGTTGGGTGGACTTTCACGATTTTTACGGCCCGACAAGTTTGAATCGGAGCCTGGTACTAACCTCGCCGAAATCAGGTGGGCCCATTGGCGTCACACATTTTTAAATTTCATCGCAGCTGAGTGCACTGAATCAACACCCGATTTCATAAAACTAAATTTACTTATAAATCATCTTGACGTAACTGTATACTCATATATTCGAGATTGTAAGCAATTTGATGAAGCAATACGATTATTGGATAATCTTTATACAAGGCAAAAAAACGACGTGCATGCTAGACATTTGTTATACACCCGGAAACAGCAACCGTCAGAAACACTCTCGGACTATCTACGATCCTTGAAAATACTTGCCCATGATTGTAAGTTCAAATCCGTTTCAGCTGAAGAGTACAGAGATGAATATATTCGCGATGCTTTTATCGCTGGCATCTCCTCTCAATCAATAAGGCAGCGACTTTTGGAAAACATTACATTAAATTTAGAAGAAGCTCAAAACCAAGCTCTTTCTCTGGAAATGGCGGAAACAAATTGCAAATCTTTCCAAGCGTCTGGCGATATACATCTAAATGCTCAAAATATTCGTCAATCTGCAGAAGTCTCCAGAACTCTATCACCCCAACGACGACGGAAGCGATGTTTTTTTTGCGGAGGTAACATTCATCAGAGAATCAAATGTCCTGCGTATAATGCTACTTGTCAATTGTGTTCTAAATCTGGTCATTTTGCAAATGTATGTAGAAGTCAAAAGCAAGCAATGAACCTTGTCGTCCCCAAGCAAGATACAACGATTGATAAAGAGGATACTAATATGCCTTCCACTAGTTCTTCTTCATACACTAACGTTGTTCTATCTGCATCACCGGCCAGTTTACAAAAAGCAACTGTATCTATTATTATAAACAATCTACGTGCCGATGCCCTCATAGATACTGGCAGCTCTGTCAGTTTCATTGATAAAGATTTAGCGCACAATATAAAGCTTAAAAAGAAACATTGTGATCAAACTATCACACTGGCCTCTCTGAATTATGTTTCTCGTGTCGATGGTGCTTGTTTTGCAACACTACAAATTGGAAAACACATTTACAAAAATCGACAACTACTGATAGTTAATAACTTATGTGCGGATATAATAATTGGACATGATTTACTTAAAGATCACTCATCATTGGAATTCAACTTGGGTGGTGATAAAGAACCTCTTAAAATCTGTAGTGTCATGCAAGCTTCTGTACCGCCCGCTTCAGTTTTTGGTAATCTATCTCCAGATCTAAAACCTATTGCTATTAAATCAAGGAGACATTCGGAAGAAGATCAGAAATTTATAGAGAAAGAAATAGGTCAGCTTTTAGAAGCCGGAATAATTGAACCTAGTATGTCTTCCTGGAGAGCACAAGTTCTAATAGCTGGAGGAGCTAATCACAAAAAGAGGATGGTAATCGATTACTCTCGGACCATAAATAAATTTACCTATTTAGATGCCTATCCCCTTCCTCACATCGAATCTATAATTAACAAAGTAGCAACGTATAATTACTTCAGTCAAATTGACTTAAAAAGTGCATATCATCAGATTCCGATATTAATAAAAGAAAAACCATTTACAGCTTTTGAAGCATGCGGAAACTTATATCAATTCACGAGAATTCCATTTGGTGTCACTAATGGCGTTGCGGCTTTCCAGAGGTCGTTACAGTACATCATAAAATCAGAGAACCTAACTGGCACGTACGCTTACCTTGATGACGTCACCATATGTGGTAAAACGAAAGAAATTCATGATCAGAACCTCGCCAAATTCATGAGCGCTGTAAAGAAATTCAAGTTGACTATCAACGAGCAAAAATCTACCTTCTGTACCGACAAAATCAATCTTTTAGGCTATACCATTCACAATAACGAAATAAAACCAGATAAGGACAGATTAGATCCATTACTTAAGCTCCCAATACCGAATGACATTCAAGCCCTCAGAAGAGCTCTGGGTATGTTTGCTCATTACTCCAAATGGATAAAGAATTTCTCTGAAAGAATTAGTCCCTTGTCAAATGCCGCTTTCCCTCTAAATGAGGAAGCATGTCGCAGTTTCAATTCCATAAAAGAAGATATAGCTAAAGCAACTTTAACAGCAATTGATGAAAACGCTAGATTCGTTGTTGAGAGTGACGCATCAGATCATGCCATAGCTGCAACTCTCTCTCAAGGTGATCGTCCAGTAGCATTCTTTTCCAGATCTTTATCTGACACAGAACGCAGACATTCTATTATCGAAAAAGAAGCTCAAGCAATAATTGAATCTTTGAGAAAATGGCGACACTATCTGATTGGTAGACACTTCCTACTAATAACTGACCAACAATCTGTTTCTTTCATGTTCAATCAGAATCACACAAGCAAAATCAAAAATGATAAAGTAGAAAGATGGCGCCTCGAAATGTCTTGTTTTAAATATGATATCGTTTATCGACCTGGAAAAGAAAATGTATCCGCAGATGCACTCTCTAGAGTAGTAAGTGCCAATATTAATCTTGATAAACTGTATCAATTTCACGATGCTCTTTGTCATCCAGGGGTTACTAGAATGGCTCATTGGATAAAAGCTAAAAATTTGCCATATTCTATTGATGACATTAGGAAAATGACTTCATCGTGCTCTATTTGTGCTCAAATAAAACCGCGATTCATGAAATTTCAAGGACAGCTTATAAAAGCGACTTCATGTTTGGAGCGGCTAAATATTGACTTTAAAGGCCCTTTGCCATCTAGCACTCAAAACAAGTACATCCTTACGATGGTAGACGAATACTCACGTTTTCCTTTTGCCTACCCCTGCAAAGATATGACGTCTGGTACCGTCATAAAGTGTTTGGCGGATGTATTTTATACTTTTGGAATACCCCAATTTATACATTCCGATAGAGGTAGATCTTTTATGTCGGATGAAGTGCGAAAATTTTTACAATCCCTTGGAATATCTAGCAGCCGAACGACACCATACAATCCAGAAGGTAACGGCCAAGTAGAAAGACTAAACGGAACACTGTGGAAAACGATACAGCTTTGTCTTAAATCAAAAAAGCTCCAAGCGGAAAATTGGGAGCAGGTGTTACCCGCGGCTCTACATTCCATTCGATCTTTACTATGCACATCGATAAATATGACACCGCACGAGCGTATGTTCACGCATCCACGTCGCACTCCTGTCGGAGAAAGCACACCTTCCTGGCTACTTTCACCGGGTCCGGTACTTATGAGAAGACATGTAAGAAATTCAAAGTATGATCCAATAGCAGATGAGGTAGAGCTAATTATGCCAAACCCATCATACTCTTATGTGAAATTACCTGATGGCCGTCAGACTATTGTGGCTAACAAGTTCTTAGCTCCGTTGCCTAGGGACGAAACGGATGATGCAGAGCAAGATGATCAGATCCAGAATGATCGCAACTGCAATGAACCATTAGTCATACGTCCCGATGTGGAGCCAGATCCCGAGCCTGAAGCTATTGAAGTACTACGACGATCATCCCGTATTCGTCGCGCTCCTACTTATCTCAATGATTACGAGTTATGATTTGTAGGCGGGAAGAATGTGGTGTCTATGATTTATCAGAACCTTTTATTTATAAAGAAATCAAATGTGTCAAATGTCAAAGTGTAAATTTAGCTGAATAAAGCCAATATTTAATTTGGTTGTATCTTATTTCATAACAGTTTCCATTGCATGTCAAATTTTATGACATCATATCCTAATATTGTTTTCAAATAATAATTTAATGCCCTTGCTCCTAACATTAAAATTCTTAATTCTGAATCGCTTTGGCTTTTAGGTGCCCCTCTTCTTGATCCCAGCATCGAACCTTTTCTTGATAAAAAGTTGAATGATTTCACCCTATCAGCCCCCAGATTAGAAAACCTAAATTCACACATTACTTTTACTATACTGTAATGTAATGTACGTGTCTTTTTGTGCCTAAATTTACATTTTTCCTACGTGCTAGTCCTATCTGGAAAAATAATAATTATTTGAAACTATTTGACACTACTCTTAAAAATAGTTTGGATTTTTTTTAAAATTTACATTTTGATTGGTCTCTTACTATGAGCCTTATAATGAAGCTCAAAATCACACAACGAGCGATGGAAAGGGCTATGCTGGATGTTTCTCTACGGGATCGAATCAGAAATGAGGAGATACGTAGAAGAACTAAGGTAACGGACATACCCTTGAGAATCAGTAAGCTCAAGTGGCAATGGGCAGGGCACATAGCGCGAAGAACTGATGGCCGTTGGGGCAGGAAAGTTCTAGATTGGAGACCCTTCGACCAGAGACGCAGCGTGGGACGTCCACCAACAAGATGGACAGACGACCTTATAAAGATCGCAGGATCAAACTGGATGCAGACCGCTAGTGATCGGTCGCTGTGGAAATCCGTGGGGGAGGCCTATGTTCAGCAGTGGACGTCTTTTGGCTGATAATGATGATGATGATGATGATGACATTTTGATAACAATTTTTGGGCTCAGGCTTCGCTTCCTATTCGTTTTGGTGGGATCGGAATTCGCCAAATTTCTAGTATAGCCCTCCCCGCTTTTCTCTCCTCTTTGCATAGCACTTCCGTTTTAGCCGGAAAAATCTTTGAACATCCTCGCCATTTTTCTGAGGTGAGAGAGGCGGAGGAGTTTTGGCAAGGTCTCTGTCCTAGAGAAGACATTCCAAAGGAACGTCACCAACAAAAACTTTGTGATGTCCCTCTTGCGAGAGAGACCTTCAATTCTTTACTTCAAAATTCCGTCAGTGACAGTAGTCAAGCAAGGCTCTTGGCGGTTTCCTGCAAAGATTCTGGTCACTGGCTTCATGCTTTGCCGTCAAAAAATTTAGGCACTCTTTTCTATAGTGAGTCTTTCCGGGTGTGTGTGGGTCTCCGCCTTGGCACCCCTATATGTGAAATTTTTAAGTGTCCCTGTGGCAAGGAGGTTGACAAATTTGGTCTCCACTGCCTTTGTTGCCAACAAAGCGCTGGGCGTCTCGCCCGTCACGCTACCCTTAATGACGCCATCAGAAGAGCTCTTGCCACCATTAATGTTCCTTCCACGTTGAAACCACGTGGTTTGGTCCGTGACGATGGCAAGAGACCCGATGGCCTCTCGCTTATTCCCTGGGAACGGGGTCGGGCCTTAGTTTGGGATGCCACTTGTGTCGATACTTTGTCCCCCTCTCATCTCAGAGAATCAGGCCTTAAAGCTACCCTCTGCTAAATTGCTGTTTGGTAAAATTGCGCCAAAATTAAATTCTGTCACAGCCAATAATAAAGCTGGCTGGTTCCTAGCTCAAAGGATTAGCATAGCTATTCAACGCGGCAACGCAGCCAGCATCATAGCCTCCTTGCCTCAAGGCAATGGTTTCGTTTTTGAATAGGTAGACTTTAAGTTATTTTTTTTTATGTAGCATGTTTTAGTTTAATTTCTTCTTGTTTGTTATTAATAAAAAACATTAATAATGATTTCATAAAATGTGTCCATATTCCATTATTTTTTTTTATTTGTCCGATAGTCTTTAAAAATCCGTACGGATTCCCGAGGCAAATAGGAAAAAAGTGATACGAAAAAAAAAAGATTGTAGTCTAAATAATATTAAAATTATTATTGACAGCCCTATCCGATCCACATACAAACGTAGCCACCGCCCGCCGCGTCGCGTGCGCACGCCACTAACAAACCGAGATGCCGAATAATTGAGATACTACCTTTATACAGGATACAGGTTCATGAAAATCATACAGAAGTAATACAATCTTTAAATTATACTACTAGGGATGAAATAGGCTTTGTTTTAAAATAAAGACTAACGAATCAATACGATAATTGTATATGAATGATTCACTTATATGTTATTTGTTTATAAAATGTAAATCCAATGTTGGCTTTATATTTAGTATTATGAAACACGTAAAACTGTAATTTGGAGAGCTGTGGATTTTGTTGTAACATTAAATAAAAATAAAAAAATAATCTTATTTATTGCACTGAAATATCTCCTCTTTCTCTCTTGTCGAGATAAACTGTCTTAACATCGATAAAATCTAATCAAGTTCCAACCAAATTTACACTTAACCAAACCGTCTTAAAAACAGTCAATATCTTTTCACGCTTTGTTAACCGCGACGAAACCTCAAAATCTCGTTCTTAATTTAATTTTATCGTAAAAAACCATCAAACAGCAAAACAACAGGTCAATTTCTTCAAAAACTTACGCTAATCGCGAGGCACCGTTCCGCTTCGGTCTATTTGATTACGTCCAAAATCGTGAAATGGGCGATCGGCGCGCACAAAAGACGAATTTGTTGTATCTATCGATTACGATAGAGATTTCTTCTTAACAAAGCGTTTTCGTATCAAATCACACAATTAGAAGTGATCGGCGGTGTGGCGGGAGAGGCTTTGTCGGCGTTCTTGTCATTGCTAAGGTTTATTCGGCTTGGGACAAAGTTTGGATTGGAATACTGATGCACGAAAACTTAGCGTTATTATGTTTAGCACTGTTTTAGATATTTCTTTTTTAAGGTATCTTGGATAGGCCATGGTAAAAGATTTTCAATTGGTTCTCAATTCGTGGCATTAGCCAAACTAACCCACTTAATCCGGAAAAAATTAGCTAGCCTTAGGTCCTATGTACAATATCGGTAGAAAACTTGTTTGTTTAAAATTGTTATTACTTTATCTGTTTATATTTTCCAAAGTTACATTTAATTAATAATAGGTATTTTTGAGTTTAAGGTACACAAAAAAGTATATTTTCTCTAACTTGGATTTAAAACAAATGTTAACTGATATAGTAAGCTACACTTGATATAACTACCTGTCCTTTCTAATAACTCAGGTGTTCTTTTAAAAGGCCAGCAGTATAATCTGGGCTAAGTTGATATTTTAACATTCAATATTTTTCAGTGAAACAGTGGCATTCTAGTCCACGCCAATGTAAAGACAATCTCTAAGTACTCCCCTGCGCTGCGACTAGCTGAATGTAGTTTAAGTGGTCTTTGTTATTGCAATAAATATTTTTGAATTTTGAATTTCAAATACACTTTCCAAGGAGCAAATGTGGTGTCCCAAGTGGAAGAGTTTTGTTTGTCGTCACAAGCCATCGACAGGCGCTGTCGACTCACGAATTAGAATGATCGACGTGACGCGGCAGTTTTGTGATCCTGCGATCTACCATAGCACGAACTTCGACTGAACTTCATTATAATTAGTTTGTGTTGCAAAAGGAACGTGAATCGGAGTGCACAGCATAATAAATATTAAATGAAAGCTGTTGGATTATTTAGAGGTTTGAACTGTCATTCGTTTATGAGAATTTACTTTGAGAGTTTATTTGGTACCTCATTAAATAATTAGGGATCACTCGTTAGCGATAGTTCTTGTGTGCAAGTAGCATTATATAGGCATAGAAGAATTTGCCTGGATCTCATTTTTTAACGTCGCAAGTAGGCACACCGTTAATAAAATTACTAATTGCAGCAGTGTTCACATTACGATGTTCCATATAGTAAATATAACCTTCTTATTTTGTCGCTGGTAATGCCCTTAGACATCTTTGTTTCGCTTGACGAGATTGCTCCGATTGCAAGAGCTGAACTTGATGAAGACGAAATACTACGTTGATTGACGTCCATAACCATGCACTGGACCATTCAAATATTGCAAAACACTAAAAAACATGTTTTAAAAACTAAACCTCCCAAAAAAGCCGACGAAATAGCTTGAAATAAAGCATATTTGCCTTCTACTTGGGAGAAAAAATTTATTTTATCAAAGCTTTTAAGCTTTTTAGTCAGTTTATTGAAGACGGTTTTTTATTATGATAATTAGTTATTTACCCATATCACAAAAACAGCAGGACCGAATTCGATATAACTTTCACTGCACCTTAAGTTGAAATATACCTAATCGAACAAAAAGGATTCATCATGTTCAGAAATTTGTGAACAAACATACAAACGCAAATATTCAAATATAAAAATACTTACGAAATTTTGAAAACGTGTTTGGAAGCCTTCTTAAATCAACAAACTCAAATATTATCAAATTCCAACGATAGCACATACATAAACATTAAATTGATTACCTCCTTTTTTAAAGACGTTAAAAAAGTGATTATCAACTACATATTATCACCAAATTATTAACACACAAAGGATACTGACCACAATCGATACGTTTGATTGAGCGATCGTTTAATTGTCGTATTCAAGTCGGCTGTCTTGCTCTTTGAGGCTCGTGAGTTGCGATATTTGAATGACAGATTTTTTGTACCTCTAGGGCTTGTTTTTATTTGTGTGTAGTATGGGGGAGGGGGGGGGGGGGGATTTCATCGCTCTTTGTGGGGTTTGAATGATTAGTACTTATTCGAAAGATTTTTTGTACGCTTAATATTTTAATACGTATTTTTGTGTAAACTATATGCACCGAATGGATCCCCTTATTTACCAGCTACTGGAAGGCAGTTGCCCAAAATCGTGGAAATGGAAAAGAGGTAAAGGGAGGCCTTTGCCCTGCAATGGGACACTATGGGCTCATAATAATAATTTTTGTATAGCTTGTTTCTTCTTTTGATTATCGTTTCAATAGTAAACGAATTAAATTGACATAAAGATGAAATACGAAACCAAAAATTGCGCCCGGGGAAACTCTAATCTGCAACTTTCTGGCTAATCGGGCCAATGCTCTTCCGATTGAGCTACCGTGCTGTCGCTCCGACCGTGCGAAATTTCTATCCCGTAATGACCATCCATAAGAGACCTATTTAAATAAAAACGTTCGCTAATGTATGTTTTTAAGTTTGAAACCATGTTTGCATTTTGGATAAAGATACAACAACCATGTATCAACTTAAATCATTTACAAACCACTCTTAAAACTGCAAATCGAAAAGTAAATTTGTCTAAAAAGAATGTATTTGTCACCGTGAGGTACGGCTGGCGTAATTAATGATCGTCGACGTCGAGTATCCGATGGATGGAGCGATGGCAGAGTATCGTTGCGACATCTGTCGGCGAGATAGGGTGTCTATTTGATCGCCATTATACTTGACTAAATAACGAGAGGGTCATGATTTCCACATTGCAGGTAGATGGATCTTGCTTTTTCCTCAAAAATACTTTGTCATTTTGATACTAAAATATTACATTAAGGTAGTAGATATTGAAAAAGTAGGCAAAGAATCGACTGTAAGTGATTAGAATAGTTGCAATCCCGTCTCTACCATAAATTATGTATCACAAATACACATGATAAGGTACATGGTAGCAATTCCGTATCTAACTATTCTAATGTTAGTGACCATGAAAGATTAAAAATATATATTCTAAGTGATTGTTTTATTTCGTTAAGACAGGCAGAAACAAACATAAAATAACATTGAATAAGGAACAACATAGGCATTAAAAACAGTCTTAGCTGCAGCCAAAATGAAAAAGATGATGTTAGTTACGTGACGAACCACACTGAGCTTTCTATGGACACAACAAGAGCATACTCTTTAAATACTGCACAATCATTGTCAGCATTATCAGCTAAAGGACGTCCACTCTGAAAATAGGCCTCCCCCAATCCCCCCTTTTTCACAGCAACCGATCACAAGCGGTCTGCATCCAGTTTGGTCCTGAGACCTTTGTGGACGTCCCATGCCGCGTCTTTGGTCGAAGGGTCTCCAATCTAGAACTTTTCTGCCTCAATTCTACATAAACTTAAGTGTTCATACTCTCTTCAAAAATACACCTCCATCTGTGATATGCCATCAAAACCCGACCTCAGAATAGACGCAAGTGTCGTCTCTCAAGGGCGCACAATACCTCCATTTGCCCTTCTGCCGCGTCAGCGCCGTCAAAGAGTCGATCATACATCACGAATCGCGCCAAATAACATCGTTTGTTCGCATTCACTGTTATTTTTCCGAACTGATGAAAGCGGCTGTTAATAAAATCGCGCTTCATCCCTTTTTGTCGATCATCGTCACTTAGCCGGGCTGAGAGGGGTGGGGTGGACAACTTTTCGGGTAAGTCGGGATGGATTCCGTGAGATGAAGATACTTGCAACTGTTAGAGAAATTGTCTATTAAGGGTTCTTAAATTGATGACTAAAAAGTTATTTTTACCGATTTTATAAAAAATAATGGCCGTAATATGTATGTGATATCGTCGGAATTTAGTAATATCTAAGTATGGTGATCTATGAAGGCTTGCAAACACGTGTGTTTAATTTTGTAAGTGTAGGTATATATGTTTGTATATTTGTATGTTCATCCACGAATTTCTTAAAGGTTTCTGTTTTATAGTTCTCTCTTATAACTGCCTAGGTGGCGCAGCGGTAGAGGGTCGCACTTTAAAGCGACGGCTGCGCCAGAGGTCCCGGGTTCGATCCCCGGGTCGGACCAAAAATATATACCTGAGTTTTTCTGTTCAGAAATTCTTAGGGTAGCCCGGAGTTTAGAAGTTGGCGGTGTTTTCACCCCCGTGCCTCGGAAAAGCACGTTAAGCCGTTGGTCCTGCGCCTGATCTCTCTCCGGTCGTGTCATATTGCTGTCCCATCGGACTATGAGAGTGAAAGGAATAGAGAGTGCACCTGTGTTTGCGCACACACTTGTGCACTATAATATGTCCCGCGCAGTCGGCTAGTCGTTGTGACTGGCCACCGTAGTCGAAGTCGGCTAGGGGGACTATTATTACTCTCTTATAGTTTAATAAGATATATATTTCAACTTAGAGTACAGCGTTAGTTTTATCCAAATCGCTTTTGAGTTATGGGACAGTAACTGAAAATCGTGAAATAAAAAATCGCCTTAATTAAAACTGACTAAAAAGCTTAAAATGACGCATTTGCACTTTATTTAGGAGAAGCAAATTCATTTGGAGTCAGATACACCAACAGGCTACGCACCTCATGTACCAACTCCAAATGAATTTGCTATATATAGTAAATGCGTTAGCTTACTAATCAGTTTTTGATGGCACTATATTTTTTTTTGTTTATTTTTACCTTAACTTTATTTAATACTGGTATTTACCTACTTCTAAAAAATATTAACTATAGGTATGTTAAAATCAACTTATGTTCAATTCACTTAACAGCAAACAATATTTAAATTTGAGTAACGGTTTATATCAAGTTCCAAGACGTTACCTCAAGTGCGGGACTTATCCCAACCCGCCTACAAACAGTTGGTCACCCCAGCGTTCAACAGGGTGCAGAAACTCGCGAGTCATCGCGACTGAGAGGGCGCACCTGGCGCCGTGGGATTTGAGCCCCATCGGTGGGAATGGATGCAAACTATTTGCGAACTGAAGTTATTAGAAATTAAGTTCGAATCCTATCTAAAAAAATACCCAGTAATTTAAAACAGAAAATGGACACATAATTATATACTGCTTAACACGGCATAATATTTTTTGACAACCTCCGTGGTCGAGTGGCTAGCACGCTGGTTTCAAGCGTCGCCGTCTCGTGAGGTTCCGTGTTCGATTACCGGTAGGGGCGATGTAGAGAACAATATTTTCTGTATTTTCTCGGGTCTGCGTGTGGTGGTACCACCGTTGTTTCCGATTTCCATAACACAAGTGCTTTAGCTACTTAGCTTGGGATCGGAGCAATGTATGCGATGTTGTGAACTATTTATTTAGGTATTTATTTTTTATTTATTTAATATTACCAATGTTTAATATTCATATTCAATTACTATCTAAAACTATCTTAGTGTCTTTTCTTGTGATCGGAATTATTTTTACGTGTTTTTATGTTTAGACACATGCACTAAAGATTTTAGATTTAGGTAACTGTACAACGAACAGTCTCCTTTAGCGGATGAGAAGCTGAAGATTTTAGAACATTCTAAGATATTTTTAGGTATTATCCACTATTATTAAAGTTCAAGTATGTAACTTGGTGAATTCACCCTTCGCGCGTGGCACGCGGGGGTACAGACGCCGAGGAATGTGCTGAGTCACACCTTTCTACACCACATACAATCGGGGGACAAAATACTTGATACTGATGCTTTGATCTACACCCGCCTGGTTTATCGCAACATTGTGTCTATTTTTAATTAATTTGTAGCTTTACCAATAATTAATAATGTTTATTCCACAACCAACTTAAGTGCAGAAGGTTCGCTTGACGCTATGTATGGTACTCCCTCTCCCCTCTGCATTAATAATGTATTAGCTGAAATAAAGTGTCGGAATAGTCAGATATCTAGTCAAAAATCTCTACATTTCTATCTACATCATATCGCATAATTATGTTTCGAAACTGATCAGATCAGATCTCAACCGTTTCTTTATTAGAATTTTTCTTGCTTTATCCTTTCAGGGTGCATAAGTAGCGCTTTCGTCTTAAATAACATCTGTGACTCACATGTAATGAAAATAAATACATTTGAATTTGATTCGAAAAACTATTTGTCTAGCAAACAAATGAGGTAACTCTTTCGCCTCAAGTCTACTTTACGAACGCACGCAAGCCGTCGATGAATGTTATTAAATTATTGATTCGATTTGAATGGCTAATTGGCACACGCATAGTAAAGCCGAGGACACACAACTAGTACACACTAGGACACAGTACTACACAAAAAAAAGAGTTAAAGAGGTAAAGATCCCCATGATTCTGCTGTGTGTTCACAATGCTACAGCCCCCAAAATTTGTTATTTAAAACATTACAGAACATAACTTATAGATATCTGGTACAGCTCCCAAACTTTATGGTATGACGTGTCGTGACATGACGTTTCATCTTGCTACAGGTGATCTAAAATCACTATGTAGTGTCAGTAACTTTTTTAGCAGTTTATTTGAGTACATGAGGTCATTTCGGTTTAAGTGATAATATTTAAGGAGCTGATTTAGCATTGAATTGGAAGAGGCGGAGCCGATGACATCGACTTTTAAAATTGTTAGGTTGCTGTTTCTATAAATGATATTTTCTTTGTTAGAGAAAAAAACTCGATTTTTCCAAAAAAATATGTTAGTGTCCCATTTTATGATGTAAACAAAGATACTGTTGAAATCTTTTACTTGAAACGATTTGACCTTATATAGCTAAATTGATTTGCATTATTACCCACTCAACTTCTGATGTCACATCAGTCAAAAGTATGACATAGCCCTAAGAATGACTCCACAAAAGTATGGAAAGAAAACAATTCAGTCAGTTACATGTTAACGTCGACCAGAACACGATAAAACGGAAAATCTATATTAACACTAATTAATGATTAGAAAAAAGTTAAGCGTTTCGTTCCATAAAATAACGAAACAAGATGTCAGTTTGAATCATTATTTCATTTTTAACAGAGGATCTTTAGATGATTAATTAAAATCAAGCTTTGATAAAACAATAGTAAAAACGTATTTTCTTAATTGAATATTCAATAATTTTAAGACTCACAAAATGAAATAAAAAATCACTTTTCCAGTAATAAAAAATAATAGTCCCCTAAGCACATTACGAGGACACAGCGACTAACCTACTGCGCGGGACATATTATAGTGCACAAGTGTGTGCAAACACAGGAGAACTATCTATTCCTTTCACTCTGATAGCCCGATTGTCACGACCGGATAGAGTTCAGGCGCAGGACCAATGCGCGGCTTGACTGGCTTTCCGAGGCACGGGGGTGAAACACCGCAATTTCTAGGTAGAAAATCCCCGGTACATATTTTTGCTCCAAACCGGGGATCGAATCCGGGACCTCTGGCGCAGCTGTCGCTTTAAAGTGCGACCTTCTAACCGCCATGCGGCATGCGCCACCGAGGCAGCAATAAATCACGTACCTCAAGGTTTACCTGCTTGTGTGTTATACCCTTCAATAAAGATGTAACTATGTATTTAATAACAACTATTTAAACATGAAAATAATTAAATAACATAACTTCGACAGACGGTTGGTAAAGGCGTATATCTACAAATCAAATCATTTGCATAAGTAACCCATAAAAATAACTGCATGTATAAAATATTATATTATTAATAAACTGGTAGTCTGTTTGACCAAATAATGTATGTAGAAGCTAGACTTACATTTGACCACGTCTATTTACACCTAACGACACGATTACGACGTAATGAAAATGTTTTATGTAAAAAAACGGCCAAGTCCGAGTCGGACTCGCCCACTGAGGGTCCCATGCCAACTTAAACTGAATTAGGGATCCACTTACTTCCACAAGGCCAAAATACTACAATATTATGTTGACAGCAACTTTGGTTTTCATAGTGCTTGTATGGAGAACAAAGTTATGTTTGCGGTTGTTGAAAATGTGCTATATCTCAAAAACTGCTCGTTCGATCCCATTCAAACCAATGGGGAGGGACATCCATTTTACCACTTTGGAAGCGTCAATCTTTCAAACATTAGACTTTTAAATAAAACAGTTTTAGAAAGCTCTATGTTATTTAAAAAGACCTATCCATAGACACCTCACACGCAAAGGTTTGACAAAAAAAATCGGTTTTAGTTTCATGTATGGGAGCCCCCCCCCCCCCTTAAATATCATTATTTTTCATTTTTTGTAAAAGAATCGTGAAGAGGTTAATAGGATACGTCTTCCTACTAAATTTCAACAGTGTGACCCTTATAGTTATAGAATAAAGTGGCTGTGACATACGGACGGACAGACAGACAGACTTGACGAAACTATAAGGGTTCCGTTTTTGGCATTCGGTTACGGAACCCTAAAAAAGAAATCAGTACCCTAAAAAGCAGTCTATTAAAACACGAGAAAGAAATTAATTTTATTCTTCTCTAGCAGTCCCTTCTGGCTTCGTCCGCGCGTTTTGAGTTTGATCCCTCCCTCCCATGAATATAGATTTTAATTGCTTCCTTTATGTAACTTTGTGGTTTACAAGTTCTAAACATAAATGCGAACAGTAGTATTTTTACTGTAAATTGCTGTTTTCACATTAACAAGTTAAAATCAGTAATTAACACTAAAGAAACCATCCCATTCGCAGATTTTATGTGTTTTCTTTTAAATATTTATTAGTTTAATTAACATCACTAACATACCTAGTTCGAACAACCTCAAACTATTAGATAAGTCTGCACTACAGGCAGGAGACCATTTAAATATTTTATCGGCGCCTAATTATCGTACTATGTAAATTTTATGTCCAAACGTCATTTAGTAATAAAGCTTAGTCCTAAGGAATTTGTGTCAAAAAACTTCTTAGAGTGAATAAAATGCTATTTTGACAATACTAGTGGCAATTAACGATTTATATAAGAGAAATAAGTTCTCAAAACCATTTTCAACTTATTTTTTGCTGATTATTTCTTTAAAATGTTTTTTTTATCTTCGTTAAGCCCACATGTGCTAATGACTTACACAAACTGAACAATCAAATATTAAAATGGAAGAAAATAAATAACTATCATTTTTTATAAATTCATAAAAAGTAACAGTGAGTCTATTTTATAAAACGTTCCGGACAGATTGTAAAGATTTTCGCAACTGCGCGGGAAAAATAACCGCCGCCATGTTGGATGATTGACAGTTGATATTATTTAGCGAAATAACATCGCCGGAGCTAGTGGTGTGGCGTTACTACTGGTTTTCATTAATTCTTATTACACGCTATTTTGTAATTGTGACCTTTTTAACACAATACGCTATAGACAAATTAGTAATCGTCTTTATATGTCTTAGTAACTCCACTTTGTATTTAATGAATACTTTTTTAGTCTATACTGAAATTATAAAGCTGATATTTCTGTTTTTTTGTTTAAACCCTCTAATTTTAGGAACAACTGGTCAGATTTAAATAGTTATGTTTGTGTTAGTTACCAAATAGTCATGATACGTTCATCAAATATTGCAAAAAACAAGCAGAAAATTTTCCTTTTGCAACTTCCGTTGCATACGCTGCGTAAATTCTAATTAAATAATAAATTGCACAAAAAGCAAATATGACAGGATTATTCCACATTAAAAGTTCAAATATTCGAAAAAAAAACATGAATGAAATGCTCTCAATACGACCATCAATAGCCGTCATTATTATTTTTTAATTAAAATTGATTTATGAATTACGTTATAACTATCGACCAAAACTCTCCAAATATAAAAAGTGATAACGCCAAATTGAATCCCCCTAGTACGGGCAGGCTATTGAAATTCGGCTGTCCATTGAAAATAGTTAATTTTCGCGCTGCGCGTCAAATCCGCCCTGTGTATTAGCCGCGCGCATTGTTTGCGCTTGACGCGAAATAAAATTTCCGCGCGTCAGACAGGTGACGTTTTGTATTCTGTTGGAGTGTAACGGCCTGTGAGAACAAAATGCATGTTGATGGAATAGGGCTAGATTGATATTTGTTGGGCATAACTTGTTTAAACACGGACAGAAGCGAAATGAAGCAGATTTTAGTAAATAAGGTACAATGATACAACACAAACGTTACGGTGGCGAATTAAAAATCGTATGAAACCAAACTCCTTAAGTTTTTTAATGCTATAAATAACGATATGAAGGACAAAACCATCAATGTAGAGACGCCGAAATCGGTTACAAACTTTCAAGAAACCCTTTTTCGACAATACAAAAGGGAAAAGAGAATAAAGAAAAAAAGGGGTTTAAAATATGAATCTTACTGTCTGTAAAAAAAAAGACTTCAAGAACATTTCGTGCTTAAAATTCTTAAAGAAACTCTTGATTCTTCAAATGAAAAGACTCGTGCCCTGATAGGTGATGCTTAGATTGGCCAAAGCGATGGTAACGACTCCAAAAAGAAATTGTTTGCCAAAAATGAAGTGCTTTTATTATAAGAGTTTATTTAACACTTATTTTGTTTTTGAAGTCGGTTTTGACTTTTTTTGTAAAAGTTAATTTATTTGCATTTTTTTGTGATTGAGCACACATTGAATCTGTTTTTTTTAATAAGCTCTATCCGTGTCTTGTCTCGAAGCGCTAGTAGGGCCCAAAAGATAAAGAGACATGATCTGGCCCCATAATAAAAAATGGGCCATGATTGATTGATATTTATTAATAATTGAAGTTCATAAGTGGCATTTTGTGTTATATTGAATAAATTATTTTTGAATTCGAATTTGAATTTCCTATCATAAGTTCTGTCATTATAATGACTGAACTTTTAAGCGTTAAAGAGTTCTTGCCTTTCAAATTTGAGAGTTTCCCTCGATTGCACTATGATTACGTCATCAGATCACGACATGGCAACAATGGGACCCACAAGAAGGTATAACCTCTAAGTAGACAAAAAAAACAGTTCACAAATGACAGGTATGAGGTGACATGTTTACAAAAAAAAAACATACAATCGAATTGATATTGCTCTTTTTAAAGTCGGTTAAAAATTACCTTGACACCGTGCGACTGCCCCGTCAATTATCAACTCATCAATATAGCAAACGTAACGTAAACGCAAACTAACAATACGATGCGCAGGAGTGTGGGATCGCGCATATAGGGCGTTGGGAAACGCTTTTTGTCGTCAATAAAATATAAAAATATGATTGAAGACAGAGTGAGAGATAAGGAAAAGGGATAATAATAACTTAAAATTACTTAACATGATTTGTTCAGTTAGGTAATATTATTGGTGTTATAGATAAACTTTTGTGAAGACGGTGCTTGCAATGGATTGAAACAATCTGTAATACAAGACACCAGCATGGCGATTCAGAACGTTCGATAAGCCATTCGGCTTAGGTTTCGGCTAGATTTTCTACTCATTTTTAAATTAATGTCGTAACTTCGTTTGAACGGATGTCGATATGACAGTTTGGTAACAAATATAATAAAATAGGGGCATTGGAGAAATCCACGTTACTACAATTTTATTAAAAAGTAAAAGTTATTGAATCGTAACCGAATCCGTTACCGTATGCTTCTGATTCGGGGGGCAGGTCTGATTCAGATTCAGATTCAGATTTATTGCATGTCACAAGTTGGGTATGATGTTACATGGTATAAAATGTACAAGTGACGCCCTGCAAGGGCACAGCAAACATAAGCGGCAACTATTGCCCATTTACTTATTATAAATAACAAAATAAAATTAATTTTAAAATAGGTGTGTTAGCAATTACAATTTATTACACGATTAAATTAAATATTGAAAAAGATTAGTTGTTACATAATTATATTAAATAAAATCCATTTAATTACATTATATTATTCAGTATGATAAGTCCAAGCTTAAAATATTTTGATAAGTATTTTGTTACTCGATAAATTTGTCGTCAAAGAATTCTGAAATATTATAGTAACATTTATTTATTAAGAAGGTTTTGAGATGTTTATTAAATATTTTAAGCTTTTCAATATTCTTTAGAATGTTTGGGATGTGATTATATATTTTTATTATCATGTGATGTGGACTACACGAGACAAGTTTCATGTTAGTGTGTGGCCTGTTTAATTTATTTTGGTTTCTGTTATTTCTCTTTGGGATGGCTTGAACTGGAGAATATAATTCAGCATTAGCATTAGCATTAGCATTAGGTCTCCACCACCTAAATTAAAAAGATCCGTTATAATAACTGTAGTACATTTTTAGGTATTGTTTACTAGCAAGTGCTGTGAAGACTTTTGGTTAAAGCTTCTTCTAGCATATTTTAGCTTTAAGTACAGACAAAAATATGTGATTCAAATTTACATATAATTAAGGGAAACTTATCGTAATACTAATGACATAATGTCAGTGTTTGGATATAAAGGTGAAATATAAATGTAAAATAAGACTAAGTATTTATATTGTTAAGGCATTCCACTATTGACTGACAATCCCATAAAAGGATGACAACGCAAATAAACAAATCATTAATGCCTATTTACTACTAATGATTTGTATCTTCATGCCAGTTTGGTTTTTTTCCACACAAAGATTTATAATTAAAGATCGAGCCTTGCGCTATTGTTCGCAACAATCTATCGATTTTAACCCTTAATCGATCTAGATAAGGATCTATCAGACTGAATAAAAAAGACACAGTACAAGTGTATTCAGTAGGACCCAGACATTCTGAAATAAGTTCAAAATCAGCGTGTATCTACATGTATGTACTATTGGTGTATGTTCATAATATTTGTTGGCGATTAAAGTCAAGATCGACACAATTTGACTACTCATTGCAACCTACGTGTATTAACAATGAGACAGACGATCTATAACCTATAATGGAGATCACAATGAAAAGTAATGATTCTTAAGAAAATAAAAATCTCGTGGGTCTCGTATTGTTGAGATATCTTCCCGCTGTTTTTATTAAATGCCCGCCCGCTATTTCTAATGTTGTTTACCTTAAGGCTTAAGGTCACACAAAGCAATTTCGTTGCGGGTTAAAATTAGTCCTAAGTTTGGAGTCAACACACTGTCTACACATGCACTGTGATGTATGTTTTATAAAATATGCATCGTAATTATATCCAATCAGTCCGGCTGTCCGTCCGTCTGTCAATCACGGGGCCGGCATTGACGCTGACACGATCTAGATCATTGATCGATAGATCGGCAAAAAATGGGTCAGATACGATTGAGCGTTTCATTAACTTATTTAATTATGATCGGAATGTTATCTGTTTCTGCTAATTCATCCTCGT
This sequence comes from Pyrausta purpuralis, assembly GCA_963924145.1. Taxonomy (NCBI): domain Eukaryota; kingdom Metazoa; phylum Arthropoda; class Insecta; order Lepidoptera; family Crambidae; genus Pyrausta; species Pyrausta purpuralis. The sequence goes on from OZ001649.1 coordinate 27,531,399, forward strand.
TTGTCATATAATCATGAGATGTTTTCGTTTTGTTAACCATTTAAAATTGTCGACGAAGTCGTCACGAAAACTATTTCATTCATTATTTTTGGTGTATCATTACAAATGGAATAAGGAAATATTTGCCTCCACTAAAGACACTAACACCTATGGGTATTCATTTTCCAACATCATGATTAAGTTATAAATAGCGCACTTGAACGGATACTTGCAACATTTGATTGACAGTAAAAAGACTGACGTCTTTGTGGCATTAGCTAGATGTCATTCTAATAACGCTGGCCACTTTGAAAATGAATAAAAAAATCGAAGGTTCGTGCGAAACAGAATTCAAATCTGGAACATTCTCGTATAATACCGCGTATTTTGTTTTACAAACGCATTGAGCGCTTGATTGATACCCTGATTGATTGACAGCTGACGCGCGCACTCGCGACGTTAACGCGTCCCAATTAGGTTGATTTTCCCGCAGCAAAGGTGTTAATGGCAGAAGCTGGATTGAATTTGATTATATTGTAGCAAATTGGCTTTCGAAATAGATTTTGATGGCGTTGCCATAATAAAAAATACGTAACAGTAGAGTAATTTTATTTTATGTGTAAAATATGAAAGTAAAGCTATTTAATATCATTGTTTATAGCCTTAAAAAGATTAGAAAGTTATTTCCAAAACTCATACAAAGTAAAGTTACAATGAATTTGTGAATTTGAATTTGTTATTAGATAAAACCACCTAATTTGCACATTTCAGTAAAAAGTTAAGTTTTTCCCCTTTTTTCTCTAACTGATCAATTGTGTCTCCCTTTTAAATAAGGTCAGTAACCTCAAAATTACCTGATATTTTAGTTTTATTTATCTCTTTTGTCCTTATATGGACATTAAAACAAATGCACCTACTACATAATCAGCTGTACTGTGGTCCTGTACCGCAGCGCTGACGATTCTGGTACAGTCGCGATGATTTACGCTTTTATTTTTGATTAAATGGCAATTTCGCGCGAGCATTTTTGATAACGCGGATACATGTCCCGCTGTCTGATCGTCGAATCAGTCTGAAAGCCTCACTTGTCTGTACTTTTGCAATAATAAAATAGTTTACCACAGTTATGTTTAAAAAATTGAAATGAAAATAAATTAAACAAGTGAAAATGATATAAATAATATAGAACACGTATCAGCCTTCGGTTAAGCATTGGTGATGATTTGTGTGGCAATAATAAGAAAAAAAAATGTGGGATGTAATGGAATCTAATTGTGGGTAAACAGACATGTACTAATATTGTGAGTTTATAGTTAGATGTTCGTAATACGAGTAACTGTTGCTTCCGATAGGTAACTCCGGAAAGCCGTGGGGAGGCCTATGTTCAGCAATAAACGTCCTTTGGCTAATAATGATGATGTTTCATTAGCATTATTTTCTTTTCTTTCACATCTCTAGTTAAAGTTAATGTCATGATAATATACTGATATATATATCTTTATAATAAAACCTATCAAGATATGAAATAATTGTAACCTATCCAAATAATAAACAAAATATACGTCTGAAACCCGTCACCCGTAATATTATCCCGCCCAGTACGCGTCACATATTCTCCATTCAGGCTTATAACAAACATACCGTTCAGCATCTTTACAAGTCATTAGATCCCCCCCCTGCCCCCCTCTTTCCCCCACCAACTCTCCCGTTTGTAATTAACCGAAGGCTATAAATTGACCGTAACTGTCATATCATATTGATTCAGTGCTTCGCTCCTGCGGGGGAAAAATTAAAACCATAGATTGATGTTCGATGTTGTTTTGTTTAATAATGTTGCTTGTTCTTTGTGTGAGAAGGTATTTTTTGGTAGACTCTGTCTGTTTAGGTAGGTACCTAATAAATACTTAATAATACGTGATCAAGGTGACCCTTAATAACCGGTATAATTATTAATGGTTGTGTTACACTTAATAAAAGCATTTTTCAAATAATAAAAATATAATAATAGCTTCGTATTAGGTAATTCCTATCAGCTATAACTTTAACGAGAACTGTAACAAACAGCGCAAGCACCTGTTTTGATACTAAATTGTTCAAATAAAATTCCCATCAATTACGCAGGCCATTACAACTCGAAAAGAATTTAATTATGAAAACAAATTGTTGCACACATGTATTTCTGCGAGACCGTCTGAGCGGCCACACGCGCGCAACCGACGACAGCGTTATTGCCGCACAGAAACGATTGAGCCTGTCAAAACAACGCTAACTATCCAAATCGAACACATTCAACCAGCGAATGATAGAAAACAAACATATACTTGCCATTCTCAAACATACGAGCCGATTCAACAAACATTATACAACAGATTTACGATCTAAGATCAAAGTCATCACAAAAATATCTATCCCGATCAAAAAACGTAAGTAAAGATCTTAACATCGAACTGTTAAAGCTTTATTTCAAACAGTGATCGCCGAGATATACGCAGATTAAAATCAGCCGCCATACTTTTCTTTTCCCGCCTCGCGCGTTGCCATATTGACGACGTTCCTTTTTATTCTGCCTAATTTATTGGACTAATCTTCACGCAAAATCATTTTTACGATTACGCAAAGGAACGCTATTGATCTCATTTTAAATGATAGGAAATACTGTTGATTGATCAAAGTGGATCCGGAATCGACAGCCTTGAGTTGAACAGAAGTTATTTTGGAAAACCCCTGATCTTGTTGCATTTATTTATATTTACATGAAGACATCAGCAATCGCCAAACAATCATGTTGTTTGTGCAGTGTAAAAAACCGCTCTGATTTCATTACCTGTAGGTAGTATTTTATTTATTTATACTTTATTGCACAATAATATAATTTTGTACAAAAGGTGGACTTAACGCCATATGGCGTTCTCTACCAGTCATGCCTTTGGGCTAAGCAGAAATGATTGTGGGCGGTGCGACAAAGAAACAAAATTAATTATATACAAAAAAAAAAACAAATAAATACAATTAATACTTACATAATATTATAATATTTTGTGTAGTTTAAATCCATGTCATCGTAATTAAAAACTGTTTTTCATTAAGATAAGATAAGTTACAACAAATAAATATAGGTACAGAAGTTTTAAAGATCGGGTTTGATGGCATTGTATGTGTCTGTTTAAAAAGATCGTTTGAGTAATAATTTCAAACGTTTTTTGTTACATTTCAAATGGAATCCAGACAGTGACAGGCCACAAATAAATTAATCTAGAGGAAAAAAACAAACGAGTTCCCTAAGTAACGATATCGACTAAAATTCCAAATGATTTCACCTCCGTGGTCGCATCGTATAAATCGTCAAATGTGTCAATTAACTCAAGTTAATGTTGTATTTATGTAAATTGTGGGTTGAGCCTGACGGACGGGACCAAAGACTTGACCTAACGTTGAATAGATCGGGTATTTTCCCAAATGTCATTTTATGGCAAAACCCAAAAGTCATACAATCAGACTTTGCAGATTCTTACTAGGCTATAAGTTACACAGGTCATCTACATTACCATTCTTGAATACCTACCTTCTGTATTTTAAGACGTGCTCTGGGTCGATAAATAAGAAAACAAAATGGGCTTACTGATAGATGTAAACGCTTGAATTGGGATAATCATAACATAAATCTTTGTATAAAACCGGCCAAGTGCGAGTCAGACTCGCGCACTGAGGGTTCCGTGCCAACTTTAACTGAATTAAAGAATCCATTTAGTAAAATACCACAATATTTTGTTGACAGCAAATATAACTTGTTTTTCATAGTGTTTGTATGAAGCACAAAGTTATGTTTGCGGTTGTTGAAAATGTGCTATGTCTCAAAAACTTCTCGTTCCATCCCGTCCAAATCAATTTTCGTTGAAAGTATTTGTTAAGATCTACATTTTTTTTTTTAATTTACACTCGCTTAATTTAAAACTAGTCTAACTATGATTCATTAGACTTTAAAAGAAAATGTTATAGAAACCTCTAAGTCATTTAAAAAGACCCATCAAAAGACACCCCACACACATAGGTATGACTAAAAAAAATTTTTCGGTTATAGTTCCATGTATGGGAGCCCCCCCTTAAATATCATTATTTGTTATTTTGTGAAAAAGGAATAAGGAAACAGGATACATATTTCTACCAAATTTCAACGTTGTGATGCTTTTAGTAACAGAATAAAGTGGCTGTGACATACGGACGGACGGACAGACAAACTTGACGAAACTATAAGGTTCCGTTTTTTGCCATTTGGCTACACGGAACCCTAAATAAGCCAAAAAAGTATGTATTTCAGAAAGAATATGAAATTAACATTAATGCTTGAATCAATAACTGAAAGCTTGTAAACGCAATTCCGCGCCTAGTCTTGTTATTATCATACTCAGAGGACATGAAAAAAAAATACACATTCATTAAACAACAATTCCTATATTGTCCTGTAAAACCACAGTCCAATCCCGTGACCTTATTCCAAAAAAGTGTCGCAGATACCATAGCTCGCCAGAATGCAGTCTGACCGCTTTTTCTAACTCTCCTTTTGCATTCGCCGATTTTCTTCCATTCAGTTCGAATGTAGCTTATTGTGAATTGTGATCGTTGGATTGTCTCGGCCGGGTATAAATCAGGGCGAACAAACATGACGCATGTCATATTGTTCCCCAAACAAATAGCTGAGGTTGCATGGTTAATTCGGTTTCCAGGTAGGGCTCTGTTAGGTCACCGAGTTGGATTTGGAAACGAATGTGACTCTACTTTAAATGGACGGTGGAATAGCTGATAGATATGCGACATTCGGGCTCCGTTTTACGAAGTATCAATAGCAGTATCGTAATTTGTAGCGTCAACACTTCATTAAAATATTGTCGTTTAAAACGAGTGATTATTGGATACTATCAAGAGAATTTTGATGTTGCTGGTTGAAGAGAGTTATTGCAACCGAGCTTACATTGAGTTCATTTTTACAGACTTCAAAAAAGAAGGTCATAAATTCGACCTGTATGTACGTGACATCGTCAGAAATAGATAGAATTGATGTATGTTGATCTATTAAGGTCTAACACATGTGCAAAATTGTAGTTTGTTGTGTTAAGTGCATTTATGTTTGTATATTTGTATGTTTGTCTCAGGATTTGGAAAACGAGAAGTCCTAACGAGATGACTTTTATTTCAACTTAGGGTACTCGTACCTACAGTGTGAGTAGTTTTTGAGATAGAAGTAATAATTTAAAATCATGAAGTATAAAAACAACGAATTAAATTTTTAAAATCCGTCCGAGTCCGATGAGCGCACGGAGCAGACGTGTCGCAAAATATTTTAAAATATAACAAATCCTAATCGTTCTACTCCAAACCTTAGAATAACAAGTGTAAGAATCAGTTTTGTACATCAGTGATTCACGCTTCAAACACTGGCTACCCTCTGCATCGGCGAATCGGTGAGTGTCTAAGACTTCTACAATGAGCGTAATACGTTCACCGAATGGAGGTGGCATTGACAAAAATCGTACTTTGTCCGAACCAGATTTGTCGGTTACAAGCTTTGACAATTACTCTACTACACCGTTTATTGCACGTCGCAACAAACGAAAGCACAATGATGATGACATCGACCTTCTAAGTGATGAGTTCAGGGGGCTCAAAAATAAGATGTCCGAAATGATGGAAGTCCTCTTGTCGAATAGCACAGCACAAACGGAAAATATAGACAAACTTTGTCGAGATGTCAAAGATATTAAGAAGCAAGTTTCAAATATAGGAAGTACCATGGAAAATATAATAGCTGAACAAAATACTCTGAAAACAAAAGTGGAAAGCCTAATTGGCAATATGGAATGTACAAAGGAGAAACTTACAAATCTTAAATCTGATGTAGAGCGACTCAAAGGAAATTCTCTAGGAAAGGCTACCTTCAACACTCCTTCTTATTATGAAGATATGGTAAAAGAAATTCAGGAAAGGAATACTCGACGCAAAAACATCATTGTCGTTGGAATACCCGAGCCAAATCTAAAAAATTCCTTGGAAAGACAAACGTATGATAAAGAAGAAGTGACCAAGATCACGAAAGCTATCGATTCTAAAATAAACGAGCCTGCAAAAACAATACGGCTTGGACAATATAAACTAAACCAACAACGCCCAATTAAGGTAATCTACAACTCCGAGGATGATGCTAAAGAGATACTACGCAAAAAAAGCAACTTGAAGATTGACCACATCAAGATATTCTCAGATCAAACACCTAACCAGAAAAAGTACCTACTTAATCTAAAAGAGGAACTAGAAACGCGTACAGCTAACGGTGAAGCTAATCTTATAATCAAATACGTAAAAGGATTCCCTAAAATAATCAAAACAACTGAAGCTAATTCTTCTACCATACTACCAAAGTCAAAAAACTAACTTCCACTTCTGAGCAAATAACCTATCAAATCACTAATCAATACACAAACATAAAAACCGACAAAAAGGCGCTTAAATGCTTGTACGCAAACACCCGTAGCATCATGAAACCGGGAAAACTAGATGAGCTTAAGTGTATTATTGCATCTTTTGGAACTACTGTTCATATTATCGTATTAACTGAAACTTGGATAAAAAATGAGGATGACGCCATTCGATCACAACTGCCATGCTACACACATTACTACAGTTTCCGGAAAGACAAAGGAGGGGGTGGTGTCTCAATATACGTACATAACAACTTAAAGCATAACCTAGTAGAAGAGCATTGCCTTAACCACATTCATTATCTCTGGGTACACGTAAAGAAGTTTGGCTTAGATATTGGCGCAATTTATAAACCTGATCAGAAAAATACCAAAACTTTCCTTGATATATACGCGCAGCAACTAGAACAAAAAAAAAGAGCTGTGGTATTCGGAGACTTTAATTTCAACCTGCTTCTTCGTGACCAGGTCATCCGTGATTACAAAGATACTATCAAAGAGAATGGCTACAAAATTTTGAACAAGGTAAATGAATCACACTGTACTAGAGTGACGCCTTGTACAAAATCCATCATAGACCAAATACATACAAACCTTAAAGACAACCGCTTTCATTTTGCTATCATAGAATCCGCCATGTCAGACCACCGCCAAATATATCTAGAAATTCAAAAGTATCAACCAGAACCTTTAAAAAAAGTTAATTTTACCTCCGTAGACTATAACAAGTTGTACGAAATCTTCGAGAATGCTATAAAACAAGTTAACGAACAAGAATCTGATTATGTCAACTTAGAAAATAAACTTTCAGCATCCATACTTAATAGCAAAGTTATGAAGACAAAAATACTGAATGCCCCACAAAAAGACTGGATTAACAAAGAAATTATAAATAAAATAAACAAAAGAAATGAACTTTGGGACCAACTAAAGAAAAATAAAACAGACGATAAATTGGATAAGGAATACAATACAGCAAAAACTAAGGTAGCTGAAATTATCCAAAAAACTAAAAGTGCCTATTACTTCAAACATTTCGCAAGTCATATGAAAAAACCAAAAAAAATGTGGAGGCTAATAAAAGAACTATCAAATAACAAAATTACAACTGTGGATGGACCCGATAAATTGATAATAAACGCGGAAACCATTACGGATAAAACAGCCATCTGCAATGAATTCAACAAATACTTCTCAACGATTGGTTCTACATTGGCTAACGAAATCAGGAACAGGACAAACCCTCGCTCAACTCTAACTCAAGCACCAACTACTGGATTCCCAGAACTGACCGACTTTAGCCCAGCAACTATAGATGAAGTTACAAAAATTATCGATAACCTTAATCCTGACACTGGCTCCGGCATCGATGGTATCAGCGTCAAAAGTATAAAATGCGTCAAAAACATAATTGCTAACCAACTTACCAAATGCATAAATACCTGTATGCAACGAGGAGAGTTTCCCGATACCCTGAAAATTGCAAAAGTCATACCTTTACACAAATCTGGTAGCAAATCGGACCCCAGTAATTACAGACCGATTTCGGTTTTACCTGTTGTGTCAAAAGTCTTTGAAAAGATCATATATGTACGTTTGAACGAATACCTGACATCTAAAAACTTTTATTATCCGAAACAATACGGATTTAGACCAAAGTCCAACACTCTTTCAGCCATGATTGACATAATAACAACAATAAAAAATCAAATTGATAAGAAACAAATAGTGGTTGGTGTATTTGTGGACCTAAAAAAGGCTTTCGATACGATTAGTCCGTCACTACTTTTGAAAAAACTAGCCGATGTTGGGGTGTCTGGAAAAGCACTAAAATTTCTAAAGTCATATCTAGGAGGTCGAACACAAATTGTGAAAATAGGCCACAATGTCAGCGAGCCACGTTCCGCTAATTATGGCGTTCCTCAAGGGTCAATACTGGGACCACTCTTATTCCTTTTATACATCAACAATGTCCATCAAATTGGTCTCAAAGGAGATATATCGTTGTATGCAGATGACACAAGCATCTTCTATTCTGGCAACTCATTAGAATCAATAATACCTGAAGTTCAAAAAGACCTAAATCTTCTGAATGATTGGTTTGAACTGAATTTGCTTACTATTAACACCTCTAAAACGAACTATGTTATATTTGCTGCAAAAAATAAAGTACTATATAATGACATACAACTTACAGTCAAGGGTCAAATCATACAAAAAAAAAACAAAAGAAAAGTTTCTTGGTATCATTCTTGACAATTATTTGAATTGGAAACCACAAATAAATAAACTTAAAGCTAAACTAACAACTCTTACGGGCACCCTCCGTTCTATAGCAAGAAATCTCCCACGGAAAGTCAAATATATAATTTATAACTCATTAGTCAAACCGCACATCGACTACTTAATTGAGCTGTGGGGAACAGCAGCGAAAACGAACATAAATATATTGCAGACAGCTCAAAATAAACTAATAAAAACCTTATTTGGTTACAACTTCCGTACTTCCACCCAAAAAATTTACTCAGAAACAAGACTAATGAATATTAATCAAACATACGTTTACTATACATGTTTACTTGTACACAAAATATTACATAAAGAAATAAAATCAAAAATTGTCTTCACACAAAAATACCATCACCAAAAAATTAAACTACGCAATGGAAATCACTTGGCACTACCCAAGCGCGTGCCCAGAACTGGCTACGGCAAAAATAATATCAAGTATGAGGGTGTTAAATTATATAACAAATTACCAACAGAAATTAAAAATGCGAAATCTACAGCAAGTTTCAAAAATCAGTTAAAACAATATATTATACCGTAAAAAGAAAAAACATTTTGCAAAATAATAATCATAATAATGAAACGTTTTTAAATAAAATACATGTCAAAAAACGCCCAAAACAAAAACAAAAAAAGGTCCTTAACAAACTAAAACAACATAAATATTTAATAGTAAAAAAAAAAACTTTTGAAATAATAGTAAGTGTAGAAAACCATCGTTCAATTAAATAATGCCTATGCCGATGCCGCATCCAGTGTCGGACGAGTGCGCTCATTTCTTTCATCCATGTCTGCTCGGCCGGTTTTAACTCATAAGTTTTTAACATCTACCTACTAAAGTTCTGTTATTTTTTAGTAGCGATGAAACTGATGTTTGTCTTTCGTATGATATTTTATGTTGGAGTTAACTTTTGTTTACTGCTAAAATTAAGTGTAGGTTAAGTGCTCCTTGCGCTCATTATTTAGTAAATTTACTATTTTTATAATGTTTTCTCAGTAAGTGAACAGAATGTAAGTGTTCTTCATGAGAATAAAGTTCTTCTAAACCTTAAAATAACACATTCGTCTTCTATTAAGGCGTAACAAATTCTTTTGGAGTCAGTGCATGATGTGCGTAGAATTTGTTATTTTATTTTTTTTAGTTTTTTTTTAGCTTTTTGAAGGCGGTTTAACCTATATGTGTTGCTTGTATTCCTATTTATTACCTAATGTAAGAAACGTGCTATATATCTCTAAAATCCCAAAACTATATACCTAGGTGTAAGCAACAAATTTGTGATTTTTAAGTTGTGTCATTTAGTGTCTTAGGAGTGGACTCCTTGGTGGTCTGGTGGAAGCACCAGACTATCTTTGTTAAAGCCTTAGCTAAAATAATTTTCTTTTTTTTTAACACACTCGGTGTAACCAGTACCTACCTAAATCCTAGATTCTACTTTTAAGAATCAACTGCAACATTAGTTTTTCAAACATGTATCAAACTATAATTACCATGGATACAAAGTTATTGATGGCCGATACGAATCTGTGGGATACAGAATAAAAACGTGGGATCTGATTACACTGCTGACTGCTCAGATGAGACAAAGCGGCTTTGTGGCGCTTGTCATTAACTGTCTTCAAGCGCGGATTTGCAGCAGATAGTATTCTTTAGTAACAGAATTACTGTGTGTTCTGATATTCTGCCAATAGTTGCCTAACTCGGAAGCCTGCAATGATTTCTTAATGTCTATTTATAGATATGTCTATTTTTTATTTAATAATTTGGCTTCATTAAAATTTGACCCCTTTACCGGCTCGAAATAAATTTGTTTAACCTAAAGAGGGCAAATGCGTTATTTTGAGCTTTTTATTTAGTTTTTGAAGGTGGTTTAACTTTTAAAATTATTTTATTATTTTAGTTATAACCCATATCTCAAAAACTACGGCAACTGGGACAAATCTTTTTACAAATTCCCAGTTGCCTCCAGTGGGGACGATGCCGGTGGGGGCTACTGGGAATAACCCTGCATGACATACAAAATTACAAAGATTACCAAACCATATAAAAATATTATAAGGAATAATACCCTCCAATAGCCATTTCCACTTTAAAATAAGTAGTTGTACTTACAGGATGTTCCCATGGTATGATTTTATTTACCCAACATTTGCTTTATAAAGTCATTCGCTTATTTCTTACCATGCAAGTATTACTTATGGCACTCAACCGCATTATTAATTCAGAATATATTCAATGTCGTTTATTCCTAGTAAGTCTCAACATTTATTAATTACCACCAATTACCTGTACACGATTAATTGAATGTTTTTTTTTTCATCCGTCAAAGGTCCTCTTTGGCGTCGAATATTTCAACGTTAACGATGTCCGTCTGTCTGTCCGTTTCCTCACAGGTGTGCTAGGCTTAATGGCATCATTACATTTGACTTAAACTTGCGTACCTATGAAACACGTCAATTAAACTTGAATAATAAACACGTGAGTAGTGTTAGACTTAGACGGTTCTATAATTTTGTATGTTTATCCAATTTTGGTTTTGAGGTTTCAAGTTAGTCATTATCATATTAACTTTAAAATAGGTACATTCATCTTTAAATTGACATAACTTCAAACATCCTTACCTATATTTTGGCGCCTGTAGATAACTATTACCCTGCAGATACACTAGTTTGATTGATTATATTTTTGGCAAGTCCCATGTTTGACATTTTCAACATTTTATTCAAATTAAGTTCTTTAAAATACTATCGAATAAAGTCCAATTTTTGATCACTAGTTTACTCAACTAATGGTTAAATGTCGTTACCAGTGGTTGAATATTTACGATAGTGCATGCTTTGAAGAAAAAAAAACCTTATGTCATAATAGCTGTTTTGTCAACCTTTAAGTAAGGTATTTATTCCTCAAAACACGCACAATCGAAATTATTCAACCGCCTGTAACGACCATTGACCATTAGTTGAGTTAACTATTGATCGAAAAAACCGGGCCTTTGGTGAGGAGCAACTTGCACTTGTTTAAAAACAGGGTAAATAAATAAAAATGCATTTCAAGAGCTCGCGGTCGAGCCACTGAACCCTAAAACATTATCGAAACCGGTAACACCGGCAAATAATAACGTAAAGTCAAAATAAATATGGCGACGCGTATTGACATTGAGCGCGCGCGCATGCCGCCATCTTGTTTGTAATTGCCAGTTTCTGTCATTTAATCAGTCACGCATCGGCTTATTAGGATGTGTGTGCCTATTTGTTCGTATACCATATTTAATTTATACCAAATTCTTGGTAATTCAATTAATACTCAGACCGTGTCAATATTTAAACGGTTAATGCTATCATAGTGGTAATTTTAAAGATTATAGATATGATATTGTGCATTCTCATTTTTAGAACGATTTTGCTTCGACATTATTGTTTGATGTAAATGAGGCATAGTAGAATATCATTTTAAATATATTTTTACTACTCAATCCCGCAAATATTCACAAAATCTGAATTATTATACTTGTAAATTTGAATAATATTTTTTTGAATAGCAGTTATCATTGTACATACTTTCATATTTTATTCTTTATATTATTACTCTTTCCGCCAATTCCGCTTTATTCTATGTACATATTTGATATAGGCAAATTAATTATAATCACTGAAGAAAGATTTTTCCAACGTCAGATAATATTCATCAGACTGAATAAGAATAAGAAGACCGATTTTAAAAATGACATTTACATAAATGATTGCTAGCAAATAGGTGACGTTTTAAATTTCATTGTGATACAACGTTGGAAAATTCAGGCCTAAGTAAACAAGTGCTGTAACACGTAGCCACCTCACAAGCTTTGAGTTGATTTTTTCCTTATTACCGAACCCTCCTTAAATATAATATTACCCATAGTATATGCTCGATATAAAGTATTGAGACAATGTTGTAAGTACCTACATTCATGGTTAGAGAACATGGATAAATGATGGATGGAGCTCCAGTAGTTTCCTCCAACTTTTCAATCCGCTTCACTTTTCTGGCTTCATGTCCAACTCTTTCGCTCCACAGTCTTTGGAATGGCCTCCCAAAGACAGTTCAAACTGTGTAATTATTCTAAGGTTCAAATGTCATTCTCTAAACTTTTCTTTAAGAGAACCACGAGCGAGCGACGAGCCTTCTATGAAGTGCAACTATCGGACATGTTTCATTGACATTATTTCCTTTCATGTGTACAATAATGATTATTCCCTTCGACCAAAGACGCAGCGTAGGACGTCCACCGGCAAGATGGTCAGACGACCTTATAAAGATCGCAGGATCAAACTGGATGCAGACCGCGAGTGATCAGTTGCTGTGGAAAGCCGTAGGGGAGGCCTATGTTCAGCAGTGGACGTCCTTTGGTTGATAATGATGATGATGATAATATTATTATGTTAAATATGTGTATGTTTATAAATATGTTATATAATATATATATAAATATTTTAATGTAAGTAGTATGTATGTTTATCTTTGTTTTAAATACGTTTTGTAATTATTAAAGTCACGCTCTATGTTTTGTCACTTTATTACTTTCTTCGCGCCGTCGTATTTTATCTGTTAAGATCTATGGTTGACTGGTAGAAAACGTTTTTAGGATTAAGTGCACCATATGTATCGTTTGCATACATTTAAAAATAAATAATATAAATAAACAAAAATTGGCGATCAATATACATTGTATGTTCGAGGCTTATTCGCAACAAATTCAATTCAATTTATTTCGACGCAATTTTAACGAATGTCTTGCTTAACATATTATCCTGTCACATACAGGAACAAATATTAAAATAATTCAAAGGTGCGAACGGATATTATTAGTAAGAAACGCAAGCGCAGATGTATTTCAGAAACACATTTTGTAGGAATTTGCATTCCACATATCAATGATAAGGAATGTGAAACAATAGATTCTTTAAATAGATCTGCATAATGTGTGAACTCATTTATTGATTTAAAATATTGTGAAGGAAATAATAAATTGTTTTTTATTAGGAATTTAAATGGAGGGTTTCGAACACCTGTCTTTAGAGTTGAGAGAACCCAGTGGTGAAATATTTGAGCCACAAAATCTATATCTGAGTCACATAGTGCTGGAAGAAGTCATATGTTTTGTATTTTTACTGACTTCAATAAAGGAGGTAATCATTCAATGTGTGTATGTATGTCATATAGATAAAAATTTGATGATGTTTGAGTTTGTTAATCTATTCAGGCTTCCAAAAATGTGTGCTAAATTTTGTTAGTTTAGGTATGGAAGTAAGTATGTATATTTGTCCACAGATTTCTCAAAAATGAGAAGCCACAGCAAAAACAGTGTAAGTTTCATCATAATCAGTCCAGCAGTTTTTTTTAGATATGGGAATCAATCAAAATAACTTAATATCATGAGATAAAAAATAAGTAATTTAAAAACTTAAATGACCTTCAAAAACTGACTTAAAAAGGCTAAATATAACATATTTATCCGTACTTATAGGAGAAACGTTTTCTTTTGGAGTCGGTGCATGATCTTAAGCTTTTTTTAAGTAGGTATGTGATTTTGTTTTTAATTTGATGTGTACCAAACAAAAATATTTTCTTTTTTTATTCCCTACTTAGGACAAACGTTTTTATTTGGAGAAGGTGCATGATCTCAAGCTTTTTTGTATGTAAGTAGATATGTGTTTTTGTTTATAATTTGATGTGTACCAAACATCATCATTTTCTTTCTTTCTTTTTTTTTCAGTCAGTTTTTGAAAGTGGTTTAATTTTTAAATCATTTATAAATAAGGCAGGTACCAACACAACATCAAAATATTTTATATTATTGAAATAAGTTTTTTTTCAATTAAATCGATTAAAAATGCTTAATTAAATATGTTTAATATTGTTTTTTTCCCTGCAGACTAAAAATTAAGGGATTACTTTGATATATTATAATGATGAAAACAAATTATGAGTAAGAAGTATGTTCCGATTTTAATCTCTCAATAGTTTATAATCTCACTAGAGAGATTAAAGTCACACTATTTACGATTTTGTAGTACCATAGTATGTGTACTTAGGTACACGCCATTACACATGAGATCTTTTATACGAAAGTTGAACAAGTTGTAGACAAGTTGAATTTGTTTTCATTTTATAAATGGTATTTGTTATTTGTTTTATTTGGTCAAAGAAATAAGTATTAAAAACACGTTAAGTTAATCGCTGTCAGAATGTTATTAGGTTCTAGGATGTACTACATCAGTCAAAACAAAATTAATTGTAAAGGAATGTTACGAAAACGTTAAATAATATTACTTAACACAATCGTGATTACCACTATATTTTAAAATATATTTACGATACAAAACAGTACTAAAATTATTTTTATTTATATAAATTACAGTCTAAAATATGTAACTAGTTGGCTAAAAGTTACAATACCAAAAAAAAATGAACAAAACAATACGACAGTTAAGAGTTAACTATTGTATACATAGGTACCAATTGCCATTTTAAAACAAATACTAGACAGCCAGTCTTGAAAATTAAAAACAAAAAAACATCATCAATATAATAAACATCAAAATCAAAGTTCCATTTTCAAAATTTACCCGGGGTAGAGGCGCGTTGTTTATTCTCTTTCTCCCTCTTTCGCCCCGCCCCGCCCGGCTAGACGGCGCGGGCCCAACGTGCATTGCTTCAAAACTAAAGATGGCTGCCCCGGCCAAAACTTTACGATGCGACGACTTTTTTTTTCGCTAGACAACTTTATTGTGTTTGGATTAAATAGTCTATTCGGTTAGTAAATTGGATTGTGTAATGTTGCGCAAGTGTGACAAAATGTTGATTATTCAAATTGGAAGCAATTTTCGGTTTGTAATTTTATTGGTAGAGTGGTTTCTTAAAGGCAGAATAGGTAGATTCTATGTAGGTAGGTACTCCTTACCTACCGGCTATTTTAAAGAATAATGAAGGTTAGAAGAGCTATTTTTAAGAATAATACAGGTGCCATATTATCAAAAAGAGCAAAAATATTTATTTTGTTTTTTAACATCCAATTCAGAGTTTGTTTGTAAGAAAATAGACTGTAAAAGGTTGTTTTAGAACAGGGAATCAAGATTTAATTTTATTTTTACGTATCCTAATTTGTTATACCATACATAAAGTATTTTTTTGTATTTTAGTACAACGTACTTGCATAAATTCTAGCTTTGTATGCTGTAACCCTTTTTAAATAAGTGATAGCATCGTGCAATTCAAAGTTTTCCGAGAATTTCCACGCGTAGCGCCTACGGTGGTCCGACGCCGGCCGCCGCCGCATTCCCACTGAGTCGAGCGACGCTCCACAACTTTTCAGGGCCCAAAAACTTCACAACACTTCATAAAACTTCTCGCCTCATCTAAACACACAGCCAAAACAAACATAAAACATGCATCACGATCGAAAAACGTTAATTTCCATATGAAAAACAATTCGAAACGCGTCAAATTCGTGTACAAACTCTGCTCACCTTATTCCCGCTGTTTGATTCAATTTGACAGACCGTGAAAATAGGTGTCTAGCACCTAAGCAAGCAGCTCCAAGTTTTCGAATCCTTTTTAGGTGTTTTATTTGTTTTCTGCATACAAATTCCTTAGCACATCAAACACAGATGTCGTTGAACTTCCAATCCGTCAATGGGGCGCACAAATTGTGTGTTTGAACACGTGCCACGTTTTTTTAACACTGTTAGGTAGGTTAGGTGTTATGTTCACTGCACACTGAAACTTTGGGGCACTGTCACTCGCGTTCGGAGCGCGCGTTGCGTCGTGACGCGGTCTCGCGGTGCGTTCCCGTCGCGCGCCGCGGCCGGAATGACGCCGTCACCCGCCGCCGCCGCTAGCGCCAAGCGGCCGGTTTCAGAACTACAAGCACTCAATCAAACGTCCAACTGTGATAAGCGCATTCTTTTTTTGCAATGCGTTTTCCGAGATACGCCACGTTTCTTATTTGATTATTTTTGAGGTTTGTTTGGTAGCATTAGAATCCGTCTTGTGTGGTTAGAAAATTTTTTACTTGTTGAATAACCAACCTATTCTAAATTTATTGTCAGTGTAGATTTTTAATAATTAAAAAAATATATTCAAAAATGATGAATTAAGTGGCTTTGAAATAAAAACGGTAAGTGTTGAAAAAACTTATCTTAACTACTATTTAATTCATCACTCTTACCATATAAATTATTGCGAATAGCCTAAAAAACATCAAATTTTTAAACACATTGCAAAATAATTATATTTTTCAAAACACTTGTCCAAAAGCGCGTCTTCAAAAAAGCACTTTCAGCGAGTCAAAACAGCCGGCGTGACCTTGCACCGGTGCATTCGTCCGTCTCGCTCGCGCGGGGCGGGGCCTGTGTCGCCGCCCCCGCCCGCCCCCCGCCCACCGCACGTTACCTTCTTCGACGCGACCGAGCGGAGCGGAGCGGGAGCGGGAGCGGGAGCGTTTTTGTAAATGTATTAACCTGTTAGGTGTCCGATTGATTTTGGATTTGGTGATTTTTTGTAAGATTTTTTCTGTAAGTTGCGTTTTAATTATTTGCTGATATGTCGATCTTTCGCTTTAAGAATTTTATGAGTTACGAATACTAAACTAAGGATTTTTTTTCTTCGCCTGTTTTAAGTCTAATATTTTATTGAAGAGAAATATTAATTTATTTATTTTTAACTCAATGAATAAATTTAAAATACATTAGTGCAAAACTCATAAACATCGAGTCATGTCAGACGCTTGCTTAATTTATTTATTTAACGACATAGAATTGTTTTTATTCTACAGTCGGCCTTAAAAAACTGCCTACGTCAGTATCACGACTGTAAAATTAACTTGCCTACAGTAACCTTTTGTTTTTAGTGTCATTTTTATTTTATACTCTGTGAAACAGCTAAATATCTATAATAAAAAAACAGTTAATACAGTAATTTGGCATAACTCTTCAGAATATAGGAAATATAAATTAGACCACTTTGACAGATATTATAACCCTAAAATGATCGTGTCACCTCAAATTAAGTACTGGGTACTTAAAGTACTGGCTACCTCGTACTCAACAAGACAGCGGATTTTTACGATCACAATCGTAAAACGCATTTTTTTTCCAATATAATTTTATACGCGTTTAAGTTTGCTTATTAAGCAAGAATGTGGGCATCGGTTTTATGGCTTGCGATAATGTGATGTAAGGAGATCGGTTCATATTACTCTGCGAATAAATGTGGCGTTGCCCAGTCGAGAACTGTAAATCAAGAGACATTATTTTTTATAAGAGTCACAAGTAATAATTGTGGCTTATGAATGACAGAATTAAAATCGGGATGTAATAAGAAATAATCAAGTTTTATAACTGATAAGCCGGTCTTAAAACTCTGCGACGTTTGAAAGCATTTTTTAACATAAGTTATTGCGATGCTGTCAGAGACATTTTGTAATAAACACTATATAATTATTGAATACTTCTGTTACAGTTAAAAGTGAAAATAAATACAAAAGTCAATTGAGCCCAAACCTGATCTCTTTAGGAAACATTGATTGAAAACTCCATTTTATGGTCCCTAAAGAGCGAAAAAGACTGTTACGAATCGCTTACTAAGTAACTCGCACTTACCGAATTTTTTAAGTGTAAATTATAGAGCCCATATATAAAATAAAACAAAAAAAAATAGGTTGTAACCCATTTTTTAAATCAACACTTACAAGTGATGTTTGTTACTTATACTCTCTTTAAAGACAAAATACTGTTTTGTGTGTTATACTGGGTGTCCCAAAAATAGCGAGCCAAACTGAAACTGGAAATCGCTTAGCCATAGACCTTTCAAATAAAAATAACATGACTCTAATAAAAGTCTCGTAGTTGGGGAGATGGTGCCACTTTTTTTTGTGTGAAGAAAACAAGAAAGTGACATTATCTCCTAAACAATGACACTTTCATAAGATTCATATTTTTATTTAAAAGGTCTTTTGCTAAGCTATCTCCAGTGTCAGTTTGATGGGCCATTCATAAGACAAAAAGTGGCACATTAAAAAAAAGAGTATATCTAAAAGGTCTATGACGCTCTTATTGGGACCTGTATCTCAGATGTCAGCTGCTCAAATTGCACTCAAACTCAAATTTAACTTACAATCCTCAAGTCCATATCAAAAGCATAACCCAAAAATGCCACTATGTTAAGGCATCAATTTACGGTTGGTAATACGGCCGCGAGCCGCGATGATCGCTAATAGCAGTTTAGGGTTAACGGCGGGTCGACGACTTGCATTCGCATGGGGTGAGAATGGCCGCTAATGCATATGCATATTCGGTTATTTACTACCACGTTTCAAATGTTGCATATAATTTTTATTCGTGCTAAGTATGGCGGGAATACTGTGAGTGAGGGTTTGGGGCAGTTTGAAATTATGTACTTTGCTATTTTACGGTTAATCAAAAAAAAATAGATTTTGTCAGTTTTTGAAGGGGGTTTAATTTTTATTACATGACTTTTAGTAATTAACCCTATCTTAAAAACAACTGGACTCATTATGATGAAACTTACACTGTACCCTATGTTGATATATACCTGGTTGAACTAAAAAGAATCATTTCGCTATAACTTCTCGTTTTCGAGAAATCCATGGACAAATATACAAATATATAGACAAACATACAAACATATACATACACTTACGAAATTGGGCACACGTGTTCGTAAGCCTTAATAGATCAACATATTCACATATTATCAAAATAACGATATCACATCATACACATTGAATTGGGTACCTTTTTTTTGAAGTCAGTAAAAAGTCCTTGCAAGCCTTTGCCCTAACATATTTACAAGGACTCGCAACCCCTACCTACCCTTGCGAGCCCTTGCAAGTATGTTTGTAAATAGTGTTCAAACAAAAAACATCAAAAAAAGAAGAATAAGTGAATGCAGATTGAGACATATTGTATGTTCCTTTGCTTATATTTTTAAAACTAAATTATTACACCTAATTATAGTAAAGTTAGCCTGTAACATCCCACTGCTGGGCAAAGGTTTTTACCTCAACTATGAGGTAGTTTGAGCCATACTCCACCACGCGGGCTCAGTGCGGACTGGTAGAGGGGTGTTTGCAAGGCAAGTGACTAGCCCTGCTGTCAGATGTTATCAAGCCGCCCATAAGGCCTCTGACTAGGCTTAAACAAGCTTTAAGTTAAGCTGCTGTTCCCAACTAATATCAAGCGATATTAGCCGGGACCAGCAGCTTAACGTGCCTTCCGAAGCACGGATATGCTCGTGATGTACGACACTGATATGGTCGGAATGGTCACCCATCCAAACACGACCGCGCCGTAGGTTGCTTCACTTCAGTATCACTACCAAAGCGCTGCTACTGCTGCGCTACGAGCACCTAATTATAGGATACGACTTTTAATATCGCATTAATTTTTATTTTCCAAATCACACTGCTGACTATCATACAAATTACGAATCGCTTGTAACCAAATCACTAGAATACTTTTATTATCCATAAGTGTGGTGTTCGAAATAAAAAAATCAATCATTAAACCGCCATATTTCCTGCCTGTGTCGTTTTCGGCACAAACAAACAAAAAGGGGTTAAATACTCGTCAGCAATCACTCAGCTGTCAGAGACGTGACTCTTGCTCACATCTTTTTTACAGTTCCAAAAATTTGATATATCCTTATTGTACCTGACATAAGGTACAAAATTGACTGGCTTACAGAGATTTAAAAGTAAAAAGAAATGGTGTGCAATGTGTAATTTCGCGTCATAAAATTGGCAATCTTCGCGCAGACTGATGGATCTGTCATCAGGCGGCTGGTTTATGGCCCAAAATTATACAGTCGCAACGTTTCTCGCAATGCCTGATGCGCCGGCGCAGTGATGTTTTTTTTTTCTATTTTTCTAAGCAGACTTTTGATGGATGATTGATTGGTCGTATCAGGACTGGGAAACCTACAGCATAGATAAAATTGCACCTAATCAGTAGGTGAGGATAGTGGGATAAAAATAATTTGACGTCAAAATACATTAATCGACTCTGGTATGACTCTACGGTTGTATAAATAAGTCTGTAAATCAAAATTATGCAAAAAAACATATATTTAATTTGGATCACTAAGTAAATACCATAAATTGTATCTTTAAACCAACGTAGTTAGGGTACCTACAAACATTTGAAATACTGTTTGGTATCTGTCTCGGTTAAGAAAAACGCAAAAACTTTTAATTTACTCTTGTTATATTTGATAGTTTGCACTTCATCTTTGTGTCTTTAAAACAGTGTCGCTGTATATATGTACAATCATTTCTGATTAGCCTAAAGGTATGACTGGTAGAGAATGCCATATGGCGTTAAGTCAACCTTTTGTACAATTTTTTGGTTGTGCAATAAAGTATAAATAAATAAATAAATGAGAGACGTGGAAATTTACAAAGGACATCTTGCACCAGCTCCGAGTAATTAACCGCTGTCTTCGCAATATCCTCGGTGTCTACTGGGCCGAGATAATCTCCAATATGAAACTATGGGAACGCGGCATTGAAACTCCGATCGACCAGCAGATCAAACGCCGCAAGTGGAACTGCATCGGCCACACGAAGAGACCCTTAACAAATACCCATGCAAGTCCTGGACTAGAATCCCCAAGGATTGTACACGTGGCTGTCGAAAGCGAACCTGGTGGCGGACAATCGTTGCAGAAGCGAAGAACATAGGGAAGACTTGGAGCGAGCGAAATGAAGCGCGAAGCTCAAAACCGAACGGAATGGCGGCGCGCTGAGGATCCCCGTCTGCCCCATCTAGGGGTTATAGGACCTCAAGTCAATCAAGTCATAATTGGTCCTCAAAACGGCTCAGTAATAATTGTATTATGAGTACACAGCGTGTAACGTTAAATGCGTAAAGCCGAAAACTGTAGATTCAATTTAACCACTTTTTAATATGGGTCGCATTTTTCAAAAAATCTTCATACAAATTTTGCCCTGTCTATTTATATATATAAGACAAGCCATCATGTGCGCAAACCCGCCAAAATACGTAAAGCAATTTTTATTTTTTTATGAGCATAGATAGTTATAATAATAATGTCACCGCGGCACAGCGGCTTAGTGTTATAACTACCCACCGACTCCTCTCTCGACAGAGTCTCATCAGCAGAGCAAGCAATGATCAGAAGCACAGAAAAAAATTAATAGAGGTCTATTGATTTATTCTATGATCAGAAGTGCCAGTAAAATACCACATAAAACCTTAAATTATTTATTTTCCGTGGGAATTAGGTCAATGAATTTAAAATCATTAGGGGTGTCTGAGGTTTTGTGCATTTAACATTAATAATAGTCCCCCTAGCCGATTTCGACTATGGTGGCCAGTCACAACGACTAACCGACTGCGCGGGACATATTATAGTGCACAAGTGTGTGCGCAGACACAGGTGCACTCTCTATTCCTCATAGCCCGATGGGACATCAATCTGACACGACCGGAGAGAGATCAGGCGCAGTACCAACGGCTTTACGTGCTTTTCCGAGGCACGTGGGTGAAACACCGCCAACTTCCAAACTCCGGGCTACCCTAAGAATTTCTGAACAGAAAAATTCAGGTGTATATATTTTTTGGCCCGACCTGGGGATCGAACCCGGGAACTCTGGCGCAGCCGTCGCTTGAAAGTGCGACCCTTCTACCGCTGCGCCATCGAGGCAGTTAACATTACACCTTGTGTAGATACTAGTTGTACCATACTGTTGTACATATTGTTGTAGGCTTGTTAATTCTCGTATAACAATTCAAAAGTTTCACTTCCTACCGCACATACTGCACGCAGTAAACGCGTTAACACAACCTGCTGTACCTGCAAAGAGTAGCGTGTCAACTCTGAACCTATAGTTGCGAACATTTCCTCCACTTGTCAAGTATGTAAGCGCTAACTAGGAACCTTCGCCGCCGGCCGATAAACTATAGTTCCACAGTTGAAGTACAGTTCGGAAACGCGATCGGAAGAGGTATGCGACCTGCTTTTAATTACCGTGCTTAACCCTCACTCCACAGATAATAAATACGCTCCGCGCACGCACTCATACTGAGTTGTAATTGACTGTTTTGAGTCGGCGGTGCTCAAAGTTTGAGAGTTGTGTTGTACCTTCCAACGGGAGATAACGTCAAAACGAATGCAAGGAGTGATAGAAGACAATATCTGATATATTTTTTTTAATTGTATGACATGTGCATGCTTTAGCAGGTGGATCTTTGGATAATTGTATGATGAGAATTGTAGTTAAATTAGCTTAAAGAGGTTCTTAATTTTCTCCAATTTTGATAAGTATTCAAAAAGGAGGAGGTTATCAATTTGACTTTGTTTTTTTTTGTATCTATGTTACCTCATATCTCAGTCATTTGTCGACCGATTCGAAAAAAAAATTAGCCTACCTAGAGGTTATACCTTCTAGTTGGTCCAATTAATGCCATGTCGGGATCTGATGATGAGATCATGGTGCAATCGAGAGAAAACCTCGAATTTAAAAGGCACGTTTAGTGTTTCCGTACTAAAATCGTAATGAAGACTTATTGTTGCGTCTGATAGTCGACATTAAGTGGAGTGTTTTTACTTTTTCTTTAAGTTTATTAATAAATGGAGTGACTAGGTATACAATTTCGAGCATGTTTTACAATAGCTGTCATTGATAACTACCCTTCGTTGACTGAGACGTGCCCAATCTGGTGACTAACATTAGTTTCGTCGGACAGTAAAGAGATTAACGTTTAGTACTTTGAGAACCAGTGGCTAGCGCATCATTGGATGCACAATGATAGACGATTGGATCGTTACACCGCATCAGCCTGCTGATTAAGAATACCGTGTAATGAGTACTTCCAAAGCAAAAGACATATATTAGGCTTCAAATGTACACATACCTCGTGAATAAAATACTAAACTTACCTGTCTGTTTGTGAACATTTTTCAATGTTCTAATGTTAATGAGAAAATGTATCTTCATTATTTATCTAGTTAATCCTATTATTATTTAATTTCGTACTATAATGCCGAGTGTCATCCAGAATCATCATGAAGTTCACTGCGCAATTTATTATTATAGTTAGTTACTAGTAATCCCCTGCGACTTGGTCCGCGTGTTTTATTATTTATTATTATTAGGAAAACATGCAGTTATTATGAAATGACTATAAATAACACTTGAAGATAACACCAAAACAAATTAAGTTTCCTCAGATAACATTACTTTTAGAGAAAACCAAAACCTTTAAAATTACAATTCGAAAGAAAATGAAAAAAAATGTGAATTAGTCAACCACGAAAACTATTGACTTGGATTTCGAGTTCGCCCCCCCCCCCCCCCCCCGGTCACAGAGTGATGTTTTATAGCCTAAAGCCTTCCTCGATGAATTAACTATCCAACACAGAAAAAATACAAATTAGGCCAGTAGTTCCTGATTTGCGCATTCAAACAAACAAAAAAAAAACTCTTCAGCTTTAAATTACATATTAGTATAGATTCATCAATGTAGTAATTTTGTCGAAAACCTTTAAAGCATTAATATATTTCCTTTAATATATTCCTTATTGCACCTTCAAAAATAAAGTACAAATGGCGACTTCATGCTAAAAGCATTCTCTACCAGTCAACCGTTGGGTGAAGGAGAAACGATTTAGGTGGCTATTGAGGGATAAGAGAGGCAGCTATATGCCAAACTATTTATAAGTCACTGTGATTTTCGACAAAACTGGGAACGTGTCCGACATCAAAACCCAACATGAGCTCGTAATCTAAACATTCAGGGCCCAGGAATGAAAATTCGTTTGATAGTATGGGTAGTTTGCTTGATTGGTTGCTTTAAAACGAATGCAAATAAGACCCAAACACACAATCTAATAGAACCTGTACTAGTACCTGTAGACAGTACATTAAATTACCTAAAGCAAATAATTTTGTAATAAATATATTACGGATTCCTGCTGCTACTGATACCAAATAGAGACCAGTCACCACAGTAATCACCGTATTCACAAAAACTAGAGTTAGCACTAAAATTGAGTGAACCTACACTAAAATGCACTAAACCATGTGCGGATAAGGAAGTGAGTGGTCCTATGAAAATGCGCACTGTGCCCAAGCGCAGGGTTGCCAGTGAGTTCTTTATGTAACTTTATGTAACTTCTTTAAGTAACTTCTTAATGTGTCACGCCATGTCTGATGGATGATGTCGATTTTTTTTATTCTTATGAATAATATGTAATTTTGAAATTTTATATCGAGCTTAACTTTGAGGCCATACTTAGGCGTGCTTTAAATAGTGATACATTTTTAGTTAGATAGAACTTTATTTTCAGGTTGAATATGACTAATCAGGTAGCCTTTTGTGACACTATTTTATTTATAGTATAGTGCAGCGTTTATCATATCTACCGGGTCGCGATCCGGTACTGGGCTATCAAAATAAAATAATGGGTAACGACATTCACACATTGTTTTGAACTTATACCTATATGGACGCATATAAAAATAAGAAGATATAAAACTTGAAAATAGGTTGATTGGTTTAACGAGCAGAATCAATTAAAAAACTTTTTATTGTGAGTCACATTTAAAAAAAAAACTTTATTTAAGTGTTGCCCTGTCTATTTATTAATAAGACAAGCCATCACGTACGCTAACCCGCGAAAATACATATCTAAGCAAGTGTTAGTTTTTTATGGCATATATAGTAATAATAATAATAATGTCAGCACGGCGCAGCGACCCGGTGAATACCTACCGACTCCTCTCTCGACAGAGTGAAGTCGAAGAAATTATCCGTAAGTGCTATTTAAACTAAAACACCACATAAAACCTTGAATAATCTTAATTATACTGGTATAATTAAGATTAAATAAATCGGGTTAAAAAGTATTCATTGAAGTAAGTCATGTAGGGGCAATGTGAAAATTGCCGGGCCATGGTAGTACAATGTTTGTGGAACACGGGTATACATTAGTGCCACAACTAATACAAAAGCAGCCAACCCTGCCTCACGCAGCGTAGGAGCCTATGAATGAGCGAGTGCCGCGGTTCATTCACTCCCGCAAATGTCAAGGTGACGCATAAGTATGCATCTTTTTTACCGCCATTGTCGTAAAGTCAAGTGACTTTAAGACAATGGCGGTAAAAAAGTAAACACGGATTGTCTCACTCTCTCATTAAGGAACATTGGTTTACAAAATACAGATCTACGTATTTCATAGAACGATAAATAATGTGCTAAATGGTAGAAATTATGTAACCGTGAACTCTATAAACTATGACATTATAATATGTCTCTAGCGACATCGTAAAATGTCGAAATATTATCGACCGTAACATCATCATCATTATCAGCCAAACGACGTCCACTGCTGAACATAGGTGGGGGACCACGGCTTTCCACAGCGACCGGTTGTGAGCGGTCCGCATCCAATGTGATCCTACGATCTACATGTATACTAATATTGAAAAGCTGTATGTACCTATATGTCAAACTACTAGGAAGTTTCAACCATCGTTCTGTTCTTCCTAAATAAAATCTGCCCGTGCCCATTCGACATCATACCTTATTCAGTATGCTAAGAAAACAGGAATCAAAATGCCCATAACTCATAGAAAAATATGCATCCTTCCACCAGCGAGCTCTAATAATGGAATAGTCGCAATAATTTTCTTTCCATTACTTTTTGCGCCGGGGCCCTCGGAGCTCTACAAGAATTATCGCACTTATTATTAATATGTAATTACACATTTTAATTGCTTTTTAACATTAATCGCACGCGCAGTTATTTGCAATATTTATTTACCATTTGCTGCTATTTGCATGAAAGTATCAACGGAGTGAAGTAAGTTGTAAGTACAAAATAATTAGATTTTGAATAATTTTCAGAAAGTAGTTATGGCTTGCTAGCATGCGAAGTATCAAATTCAAAGAAAGCTGCACGAAATAATTTATGGAAATCATAATATTTCCATCAAACTGAATTATTGAGCTATAAAAACCGTGATTTAAATGAAGATTTTTTTAAAGATAGTTTGGCATGGTGACATTCAGGATCTTAGACTTCTAATACAGTTAGTCCTTCCTTATTCATAGAGTCTGATTATTATGTAGGTATGAAAGGACACTTTACATATACGAATTTTCACTTATAATTATGATTATTAAAAGCAAGTTGTTCGATCCTTAACGATTGACTTGACGAATACCTCATACTGTGTTTTTGCATTTGCCTTTGTATAATTAAGTAGTTAATTATTTAAAAAAATATTATTTTTTCTTCGTTCAACAACATTTGTTTTTGTAACTTATGGAAAGATTAGCCATGATATTTGTATAATTCTCTTTGTTAATACTCATGTAGTGTTTACATGAGCATTCAAAATTAAAAAAGAATTAATGATGGATATTGAAATAAGAAAGTTGTGTATCTGAAGCTCAAACAATACATTGATCAAAGTTAAGTGGGTACCTCCTACTGACATTAAAATATTTAAAAAAAGCTTAGTCAAGAGCTTTTGAGGTCACTTGCTGCACTTTTTTGGTCGATCATAACATAACGTGTTTATATTAACGCCAAATTAACAGGTAGAAATCGAATGTCAATACGGTCATCAGGAAAACACAACCAACTGCCAATTAACACTCAAGCCTCCTAACGTCACCAATCACTGGGACACTCACACTTGTTCTTCTAATGGAAGCCATAACTTGGCGTAACTTGCGGCTACCCTCACTCCAATTTTATACCTCGGTTTATCCGTGCGCGCGCGCATAATGTAGATAAATTGATCGCCTCAATCCCTTATTGGATTAATTTATGATAATACGTTCGGATCGCGATAGCGGCCGGAGTTACGATTAAACAGTTTTTATGTAAATCCGCCATCTTTGTTCGCAGCAGTTGGTATCGGTGGTGGTGGGTTAAGTGATAAGATAATTAACGGTTAAGGTGTACGTGTGTGCTATATGTGAGGATAGCAGCTAAGCTAAGCTAGCAAACCACAAGTCATTCACATTTATACATTTTCCGATTTCACAGGTTAATTCGTTAATGTCATTCTCCCTTCGACAAATTGAAATTAAAAGATTAAAAAAGGTATCAATACAAAAATCTATCCCCATCAGATGATGGCAGATATATCAAACATATTTACGCAATTAAGATTTGTCTATATCTATCTATCAAAGTAGCGTATCTTTACTTATATTATTAAGCTGTAGAGTTAGTTTGTTTATTCGAACACGCTTATCTCAGGAACTACTGGACCGATTTGAAAAAATATTTTTGTGTTGGATAACTTATTCATCAAGGAAGGCTTTAGGCTATAAAACATCACGCTGCAATGGGAGGGGAGGGAGTAAACTCAAAACGCGCGGATAAAGTCGCGGGAGACCTGGATTTATTCCATACAAGGCCACTGCAACCGAATTAAAACGTTTGCACGCGCACGCTTTGTAAACAGATCCATACCAACTTAAGATTTGATTGAAGACGAACTTTACTTTTTCAACCACGATGACAAAACCCGCTCTCGCTCCTTCGCTGCGCTTGCGCCGGCCGCGTGTTATAATCATACAGCATGGCATTTCGGATTTTATGACAGCCCGCGTGCCTGCATAATGTGATGTTTTGTCTCTAGTCGCTCACCGCTCAGCGAGACCGGAACGAGATTTAGGGATTGCGCACACGACACGACGGAAAGCCTACTCAAAACCACATTATCGCGTGTAGTCGTCCTATTCGCTCTTGAGTGTAAGACCTTTTACGCACTGCAACTTTTAGCAGCGATGCAGTCGCGATACAGCATCAATGCAGTCGTGAATGTCAACCTTTACACACTGCGCTACTTTTAGTATCGATGCAGTCGCGATGTAGTAGCTGGAAATTGACAAATTATGTACTGTATTTTGGCGACTGCATCGATACTAACGCGCGACTTCATCGATGCTAAATTAAATATGTTCATTGCCTGAGTCGCGATGGAAGCGTGTTTTAAAATCACGCGACAGCACCGATGCTAAAAGTAGCAGTGTAAAGGTTATAAGATATGGCTGAGTCCCTAAATGACAAATCAATAAGCATGGCGCTGATTTGGATCGTAATCTTTGGATTTGATAGGTGGATCCAAGACACAAGAAACCATTATACAAAACAAAATAAATACATTAAACAAAATAATAGCGTAACATCTGTCCTTATTTTGGAGTGCCATAAAGAACTTAAATCCATAGCAAGCACAAATTAGGTAACCTTGCAAAGGATCAAAGGATTTAGTAACTCTTTAGATAACGACGCAGCTAACGAACTAGCCAAGAATGGCTTAGTGATACCTGGTCACAGGCTCTTAATCAAAAATCTATTTACAACAGGAGTCACAGACAGCCTCCAATGCAGAGGGTGCATGGGGGCAGAAGAAACCTCACAATATGTCCTGATGGATTACGCAAGTATGGCGGAACAACTGGCAAATATTCTCAAATCCCCAGCTACATTCCTGATGGCATTTAGCAATCTGGGCAGACTGCTGGCCGTTTGGAAAAGCCTAGGGTGGTTAGAACCAAAAACTGGGACATACGCGCAATGGCCTGTTTGTAAAGCTAAGTGCGGATAACACCCTAGCCAAACTAACTAACTAACTAGCCTGGTGAGCAGGGTCTGGTTAATGAAAAACGTTCCGTTTTTCCTAATTTATTTAAAATAACATTATTTATTTGAAATACGTTTACTGTAATAACAATACTAATAAATTAAGCTAACAAGCAAAATCGCAGCTCGCTAATACCCACCACACCAACTGTGCACCCGCCCTAAACAGTCTAAATACTCAAACTCCGACCCAAAAGAATTAGCCCGTGATTTGCGACAAATAATTATCAAACTGCCATTGAAGAGTTCAGAATGTTTTCGTGCGAACACATTTTTAAAGAAATTATTTGATGAGGCGTTTTATTAACTTGAACGATAAACTTCGAGCACGTAGGAGCCATTACGTAAACTTAATTTTCTGGATGCATGACATTGAATCCTCAAAAATAACTTAGAACACAATCATCAAAAAGGAAACTTGCTTGTCAAGTAAGATTTCAAAAAAAAAGCACAAGGTTTTTAATTTAGAAATTAAGCTAAAGTCAGGATGTCGGTCTTCTCTATTTTACTACTGCTACTATTACATATCCTTGTAACAAGTAAAAAAAAATTGATATGAATTTTCTTTCTACATTGTGATTATGACATAACAATATTTTGTAAGTACCTTGGAACAGAACAGGTATTGTATGACTCGAAGATCAGAATAAAAATTAATGTGTTGCTTTTATTACAATTCATCTTTTATAAGAAAGAGCTTTTTTAAAGGCTTAATATGCAGCTATCTTATGCAGTAGTAATAAGGGCTAGTTTGCAACAAAAGTGGGTAACCTGATGTGCTGGCGCGATTAGTACCATCATCCGAGCAAGTGAAAGTGGTCAGTAATACTCACTGGTCATGCGAATAGCCGCAAATGGTATAAAAAATATTATTTAACTGAATTAAAATAGCAATGTTTAAGAGTCAAAAGCGTTTAGCGTGTCACACCGAAGTTCAAACTCCAACTCAAACTCCAATTCTTTATTCGCCAGAAACATGGTAGATACAAAGATGTTAAAAATAAATAGGAGTATATTATAAATGTGCAAACATGTTTCGCTAATCTGATTAGCATGCAAACATGGCATAACTATTATTTAATTAATATGACATCACAATAATCAACGACAAATACTACAATCATCTTCTTCTTCTTCTTAACAATCAAAGACAAAACACAGCCATGCAACGACCACATTAAGACAGTGAATTGTGTTTTAAAAATTCGTCAATGCTACAAAATGTTTTTTTAATAACCACATACGCAGTGACAATTTAACTCGATGTATAGGGCGTATAAAATATACCATAAGTCCTCAAAAAATATATATTAAACAAAACTTACTGGCCGTGAAAATAAAATTACTTCCCTTGGTTAAAATAGCAATGTTTAGGAGATAAAAAGTAACGTAAATTATCATACTCTCATACTGTTTTCTTATCTTAATCCAGTCACTAACTACCATGTTAAAGGCAAATTTATTGATATTAACCTGTTTGCGTCCACCGAATATTTTGACTTATAATAATGTTACCATTATTGACCACTTAAGCAACTGAACATAACTTTATCTGGTCAATATATTTCACGACCTTAATTACACTTTTAATTGGTTTTAAGTATAAATGTAATGTAGTTATGGCCTACATTATAAAACGAAATATGTGTCGATTATTTCCAAGTTTAGAAAAGTATTTATCTTTCGATTACAATTAGGGTTAACTACTCGGTAACAATATTTTGGTATTTAAGGGCTAAACTCCTTAACAATGGATGGTTGTAGGAGTTTAATATTGTTCGCCAGATTTTCTGTGCGGTGTAGGCCCATCATCAAACATAATATAATAACAACGTAAAAGGTGTACCATGGGAAAATATTTCAGCCAGACGGTAAAGCCTATTCTCCTTTAAAATGGTTTTACCTGTCTATACTAAAATTATCAAGCTGAAGAGTTTGTTTCTTTGTTTGAAAGCACTATCTCAGGAACTACTGAACCGATTTCAAAAAAAAATAATGTGGTGAATAGCTTATTTATCAAGAAAGGTTTTAAGCTATAACCTAACACGTTGCAATGGGAGAGAAGGGAGCAAACTCAAAACGCGCGGACGAAGTCACAGGGGACCGTTAGTAATAAAGTGCAATAAGTAAAAATAAGTAATCTTCCGACCAGAACAAGTAAGTAACATGGCAGCAAAATTTCGTTGCGCAGAAGAAATATCCTGAAAGTTCTCGCTATAAACAAACGAGAAATATTTGTAGGGCTGACAAAAAGTAACAATGGATGTCAAGTCTAAGACCTAGTTACGTTGCACAGTATAATGAAATTAAAGACAGACGTTATTTGTATTAAATAGCTTAGAAAGAAGGTATATTAGTGCCTGGTGTTTGTGACGATCAGCGAGCTTAACTTTGTTTTGGGTTTTTGTAACTCACAAATGTGCTTATCGACTTCTAATAAATTTACTTTAATTTTAAAGAAATATTTTGTTGCTAAAAACCTATTTTTAAATAATCTTTAAAATGTTTAATTATAATTTAATCGGATGAAGACGAAAATTAAAATCTATATAAAAACATAGCAAGTTGTAGTTCAATCAAATATTTTTAAAATTGAATTGAAACTATAGAATAGAAATTGAGACTAGCGGTCCCCCGACTGCGCCCGCGCATTTTGAGTTAGCTCCCTCTCCTCCCGTCGCAGCGTGATGATTTATATGCCTTGCTCGATACATAAGCTATCCAAAATAAAACGATTTTTTTAAATCGGTCTATTAGATCCTGAGATTTGTGCGTTCAAACAAACAAACAAACTCTTGAGCTTTATAACATTAGTTAGAGTATTTCTTTGCTTTCTTGCTGTTAATAAGTACAGTCGCCGTCAGATATATTGGAGCAGACAAAGTGACTCCTGAACAGTTTAAAATATCAATAAGTTCCATACACTACAAGTTACCATTCATATCAGAACATTCATTACTTCATTAATATCTGAGCAGATGTTAGTCAATAACTTCTATACACACAACTAACCAATAATATCTGAACACTCACTTGCCTGAGTTTATTTATTTCATGACACTTTTATGACAGTGATGACAATACTGAAAACTACAAAGCGTCACAAACTGCCAGCGTCATCTTACTATAATATAAACTATGAAGAGAGTTCCTAGTATTTATAATTACGTTGGAAGCACTCCCCTTCTGCAAGTTTGCTCGATTTTTCAGATATTTTTAAGACCGACTACGTAGATACATTTGATGTTATGAGTGTTCAGATAGTATTGGTAAGTTGTGTGTATAGAAGTTATTGACTAGCTTCTGCTCAGATACTACTGAAGTAATGAATGTTCTGATATAAATGGTAACTTGTAGTGAATGGAACTTATTGACATTTTAAGCTGTTCAGAAGTATTTGGTCACTTTGTCTGCTCCAATATATCTGACGGTAACTGTATTTGTAAAATACTAAACAAGAAATAACGCTGCAACAAGTGGCGTGGAATAAAAGCTCAGGTCAGATCTAGCCCAATGCCAGCTTAGCTCAGTCCATATCAAGCCAAACACTACACTGGACAGATAACTAACGAGACAAATCCTGACACTTTATAGCCCTGGCATAGTCTAGATGCAATAGAAAACATGCAAAACCAAAGGAATAACAGTGCTTATATTTTGTCCTATAAAGATTTGAATGTCACACAATTAATAGGTAATCCGTTACATATAAAAAATCCTCAACAAAAAACTTAATTTTTAACGCTGTATGAATGTGCTCTTCATCCACACTTTAAGAAACATTATGTAATTTTTAACCTTAATTGATTACACTTCAGAACCAAATATTAAGCTTAGTTGTTTCCTCTTTAGTAAAAAAAAATAAATCATGCATATGAGACGAAATTCGCAAATTTATTCATCCCGAAACAATACCGATCAAAAAACTTGGGCAACCCTGGCCTAAGGTACAGTTCGCGCGGAAAAACGGGCGCGCCACATCGGCGCACATTTTACGCGAACGATGACATAAATACTCATTTGCAAGAACAATATCCGATATTGAGTGAGGCCTGTCTTGCGAGCGAGCGCCGTGCACTGCTGGCCGAGAAAAGTGGAATACATAAAATAAATCGGAACTGAGTAAGATTCTATAAATGACGTCAGACTTAGAAGTTGTATTGCCATTTTGCTTCAAGTAAATAATTAACCAATAAAAACAAAATTAAAAAATATATACTGATTTTAAGACTGCCTCAGCATGACGTGATAAGTTGTATTTAACATATAATAATACGCAATAAAGATGGGTAATGATTGAATGATTAATTAATTAATTAATCAATTTAATGATTTGAATAGTTGAATTTAACAGCGTTAAAGTAAGTATTGTTCCGTTTTCTTAATGTAGTACCACACTACAAAAAGAGCTTTCAAGCTTTGTTATTTCATAAATAAATAAAAATACCCAACAAACACCAAAAAACTCATTGTCAATTGTTTAACATATTTCCAACAAAACTCGACCCAAAAACGGAGCCCACTTCCCTTGTCCCGTCGTGTTCGGTTCATGTTTATTCACCGTCGAGCCGACCGATATATTTATCGGTTTGCATCGTATCTACCCAAATTTACTATACGGCACCACTCAAAATTTGTCTTACACTTTACAGCAGTATGCAGATCACACTTTTGGCAGCACGGCACTGTAACTCAGGCAGTTAACTGGCTTCATATTTGAACGGTAGCTCGATTTGTGATTGCGTGGTAGGTTTGGTTTGGTGAAATGAAAGATCAGAATATAGATTGATTTCAAATTGTTTTGGTTGAAATAAAGGAAGCGCTTAACTTTTAACGATTATTAAGCGTTACTGCTATATAACTTAACGCGAGTTAATAGCTGCTCGTCATTTTTAAAGGTCACACACACAATAGAACAGGCACGTCACAGAAAATAATAATGATCTAGCTAGATTCGAGAAGAAACTAAACCCTTTCAAACACCGTCTACGACGCTCTTTTGACACTGTAAATGTCATTTTAAGATCGGTCGTTTAATAATTATTCAGTCGGTTAATCTTATTGACGTTGGTAAAATCTGAAAAACGTTAAAATATTGAAAATCGTCAAGCACCGACATCATGCAGCGACTCCAATGAATTTGTTTCTTATTTCAATATTTTTAGTTATTCCCTATATCTCAAAACCTACAAGACCGATTTTGATAAAATTTACACTGTTCCCTAAATTGGAATATGCCGAATTGAAATAAAAACCCCATCTAGCTATGACTTTTCGTTTTCGAGAAATCCGTGGACAAACATCATACGCTTTACTAATTTAGCACACGTGTTTGAAAGCTCTAGATCAACATACTCAAAGATAAATAATATAAAATTCCAACGATATCACACACATACGCATGGTATTGATTTCCGCCTTTTTTTTGAAGTCGGTAAAAAAGGTATCATCATCACAATGATCAAAGTTCAAGTCAACACTCACAGTACACACTTCAGTGCGTCAAAATGTATCTTTCCACAAGTTATTGTTCATAATTAATCGTTTTACTATAAAATTAAAACACTATTTTTTTTATCACAGCAAGACGCAGCTTGTATCTGCTCGACTTCACAATCGCGAGTAATAAATTAGTGAAGTGTACCCGCTAAAAACCTTGTTTTTTATTAGATTACTGTTACACATCATAACTTATACTTAGCTCAATGCGTGATGTGATGTTAAAACTTATTTAAACGATATCTATTAGTTAGTATAATTACATATACTTTTCACAAATTTACAATGTTATAATAGACAATCAGTTACGTAATATATACTACGAACTAAATCATAGTTAAGGCTTGGTGATGATGATGCATGTTAAAACCTACTCTTATTTTCATTTGTGTTTTATTGTCATGTAAGTGACTTAATTAAGTCTTTTTTGAAAATAAAAGTCTTTAAACATAGTCGTAACTTACCTTGAATGGTAAAATTATTAAATTTTTCAACATATCTTCTGTATCCAACCACGAGTTATTCCACCATGAAATAGCCCGAATGATAAACACAAAATGTATAAATAAATGGGGCTACCCTCAATACATCTCAGGCCTTATTGGACGAGGTATGAGTTCGTCAATACAGAGGAGAGGGTCTATAGTTTTTCGATAACCATTTCATTAGAATATTTCGTTCGGATCGACCAAATACAATTTTCGTTTCATTCAGGTAAGATGAACTGGGAATATTCGATGAAGATTGAAGGACGTCGGTTTATTTATGTTTAAGAATATGAAAATGAAGGTCCAGTGACCTAGTTAAGTGAAGTTATTAGTGTAATGCCATTACCATGAATTTACGGCGTTATTACTCGCTAGCGATGACGTTACTTTTTGTATGGAAAATTTTAGTTCTGCAAATGACCGCTAGAGGCGCTGTGCATTTTTCCATTGACTTTTTTTAAATATTTAGATGGCTAGACATTTGGCTACGCTTGCACCTGATGATTAGTGACAATGCAGCCTATGATGGACCATGTCTGCCTTGTAACAGCTTATTCATTTTATTCTTGATAACGCCCCAATTGTAGTTGACGGTGAACACTTCTGCCGACAGCGAATTCCACTCCCTAGCAGTACGCAGAAGAAAAGTGAACCGAAATCGTTGGGTGTGTGGGATCTCGACGACATAGGGGTGGAAGCCGCGCCCGCGTCTTGTGTTTCAAAGATAAAAAAATGGGCCGGTGGAATCAAGTCATGCACACTCACACTCTACGAAATGTAACCTGTAGAAAACCGACAGACATAGTACTCTTCACCTAAGCTCCAGACTCAGCAATTTGTTTTCGAAGAATTTGATAGCGTCGTCGTCACTAGCGAATTAAACCGCCGTAAACTCATGGCATAACCGCAAAAGTAGCGTTGCCAAATTAAAGAAGGTTCAATTCAGCAGTTAAACATTTTGAGTAGAGTTTCTAATTTGACGGATTTTTATGTAAGTGCACTGATATCTTTTCCAAATGTAAAACGAATTGATATCATATTTTTAACCGACTTCAAAAAAGGAGAAGGTTATCAATTCAACTGTATGTTTGCTTTGTGGCTGTGTTACTTTATATCACTGTCATTTGTGGACCAAGTTATTCCTTCTACTTGGTCCCATTGTTGCCATGTCGGGCTCTGATGATGTAATTATGGTGCAATCGAATCGATCAAATTTTAAAGGTACGTATAGTGGTTTTTATTAGAATCTTAATGTTGACGTGGTCTGACAGTCAACGCTTTGTGGAGCTGAGCTGATTGTGGAACCCCTCCCCCCCTCGCCCCCATCACTTTGATCATATTAAGTATTAACTATCAGAGCACCGACTCTAAAAAGAAATTGTTGCCTAAAATGGATTTCTTTCCTTTAAAGAGTCAAAAGTTTATTTAAGACTTTTAGTGCATTTTTAATTTTGAAGTCGGTTTTTAATTTTTTTAAAGTCAATTTTTATATCAAGTATTGATGAAACTACTTTAGCCAAATGCTGAAATAATGAGATTGATACACGTGTAACAGACACACACAGGGTCCTGAAGCATCAAAGGCACAAGTAATTCGGTTCGATAGATCGGCGTTTATGCATTTGTTACAATAAGGCGACATCACCTCGGCAACCTGCGACCATTAATTACCTGCAGTCCACGTCAGGTACGTAGATACAAGAAGAAAAAATGTGGCATTTGGTAAGAACGGCTCACCAAATCAGATACCATTGTAAGTAAATAATTATTCTCTAGGCAGCATGTGCTAAGTTTGGCGGAAAAGCAGCAGTCGTTTGTCCTGCGCTTGTGATGTCGGATGCATACCAATATAAAACCATGATTTAAGTGGTATTACTTAATGGGCCGATTCAGCACAATAAATGAATCAATTTTGTTGAAAAAACTTTGGGGTTTTATACGCTAGTTATTGGAATATTTAGAGAGTAAGATAATTACCATTTTTTTTCGTTTTTTTTTATTAATTAAGGATACCATATCTTTCTTATTCCCTTATGTTATTAGATTAATTCTCTAATAAGATTAGAGAAAAAGAAAGATATGGCATTGAAATGAGAGGCGAAGCGATAGGGTGCTGTTTAAAAAAATGATATTTTCTTTGGAAGGGGAAATTTAAATATAAAAATCTTGTTAACCCATAAAATAATGATAGTTCCCTGTTTCTATGATGCATACAAAGACACAGTTAAAATATTATCACTTAAACGAATTGACCTTAAATTATACTAAAACAGTAAAGTGGCACATAGTTAAGTGCACATACTTAGTCTGCACTTGGTTTAGCTTGTTTAATTCTGTTGAGATTTTCCAGGTTCTCACACTCACTATCTCCAGGCTCATCCCTGTTTAGATATTTCTCCGCACATCAAAATCTTGGGCACAGTCGCTATTGGTAACCGAAAACCTTTACACGTACCGTATAAAACTATCGCATCCGCGGCACACACCATTGCTTTCATTTGTTTTCGTGCATCTCCGTAGTATCAATGAGGTGCTCGTAGCGCAGTGGTAGCAGCGCTTTGGTAGAGAAACCGAAGTGAAGCAACCTACGGCGCGGTCGTGTTTGGATTGGTGACCATTCCGACCATATAAGTGACGTAAATCACAAGCATCTCCGTGCTTCGGAAGGCACGTTAAGCCGTTGGTCTCGGCTTTTATCGGTTAATACTAGTCGTTTAGCCTAGTCAGAGGCCTTATGGGCGGATTGATAACATCTGACAGCAGGGTTAGTCGCTTGCCTTGCAAACACCCGTCCACCAACCCGCATTGAGCCCGCGTGGTGGAGTATGGCTCAAACTACCTTATAGTTGAGGTAAGGCCTTTGCCCAGCAGTGGGACGTTTCAGACTAGTTTTAATTTACTTTACTGTAGTATCAAGCCTTAGCGATTGATGAGTGCACAGTGTAGCTGGCCACACGCTTCCGTGTAAACGCGCCTAATTACAGAGACTCTACTCTGTACTAGAATGTCCCTATCCAAACTGACTTTGTCACTCTCCTGTCTGATAGCCTGGTCATGCGAGGGAAAGGGATGGCTAATCTGAAAATGCTGACAAGAATAGGGCCTATAGAACGGGACTATAGAGCACATCAAAGTGTAACTGACTCTATGTTTAGCAGGCTACGCCGATGATGCATGGTCTTTGCAAGGTTCCTGAGTGGATCTTTACGATCCACCTACAAGGTTATCATTTGAAGGAAGGTGGAGTTACAAATAAACAAGCGCATAGTTTTGTTTAAATTATGAAAATAATAGTTTACTTCGGTTAGTAAATAAAAAATAAAACTGTACAAAATATCAATGACATATTTTGAATTCAAATTGATGGATTTTTATTTAACCTCGGTTCCAAAAGGTAAACTAAGTAAGTAGTTATTCAATCAACTGTATCTCATCATTCGTAAACGACCTTTTAAAGCGTCTTACTCAGAAATCAATCGAATTGCCCTATCTCAATAAATCTGCGTACGGAGCGATCCAACGTATTGTTTTCCGATACGTCTAATAGGACAACTTGAAGCCGGCTCTGACCTGCGCGATGGAAGTTTGTGGTTTATGGTTGAAGGTAAGCTTGTTTCATAGTTATACAACTACAGTCTAGCTAGCATTTTAGGGTTTCTGTGAGTTTTGTCTGACCCCCTATAAATACTTAATCTTGTGAATGAAGTAAATTACTATTAATATAATATATTTTTTTGTCTTCGTCACAACTTATCTAAATAAGAACAAAAAAATTAAAAACACTCTTATTTCTGGCCTTAATGGTCTGTTTAGGGTTCCGTAGCGGAATGGCAAAAACGGAATTCTTATAGTTACATCAAGTCTGTCTGTGTGTCTGTCTGTTCATCCGTATGTCACAGTCACTTTATTCTGAATTATTACCCCGTAAACCGCTTAACGATTCTTATACAAAAAAAACCGGCCAAGTGCGAGTCGGACTCGCGTACTGAGGGTTCCGTGCCAACTTTAACTGATTTAAGGAATTCACTTAACTACCACACACACTAAAATACCACAATATTTTGTTGACAGCAAATATAACTTTGTTTTTCATAGTGTTTGTATAAAGAACAAAGTTATGTTTGTGGTTATTGAAAATGAGCTATATCTCGAAAACTACTAGTTCGGTCTCGTTCAAACCAATTTTCGTTGAAAGTATTTATTATCTAGATTATGTATTTTTTTCAAAATTTACACTCGCTTAGTTTAGAAGTTAGAGGAGGACGCCTATTTTACCACTTTGGAAGCGTATATCGCTCAAACGTTAGACTTTAAAAGAAAATGGTTTTAGGAACCTTATTGCCATTTTAAAGGACCTATCTATAAATACCCCACACGCATAGGTTTAAGTAAAAAAAAAATTTCAGTTTTAGTTTCATATATGGGAGCCGGCCCTAAATATCATTTTTTTTTGTATAAGAATCTTAAAGCGGTTAACAGGATACACCTTCCTACCAAATTTGAACAGCGTGATGCTTATAGGTACAGAATAAAGTGGCTATGACATACGAACGGACAGACAGACAGACAGACTTGACGAAACCATAAGGGTTCCGTTTTTTGCCATTCGGCTACGGAACTCTAAAAATGACGATTGAGGGTGGCTCCCATTAATGGAACTAAAACAAAAAACAATCTTGCTCAAACAAGCGTCTATGTGTCTATGGATGGGTCTACTAAGATGACATCGAGTCCCCCCTTCTTACTTTTCAACAAAACAAGTGAAAATTTGGAAAAAATACTATGAAAAACAAATTTATTTTTGCTGTCGTCGAAATATTATGGAATATTGGCAAAGTGGAAGTGGCTACTAAGTGGAACCCCTTATTTAGCTAAAGTTGGCACGGAACCCTCAGTGCGCAAGTCTGACTCGCACTTGGCCGTTTTTTTTAAATATACAGGATGACTTTTTTATCAGTACCGAAATTTTGTGTAAAGACTCCACTGATGAACATACATAAACAACTTTTACTTTTCACCGCGCGCCAATTGAACTTTTGTATGGAACAGCTGATTTTTTTTTCTCGATTTTACTATTGCCCCCATAGTAAAAGTTGTTCATATTCATCAGTGGAGTCTTTACACAAAATTTCTGTACTGAAATTTCTGTATGTAGGAAACGAGCTAAGTGTAATATTACCATACAAATGTGAGAAACTAATCTCAAACATTCTCTAGTTATTTGATTTTTTTTTTTGTTATTTTCGCTAATCGTGTAAAAATAAAAATAGATTTAAGGAATGCTGGACAGAGCTTAATTAGTTTGACGGCAGCGTTTGACTAGTGTCAAGCATTGATAAATAAATACATAGACTTGTTAATGGTAGCGAAAGGTCAAATGCTAAGCATTGAAGCGCGCACTACTTCGACGTTTCATGTAATTGATAAATAAGCATAAAAAATCTAAGAAAAACTGGTCTGGCGAAGGCGATTAAAAATTACCCAGGAATGTGGGAATCCGCATCATTTGTTTCAACTATTATCATTTTTACCATTTTAGGTCATGAAGACGAAGTTTATTACATGCAATTACTTAGTTTCTTTTAACGGATTTTAGTTTCAACTGAATGACTGTAGTTATGAACGGTGTCTGTATGTGCCTCGTCAACATGTAGCACAAGAATCAATCTTACCTTACTTACTATACTTTATCTTCCTTTAATTTCGTCAAAAATGCAGTTATCAGATCTAGTGTAGCCAAATTTCCCCAATCTTACAGACGTTTTCCGATTTTTCCTATATTTTTATTTTCGTTCACATTCTGTAAAAACTTTTAAAATTATTATTTTAAATACCGTAGTGCTACACTTTCAATTTTCAATGGTTTATGAAGACGTCTCTTCCTTTAAACATAAGCATAGGCTTAAAACACTCCCGAGATACTTAAAAATGGCTAATGGCTTAACTCTAGCTAGTATTATTTGACTATCTAAAACACTGGAACTTTCCTTTCCTCGACAGCTATTTGGAAAATGTGGTACGTTGGCATAAGTTTTAGCTTCAAAGCTTAATCTGCAACAGATACTCCTGCGACCGCTTCCGCTCCCATGCGCGGGCGCAGCGGACCGGCGCATTCGACGCGAACAGCTGATTTACGCAAATAATCATCTGAGATGGTGCGACTATTGATCTATCTATCTATATCGACAACCATTTCCATAACAACATCTTTGCGTCTGTTCTGATCAAATTTTAGTGTATTTTTCACTTACCCTTTTGATATCATGAATATCTTCTGTTACTTGCGATATAAGTCGCTACAGGTGATACTACTAAGTACAGTTTTGAGCCAGGTTATCGGATTGATTGCTGGACCTTATTTTTTGAATGCTAATGTTTAACAAGCTGAAGAGTTTGTTAAGACGCGCTAATCTCAGGATTTAATGATTCGATTTGAAAGTATTTTAGAAAGCTCAATCAATAATATTAATTCTATCGGTATAGGACTAACAGTAGTATTGAAATCATACCAGTTATTCATATAGCCGAAAGCCAAAAAACGGAACCCTTATATCAAGTCTATCAGTCTGTCTGTCTATCCGTATGTCACAGACACTTTATTTTGAAACTATTTCCATAACACATTTGAATATTGGTGGGTAGTTGTATCTTGTTAACCGCTTTACCGCAATTCCCATACAAAAAATAAAAATTAATGACATATATGGGAACATGAAACTAAAAAAAGTAGCTCAAACCCATGCGTGAGGGGTGTTTATGGATAGGTCTTTTGAAATGACATGGAGGTTCCTAAAACCATTTTATCTCTAAGTCAAACATTAAGATAGACGCTTCCAAATGAACGCCCCTTTAACTTTTGAAATAAGCTAGTGAATATTCTGAAAAAAATGTGTAATGTAGTGCTTTACAAATACTTTCAATGACAATTGGTTTGAACGTAATCGACGTGGTAGTTTTTGAGATATGGCACTTTTCAACAACCGCAAATATATCTTTATCCTTCATACAAATACTATGCAAAGTCATGTTATATTTGCTGTCAACAAAATATTGTGGTATTTTGATTATGGGCTGATTTTTCAATAGTCAGATAAGAAATATTCGTCGAACAAAATACTGTATTTTGTCAAAATATGGCTAATTTGAAAACCTCACCTGGTTGTCATGCCACCAATCATAGGTACCTGTAATTTTTTTAAATATATTACTTTATAATTTATCAGTCTGATAAGTTTTATCAGACCATTGAAAAATAAAATCGGCCCTAAGTGGAAGTGAGTGGACACCTAATTTAGTTAAAGTTGGCAACTTCGTGCGCGAGTCCGACTCGCACTTGGCCGGTTTTTAATGTCGGTAATGGGGTAACTCATCACGTCATGCTTCGCCAGGATCTGTCTGTCCATCTTTGCGTCAGTCAGGCCGGAAGTTGACTTTATGATTTAAAGTTTGCGTGTGCGTTTGTTGGTTTATTAAATTACCTGCAGAAGATTTACTTGAGTAAATGGTTTATGAGGCTTTCATGAGCAGAATGCCTAATTAATATTTATTACGAGTTAGCGTTTCACGTGGTTTCTATAAAACTGAATGATGGTTATAGCCAGAATACATGGGCACATGAAAGCACACACAAAGCTATTATGGAAAAAAATAATATTTTAAATCAGACCTGCGTTTAAAAAAAAACTGTAGTTCCTAATTGGATGCCGAATTTTTCCGATAAATTATGACTTTTTGCGATTAAAGATTCTATTGTTGGTTTTGCCTTAACGTCCAGATGAGTTAAGGTTGACATACAAGTTTTCGCTGAATAAATGCCGATCTGCACTCAACTGTGCCGTGTCGCGGCAGTAACGTTTCCATCCATGTCAGTAACAAAATATATTGTAGCATACATTTTGTACGACGCAATCGACACTCATCCGTCACAGTGACGTTCAGTGATCACTGTCACTGACGAGTGCGGATAGCGTCCTACAAGATGTATAATACAATATAATTTTTCACTGATACTGATGGATACGTTACTGATCGGCACTGTTGTGTGCGTAAAGGCCTAAACTGTTCGCATGAAAAAATAGCAAGCAAAGTCGCGGCCAAAGCAAACCATACAGATCCCATAACATCTGTAAATTATGGACAACAGCTCAATAAGAATGATCGTTGCACATTGTTCGCCGATTGCTTTATCGACGTAAGATACTGATTCTTCGCAATGCGGAAGAGATTACTCATTTGTCAATATGATGCATTTGAACTGCTGGTTGTTGGTCCGATAAATTGCTCAGTGTATTATTGTTTAGTACCTATCGGTACAGTCAGCATCGATGATTATCTACTTGTAGAATCTACCATCGACCTCAAATTTAAACGTTTTTAGGGTTCCGTAGCTGAATATTTGAGCCGAAAGCCAAAAAAACTGAACCCTTATAGTTTCGTCAGGTCTGTCTGTCTGTCTGTCACAGCCACTTTATTCTGAAACTAATAGCATAACACAGATAAAATTTGGTAGGTAAGTGTATCTTGTTAACCGTTCTGTGTCTATGGATAGATATATCTCTTGAAATGACATGAAGGTTCCTTAATCAGTTTTTTCGTAGCCTAACATTTGAGAGATACAGGCTTCGAAGTTGTAAATTTCCCCCCCACC
This sequence comes from Pyrausta purpuralis, assembly GCA_963924145.1. Taxonomy (NCBI): domain Eukaryota; kingdom Metazoa; phylum Arthropoda; class Insecta; order Lepidoptera; family Crambidae; genus Pyrausta; species Pyrausta purpuralis. The sequence goes on from OZ001649.1 coordinate 27,575,460, forward strand.
CTCCCATCTCTAAGTTTTAATCGAAGCAAATGAAAATGTTTGAAAAAAAACACGATTAAGTGGTTTACAAATCCTTTCAACGCAAGTTGGTTTGGATGCGATCGTACAAGTAGTTTTTTTTAGATATAGTACATTTTCTACATCCTCTTATATATCCATCCAGCTTATATAACTTTGTCGTGTATAGTATAATAAATACTATGAGACACAAAGTTATATTTGCTCTCAACGAAATATTATGGTATTTTGGCTAAGTGGAACCCTAATTTTGTTAAAGTTGGCACGGAACCCTCAGTACGCGAGTCCGACTCCCACTAGGCCGATTTTATAGAGTGCGCTTGTATTTTGACGTGACTTGCTATTTGCCTGCAAAATACTATAACAATAATGGTGTTATGAACTATTACGACCAAAAATATTACTAAATCTTCGAAGGAGTCACAATATCTTTGGACTAAAGGCTTGTAATTGTGAGAAGGTGAATCGTGTCACACAGACTGAGCGTTCATACTTCTTTTAATTGCTAAGTCAGCTTGATCTACCTATTTTTTGCATTGCACATGGAAAACATACAATGCTTACATTAACAAGCTTGATGATCATCGCCGATCGTCTTTAGACTGCAACAAACAAATTATATTATTCATGACCTGTCAATCATGACATGCGTCGACGCAGCGACGCGTTTATTCTTCCGTGACGCTACGTATTACTATTCAAATCAGCTGTTTTTCTTGCATTCGCGTGAGAGCGTACACCCATCCAAAGAAACAATTTTACTTATCATCCTTATCCGAATGGAATAAAGATCAATATATCAAAGTCAGTGTTGATGTGACTGGCTGTATACATGCTTTTGCTAATCATAGGAGACTGATCAATCAATGTCGTTTGATGGACTGATTCTCGCGGAAAACTTCGTTATACTATCGTGTTGGTGTTATTGTGTAATTTCAAATTGACTTCCTAGATAATAAAAAGTTCATTTTACGGGTTTCGGAGCTAGTTGTTTATAATAAAAAACGAGTTAAAATCTTTTAGAGATAAAGTTAAAGAGCTATGGAAAGGAGCGTATTGGCTATTAAAAGGATTGATAAGATCCGGAATACCACAATACGCTCCAGAACTGGCATAGCAGATGTAGGAGAACAAACAGCAAAGCTTAAATAGGGCAGGACATGTGTGTTTAATGCACCCGGATAGATGGGCCCAAATCTTCACGGGATGGATACCACCAGACGGTTATTGACGAAGGGGTAGACCTAAAAAGAGGTGCTGTGACGATCTGACTAGCTTTGCAAGGGATAAGGAATTGTTGGCCGCTGACAGAGACTTATAGAAAAAAATGGGGGAGACCTTTGCCCAGCTGTGGGATGATGTAGGTTAGATTTTAAAACCTTTTAGACCAATCTTTTAAACCACTAGCGGTACGCAGAAGAAATGTGGACCGAAATTGTTAGGTGCGTATTGATGGAATCTCTACGTTATACGAGTTTTAGAAAGTGAAATATTATTACCTAGTTTTAAATGTCACAATGTCAATGTCAAAATCACATTTGGTAGGTCCGTTTTTGAAGAGAAGATAGGGTGATAAAATCATTCGGTAAAATAGAGATAGTAAGGCATCGTTCAAGTCAGGCGTGTTATTAAAACAGGACGTTAAAACATGACTATTTTTAAACTAGTTATTTTTGTGCGTGTCGGAAATTAGCGACAATAAATAAAATAGTTAAAAACCCCTTACTGTCCACACAATCATAATCGGATATCGTTTGTATATCGATGGTAAGGTAATGCATGAATAATCGTGTCCCCACGTCGGTAGGGTTGTCACTCATAAACTCAAAACTGAACCACAAACATTAAAAATGTGTAATCGGAAGGAATCATCACGCGCAAAGACTTATCGTGTGATTCCTTCGTAGTTAAATTACCCAGTTTAAAATCAAGATCCGATAGAGTTTCAATGAGGTTGATGAAGGATCATTGAATAGAATTTACGCTTACTACGTCACAACATGAAGTATACTTATGTGGATGAAAACTCTACCGTACCTAATGGCTGGTATGTTAAACAAGAGAACACCAGATAGAAGAACGTCTTATGACTATCTCACATTAATTTGAAGTTTAATAACCTATTTCTTAAGCGAATAATGGTATGAGAGGAAGTATAAAGTCGTATAAAATTATAAAAAAATCTCAAACGAACATATGGGTATGGCTTATGATGCAAACAATACTAGAATATCGTGTAACTTAGAGTCAACGACGTTTTATGTAAGCGTTTGCCACCTTCCTAGGACACTGATGATGTTTTTCACAAACGTCTCTTGCCCCAGCCCTGCCTGCGCATACGCATCGCCTCGTGTGGTCCGGACAGGTGCATCGAAAGGTCACCGTCATCGGCACGTTTGATGTCTTGGCTACAACGCCCCCCGCCCCCGCGACGTGCATTTACTGGGTCTAATTAAAAATAGGGTTCAAAGTTGCTAATTGTTTGAGGTAGATCGATCTGTTACACCTGGGCTATGCCTGGAGATGGGCTGAGCAATCATATCAATAGCTGTCTATGCACTTTGCACCCAAGCCAGTCCGTTTCCCGGCACCCCTCGGGTATTCTATCGCCAGCCGTGTTTGAGCGCGGTCGCTCCCGGGTCCCGTTCAATTTCGTGTATTTTCATTTTATTTTTGAATAAATTACTTTTTTAAAACAGCTTATTCTTGGGACCTTATAACAGATCGACATTCAAAACTAGGTGAAATTTCCAAAAGGGTTAATTGGCGTTATGAAACAATAAGTGAGCAGCACAGTACCCAGAAAGCCTGTTTTTAAAAAGTAAGATATTGATTATTAAATGGACATAATATTATAATGGCCCACTGCACGAATGACATTAAATTTTCATAACTGGATGAAACAACTATCATAATCAATACAAAAACTAAAAATTAGAAAAGTAAGAGAAAAATCAGCACAGAATCTTACTGCTGGCCACAAAAAAACACCTAACTTTTCTGATAATTAATTGAACAGGTAACATAATTTATTCTTCGATGAGTATTTATTTACAGTCTCCTCCACGCACCCATTTGCAAGGTATATTTCACATTACAACCTAATAATAATTATTATAGTTGTACAAATTTAAATATGAAAGGATGGCGATAACTGTCGAAGTCATGGTGGAGTAGTTAAAATACGGCCACACGCAGTTTCTGTGTAAAAGCTTCCACACTGCCGCTTTTGGAGCTTTATTGATAACGATAAGCTCGCACTTTCACTTGATCTTTAAAGCTATATCTGGCAAACGATAAGCATAGAAGCATCTTGGTGAATCCAGTTATTATGAACCATAAGCATAAATTAATGAAATGATAGAATGAAAACACAAGTTCACTGACTATTTTGAGCATAACATTGTTTGTTTGCTGCATTTAGTTTCTTCGATACCTATAGATACTTTGTAGCTTAGACTTACCTTAACTTAAGTAATCTTAATACTATTTCAGGTTCATTTTAAAGCCTGGATTTCTCAGAATGTAAAGACACTTTTAATGTAACCTTTAGATTAGATTTAGATTCTTATAAAACATATTTCCAAAAACTTTTTGTTAGAATAAAGATAAGTTCGTTATAGAATTTGAAGATTTTGATGTTACAAACATTACATGCCTGTGTTATATTCAACGAAGCGAATACATCAATATGCAGTTTATTTTAAGTTTATTGCTTCTATGATTTTATCATAACCCAAGTATCAGATATCGATCGGCACTAATTAATGATTAAATAATTGTTAAATTTAATTCCATAAGCGATTGAATATTTCGATAGTAGTCTTCATTATTTTCATTAATAATTCATTATAGTGTTTCTTCGTTAGCAAGCCATAATTCAACACATTAATTTACATCGATGGTGATTATACAAATATTTTTATTACGAAATTTGTAATTAATAGCAAACAAAATATTTTATTACTACCCTGTCATATCATAACTAATTGTGTGTGATTGATTAATAAAGACGGAGTTAATCTTCACGTGATTATTAACTAAATAAAGTAGCTGAACTGCGAATAATTATCAAATAGGATACAAAAGCAGGTTTAATTAAACAACTTTAAAACTTCATGCCCATCACAAAATATTGAACATGTGGCGGACGAAATGCTAAAAGCGTTCTCTACCAATGAACCATGGGCCTGTTCAGAGAAAATAAAGGCGGTTCAAATAAAATGGTGCTAAGCGGATTCTTGTCAAATCAAAAAGAGCCGACTAAAGAAAAATAACATATGAAGTAAAAAGTACCTCATAAGGTAAATAAGTTCCTGCAGGACTAAAAGCCTCTCATCAAGACCGCTCTCTTTAAATATGCAAAAAAGTGCTAACGAAAGTAGACCATTAATAGATATTTCAAGGAACACAAGAAATACCTAATAGTTTGAAGTCACAGATACATCTATAAAAGACGACATAGTTTCATGTAAGGTCAATCTTGCCACTGTATTCAGACCATGAGACTCCAGCATAATATCCAAGTGGTACGTAAGCAGTGGTGATATTTGATGTGCCATAGTATGCGGCGCGCGAGGGGAATAGGCAACAGATCAAATCCTGGAGGCATTCGGTCGTGAATCTTGAGTTGGTTAGAATTGTATTAGTAAAGTAAAGCTAGCCTGTAACGTCACACTGCTGGGCAGAGGCCTTACCTCAACTTTTAGTTAGTTCGAGCCATACTCCACCACGCGGGATCAGTGCGGATTGGTGGCGGGATGTTTGCAAGTGACTATTCCTGCTGTCAGATGTTATCAAACCGCCCACAAGGCCTCTGACCTAACTAAAAGCTTAACGACTAATACCAACCGATATTAGCCGGGATCAACTGCTTAACGTCAACCTTCCAAAGCACGGAGATGCCGTGATATACGTCACTTATATGGTCGGAATGGTCACCCATCCAAACATGACCGCGCTGTCGGTTGCTTCACTTCAGTAGCACTACCAAAGCGCTGTTACCACGCGCTTCGAGCTCCTCGAAAGTTGTATTAGTAAAATGCTATTATTATTTATTGTGAATGTCACAATATACTTGTAATAAGTTTAAATGATGTGAGCCGATTGATTAGTAACACTAAAATGATTACCAAGTTATGGGTAATTCTTTATAATAAAAATAACAACTCGACCCGGCTTTATCGAGATGAGATTCTACATTCTAAGAAACTCTTGATTAAACACATACTTTTCCTCTCCGAATCAATAAAACTAAAAACTCTCGAACATTCCAATCGAGCCGCTGTGCATCAGACGACAAAACATGAATACTAAGTTTGACCTTAACAATAAATTGAGATGAATGTCACCTCGTAGATGATTTAGCGACATGGTCCATCCCGCGGACGCATTTGCATAAATTAAATATCAATTAAAATGTCACTGGATAAATAAACTGTGATTAGAATCGTTGTGGCTAGTTTTGGATGTTGCTAACCTGGTCATGGATGTTTAGCTGCAGATTAAAATAATACAATGTTATTGAGACATCTCTCATCCAGTCTTTAAGGTAATTATGAATAACTTGATTCAAAGAACACAAACACTATTACTGTAGAACAAAAAATGTGCTCTGATGAGCTTAATGATCGAAGTGATGGCACCGACTCCTAAAATGGATTCCTTTCCTTTCAATGGTCAAGATGTTATTTTAGACTTTTAGTGCATTTGAGGGTTTCCCTCGATTAAATCAAGATCCTATCATCAGATCCCGATTTGGAAACAATGGGACAAACTAGAAGCTCGTATATCCCCTAAGTAGTCAAAAAAGAATTTTAATAGGTCGACAAATGACTGAGATATGAGGTAACATAGATACAAAAAATAGTCTAATTGATAACCTCCTTCTTCTTTGAAGTCGGTTAAAAACCTAAACTAATTTATGTTTATTAGTCCTTAGCTTCTTAATATTTATTTGTGTAATATAAGTATGTACGTTTATGTTACTGCATCGTAAAATTATAATATTTTTGTACCTCTTTCGGATAATGTTAATGTTCCGCCACTGACTGATCTGCATTCCTAAACGGAAAATAAGTCCGCTAATAGAACGGACAAAACAGCACGTCAAGGTAAACACTGCGGTATCTTATGCAGTTGTAATAAGGGTTAGTTTGCAACAAAAGTGGGTAGCCTGATGTGCTGGCGACTGTACAACAAAGTGCAATAAAGTTTAAATAAATCAATAATTTCAGTCTAGTAAGCAACGTGATAGAAACCAATCTAAGTTACACAGCATTGGGAACTCAAACAAAACATCAGCGAATTCTAATCATCAGATTATCCTTACCATACGTCGGTACTGGGCACAGCGAGCGGAATAAATTAAAATTATTAATCAAATGATTAGGTGTACCGGCGCACGCGCAACTCGAATCGATCAGGGGAACACCAGCCATTACTTACTGCCAGCTTTCGCGTATAGCGTACCGAGATGAGTTTGTACATTTTGGATGAGTAAGTAAAGGTATTTTGCCTTGCCCGGTGAACGTCTTTTCCTTCAAGTGATAAGTGGTCGGCGAGTGGTTGCCAATAGCCAGTAATAAACGAACTAGCGGCATACATTGTTTTATTACGTACCTCGCTCTTCTTGCTTAGAGTGTCTAGGCCTACTAAAGGTTCCAGACTTCTCATGTGATCTGCAGATAAGTAAAATGTCAAGACCAAAAACATTTGAAATCAATTTATTGTTTATTTAATACATGAGTTGATGGCAAAAGAACATAACCGGCATTTATTTGTCCTCAGATATTTTGAACGGTAGTTTGAAAGGATATTTTCCAAGAAGTCAAAAGTTCTTTACGAAATGATATCACGTTTATTCTGAAGCTAATTCGAGTTATTTAATTATGTAAGAGATGGCACAGCATAATCTAACTAAATGCAAATTGAAAATAGTTTTATATTCTATAGAAATTACTCGTCCCAAGTTACGTATAATAATATTTCTCTGACCTTAGTTGGATTTAACGATTAAAAGTTTTTTTTTAAAAATGATGATGCCCCAACCACGAAATTTGTGTTGACTGTTGTTCCTTGTTTATGATCAAAGTCCGTAACTTGTGGTCAGTAATTATATGGTTTAATTGGATAACGCTAGGAACAATTATAGGGAAGGATCGAAGAGCAGCAGACACAAGCCTCCTTGAGATCATTTATGTGCCGTTTAGTTCAGCGATTTAGGACCGCTAATAGGAGCCAACGGAAAGCCGCGGTTAAGCGTCCAGTATTAAATGAGTTGTGTCTGATATGCCTTAGAACCCACTCTGAACACTGATAGACCGAAAGTCCTTAAGAAAATATAAAGTATTTTCCTTTTAGGCACTATGTGGCTGTTGAAAAACAAAAACATTTCAATATGCAAAAAGATAAAGACAGTATCTTGAATGATATTTGCGCAAATATCCAAACTAGACCCCGCTATGCCAGATCTAACTCTTCTTCTTTTTGATTATACTAATACATACTAGAGAGATGGTAGTTTATTTACAAAACTATTTAAAGAGATATGAATAACATCATGGTCCATCTCGCCCACAGACGCTGAAAAGTGGACGTCAGGTTTAAATTAAATTATTGCTTTTTATAAAGCAATTCATACTTATTCAAACATGTAAATTATTATTGTCAAATGTACCTCTACATAGCGTGTCCGTAAAATTCACTATACTTTGACGCATGCGTGACTCCACACAGGATGTCCTTTTACTTTGACACTGTCAAATGACGAGCATTTGCCAATGTCCTGCGAGTAAGACGTCAAAAGCTTTGTCAAGATAATCTTTGTAGACTGACTCGTGTTAAATTGCTTAACATAACTTTTATGGTTGATATATCACAGATCATTCTTCTTCACAATTTTAAGACCTCAGTGTCGCACACCTGTCCAATAATTATTTGCATGAGTAAGCTGAATCATCATCAGAAAACGCTTAATCCTTTCAGTCTAATATTGATATGATAAATGTTCAGTATGAGTACTTAGCGGAACAGACAGGCAAATATCGCCAAAAATTGTCACGATCTTGGGGCTAATAACACTTCTACTAGGCATACCTTAAGTAGTCAATATATAAATAATATTAATATAATTTTAAAAAATCTCTCCGCACCTATCCGCACATATATTAACCTTGGCTCTCTTCAGAATTAACAAGAATGTTCTTGAATTTGTGTTTTTTGGATGTCGTCAATATCATCACCCTAATTGTTAATAGTTTATGAATTATTTTCCTTATGTATACTATTATTATGTATGTTTATGTTAGTGCATTTTACTCATTTTTTTTGTACCTCTGTTCTCACTTATTAGTAATACTCCGCCACACTGATAAAACTCTCTGTATTACCAGGTGGTTGACTGGTTGAGAATGCCATTAAGCATTAAGTCCGTCAATTTTACAACTTACTGTGCAATAAAGTTTAAATAAAAATAAAGTAGTCAATGAACGTTTTCGGGTAACACTCTAGGTACTGTATAAAAAGTCAGAATCCTTCGTCATACATTGCAAGTGGGTATCCAACAACTTGAAGAGGCCATGGTCAGGCCGTGTTTAAAGCTGTAATTTTATACCTCAGCTCCCAAGTATCTAATACTTGCGGGTAGTACGATAAAGTCCGAGCGGACTAGTTCGCTGCGATAGCTCACGGTCTGTACCTGCCACCGCGCGTCGGGAGCGGAGCTGCTGTCTGCGCCTGCGCATGACGCGTGTGCATTGTAACACGACAAATTTTACACTTCCCTACCGTCAAATCTCTTTGTTTATCACTTTTTTGATATTGTGAGGACCTGAATCACAGAGAAAGAGAAGAAAGAGAAATATTTGATTCATTCCTTAAAATTCATTTTGCCAACAACTTGAGGAAGTGGGCGGTTGCAATGGTCATTTATCGCTCGATCGGTCATTTGCTATCGCGATTCTATTTACGATTCTCGTAAGAACTTAAGTAGGCGATAACTGAAGGCAGTAGAGTGTTATTTTATTTATTTGTCACATGTGTTAACAGACAATTCAAACCTATAATAATGTATCTAATGGGTATGTGGCCCAATTATAAAGGTGTTCATGGCTATATGAGCTTGCTTTTAGGGGTTGATTGAATTAGTACAGACGGCGTGGGACGTCCACCGCCAAGATGAATAGACGACCTTGAGAAGATCGCTGGATCAAACTGGATACAGACCACTTGATGCATATATATTTTTTAGTTTATAAACCCCAAAACAGGTTATCCCACGGTAAAGAAGTGTTTAAGTTTTCGTGTCGTGCCCAACATTGGGAACCCGGCCAAACAATGTCCACGGTATCAGATGACGAGGGGATCTTGTTTATGCGCCCGCGCCCGGCACTTACGCGCCGACAGCATCGAGACTTATGCGCGTGCGCACCCTTAGACGGTACCATTAGCGAGATTACGTAACTCGTGATGACGATGTAATTGCCATTCGTAAGTAGCTTGGGCTGTTGCATCTGACGAGATTGCGCTTGTGGTAGATGTGTTGACATCACGGCAGCTAACAAAGGTTTGTTGACTGCTATCGTCTACCAGACAGCGGCTAAGCATCAATGTGTCATTGGCATGCCATCAACACCCCATTGGTATTCCTTAGCCACGCCGTTGAAGAGTGCTTAGCTAAAGCTGTTTTCGGGAAATGCTGCTTAAGTGCCAGAACAGCATGGCGGCTGCTAATAATAACCATTTATCAGACAATTCTAGCAGGAATCCAGGTCGAAACTTCCTATCACTGTAATAACGTTAATAGTAATATGATTGCTAGTAGACGTAGGCTAGCGTATCACTCCTATGTTGTTAGCACTTGTTCGCACAAGCGATTTGCTGAAACATTTTTAATAAGTGCAGCAAGGGAATGGAATTCGCTGCCTACTCAAGTTTTCCCAAAGGAATATGACCTAAGCCTATTTTAGATAAGAGTGAACAGGCTACTTAGCAGATATGCACTACCCTAGACCTCATCCACACCTGACAATCGAGGTCAAATATAGGCTTAGCTAAGAATAAAGAAAATGGTATAATTATAGAGAAAGTATAAATGCTAGTCAGAAATCTTGTTACCGAATAGCCACTGTTTTAACTAGAGAGCAACGGCTCTGATAATTGATAGATACTGTTTACATTGCAGAAACAAAGGCTTTCAAAGTAGTGAATAAATAAAGCATGATAAAATACGGAGTACGACGCATAAATGAGATAATTCTGTTTTTTTTTTATATATTCTAGTTTATATCAGAACAACTAAAGTTTGCTTGCATTTAAGTTATTCGTGTAATATAAAAGAGAACGTAATAAAATATCTAATGTAGACATTAGTTAATTAATTATTTGAAAAATTATAGAAAAGTCTTTAATACTTTCAAGTAATATCAATCTAAAATGTTACACCTGCACGCAGAGTGAATAAATTACAAAGAGTATGCTTTGACTTTCGGGTAAGAAAAATAGGAATAAGAATCATTTTTTATGAAAAATAATACATTTTACAAACAGATTTGTTTCTTCAACCTGCCGCAAATTCAAATGCATTACATTTACTCTGCAATCAGTTAGGCCAGCCAGACAATATCTCTATCAGCCGATCCCACTAACAAGTTGTATTATACCAATGCTAGTAATTCAGACCAGTAGTTACTATTACAGTATTTGTATAGCAGGTAGTAAAATAGCCGGAATGCGGACTGTGTCTGTGGGACAACAGTTTAATAGTTTAATTCAGCCATCAAGCAGGTTCGTTCTTAAAATCAGAGGCGGACAACTTGTGGCTACTCATTTGATCGACGAAATTCAAATTATGTTTACTGAAACTTAACTTTAAATGGGATTCATCAGAAAAAAACGTGAAAGTGTAGGGCAAGTAGTTTAACAGAGTTTTCTTATTTCATCATCGTCATCACTATCAGCCATAGGACGTCACTTTCTCATTTAAGTTACTAATTAAAAGGCTTTGTTGTGGAGAATCGCAAAACGTAGAAAAAGTAAACGTAAATATTAAAATCTTCCATTTTGTGCTATTTTCCAGGGGCCATTATATACATAAAAGGAATCTAGTATACGCTTACAGTTTTTTATCTTTAGGTAAGTGAATCTTTTATAAATCTGGACATTCCTTTTTACCGCAATAATTCATTTTAATTAGTACAAAATAAACACTAAATCCTCAGCTACATAGGTAAATAGTCGTTAAACACTAAGATATTTTTACATCAAATAAATAAAAATATTACACACTGATAAAAAGTAAGTAAGTTTTAAAAGTATAATAAAAATATAGTTTACATTAATCGACTAGCAAAGAAATACGGACTTTAGTCACATTTATATTCACCGTACCTACGATTAGAAAGTCAACATGGACACTAACAACATACCCCATAACGGTATTAGCTCGAGTTTTGGTAAAGCTAGAATCTGACTAGTACTAACAGTTACCCACCCCTGAACAACAAACTAAGCCTGCACCTAGTTGCAAAACCTAAGTCCCGTGTAGTCACCGGTCACGCGAACCGGGCGGCGAGTATCTCTTTGGGATTCGATAATTAATATGCTAATACCAGCTGGGCCCACCCGTCCGACGTGAGACGCATACAGGGCTATTGGCCATAGAGTAGACCGGGTGCAGATGAGCCATTTAGGTGATAGATGATAAAGAGAGACTGGTTTTATTTTCGGATGATAAAGGGGTATGTTCTCAGTAGATTATGAAAGATAATTGGAATAGCTGTGGTCTTTTTTATAGTGTCTTGTAAATGAATTGTCTTAAGTATCCATGGATGAAATTTTACACTTAATTCTTATACCGAAAAGTTACGTTTTTAAACTTACAAACAATCTATAATGTAATGGCCTTCAGCACCGAAATACTTACGCCGGATAAATCTATCTAAATTGGGCAATTATCCTCTTATACGGTTTTTACTTTTAAGATAGAATTAAGTAATGAAAATCTGTCAAAAACACACCTTCAAATTAAGACACACAAACAACTGGATTTAAAGAGTTATAGTTGTATTAATTGCGTATTAGTATAGATTCTATAGTGCCCCTAGCCGATTTGAACTAAGGTGGCCAGTCGCAACGATCAATCAACTGCGCAGGTCATATTATAGTGCACAAGTGTGTGCCCAAACACATGACTCTCTAGTCCTTTCACCCTCGTTGCCCGATGGGACAGCAATCTGACACAACCGGAGAGAGATAAGGCGAAGGACCAAGGTCTTTACGCGCTTTACGGGGCAGAAGCACCGCCATCTTCCAAACTCCGGGCTACCCTGAGAATTTCAGAATAGAAAAATCCTAGTACAAATTTTTAGCCCGACTCGGACATCGCACGCGAGACCTCTGGCGCAGCCATCGCTTAAAAGTGCGCCACCAACGCAGTTATAGATACTAGCAGTGACACGAAAGGTCATTATTGTCAGTTTCCGCAGTCCGATGAAGTTATTTAAATCAAAAATAGCTAATATATTCCCGATAGTATAATTTGTCTGTCGCAGCGGGAGGCTTCAAACATTGAAAAATAATACCGCAGTTATTTAGCCATTCTCGTTTGAAACAGACGTCGCTTGACATTCGATGTTGGTTACAATAAAGCCCAAAGAATAGATATTGTTTGTCAGGTTGGAATGTAGATTTCATGATAATAACCATTTGGTAATTTCCATAATCTTTACCCTCAAGCTGTTTCCATTAAAATTTGCCCAATTTTTGAGTTTAGTAAAATTGACAGAAATCCCTTGATCTCATTTGATGCTTATAATAAGGTGATGTTTCGGTCAAATTAAATTAAAAAATATTGTTTAGGTAAACCTCTTTAAAGTTTTTGTAATAACGTAGGTATAATAGTGGCTTACTGTCTGCATCATTACTCTTTGACCCTGCGAAGTGCGTGCGCGCGCGCAATAAAAAGTCATGATTTACGCGCGACGTGGCCACGTGTGACTGACACTTGCGCTTACTATTGCTGTTGACAGCAAAAAGTAATCTATTCTTCTTTCTTATGGATTGATAAATATAACATGTTAATGTTAAGCTTCAAGTTCACATGAACCCATATTAACGATTACAGGTACTTCCACTTACTTCATTTCTAAGTAAGTATAGGTAAGAAGTCTTTTTGTAAAATAAATTTTGGACACCAATAATCACAAACATAGCTCTGATCCCGAAGAAGTAGCCAATGCACTTGTGGAAATCACATACACCGGTGGTACAACACCCAGACCCGAGACAATACAGAAAATCATAATTTCTTCTTTGACTCGACCTGGAATCGAACCCGGGACTTCAGCGGCGACGCCTTGAAAACTTAGTGCTTAGCCACTACACCACGGAGGTCGGCAAAGTCAATAAGATTGTATTTTTTAATCTTTGGGGGGAGGGGGTTGAAGGGGGGTACCCCCTGATACCCTCCCCTCTATAAGCAAGGTTTTGATTTCTGGGATATTCATGATTGAAGTTTGAGGTTATGACTGGACTAAAAGTGTTAAAATTTAGTTTTGGATCATCAAATCAAGGGGTGGAGGGAGAGGGGGTGGAGTAGAAGGTGTAGTAAAGAGGGGGGAATTGCGTATTCCCTACAAAATTGCCTATTTTCAGGGGTTTTGAAGAGATTACTGGTGTCTGTTAAAAAAAAAATAACCACGAAATTCGAGGCGCACGCTCCGCTGCGCTTCGCGCTCGCCTTGAATTTCTAACCTATCACGTGGCCTTCAGGACTTTGGCAAAGGTGTACAATTGCCTATTTTCAAGGGTTTAAAGAGATAATTGTTTTCTGTTAATAAAAAATACCCACGAAATTAGAAATTGAATTTCTAACCTATCTTGTGGCCTACAGGACATGATGTTTACATTGACTGTATAGAATCAACATTCACGTAACGAAACACAACCGACAGATCGTAGTTTTATAAGGTTGGTAGTCAATCATAATATTGACGTAAAATCATCATAAATTTTGTTTTAATTTTGCGATTTTCAAAAATTTATTTCTCGAAAACTACTAGGTTGTTATAAAAAATGACTTCACCGAAAAACTTCTTGCATCATGTAGTTTCTGACAAAAAAATATGAAATGCAAGATCAGCGTCCTTTATAGTACAGTATATCCTTAATTCGAGAGTGAAATGGGTGCTTTCGTCCGAGTTAAACATAATATTTTTCATTTCGACTGTGAGGAAAAATAAATAAATTTTAATAAATAGATTGTGACGCGATGATGAGATATTATGTTGTTTGGCGAGAGATGAAAACTCAAGTTTTTACATCACATTTCAGTTTGTTTACTGTCGTTATACCTAAAACACACGATTAGAAGGACACTTACGGCACGGAAGACAACAGAGTATATAAAAAGCGGACTATATCAAATATTTAAAATCATTGTTTAATGATTGTTCAATGTTTTTTTTCTCACAGATAATCAAAATAGTAGAAGAACGCAACCTTAACCTTGTCACCAAAACTACCACAGGTTATGTTAGATTCCAGGTTCAATTTTGCCTCATGAGATAGTGCTATGAGTGACAGATAAAGGTGGGAGTGAGTAAGAAGATAAGGGACAACAAATTCGCGGCAAGTCGCCTCCGGCCACTTAATAATCTGTGCAATAATTGTCAAAGACAACAAAATGTGACAATTTTAAATGAAAAAAAAAAGTGTCGCTATGTATGGCGGGCAACCGAATATTATATTTGTAGATTTTAAATTGTTAAAAAATAGACCAATTTATTAATTTTATAATCAGTGACTATAATAAACACGCTTTTAATGTTTAGCTAGTCTTAAAAATATGGAATGCTTTTTTATTTTAATAATATGATGTGACTCTATTATCTTGAACTCCGTGTCTGATCGTAGCAATTAAAACTAAATGACTTTCCACCATAGGGATGGAAAAGCTATTTTCCACCTGTGTATATTCACATGAAATTTCAATTTTCCGAACAGAATAAATAAAATATTTTTTTTTACGTCCGCTGCGTTACGTTTTACGTTTGGGGCTATACATCACGTATCCACGGGAGGGGATGGAGAAAACACAAAACGCCCGTACGCAGTCGCGAGAATCCGCTAGACATTGATAATCTTTGGATCGTTTTTATTTTGTAAAAAATAATCTGTCTATCTTCACAGTGTCCTATGTTATGTGTTGATCAATATAAACTAACACCTGCAAGTCATTAAAACTACTTCAAAATTATTCGAAGCTTGTTTACGTCAACTTGGTGATATACTCGTTAACTGCCTCGGTGGCCCAGCGGTAGGAGGGTTGCACTTTAAAGCTACGGCTGCGTCAGAGGTTCCGGGCTCGATCCCCGGGTCAGGCCAAAAATTTGTACCTGGGTGTTTCAATCTAGACATTCTTAGGGCAGCCCGGAGTTTGGAAGTTAGCGGTGTTTCAACCCCATGCCTCGGAAAGAACGTAAAGCCGTTGGTCCTGCGCCTGATCTTACTCCGGTCGTGTCAGATAGCTGTCCCATCGGGCTTTGTGAGAGGAATAGAGATTGCACCTGTGTTTGCGCACACACTTGTGCACTATAATATGCACCGCGCAGTCGCTTAGTCATTGTGACTGGCCCCCGTAGTCGATCGGCTAGGGGGACTATTATTACTATTATACTCATTATTTAGGATTAGTCCGACTCTGATTAATTATTACTTTATAAGAACCGTACCGTGCCGTTACTAATTATTCCGTTTTTATTCACTACCTTGAGGTAAACACATTTGAGGAGGGTGACTAAGTACTTGCACTAAGACCCGATTACTTCAGTGAATCAACGACCTCCGGGGTCGAGTGGCTAGCACGCTGGTATCAAGCGTCGTCACCACGTGATGTTCCAAGTTCGATTCCCGGTCAGGTCAATGTAGAAAACGTTATTTTCTATATTTTCTCGGGTCTTCCGATTTCCATAACACAAGTGCTTTAGCTACTTAGCTTGCTTCGTCATAATCTTATTTAAAAGCTAGGCTCTTGTCAATGGGGCTTTTTCCATTCTTTACGCTCGTCCGCCATTCTCTTGACGTCTTTCTATTCAACATATAATTTTTTATACTTTTTAGATTTTTCACTTATCACAAAGTACCTAAGTTCGAATTTCCGACAGTTTAAAAAAAGATATAGCAACAGCTTGGTCACCCTATTTTCAGTCTGTAACCGTCTACCTTCATCCTTTTAATATTTACAGATCATTATAAAACACCTCATTAAATAGCTTGACCTTATTCAAAGCTTAATAATAATGAGACAGGCTTCCTGTTTTTCGCTGTTTCCTACCTTGTCTACTCCATAGTTCTGTCCCTTTCACACAACCAGCCCCAGCACATAGCGCCCTCTGGCGGCATCACCAGGCAGTGTTCGCGTTTTGAATATCGAAGCGAACTTCTTGACCCATTGGCGTTTTGTTTTTCGCAAATAGCGGTAGTGGTTAGACCACGTAATATAGTTTATATTCAACCGCCATTACTATTCCTACCGAACTAAAGTGAATAAGTAAAATAATATTTTAGTGAAATTTTCTAACGTTTAAACGTTCGTACAAGTTAGATTTAATAATTGCACTCCGGTGCAGTGACTAGTGAGTGATATTACTTTCGAGTTCATCAAGCACAGAAGGTATTTATACGATTTATTTTTTAATTAGTCGCTGTCCCGAAAATAGTATTTATGATCAAGTAATATGGGTGTGTTCTTATAAATTTTCCGTCGTAGGATGGACGGTTCTACTAACACTGCGCAAAAACTGCGAGACAATGAGATCCTCGACATGCCGGGTCCATCCAAGCCGCGGTCGAGATCAGCTTCATCGTCCAGCAGTTCCTCCAGCACGGACTCTTCTAGTTCGAGTTCGTCTGACGGCGGGTCAAAACGCAAGCGTAAACGCAGGCATCAAAAACATCGTAGTCGTAAGCGTAGCAAACGGGCTCGGCAGTCCGATTCTAAATTCGATCTCTTATTTAAAGAAGTGAGCGAACTGCGGCACCACTTAGAAAATAGGAATTCTCAATTCGATTTTGAGGATTGCATTTCTCTCGGGCATGAATCTTTAGAGCAATTTTTACCACAGACATCTCAAATTCCGGATCTTATGGAAAATACAAGTACCCTCAATTTTGTAGAAAATGAAAATGATTTTTTGTTCGACATTGAGACCAAACTAAAGGATCCCACTGTCCCGAAGGCCTCTGATTTTCATTTGTCTATTTTGAACAATGTTCAACATTTTAATAAAACTGAATGGTGTGAAGTGCGGTATGCGGATACACAAAAAAACTATTGTAGGTCGCCGGGATTTGTTGAGCTAGAAGTAAATGATGAAATTAAGGGTTACGATACATTGCGTAACTTAGCGCACACGGAAAAAGCATACGCTGCCATGTCTTTTTGCCTCATTAAACAAAGAGAGTGTTCTCAGAATGCAGTTAAAGACTTTATAAACTGGTTAAAATCCCCGGATAATTTAAATTTCGATTTAATTCAAGCAAAGATAACAGAATTGTTTCAAAAAGGTGACTTTACTAAAATATCATCTGACCTTTTACAATTAATTTGTGGTCACAGAGCGGCAATCATACAGATGCGCAGGGATGGTGTGACTAATCATATCAAAGACCCTTTAGTTAAAGCGGCAGTGCGAAAAATTCCTCCGTCACATGAGCATCTATTCAAGGCTGATCTTTTAACCGCTACATTAGAGAAGGCTGGCGGGGTGAAAAAAGTGTTTTTGCCGCTCCATAGGTCCAATGCTTCTGCCTCGCAGGCAACAGCTATGCCAAATAGGACCATGTCCCATCCCTCGCAGGGTTGGGTTGATCGTATTTTACCCTCGCAGGGTAATTTTATGAGTGGATCTGGTTTTACGCAACTCCAACCACACTACAATTATGGACCCTCGCAGGGTGAACAAATGCGTCCTCAGCAAGGACACACGGCTCCTCCGAATAATCGTAGAGGGACAGCCCATTTTAGGGGCTCCTTTCGCTCCCGTGCAGGACGACAAAACAGATCTAATGATCGTTTCCGGTCAAATCGAAGGTTTGCGGCTCCAGCCCCACACCCAAAGCCTGATATATCAAAACAAAATAGAAAATTCTGACTCGAGGAAACAAGACAAAGGTTTCAGGGCGGGGCAACTAACAAATTACATTGCTCAATGGGAGAAGCTGGGAGCTCCGAATTACATACTTCAAATATTAAAAGGCTACCGCATCCCATTTGCGCAAAAACCACCTCTCATGATGCCGAACCTAGACAAGAATGTCTTGAACATTATGCCCTCTGCAGCCATGACACAAATAATAGGGCAATTGATAAAAGAAGGAGTTTTGAATGTGGTGAAACAGATAACGCCAAGTTTTCTGTCCACAATGTTCCTAGTACGGAAGGACGCCCATTCTTATCGGCCCATCTTCAACCTAAAGGCTCTAAACCGTTATGTGAAAACAGAGCGTTTCAAACTCATAAATGTGAGTCGCGTACCAGACTTCCTGCAACCACAGGACTGGCTATGCAAGATCGATATTTCGCAAGCCTACTTTCACATAGCTATAACAAAAGCGCAAAGACGGTTTCTTCGATTAATTTACGAGCAGAACCTACTGGAAATAACATGCCTTCCATTCGGCCTGAGTTCGGCACCAAAAGTCTTTGCCTCGGTAACGAATTGGATTGCCCAAATTCTCAGAGAGCAGGGAATACGGATAATAGTGTTTATAGACGATTTTTTGCTAGCCCATCAAGATGCTGCCGTGTTAAAATGTCAAGTGAGCAAAGTCATGGAAATTCTGAAGTACCTTGGGTGGCAAATAAATGCCAAAAAGTGCCAGTTACTGCCCCAAAAGGAGATCATATATCTGGGTATTCATTGGAACCCGTGGTTAAACCACAAAAGTATTCCACGAGAGAAGCACCAAGGATGCGAAAACAAAATTGTTCAGATCCTTCAAAAAGGAACGGTCACCTTGCAAGAGCTTCAGAGTCTGATAGGCCTGTTCAATTTTATGAGTTTTGTTGTCCCAAAAGGCAGATTAAATTACCGTTACCTACAAGGTTTCCTAAACTCCATTCCCAAGACATCCATCAAAGAATCATATACCCTTCAAGAGAAATGCCTACAAAATCTAGAATGGTGGCTTCGAAACTACAAGATGGTATCCCCAATTCACTATCCAACACCGAGTCACTACCTGACAACAGACGCATCAGACGTAGCCTGGGGTGCCAAACTGAACAATTGTTCTCTATCGGGAATGTGGAATCACTTGGAAAAAGGCTTGCACAGCAATCAAAAAGAACTATTAGCAGTCCTAAAGGTCTTAGAAACGATCGGCCATACGATAGAAAGCTCCACAATGTTACTCCAGTGCGACAACAAGACAACAGTCGCTTATCTTCGGAATCAGGGCGGCACCAAATCACAGTTTTTAATGGAGCTAACATACAAGGTGTACGAGATTTTAGACCAGTATCAAATACATCTGATCCCGCATTACCTACCGGGAAGATTCAACGCCCACGCAGACTCTCTTTCCCGCCATCGGCAGACTGCAGAGTGACATCTTCTACCTCACTGCACAGAAAAGATATTTCGTCGATTCGGCACCCCGGTGATCGACTTGTTTGCCTCAAGAAAAGCCTGTGTAGTTGCCAATTATGTATCGCTCGATCTGACAGACGACCAAGCGATGTTTCACGACGCTTTTTCACAGACATGGAATTACCACTTAGCATGGGTTTTCCCCCCGCCTTACCTCATACCACGAGTTCTTGCTCACTTGAATCAGGCAAAAGGGTGTTACATTCTGGTTGTCCCCCGGTGGGAACGAGTTTTCTGGCGGGCAGATCTCAAGCAGAGAGTGATTGCGCCTCCGTTCATAATCCAGAATCTCAAGAACTGCCTCGTGGACACTGCAACCCAACTCCCTCCCCCCAAAGTAGAGGAGATGACTCTGGAGGTCTGGAAATGTGGGGCTGGGGTAAGAACTTAACAGATTGGAAGCCGGAGCAGGTTGAGCTATTGCAGTCGGCTTGGCGTGCATCTACGCGCAAAACGTATAAAGCTCCCTGGCGTCGATGGGTTACATGGGCGAACTCCAATGGTAGCAACCCAATGGCCCCTAATGCGTCAATTGTAGCGCGGTTTCTGGCTGATCTTTTCCTAGTTGAAAACTTATCCTATAATACGATATTATTACACAAGTCTGTAATATCTACGTTATGTGATGTGGAAGAATCTGGTAAAATAAGTAATCATCCTTTAATTAAGCACATACTAAAGTCTATTGCTCTCAAACAACCGGTAACTAGAAAATCACATGTATGGAACATTGATGATCTGATATCATATTTATCAAAGAGTAAAATTGATTGTAATAAAGTCTTTCAAACTTCCAGACACACTGCCATATTACTGTTACTTTGTTCAGGCAGAAGGATTCATGATTTAACATTGTTAAATATTGATCCAGACCATATGCTTCAATCAGAAAATAGTATTATTTTTTGGCCGTATTTCGGCTCCAAAACTGATACGTCTACCTATCAGCAGTCTGGCTGGAAGTTATTACGTAATTCTGCAAATAATAATTTAGACCCAATATATTGGTTATTGCGCACAAAGGAATTATTAAGTAGTAGAAGAAGTGAAGCAAAATGTAACAATTTATTTATTAGTTTAAAAGGTGCTTCTAAACCCGCTTCCCGGGCGCTTATAGCAGGATGGGTTAAATCTCTTCTTGTAGAAGCTGGTATAATAGCCTCACCTGGAAGCTGCAGATCGGCTGTTGCCTCCAAAAGTTGGTCTAATAATTTACCAATTGATGACATTCTCGCAAAGGGTAATTGGAGATCAGAGAGTACTTTTAAAAGATTTTATAGAAAGGAGGTTAGGCCAGCTGCTTCCAGCAGTAGTGTTATGAATTTATTTGAACCAGTATAAAATAGTTTTCGAAGTATTTGTACCGATTAATAACATTTTTTTTATGTAGTAGGTTAAATAAATAAGATGTTTGTTTTCATAGCTTAATTTTTGTGTTATAATATAATTGTTAATGTTTCTGTTGATTAATAGATAACCAGTTTTTGATACGTTAATCAAATAAAAACTTTTTCACACAACCATAACTTTGTTTATTGTTATTGAGCCATATAATTAGGTATCCTACTATATAATCATTAAAATATTTAAAATAAATAGATATCTCTTTCGCTTTCATCACAAGGCTGAACTTATATAGTTATACATAGTATATTCATCACATTGGCGTTTCTGCCACCACCAGGCGATAACAGACACGTCTCATTATTATTAAGCTTTGAATAAGGTCAAGCTATTTAATAGAAGCGTTTTACCTTACAATAAAACGCATATTAAATACTTACCTTATTCAAAGCTTAAAATTTTAAATCCTGCCTGCTGGTATAAAACTAATGAGCCAATGGGTCAAGAAGTTCGCTTCGATATTCAAAACGCGAACACTGCCTGGTGATGCCGCCAGAGGGCGCTATGTGCTGGGGCTGGTTGTGTGAAAGGGACAGAACTATGGAGTAGACAAGGTAGGAAACAGCGAAAAACAGGAAGCCTGTCTCATTATTATTAAGCTTTGAATAAGGTAAGTATTTAATATGCGTTTTATTGTAAGGTAAAACGCTTCTATTTGAGCTTATTTGGACTTGCGAGAATATATTTACGGGCGAAGATGCCATCGCTAATAGTTCGCGTAATGACGCCAGTCGATGCGCAGACGCAGCTGCCTATAAAACCGCACTTTTATTGCGATCCTGATAATGTTTTATTTAATTGCTATCAAAAACTTAATGTTTACATATCGTAGTGAAGCGTCAGGTAAGTTCAAAGTGCCTAACTCAAGCGAAATAAGCGCATTCTACAAATGGATATAAAAAGCTATCAGCTATCATTTTTTGAAAATACAATTGATTTACCTATGCATCTTTGAATGAGGCTAGACAAGACTTAAAACGAAGCGTCGCCAAAAAACATTTATAGGCAGACATTATAATTGAAGTAAAATCACAGAAGATATAATAGTCCTACGGTACCATGTCATTAAAAGTCATTTATTTATGCAAATTGGCCCATTGAGAACACTTTTACTCGTCTGAATATAAATCCTTCCATAGCCTTGGGACAATTGTGGGGTATTGCTGAGATGAAGCTGTGCAACAAACTCATTCAGTATTGTCAATGCCTCTTTTTAAAAGGTTTGCAATGTTTGTAGTGATCATGCAAGTCCGTACATTACTATTTTTTAATCATCTACTCGTCGTTAGGATTTTTCAAAACAGTTTTAAATTTATTAACCAGTAAGTTTACAATGCGTTCTAGTAGTTAATTGAAAAAATATATACATTTCCCCATGCATGTTTTAACAGTACGAATATGACCAATTCCATAATTAGCATCTGAATTACATTCGTTAAAAAAAGCAAAGGCTTACACAAAGTACATAAGAACTTTGTATCATTTTTGTCAATTATTTTACATGTCACAACAATACCTGTTTTAATTTATTACCGCGACATAAAATATTATAGGTATTAAATAGCTACTTAACTCCATGTCTTAAGGAGTAATAAAACTAATAAAATTGTAGGCGTAGTTTTAAGTGCATTATAAATAATATGCAGCGGTTGTGCAGTTGGATTTCATGGTGTTTTAACATGTAAACCTCGTTGATTGCACTTTGAGATGTGTTAGATAGAATGCACAGTATTTTATGCAGTTTAATCATGCATAAACCAACCAATACGCAGCTGGCAAGACGATAATTTTGTATAAGAAATAGATTTTATTTTGTTAAAGTCTTCTAGTGGACTCTACAGTTTTTGAAAACAATTTTCAAGATCAATGTTTTGAATTTTTATGTATATCGATACTCATATTAAAAAGCTGAAGAGCTTGCTTGTCTGATTGTTTGAACGCGCTAATGTCAGGAACTACTGGACCGATTTGAAAAATTCTAAAACATAACGCTGCGACGGGAGGGGAGGGAGCAAACTCGAAACGCGCAGCCGAAATCACGGGGGCCTGCTAGTTTGTTTAATAAAATAACTATTTTCCGTCTAAATTTGAGTGACTCAAAATATAAACTCAAGTTATCTTTTCTAAAATAACAAATATATAAAATAGTTTTTATAAAAAGAACTGCCGCCTAGCACATAATGATTAAAATTAATACTAATTTTAATTAATTCATTCAGTCCAGTTTGTAATTGATGGCTGATTAATTAATGTCGGAGAAAAATCGAAGGAGCCGTAGAAAGAAAGCCAATTAAACATTTAAAAGTCATTACCAGGTATCGAATAAAATTTATTTCTTATTCTCGATAATTGAAAAAGCTACCGCCCCTGATGCATTCGTAAATATGTGAACTAACTAATTTAATCCCTCAAGCGTATGTGAACGAGACACAATGCAAATTCTATTGTTATGCGGTTGCCTGCAACCGCTCGGGTGTTGAAGCATTAAGTGACCTTTACGTAAAAGCATTTAAATACAGTACCTTACTTATTCTAGATTAACAGATAACAATTTATAATTTTATTTTTATTTGTAGAAGTTTTTTGTCTTTTTACAAACTAAATAACATAAATTGCACTTGTAAAAAAAAACTGTGTCGGACAAGGAATCGAACAGTGTCTTATCCGGGCGCATACTATACTACAACTCAGCCACCGACATATTAGAAGGCTGTTGAATTTTGCAAGTGTTTTTTTTTAACGCATAGGCCTAATCAATGTTGTCAGATTACTTTCTTAACATGACGTACACTTCCTCAAGTAACAAGCGATTCTCCGCGGCTTCATGTGCGGAAATATCGGATTTATCTATACAAAGTTTATACGAATTTTCAACCCCTTTAATTCAATACATACGTGCTATATATTTTATTGTAGGATAATAGGTTTATTGCTACTTTGTTCCTTCTTTCTTTAGAAGCTTTTCACTGCACCCGTTGACATCTTTTTGCATGACCTAAAGGTTTGACTGGCAGAGAATGCTTTTAGCATTAAGGCCACCCTTTAAAAGACTTTATTGCACAAATTTAGTGTACTAAGTGTGGGCAATAAAGTTTTAAATAAATAATAAAAAAAATATTGTTATATATTTTTTTCTTTATTAAGGAAATCAAAAGACATACAATTGGATATGCATCATAATTATAACTCTTCTTATAAGAGACTCTACTCGGGAAAGTTAAAAATTGTTTATCTTCAGCCATTTTGTTGATAAATTTAAAAAAAACTGGCTGCATCACATAATGCTTACCACTCGATTGAAAAACGAAAACAAAACTGAAATTCTAAATTCGAAACCGAAACATTGGGCGCGCGTTATCGACAACCGTCAATTCGCGAGCTCCGCCCGTCACACTTGACAGGCGCGCCGTCAAAATCAGCTGACAACGCCCGTCAAACGCCGGCGTGTTCTAAATTTAAATAAAAGAGATTGACGTTGACGCGATATGGAACTGCCAGCGCTGTCACGCCGCTTTCAGCCGCGCGTCATACCGCTGGTTTATTTTCACGGATATTGTTTCATTCGGCTATTTCGTGTATTTTATTTATGCTCATCTGCTTTTAAACTATTTGCTGTTACGTAAGCGTATACCGAAAATCGTCAATATCTATCATGTCTCTATGAAGAATGTTTATAGACTTATATTGTATGCAAGTTTTCCTCAAAGTCGCATGCAAAGCTTTTATTTACTTCTGGTAATTAAAGGATTGTCTAGCTAGCTAGCTATCTTTGCAAAGCTACGCACACTTCATCAAAAGATCTATTAATTATAGATAGGTTAACTTTATTAAGGTTGTAATCTGTTTAGACTTATGATTACTCACCGATCACACAGAAAGACATTGGTTTTTAACTTGATCGAAACATGCTAAAACCCTTCTTTTCATCAATTCAGCTATGTCTTTTTTATCGGAAGGAACAACCAATAGGAACACTGAAGCATCTTGCAACGTAAATGTATACAAAACCTCTCTCCTTTTCATATTAAAAGGATTTTATTATTACAAGCCATCAGCGAGTTTAAATCAAAAATAGTAGCCGCTGACGTATCAGGCCGCAAATCAGGTGCCTTAATAAGGCTCGAAGAGGGGAAGGGGGAGGGGGCCTTAAGTGAACGCGAACAAAACGAAGGGACAGTGTTGATGTAGAGTTACTGCGCGCTGTGCTCTACTGGACTGACCTGCCTAAAAATGTGTAGAGTCGGATTCTCTTTTTTTCATATTATATATTTTTAAGTTCAGATTGTTATTTAAATATCTTTAAAAAAAACTAATAGGCGCCAAGAATTACACCAATTATTGGGATCCGTGGTAAGGAATTTTTTCTCGTGTTACGAAGTACCAGACAACGTTTATGACGGGGACGTCTAAAATACATATAACATTCATTACTTAGTTACGAGTGTTCGTGTTCATCACACAAACATTTACCCCTTCGGATTTGGATGGAGGGATTGAATCCGCGACCGCTGGTACAGTAGTCAAGCGCTCTAACTAATGCACCAAACATGTCGACATATCCACTGTCAGTTAGGCAATAAACGAAGAACGTAACAATCCGGTAAAAAATATTTAAAATTAATCATGGTCTGAAAACTCTTTAGATTATTTATTTATACCAATAGACTTAACGAATGCTAAATTAAATAAACCCTGAAGCCCATTGTAGAAGGTGGTTGATGAAAATTAATAACATCAAAATACGACCACGCAAAATGTTCTAACTGACTTCTACTTTACTTTCTTCTTCCAGAATAAATGATGCGAATGGTCATTGTTTTGAGCCATAAAAAGTCAAGTATGGATCTAGCTAAAAAAAGAAAACATGTTTCTAATGATAAATGAGTGTAGTCATGTCAGACTTATTACAGCCTTTTTAGTTATTTCTTGTCATTTTATCTAAATTAACGCTGAGACTTTTTTTTATAACGGGTTTGCTCTAGACTGCACTGCAAGTAATGAAGTCTTGCTTCTTAGTAAGTACTATTAGTACTTATAAAATAGTTATAAACTTTTGAATATCATATAGCGTCTCCACACCATCGCCTGTGCCATTATTTGAGACGGGATCGCGGGCGGCGATAGCGCGGCGGCAGACATTTTTTACCGCGTCTTTTTGCCGTGTTTCTGTTTCGTGTCCACTCCGCATACGTCGCATCGGATGGATCTAGGACGAGGTATCTCGAGGATGGGCAGCCCTTTAATTAGGGTTTGTTTGGGTGAGCTGAGAAGATAGAGATTTGGGTGATATTTGTCGCTACCACAGTCACCTCGGATCCCGATTCCCTACTTTTGCTTTCGTTACATTGTAACAAGTTGCAATAATAATGTATGATACTGTTCAATGCATTTGTATAGCGATGTGACTACCTGTGGCCCTATTTTTGAATCACTCGCATCAAGATGGCGTGTGATACTTACTGATTAATGTCCCATTTTCGAACGGAAATCAGTTTAGTTCCGCAAAGGAATGAACTCCATTTTGTGAGTACTCACGTCTATATTTTGCGTTGCGTTACGTTGATTTAAGTCGTTTTCGAACTGCTATCACGAGCTATGTTCAGGCGAGTGATTCAATAATACGGTGGACTCATTTAAAAAGTTTTATTTGTATTTTTAAATAAAAATTAACTACGAGTACCTTCTTACTTTCAAAGCATAAGCCTTCCTTAATCATCCATTTGAACAATAGAAGCTGAACTTTTTTATGCTTGAATTAAACCATTTAACCAACCAAACACAGGCTCATCTTGGCCGAGCCTCGTTCTTATTTGCAATTAGCCCTCGTCGGTGACAGAAAGGTCCTACTGTGTATATTTGTCATTAACAAACCTGAAGAGAGAGATCAGAAGCTCTATTTTTGGATCACTCGCGTCAATATGTCGAATGATTTTCCTTCGAAAATCAATTAAAAGTCAACGCAATTCACGCTAAATGTAAACACAAGTAGTTACAAAACTGTTTTTTTTTTACATTTCTGCCATATGGATTTCAAATGATTCCCATTTGAAAATCAAGCATTAATCAAAGAAAATCAGGTGTCAAGTGATTATAAATAGGGCCCCTGATCGCTCAGGCACAGAACGGTAGGCCTGCAGCGAAAACGAAATTCGCCAATACTTGAATCGTTTTTAGGGTTCCGTAGCCGTATGGCAAAAAACGGAACCCTTATAGTTTCGTCATGTCTGTCTGTCTGTCTGTCTGTCCGTCCGTATGTCACAGCCATTTTATTCTGTAACTATGAGCATCACACTGTTGAAATTTGGTAGGAGTATGTATCCTATTAACCGCTTTACGATTCTCATACAAAAAAATAAAAAATACGATATTTAAGGGGGGGCTCCCATACATGAAACTAAAACCAAAAAAAAATTCGTCAAACCTACCTATACGTGTGGGGTGTCTATAGATAGGTCTTTTAAAATGGCACCGCGGTTCTAAAACCATTTTCTTTTAAAGTCTAAAGATTCATAGTTAGACGCTTCCAAAGTGGTAAAATGGGCGTCCCCCCCCCCCCCCATCTAACTTCTAAACTAAGCGAGTGTAAATTTTGAAAAAAAAATATAATGTAGATCTTAACAAATACTTTTAACGAAAATTGGTTCGGACGGAATCGAACGAGAAGTTTTTGAGATATAGCACATTTTGCAACAACCGCAAATATAACTTTGTACTTCATACAAACAGTATGAAAAACAAAGTTATATTTGCTGTCCACAAAATATTGTGGATTTTACTAAGTGGAAGTAAGTGGACTCAGTTAGAGTTCAAATTCAGTTAAAGTTAGCACGGAACCCTCAGTACGCGAGTCCGACTCGCACTTGGGCGGTTTTTTTAGTAAGCCTTCTACGGTCGAATGTGCTGTGTCTCACCGCCGGACTGAGGGGTTAAGAAACAAAGTACACTTATGCAATTATAGCGGATGCCCGCGACTTCGTCCGCGTGTTTCAAGTTTGCTTTCACCCTTCCCGTCACTGTGTGATGTTTTATAGCCTTCCTCGATAAGTTCCAACACATAAATATTTTTTCATATCGGTCCAGTAGTTCTGAAATTAAAGCGTTTAAACAAATAAACAAACTCTTCAGCTTTATAATATTAGTATAGATATGTGTCCAAAGCAGTATTTATTCACACATGTGTCCAAACAGAGAAGTAAGCTAATCTCAGTCGAGATTTTGACTCGCGGGCAGGACATTATTATTTTTCCCTAAAATGTCGTTGTATGAACAGCTCAAGCTATAGCACTTGCTTGATTTGTGATGCTGGAATAGGAGAGACGCTTATGTTCGAATACGAAACTTTTAGAGTAGGAACTCTAGGTTTTCTATTACAGCTATTATAAACCCTTCACCCTTCAGGGCCCAACGGGGCTGTAGAACGGACGCTGCTATATTTTGGCGCTTTTTAACGCAGGTGGGAACATAATAACTATTTGTTTTAAAATATTATAGTCTCACATCACATTGTAATATTATGCCGGTTACGGAGAGGGTACACCAGCTAAATGTGGGTGTAACATCATTAATTTTACCAACTCAATAACTTTTTTTAAAAAAACCGCCTTCAAAACTAAAAAGTCTTAAATAAACTCTTGACCCTTTAAAGGAAAGAAATCCGTTTAAGGCGAACAATTTCTTTTTGGAGTCGGTGCTCTGATAGTTTGGAGTCGGTCAAAGTGATGCCATCACTTTCACCGACTCCAAAAACAAATTGTTCGCCTTAAATAGATTTCTTTTCAGTGATTACAAAAGGTCGTAAAAAATACTATACGTGCCTTTAAATTCCTCCCATCCCATCATCAGACCCCGTCTTGGCAACAGTGGGACTAACTAGAATGTATAACCCCTAGGTTAGTGTTTTACCCACATATGACTGTGATATGATGTAAAACAGACACAAAAAAAACATACAGTTAAAAAAGGGGGTAATAAATTCGACCTGTATGTATATGATATCGTCAGAATTTAATAAAATTTAAGAGAGTTAATCTATTAAAGCTTCGTAAGACGTGTGCAATATTTCGTAAGTGCATGTATGTTTGTATGTTTATCTCAGGTTTTCTCAAAAATAAGAAGTCACAGCGAGATTATTCTTTTTAAGTTTAACCAGGTATAGTTTAACTTAAGGTATAGTGTGGTTTTCTAAATTCAGTTGTTTTTGAGATATGAGTTATATCAAAAAGTTACCGACGCCAACAGTCTACACACATCATGCACCGACTCCAAAAAAAATTGTTCCTTCATAATGAAAGACGAATGCGTTATTTTAAGCTTTTAAGTCAGTTTTTGAAGGCGGTTTAATTTTTATGCCATAAAGCTTTTTGTTATGTTTTTTTTTCTTAATGCAATGGGTTTGTTTGACGACCCGTCTGGTGTAGCGGTCGAGAAATCGCCTACTACGCAGCGGGTGCGGGTTTGATCCCCGCACAATACAAACATTTGTGTGCATGAACATGTCTGTTTGTATTGGTCTGGGTGTTTTCTATGTATATCATGTATGTATTTACAAACGAAAAGTATTTAAGTGTTATATCCGTTGTCTGGCACCCATAACACAAGCTTTGAGTAGCTTACTTTGGGACTAGATGGCGATGTGTGGAAATGTCCAAAGGATATTTATTTATTTATTATTTGTTTTTGTCTCTATACTAAACCAAACGAGGCATAGATAGAGACGATGGAGGAGCGAGTTCACCCAGAAGAAGCTTGTTCGCTCTGCCTTTGATTTGTAATTCATGACAAGTTAATAAGATTTAAAACATAAGATTAAGATTTTAAACATTCGCTAAGATTTTAAAATATATGTAAATGATCATTGCTCGACATTTCGGCTGTATTGCAACAAGCTTGGTTACTAGCCAACATATTAGATACCTATGTCTAATTCGATATGTCTTATTCTCAAAGAAGGTACCAATTTTGCATCGAAATTTTAAGTCCGATAGGTCTCCTCTATTATAATGTTTCACGAATTTTAGAATAAATTAACATTTCTGAGTTGCGTGCCGTGTCTACAACAATGTATTAGTAAATAAATACGTTTCGTTTACCAAACATGGTTGCCGTAAAAATGGGCGTAAAAACGTTGCATGTGAAAT
The DNA here is from genome assembly GCA_963924145.1 of Pyrausta purpuralis. NCBI lineage: Eukaryota > Metazoa > Arthropoda > Insecta > Lepidoptera > Crambidae > Pyrausta > Pyrausta purpuralis. The sequence goes on from OZ001649.1 coordinate 27,605,671, forward strand.
TAATAAGGAACTTAAAGGTCTGAAAGTTTAAGCAGATGCCATAAGAACTTAACTGGCCACACAGGACTAACGTTCAGCACAATAAATGTACCTAACCGAGTCCACGATTCATTTGCAATTTGTTTTTATGTAGCAGCACGTCAAAACAGAAGTCCTTAAACCAATTACAATAGAGATCAGAATTGAGCGCAGAAAAGCGGCGTTCTGTAATGGGCTGATGTGCTTGCTGCGTCCAATTCCCCGGCTAAGTAAATGGCATCGCTCCGAACCGGCACCACTTGACTTCACATTAAACCTTTATCATTCCATAAAACTATATTGGTAATAAATTAAATAACGCCAACTGCTCTGCTCTTACACATACAAACGCAATCGATTCGTAGCCTCGATACACCTGGATGCATATAAAAAATCCTTAATTTCGCATTATCTTTCACTATTAAGGGCCACTTATTTTAATGGCCACCGCATTGTGGGAGATTTAATCGCGGTCCGGCCAATACGGACGCGTCCGCTCCCGATGACAGATAGCTACGAAATGCGTTTAAAATTTTAAAGTTGGAACGCGGCGGTGCGTGTGCGCACTGAAATTCCGTAATGAGCAGGTGACTATGGTATCTCGACGGCCGCTGTCAACTTAGCGTCGCAGAAACGTTAAAACACAAATAATTAGTGCTCAACTCGGTTCGCGATGTTAACAAACTTATAATTTACTTTGCAAATTGCTATTTCAACATCTTTGGTTACTACGTTCTAACAAGTTCATAGTTTTTTACACCTGTTCCTTGGCTATTATTTCGTACGTCTTTGTTAATCGATGGTAATAAAAGGCTCGATGTATCACGGGCTTTCATTGTAGTCGAATGAATGTGTCTTGTACGTTAATTTCCTTTATCGATAAGAAAGTAGTTGCGTTAACACCTTTGCTGTCTATTATTTACAACTTTTATTCATTATGATGTCAAAATGAAACTCTTTATCATGTTTTATACGTTTTACAAACTTGTTGTGATTGATAGCTAATTATTACTGAAAGGTAAACAGTTTTTAAAGATACTCTTAATTTAATGTAGCTAATTCTATTTTTGAATATAAGCAATGTTAATTCTTAGCTTTTCTACGATTTTCCAATTCATTTCAAAATACAAATCACAGTTAAAATCACTGTGACTGATAATAAGTAACCTGCAAACTTAAACGATTTAAAATCAGTTTCAACTATCACACAGGACATAATGATTATATTTCAAAATATCATACATTTCTTTAGAAAACGATAACAGCTCCCTTATCAATTGAAATGACAGACATTTATTTTATGTTTTAATTAAAACACTTCATGCACAAACAAAAGGTACATATGGCGGACTTAATGCTAAAAGCATTCTCTACCAGTCAACCATAGGTCTATACAGAGAAATTGCTGGCGGCGCGAAGAAAGTGATAGAAGGGCAAAAGTGAGAGCTTGATTGAACCTACAATAGCTATTTAAACAAAAAATAAACATACATACTACTTATTACATAAATACCGTATACTTTAATACATAATTATGGAATAATAAACATACACATAGTACATACACATAATAATAATACACATGTGAGAAAAAAAAGAAGAGGTCAGTAAGACAAGTTCGATATCTCTTCCTTGTAAAGCCATTTTGAAAGAGAATTTGGAGGTGGACATGAGATGGACATGAGACATGTTAATCAAATCAATCTTACTAAACCTAGATGTTTTTGTCTTTTCTTGATTTGTGTTTGATTGATTGATGTTGGAACGTTGATATTGCCAGTCAGTGCAAGTTTTGTATTATAAACTAGCAGTTTCCCGCGGCTTCGACCGCGTTGACATCGTATACCACAAAAATTTATTGTAAAATATAATCTATGTGCTTCTATGTATAAGCTGTATTATTGTTAGGTTTCATCATTATCCAATCAAAAGTTTAAGCGTGAAGGAGTAACAAACACACATCTATACTCTAAAACTTTAGAGGTTGCAATATCAGTAGGATGGTTACTTATGTGATAATGAAACTGAACTGATATAATGTCGCCCTGTGTATACGGGGTGAATCAATCAATCAATCATTTATTTTTCAGAATACGCAAAAGATTCCAAAGTTACATTCTAAGTAATTCAGCCTGCATGCATCTTAATTCAAAGGTATTCAGCCTGCATGCAGGCGCGCAAATATGAATAATCATTTTTACAAATAAGTAACAAAAATCATTTTATATGAATAATCAAAAAATGACAAAACTGTGATAATAATGTCATAAAATTAAATTAAATTTAAAAATAAAATGCATTTCTTCTCGGTCGTGACTCTGCTCCAAAAAAATCCCAAATCATTTTTTGACTTCCATACAAACTAGCATCAGCACTGCAGTATGGGACAGTAAAATTTTTTTTGGGATTACGATGTTGGTCCCATACAAAAAGATGTTGTATTTGAGCGTTAGAATATGCCTCAAGAAGAAATGCAGTTAATTTTGAGTCCCTATATAGACTTTTTTTATATTGGACACTTACATTGCTGTGATCTTAATCTCAGAGTAAGTAGCCAAACGCACTTGTTTTATAAAAACCAAAATCAACGGTGGTACCTCAACAGCCAGACCCGACCTGGAATCGAACCCGGGATCTCGGAGCAGCAACGCCTAGAAACCCAGCGTGCTTAGCCACTACACCACGTAGGTCGTCAAGTTATGACAAAATAGCTACTGCTAATAAGTTACTGAAGTTGCGTTCCTAATATAATGCTGAAAGATGAACTTAAAAACAAATCGCGTTAACTGCCGGCAACTTAAAAACATTCAAAAAATCCAAACGTACAATCTCAAACTCGGAAAATTCAGTGTTGCCATAAAAATGCAACAACTACGCACGGCGAGGCGATTCATTAAAAGTTTGCCAGTGATGACCCGCGTATTTATGCGGCTGGCAACACCAACGAGCCAAGTTAGATTGGGCCATAACCGCCCAATCTCGAGGTGGGGCTTTTTTGGCCAATGTAATTTGTTGTAAATGCTTGTAAATAACATTGAACGCGTGATGATGTCCCAGAGTCGCACCAAGACTTCTAGCTAATTTGTAACTAACAACAAAGAGCAATCCGGAAAAAAAACAACAGTCTACTACAGTATTCTTTACGCCTCGATGTAGAATTGTGGATGTTATGTGGCAATGATAAAAAATATGTAGTTAGGCATTTGAAAAATACTGCTTTTCGGAGTCAGCTTTATAGTGTGGAAAATCCTATTGTAAAATAACTGATTAGAAGATGCTTTTTGAATACAACACTCTATTGACATTAAGGAACCCATAGGTATACTATTATTAAGTAAAGTTGCATCAGCATGGGCATAAATTATCTTTTTTATATTTTACTAGCGTTGAGTTTGATCCTTATCCTCTCGTCTTCCATAAGCCTGTTCTCGATATATAAGCTATCAATCAAAAAAAGTTTAAATCGGTTCAGTAGTTCCTGAGATAAGCGCGTTTTAACAAACAAATAAACTCGTCAGCTCTATAATATTAGTATCTCTATACTATCGATGTGGAATCTGAAGAAAAAATATTTAGGCTTCAATTAGGTTACTTACCTTGCCTATACATTTGCCAGGTAACATTCACCTCCCAACATTTATTTTCCTTTTTTCATGGCAACCCCAGATAGCGTGGCAACACCACGAGCCAAGTTAGATTGGGCGCGGAGATGCGGCCATGTAATCTGTCGTAATGCGTGGACTGAGCACGCGTGATGAGTTCGACGGGGAATTTCATTTTTGCGAAAAACCTGAGAAGGCTGGCTGGTTTTTAGTTTTAGAAAAAAATGCAAAAGATATGTATACCTACGCTAAGGAAGATGAAAACAGTTTAAGTTTAGGTATGTAGGTTAGGACGTTCGGTAGTTATTAGAATATTGCTGAAGTAACAATAAGACGTGGGAATTAGGTCTTATATACATCGTAGACACATAAAGAAAATGTTTTACATATGCTGAGTTCTATCTTCAACATTTTAGAGGTATTTTTGATGAGAATTATAAAATAGATTTTGAGTAAATATAATAAATATCCCTCACTCTCTATCTTAACCTTGTCTCTCTTCAGAATTAACCACCATTCCTTTAATAATAAATAAATAAATATCCTTTGGACATTCCCACACATCGCCATCTAGCCCCAAAGTAAGTTACTCAAAGCTTGTGTTATGGGTGCCAGACAACGGATATAATACTTAAATACTTTTTGTTTGTAAATGCATACATGATATACATAGAAAACACCCAGACCAATACAAACAGACATGTTCATGCACACAAATGTTTGTATTGTGCGGGGATCGAACCCGCACCCGCTGCGTAGTAGGCGATTTCTCGACCACTACACCAGACGGGTCTTAGTCTTTCTGCTGTCGTTTGTATATTTGTACCCACATGTCATCAATATCTTCACTTTCCGTATTTTAGTTTTTATTAAATGTACAAGTACAAATGTACGGAAAACAGCACGTCAAGGTAAACACTGCACTGTCTTATGCCGTTGTAATAAGGGTTAGTTTGCAACAAAAGTGGGTAGCCTGATGTGCTGGCGACTGTACAAATGTACAGACCACAGCACGTCAAGGTAAACACTGCGGTTATCTAATTGAGTTGTCATAGAATAGAATAAAATAGAATAATTTAATTGTATTTGAATAGGGTACACTGAAGTTCTTACAAATTAAAGAAAGTTCGGCCCACTCAGCCATCAACAATGGCATACAAATATTAAAAATTGCATTCGGAATTAACTATTATAAAATTAATTAGTACATTATATCAACTTATACCACATGTCACAATACATATCATTAAGTAATTAAATTTTAAATAATATCATAGTATGATGTATACAATCTAGCAGTTACAAAATAGTCAAATTCACAAGAGTCAAATCGATAATGTCAACCATGATTAAACCTGTATTTTTACATTCATTAATTATCACCTACGTATTCCTTTACATTGTAGTACATTTCTTCATATAGCCACTTGCGTAGGGCAGTCTTAAAGTTATTAAAAGTCATTTGTCGAATATAAGTATTCAGGTATCTTATTATAGATTTGGATACACATCTAATAGCATTTTTTATTAAATATCATACTATTTGGTGTTATTGCAGAAACCAGTCTTTTGCTATGTCGTGTGTTTCGTGCGTATATGTCATATGGGCTAGTTTGCAACAAAAGTAGGTAACATGATGTGTTGGCCACTGTGACTATGTAATCTAAATTATATTATTGTATGTATCTGTATGTGTTTGTATTTTACAATATGTTTTAGTCCCTTTCACTTTTAATTGTACCGCCACTGATTAAACTCTCTGCATACCCAAGCGGTTGACTGCTAGAGGATGCCAAAAGGCATTAAGTCCACCAATTGTACAACTCAGTGCAATAAAGTTTAAATAAAATTAAAATAATAAAATCAGTTAGTTCTGTTTTCTTATTCGTGCGAATTTTCCTGGCGTTTCACAGGTAATTATACAAAAGCCCATTTGAATTCGTTTTAGCTAATTGATTACCTACCTTAACAATATTTGGAGATATGGTATAAACATGTTTAAGATTTACTCGCGAAATCCGATTATTACTTCATTTATTTAAAGACTTTATTGCACAAATATTGTAACACAAAGACAGACTTAATGCTAAAAGCATTCCCTGCCTTTTAAACCTTTAGGTTATGCAGAGAGATGGGTGCAGTGAAAAATTGCTTTTTAACAGAAAAAAATATATGTATTATCCACCATTAACGAATGTCCCATCAATACATTTACCTTCATAAAAAGGTCTTCAAAGTCGGAAACATAATAACTATGTTACCGACTTTTATTATGTTACGACTTATTTATTTAGGGTCGATTTTACAAACGCCAGATAAGACTCATCCGACTGAATAAGTACAAAACGACGGAATTTAAATTAACATTGACGTAAATGATTGCTGATAACCAGGTGACGTTTTCAAATAATTCTTATTGTATTTTATTCGACGAATATTCCTTATCTAACATTGGAAAAAAAAAGCCAAAAGTCAACTATACTAATTAACCTTATTTGTTACTTGAACATGCTCAAATCTGTTTAACAACATACACACCATAATAAAACAATTTTAACCGCAATATTTCAGCATCAAAAAGCTTTAAAAAGTTCACTTTACTCCAAGTTTCCATCCAACACAGCAGCTTTGAATACGCCTAGCGCCATCTATCGAGCGGAGTTATCAACTCGGAGTTGAATGAAACAAGAAGGAAAACTGCATCCTAATTTCCAAATAAAACTACATCTGGCCGCAAATATCTATAAGATATATCTTTTTTAGAAAAAAGGTTTTATCAAAGTGTCTGAATATCTAAAAGGTTATATTCAACTCACATGCATATCAGCCAGAAGTCGAATGTCGATAGCCTGTGGATTTTGTTTTATTTGCAATGTTTAATTAAACGCATCGGCGTCTGGATGGGCATTGTCCGACTTACCTGCTCGCCGATTTAAATCCGCTGCCGACCGGTTAGGCCGCGTCATCCACCTTTTATTTTTAATAATTTATTTACTTCTCAAAATACACCACAAGCACGCATCATTCAATGCAAAATATTTAACAAAATATATTTTTCTGTTGCAATAAATTCACCACAGTCATTTTTGTTTACAAAACAACGTCGAACTGTCATAAATCGCTGCCAACTTCAAGTCAACATTTTTATTACCTCTTTTAGCAACGGCATACGTTCACATACAGCCTAGACGAAGTTCGAGATAGGAATTTGAAATCGTGTCGCTCGCATTCCGAGCGTTTGATTTTCGCGCCGCGCGTACAAAACATTCGGCGTGTTTCGCGCGTCTGCCGCGATTGTCCGTCAAACGCCGGGGGCGGAACCGAGGGCCGGCCCTCGAGATCGCTCGGGTAACTTCGGAAACCCTCGCTCTGTAGTGCAAAGCGAGCTGAGTCACAAACGTTTAGTGCTCTTGATTTAATTCCACAACTGATTTATTATCACTGGTAAGTTATTATCGCAATTTTAATTAGATTATTAAACTTAAATGAATTGTTCTCTGTGATTGGTTTGCACAGTATAGAGCTTGTAATTTACAAATGCATGATGGTATTGTCAACAATAAGTCTGTACATGTAGTGTTGTTTTGGTTTGCAAAAGTAGATTATGCCAGTGAATATCATGAAAAATAGTTGCATTATAGAGCTTTGCTTTGTACTATTGTAACAGCAGGCCTTTAAATGAGTTTTGCATAAGTTTTAAGTTCGATGAAATAAACATAACCTCAAAGTGTTTGCTTGACAGGTGAGGTTTCATCTACGCGCCGACAGATGGCGTTGGCGAGAGGCGGAGTTTGCTAACTGCGGGCGCTAGACGTATGTCAATCGCGATAATTGAAGGTTAGTTTCGAATTGTCGAAAATTTTAGATAAAACGTTGTTTATTTTACGACATCGAACCCCGAACCCGGCGCGACTCGTAAATACGCGGCTCGGTAATAGACCGGGGTTTTTGAAACCTCTGATTCATTTGTTTTGTTGAGGGAGCACAATAAAATAGACAGTTCATCGTTGCCCAGTTGAATTCAAACTATGTACGAGTATCTAATTTTAAGTTACTAACACAAAATTCGTGTGTAGATGGTGGTGATTTATTTTCATAAACCTTATTTTTAAACCAAACATTCACTTTGATTTCATAAGTAAGTAAGGATTTGTAAGTTGGAACTTAGTAAACTGCTAGAATGAAAACTTATTTTTTTTTTGTCATTTTTCATTTATGCCATGTATATATTCTGTCAAAATTATGATATCATATGATTCCTTACCAATATTTATTGATCCATTAGGGTCAATTTGGTATTTACCTCTCATTAATTATCGCGGCAAATGTCCGTAAGATATGATTTAATTTAACCGGCATTCGAATTACTATTAGGTACTAGCATATGGAATTGACGCCACGAACAAATCTCACGCGCCATGAATTGACGCTACTTGTCATCAACCCATATAAAAATGGTGTCATATTCGAAATTCAAATTTCAAGGAAATGTACGTCACAACCTTGTCGTCGTATTTGCGACAGATTTTTTACTTAGCATAGCTTCTCTATACGTAGTTATAACAACTCACACTCTCTACGTCTGTAAGAACCACAGTTACTCTCACGGAGCAGCGTATCAGCAGTCTCTCTTCGTCAGGAGTGCTCGCTGCTGATCCACTGCGACCTTCTTGGGTAGCGTCAGCAGAATAGGAGCAAAATTCTGTTCTTAAAAATCTCTAGCTAATTACTCGTTTAAGCCCTGTTTATGTAATTTGTAAGGACAACAGTTACTCTCACGGTTCAGTTCATAGGCAGTCCCTCTTTGTCTGAAGTCAGTACATCTACACTGTAGAATAAGAGTAAGTACCTCGGTTCCATACATCGGCAGTTCCTCTTCGTCAAGAGTGCTAGCTGCTGATCCACTGCGATTTCCTTCGGTAGCGACTGCAAAAATAATAATTTCGTCTACCAAAGTTAAAGACTTATCAAAGTGATATGTATTCTAGTTAATGTAACTGTTAAATGCAGCGTTTCTTGTTTATATTGGAAAACAGTTTATTGAATTTAAATTTACGTTTTCATTTATTTTATTTACATAATAGTCAAAAGAAGTGCGATATTTTAATATTTCGTCATATCATTCCACACTGTATATTCAATCACACGTCATGTTCATTAATATTTACATTATGCAATCTTATCTAATAACTAGCAAAAAAAAACATTCCATATAAATATTTGAATTTATAGAGCCATATTTATAATTATATTTTTGTTTTTATAGTGTTTTATGACTATACAAACTCAATATTATAAATAGCACATTGCACTTGCAAAAAGCAACTTTGGCTGTGTGACAGACGAGGAAACTGTCTGTCACACAGCCAAAGTTGCTTTTTACAAGTGCATTTTGCTATTTATATTATTGAGCCATATTTAGTTCTAACGTTTAAGCGAATATAAGTCATTGAAATAAAAAAACCTTCACGAATTCATTTTAATGTTTAATTTTGTCTTACCTATGACCACGGATGCTGTAGAACATTCGAAACTTTAGACGTATAGTTTGAAATTAAAGTGCGCCAAATTAATCCGTAGTGTGTTTATTTTGATTAGCATATTCAAACATAATCCAATCCACGTAGTAAAGCATTCTGGTTCATTGTACATACATTAAAGTTTTTTGTTCCGTTCGACTCCAAACTTTTAAACTAACAAATCTCAGATTTGTTTCTTCCCGATGCTCTCCAATCCTAGCATTTAGTGAAAGCAATAAAAAATATAAATGGAAACTTTGAAAAAGGAACGTTGATGCGGTGCGGACGGTCCAAGTCGTCGCTGGGGGCCGCCTCTTGACAGATTTATTGCGTGCGTGGCCGTTACTCGTACGCACCGCCCCACCCCGCCCGTTTCGAATTAAAACGTTCCATTTTCAAAAAAGTCTTCCAAATCCCGCGCGATTGAATTTATTTTATTTATTACGCTCACCTGAGTTTTGTTGTTGACCGTACGTTTTTTTAGCAAGGTGCCGTCCGAATTGATTTAGTTAGATGTATTTTTTTGCTACCTTTAATTTAGTTTTGATACGCAAAGCATTCTCATCAGATAGAGTAGCAATAGTACTGAGTAACGCAAAGTGGTTATAGCAACAATGAAACAATGAACAAAGCGCTAATTCCTCAAATGATATCCCATTATAACTTTAAAAATTTATCGCCCCAGCCTGGCTGAAAACAATGCAACCCACAACGGTACATTTTTAAGCGAAAAGAATTAAAATTTATGAGTAGGTACAAACAATGAGGGTAATGCATCACTCGTCATAAAGGACAGATTACGTCTGTCCTCCGTGACAGATTTACGGCGATTGCATAATAGATGCAACTGCGCGCTGCTTCTATGCTCTTACAAAAACGGGATGGGAAAAAACTTTCACTCGGCTCCAATTTTTGAATATTGCTATTGACAACGCAACACAAAAACTGCTCAAGAGATGTCAGTGTTATTATTTTTGAGGATTGACACCGTTTTTAATGCGTTGCTGGTACCTACTTACAAAATTTTAAAATATATTTTTTTAATTGTTTATATTTTCCTATTTATCCAGCATTGTATTCTATTCCACAGCAAAAAGAAAAACGGGACTTGGGACACAAAAATGAAAATCTTTTTTTATTTTATTTTGATTTATGGTAGTATCATCGCATAAGTAAGTCGTTAGGCTGCTAGATTTGTAACATCACAAAATACAGGTGGATTTGAATTTAGAATAAATTCGTTACAATAAATGCGGGCTAATTAATAATAAATCAAGTGTCCCCGGATTATCCGTGACGTGGCAGGACAAATGTTTCCGGCCGGTCCGCCATTTTGTTTATTTTATTATTTTTATTTAGGGAATAAAAATTTATGGGCTGAAACCGCCTTCGCGGAGATCGTCATAGACTCGCGTACTCCCGATCTCGGTTGAATTATGTTCGGTTTTAATAGCTTGCGGTGTGCATGTCGAAAAAGGTCGAAATAATATATCGACGTTTAAATGGCACGATTTAAATTCATGCTCTTTGGGAGACAAGCGGACATTCGGTCAGCTTGTTTATTATTTTTATACCGATAAATGGGTTTCATCGGTTTTGTGATAGACCCTTAACATTCCTCAGCGATGACAATTTGGAACACACGATATAACTAAATGTTACTCAATCGCCCTTTTTCTTTTTCTCTTACACTTTCCAAAACCTATGATATTATGTGACAGGCAAGAGCTTACGTTATTTATTTGTTTTATTGCGGGCTTATTTTACTGAAAAAAGAACTCAAATGTCAGTAACATGTTTTGTTTTAGTGGTGCCAACAAACCCGTTATCGCATAGGAACACCGCATCTACATTTCGCTTAATGACGAAATAAACTCTGCAAGAACTCGGCAGCCATTTGAATCCCTGCGCGTGCGCATCCCAGCGCACAATCGGCTTATTAACCAGAGAAAGAAACACTATCTCGCTCAATTTATCTGCAGCTGCCTAGCAACGACGCACAGACGTACGACCACAAACAATAACTTGTAATACAAGGCTGCGTACAAATTTAGTTATCCACCCACTCGGCCGACTCGATTATTTATAATAAAATCTTTTTATACATTTTGTTTCCGATTCAACATAAATAAGATATGTTATTTAAAGCCAATATATCACTTGACAGGTGGTAGGCAGGTCTGCGTTTTCCGTCACGCCAGTTGCGACTCAATCAAGCAAAGTTTAAAGGCTGTATTCGATCGTCCGACAAGGTGGGTCGTCGGGTCGAAACGGACGTTTCATAAGATTTACACATATATCAAAGTAAGGCTTTGTGTGAATGTAGTGAGAGATTTTAATCAACGTCTGAACCGGCAATATGTCGGCCTGGATGCACCGTCCGTATCACGAATGCACTTGGAGTAATTAACTTTAAACGATTAATTAACGAGATCTGGTACCAATTCCCAGTATCGATCGATTCCGTACCAATTCGACAAATGCGACGATTAATTCGAGATGCCGAAGGAGGCGACGCGGAGAGAGATCACATTTCGCGATCGTCGAAAGAACCTGACTACTTAAAACATCTATAAATTCTTTAAAAATGTACACCGAGAGACAAAGAGGCAGTTTTCATTTTAACACAGAATAATGAATGCATTTTAAATGTCGTTTAAATGCACAGCTGAAATACAAAATGGCATCAAATAAAATAATATGTTATTCGACATAAAGTCAAAATGTGAATGCAGTAGGATTGTCATTAAATTTTATTTTTCAATGCAGAATGAAATATCATGAAATTTGGGTAAAACAGAAGGCAAAATATAATAATATTACCTGTTATTTTGAAGCGTAATAAATAAAAGACAGATGGATAGAATCTGATGTCCTAAAACACTATCCTTTTAAAGCGAAAGGTACGAGAAATAAAGTAATTATTAAGTTAGTATTAGGTACTCCATTAAAGTTTCTGGTAAGTACTGCTATTATATTGTATTTCTTATGACAATGTCAAATTCATATCCCTCGTGACTTCTCAGACCATTTTCGTTTCCTTTGTGTCAATTACAGTCCAACTTGAGACGCTTGAATAACTTCCATGGATCAGTATAGGACTACTAGCGCCATCTAGTGGTGATTAGTGGCAACACTCCGATGGGGGTGCACGGCCGGTAGTTTTTTTTTTTGGCGACAATTACCGCTGTAATTACTCGTGGTCCGTCGCAGAAGTGGTGTGGTGTCGGCGAGTGGCGGCGTGCGTCGGCGTTGCGACGGCGACGCGGCTGTCGTGTCGGCGAACGCTAATCGATGCGCGCCACTGCGCTGTCTTCCGACTGCGGCCATTACGCACCTTTATAGCCACCCGGCCCGCCCGCGCCCCTCCAAGGCGGCACATGACGAATCAATATGCCCGCTACCGACTCAACACTTATTTATTTCACACGATTTATTAGCCGAATGCCTGTAAACTTTTATGCGCCCCCCTCGACCCCATGCTTTATGATGGACACGATAAAATTCTATGTTTGCGCCCGCTCACAGTACGAACAGATGTCTGCGCGAGTTATGCCCGTAGATACCACGAAAAAACTTGTGAAACTTGCCCCGACTTACCTGGGCGGCAATAACAGTTTCTTTTTACAATTCGCTCCATTAATTACAGTTTTATTTTGCGAGCGGTGCAATTAACGTTTGTTACTTTTTTGCGGGTCGCAGGCGCTCCTCTAGACAAAATGTCGGCCGGAAATGTGTAATTTTTTCACAAATATTGCGGAAGGAAGGCAGCGGCGACGCTTCCGGGCTGTTTAGGTGGTTTTTATGTTAATCGCGAGATTTGCTGGGTTTCTTCGCGATTATTCACGGTCGTCCTGCGAATTAGCGCTTTGGTGGACTCGCCTCGGAACGGCGGATAGTTTGCTTGGCTCACTCATACTAATGCGTATCAGCGCAGCCTTGTCCTATTTAGTTGGGGTCGGATATCTTATGAATAACAACGGGCTCGTCGAAGGTTTATGGCGGATCTTCAAGAGTGTACATGTGCATCTTGCGTATATTGTTTTTTTTCGTATTTCGTGCATTTTGCGTATATTGACTATCATTATTTAATATTTGGAGTATCTCCTTCTGCTATTATTCCTTTAAAGCTATTTCATTTTATTTAACATATCGAATTCTTATATATTTTTTTTATATTGTTAAACTTATCATGCTGTGCTGTGTGAAATGATAGTGTAAGTCGCAGCATACCGCTGTATCTTACTTACTTTAATTTATTTTATTTGTCACGCAACTGTTGTAAAGGATCCTGACCAAAACTCTATAGAATCTCGGCCTACTTTGCGTCTGCATGCGTCTTTACAAAATGTTCGGATAAAATATATAAATATTTGAAAGAATACAGACAAAACATTTTTTGAAAAATAATAAAGGGTTTACGAGGAATTCAATGGCAGATTAGACATTTTGAGGTAATATTTTGTGATTGCAGAGGTATAGCACCTCACCTCCATTTATTTTGATACTTACAGAAGGTAATTGTTATATTTTACTAAAGTAATTCAATACTTACTTAGTTAGGTACCCTTAAAATACCAGTGCAACTATAATTCAAACAAGATTTTTGAAATATAAACTACAAAGATCCAATCTGGGCCCGGCTTTGGTCAATATCCTTTGTTATGTAGGTATACCTAATAAATAAATAAATAAAAAATTCTGAATAACTATAGAGAAAGAAAGATAAAATGAAGGTGTCTGCGATAAACCCAGAGATCTTTAAATCGCCTCCCTCTATTTACTCACTGACTTATGAGGTCACCCTATCTATCTGAATACTTTGTTTTATAATTCTTCTTTTCATATTTTTGAAGAAATATTATTATGGCTTGTTTATGAAGTACGAGGTATCCGCCTTGCATTAAGCTTCGTATTGCTATCTTTACCATCTAACATGAATAGAGACGTAGCTAACATTATTAATGACTCCTTCAGCAACAATGTTTGTAGCACTTTAATTCACCCTTTTATGTCTATTACCGACTTTATTTTACTTTTAAGAAAAGAAAACTTAGACATGCAACACAAAAAAAAAACTCAAAATCTACCTATCAAAAATGAAACCATTTCCTTGCGGCAAGGATGCTATGATGCTGGCTGCGTTGCCGCGTTGTTGGGTAGCTGTGCTTATAATCCTTTATTCCTTTATTTTTGATAATTGACTAGATCTAGGAATTACATCCTTAGTATTAAATAAAGCTAAGGCTACTACTAATTGATAGATGAAATATCAAACACACTACATATTACACAAAAAAATGTGCTCCATCTTTTAATCTACAATATACTAAGTTAGAAGCATATTATTTGTGTACATACCTATCCTATAATCTTTTAGTAACTTAACTATATTAACCTAAAAACTAACTATTGTTCAAAATCCTAACTCCTTACCTACTGTCAATATAATAATTTAAATCTACATCTGCCCAATGTCAATTCAGATGAAATCATCCCGAAATTCCTTTCATTTCAAATCTTCGACGCAAATGTTTGGAGCCACTTCTCAAAATTGCGCCCAACAATATCTTGAGGCGCATGCTACAGACAAACAGGCTAATCCGGCATATCGTAAATTGTCAGTTTATGACGTGCGGAATGGCAGGGAGTTTTCTAATTCCAACCCCCTCCCCCCTTCGCTTCTGATGCGCTAATTCGTGTAAGCAGTTTCTGAACGCGTTGTTTCGACTTCACTCCAATTTGCCAGTCGCAACACTAGCTCCAACACCCTTATTGCGTTCTGAATAAGGTCGGAATTCCCCTGGGGAAACAGAAGAACACTTTGCAAGCTTATCGTCGGCCTTTACATAGAGTTGCGCAATTTACATACATTTGTTTGTTCGGTTTTTAAATTGGGAATTAACCGTGTTATTCAGGACGCTAAACACTGTGTTTAATTAAAAATTGAAAGTTATGTTATTAGTTTTGGATATATTTGATACCGTAGCGAAAACGCTGACGTCGAAATAAAAATCTACATTTACCGAGCATACTCATTTTTTGAAGTCAACGATGATTAGTAGCAACACAGACTGTTTCTGATTAAACATATTTCCCTATTAATATTATGATGTAGGATGTTGAGACAAAAAAGTAGATAAATCTAACACTAATGAACGGAAACGCCAAAAGATACGTCTCTGTCATCGAGACGACCGTTTTAAATAATCCGTAATTTACGCGTGGCGTGACGTTAAACCATTAATGAATTATTATTTATTTCGGTACGACAACATAAAATTTATACGGACATAATAAATCCAGTGGATTCATCGAGGTTGTACGGATGGACGGAGTGATATTACATTACACGTATCAAAGCCGCGCGGTGGGATCGCCGCTGCGCCCGCGCATCAGCAATTAATACTCTTCATTTAATCGATTCCTTCAATTATTCCACCTTGATATATGTTAATCCTTTCGGGGCCGGCCTCCCGGGATATTGTTGGCTATAATTACGTGGGAGGCATCTTCTATTGACAAGTATTGATGTTTTTAATCTGATGTTAGGATAAGACATTAGTATGCGCTCGTCCGAGCTTGATTTGTGGCCGGTCGGCTCATTGGATCGTAATTATTGGATTTCGGCGCGATATTTATTGGCATTTCTTCTCAGTCTTGATTTATCATTGGGCTGTCATGCCCGGAGATATATAGCGACGCCGCGACGCCTGCCCGTCGATAATCTTTTTTTCGTTTATTAACGCGAATCCCTGAGGTACACCCAATACGTCATATTTCAATACGTTACGCGCCAGGACATATGATCACCTCCATTAGGCTCTCCCGTAGGATTATCGCGTCACGGCGAAGTAATGAGATGGCGAAAAATATTGGAATATAACAATAATAAGGCCACAGCTGTGCCGCTAGGGGCGCTGTCGTCGCACGCTCAATGATTAAAATCCATCGATTGCCACGTCTGTTTATGTTATAATTAAATGTTAATGACGTCGTTTTTATGTTTTCACGGCCATTGCTCATGACGACTCCTTAACGTTTTTAATTCCATTCGTTATTGCCGTTATCAGAGATTCGAGTGATAATAATTAATTGGGTAGGGAACCATGTTAATTTTGTTACGTTAATTTCTAAGAGAACGACTTAACATTTCAGACCATGATATTTTTAATTTATTACTACGCCTATGAATTTTATTACAATTTTATACTTAGACTATCAAGTAAATACTTCCTTAAATTGGGTTGGGTGTATGCACTTGAATTTTTTACTCATGAAAACTTCATCACAAGGTGTTTTAATTTGATGTTCATGTTCGTTCGTTTCAGATAAAACTTTATTCGTCATAAATAATAATAATGCATATCAATCCATATTTCTGTCAATCTATCATTCATCATCTAACTAATTAGTTTGGGCTAGTAGTATTATATTATCTGGGGTTTGGGACTAGTAGCGCCATCTAGTATTTACATTTGTATTTGCATTATTTTATTAGTACATTATGTAAGTTATTTGTTTTGTAACTTTCGGAAACGGGATAAACATTTTATAAACAATAGCAAAAGGATTCAAATATTAATATATATATGAAATTCTTACTGCAAAACGTTTTTTGTCAGTATTTGTTTATTTATTTTAGTGACATGTATTTCTTTATGCTACTCTGGGTTTAAAAGCAAAAAAAAACATAATTTTCTAGCGCTAAACAATTTCCTGTCCAAATGATGGATTAACGTCAACCGTGCGCTTTAAAAACGCAAACAAGAGCCGGCCAATATTTCACACAGCTAATACGATCACAGGGTTTACACATTCGTCTAAAAATATCTAAATAGTAGGTATTATACATTATTTAAGACTAGCGGTGGTGCATCGCTTTGGTAGTGATACCAAAGTGAAGCAACCTACGGCGCGGTCGTGTTTGGATGGGTGACCATTCCGACCATATAAGTGACATACATCACAAGCATCTCCGTGCTTCGGAAGGCACGTTAAGCCGTTGGTCCCGGCTAATCTGTTGATATTAGTCGTTAAGCCTAGTCAGAAGCCTTATGCGGCTTGATAACATCTGACAGCAGGGTTAGTCGCTTGCCTTGCAAACACCCCTCCACCAACCCACACTGAGCCCGCGTGGTGGAGTATGGCTTAAACTACCTAATAGTTGAGGTAAGGCCTTTGCCCAGCAGTGGGATGTTACATGCTAACTTTACTTTTACTTTAAGACTTGCGGTGCCGGCGAACTTCGTTTCCCCCGTTCGGCGCGGCGAAGAATCCAATAAAGTAAAATATCATGAATCATGAAAATCGGTCCACCCGTTCTTAAGTTATTTTAAATGATGTAACTCACTCGTTTATATTTCATATTCAGGGAGACAAAAGAGAAGAGAAGAGATAATATAATTCAATTCGTTATAAAGAAATATTATATCGCTAAAAAAGCAGTCTGTAGATTTGAAAAACAAAATAAAATAGGGATAAATTAAACCTACTTATCATAAAGCTAGACACTGTGTATAATATCTATAATCATGATAATGATCGCTGGTGCGATTTTCTTCACTTATTTCTTTGCCCCACTAGTTAAATAGAACAAAACATAAAAACAAACTGTTAAAATTTTGATGACGAAACACTTATACATATTTAGGTTATGTTCGTATTGCCAGTGGAGTCCTTTTCTCAAAACTAAAAACTGCAGTATTTTAAATTTATTTTATGTCATAATATTCCAGGCAGCCCTGCCCTGCCAATCACGTAGCTCAGTCAATTTTCAATTTTCTCCGTTAATAAGCGCGTCAACGCTAGAACAATGTTCTAACGTTTTTATTGCCAGCGCAAGATGCTGGCTTTTCTCCGATATTATTATGTCACGGAATTGACAATGCGCGATTGCAAGGGTGGTACACGTACGCCAATTTAATCACACGGTTTTGAGGGCGGGAAGGATGTAATTTGGGAAATTAGATTGTATTTTAAGTTGTCATGTTTACGAACAATACCATATTCACAAATTCTAACGCAAAAATATTTTTAGTTTGATTTTTATATGTATTTAAAATTAAAATTGGTTATTTTATAAATCAATCATCTAATCAAAATCTATCACTCGCACACACGACATTATCACAAGTTCACAAACATTACGTCACACACAGCACGATTACATTATGTCAGCTATTTCGGCCTTGTAGATTGTAAACGCTAATTTCGCCCTTATAAACACAAGCAGAGTGGCGCAGTGGAAGCGTGCTGGGCCCATAACCCAGAGGTCCGTAGATCGAAACTACGCTCTGCTATCAATGATGAATTGATTACTTTTTAAGGTTTTACTTTTTGTTTATTTTTTTAACTTTAACGTTATTATAAAACCAAAAATAATAAAATATCATTCAATAAGAAACAATAAATATTTCATATTATTCGGAGACTAGTAGCGCCATCTAGCGTTAGTAAAGATTACTACATAAAAGTAAATGACTTTGTATTATTGTTTTTAGTAAGATTTTATTTTCTATTCTTTTAGAGAAAACTCTTCTATTTATCCTACAATTGTAGACCAGTAGCGCTATCTAGTAAGACAATGATTTTTGATCTTATCGGCATACATACTCGTATTGAGGCACGAAACTGCAACTTCCCTGCCGAAGTAATAATTAATGAGCAAGATTTATTTTTGTTATAATATTATTTATCGTAATTATCAAGCGTGCCCTACAAGTATTAATTATTCAGTCATAATAATCATTATAACAAATTATAATTAGCAGCGTTCAGTCTAAAAACTAAGTATCCAATATTGACGTCTATGCTTTTACAATAGCGCATCATACAAAATAGGTACTATAAATACACGATGAAGTTTTTTAATACCTCCCTCCCGTAATAGAGATAATAAATAATAGTAAACAAAACTCAGTAGTAATAACCGCGTATGTTTCCAGAGCGCGAGAGATTTATGTTTAATTGAAACCTTCGGGTTTGTGGCCTGCTGCAGTCGCTGTGTGCAATTGGCAGCTTAGCAAAACGGCTAGATTTTAAATGGCTCTTATGTATGTATTATTGATAAAGTTAGAAAATATGTCATTAGTATATTAATGATCGTTTGGATTCTTTTGGTAGCCTACCTCAAGAATTCCTATTCTATTAACATTTTACGCTTAAAGAAATTACGAGCATTATACGGAATTTTTAACCGACTTCAAAAAAGGAGGAGGTTATCAATTCGACTGTGTGATTTTTTTGTATCTATGTTACCTCATATCTCAGTCGTTTGTCGACCGATTCGAAAAATTTTTTCGCCTACTTATAGAGAGATATTTTTGTATGTTCACTCCTACTTTTTTATTTTAGTTCTTCAGTCATCCTGTTGAATTCAATTGTATAACTGAGTATGTGTAAAAAAACAGAAACATATTTAAAAAAGTTTTTTATTATAAAAACTTTTATTACCTACTATGACACTAAGCGTAGCGGATTCAATAGGCAAAAGTAAAAAATCTTGTAGGTAACGTAATGTCATTGAAATAAGCATTTACAGATGAAAAAAAACTATTTATCAAACACATTAATGTCATATCTTTGAAGCGTGATAGTCCATATCTCTTGTCATTGTAAACACTGATATTCAGACGATAGTAAGTAAAAGGCAATAATTAGGATTCCATAGCAGAATGGCAAAAAAAGGAACCGTTAAAGTTCTGACAAGTCTGTCTGTCTGTCTGTCCGTCCGTATGTCACAGCCACTTTATTCTGAAACTATTAGCATCACACAGATGAAACTTGGTAGGTACCATGTTAACCGCTTTATGATTCCCATACAAAAAATAAATCCCCTCCCCCTCTTACTTTTGATCGAAGCTAGTTAACATTTTGCAAAAAATGTTGCTGCATTGCATGCAGATTTTTACAAATACTTTAATTTGAACGAGATCAAACCAGAAGTTTTTTTTAATAAAGCACATTTATCAACAACCGCAAATATAACTTAGTCTTGCATACAAATACTATGAAAAACAAAGTTATTTTTGCTGTCATCAAAATATTGTGGTATTTAGGCTTAGTGAAAGTAAGTAGACCCTAATTTAGTTAAATTTGGCACGCGACTCCTCAGTTGGCGAGTCCGACTCGCACTTGGCCGGATTTTTATAGATCTAAGACATATATTGAAACGACTCCTTTCGCATCATATCTGTAGCATGGCAAGTGTAGCCGTGTCGCTGCCGGCGGCTTGCAACAATCGACATTGTTTGATTATTATAACCGACCCACCTAGTGAGATGTTCCGATACAAATCAAATCTGCGTCTGCGCAGGTATTTGTTATGCTTTGCATAAAAGGGACAATGCACACTCTACATTGTAGAGTATATATTCATGTCACCGAAAACGAGTTGACGAAAGCAAGTATAGTACAAAATATATAAAAAAACTGACTTAAAAGCTTAAAAAACGCATTTCTTCCTTTCCTTTTGATATTCCCACACATCGCCATCTAGTCGCAAAGTAAGCTACTCAAAGCTTGTGTTACGGGTGCCAGACAACGGATTAGTTAAATACTTTTTTTGTTTGTAAATACATACATGATATACATAGAAAACACCCAGACCAATACAAACAGACATGTTCATGCACACAAATGTTTGTATTGTGCGGGGATCGAACCCGCAACCCGCTGCGTAGTAGGCCATTTCTCGACCACTACACCAGACGGGTCGTCATTTGTCTTCTATTTAGGAGAAATAAATAATTTTGGAGTCGGTGCATATTGTCAATTATTGCTTACGTTCACCAAAAGTCTACGCACATCATGCATGCATTATTTTAAGCTTTTATATCAGGTTTGGTGAATATTTTAAATTATTATTTTATTTAATATTTTTAAATTACTACTCATATCTCAAAACTACTGGACCGATTTTAATGAAACTTACTTATCCTAAGTTGGAATTTACATAATTGAACTAAAAAAGAATAATCGCTTCTCGTTTTCCGAAATCAGAAATCCGTGGGCAAACATACATATACTTACGAAAATTAGGACACGTGTTTGAAAGCCTTACTTGATCAACATACTGAAATATAAATTCAATTCCAACAATATTACATACATACACATTACATTGATTACCTCCTTTTTTTGAAGTCGGAAAAAAGTAAAAATCGTAGCGTTCTTTTAAGATTCCACCGTAGTCTAGTCACCTAAAAAAATGGTAGATAGTACTTTTTAATAACTACTTCATTGCATTTTGCTTTGCGCATTGTGTTAATCCGATATTGGTTCTGATTAGTGACAGATGCTTCGTCGCGTAGAGCCAAGTCAGCGGGCCTAAGATGCGCGCCTATTTATCATTTATCACAGCCATCAATAAATTTCAAACCTTTTTTTATCATATTTAAAAAGGTTTTAAGTAATTTTGTTGTATTCGTTTGTTTTTAAAAGCAATAAGTATTGATGTACAAGTAAAATAATATTGTATAAGTATTGATGTATAAGGAAAATATGTGACAAAACAGGTTGTTTAGGAAATAAAATTATTTTATCGACGCAATAAGCGGTATCGAGGCGTGCATGTTCTTACTGGTTAATTGCAAAAGTCACACTTTCGGTAATTGTCAGGTACTCAGCACTTGAAATAACTTGTCTCTGGATGAGCAGAGCCATGGTGGCTATTCCTTCACGATTGTATGCCTTTCTTTGTCCCAATCCCTTACGAAGAAAGCTTTTGCTAGAGCTTTTGTACCTACCGACACATGAAAGTTATTCCAATTCATACCGCCACTTGCTTATGTATTTCGCATGTACGAGTAACTTGTTAACAATAGCCTTACATGGACAATAGGTTCAAAGGATATCCGTCATTGGTTTAGTGCTTACCATCATTAGTCGACGTCACGCGGCCGCAGCGCGCGCGCACTCCGCCAATCACAGCGCGCGCCCCGCGGTGTGCTTGATCACCTGCGCGCGCGCCTATATCTCTCGCGTCAGCGTTCAAAAGCCCTCCACAAACGTATCTCTTATTCGTCATCGTTACAACACCAATAAGTGCAAGAACCGAGTTATTTATTATAAGTAGTGATGTCTTTTTTGTATGCAACGGATTTGTGGAAATGGATGCGCTGTGGAGATGACCTGATCGCGATTAAATATGTTTTAAAGCTTACTGTACGATAATAAAGTTGATTTTTGTTTGAGATGAGATGGGTATGTTTATTTTTCTGTAATAAGAAGGAACGCGTGTCTGAAGGTTTGATAATAATATTATTCATACAAGTTAATGAAAAGAAGACGTCGCGATATATTCTGTAGCGAGCGTGTCTCGTTTTATTTATTCATGAATTATGTTAAGATAAATATGTAGTAAAAATGGCTGTAGATAGGAGAGGAGCTGATTAAAGGGGGTTATTTATTTAGTTTTGAGAACTCGGACCTTGATTAAACTGTTTGAGTGAAACTTAAAAGTTTAATCTTGCTTCGTCTGATTAGTTTATGTAAACGGCTATCTGACTTTCAAAGTTTTACTCAAGAATACTTGTACTAAATGTGATTGATACAAAGAAAATACAATTTTGTTGACTGCTCGTGCTGTAGCGTTAGCGTTTAAGTCTTGGTTAAGTTAGTAATTTATATTAACTAAAATGTATATATTTTAATAAAATAACAAAATTTCTTCTTTCTTATCATGTGGCTATTATACTAAGGTATTATTGTATCGAAGAACCTAACTAAGCTCTATATATTCATATAATCTACATTTATATTATAAGTCTGGAGAGTCTGTTTGTTGGAACGCGCTCATTTCAGAAACTACTGATCTGATTTGAAAAAGTATTTTTGTGTGGGATAGCTTATTTATCGAGGAAGGCTTTAGGTTATAACTTATAAGGTTGAAGAAGTCGTGGGGGGCCGCTAGTAAGTACATATACTTACTTATTTTACTCACTGCAAATTTCAATTTTTTAAATCAATAAAAACATTACTATTGAGATAAACACAAAGAGTTTTCATCAAGGACACCGAGTCAATATGGTTGTCTTTTCACAACATACCAACCAATAGCTATCAATGTGAAACTTCAGAAAGTTGATCATTATTTTCTGAGCTGACCGGATAACGTATGGGCTATCCCTCTGAGGGTTGTCGCCAAGACTGATGGTTCCGTATTTGCACATTTTAATTGATGAAGCACGCAACTTGGGTGGACAACCCTAATTATGTCGTTGATACGGTGACAGGGTTGGAAGTGACTTACTGTTGTTTTGGGGAAGTAGATGTTAGGTAGGGCTAGTTAGCTGCAACTTCTTTCTAGCTCAAGTCCGCCCCTCTTATATCTGAAAATAAAACAAAAAAATATTACTAACTAGATATGTTATTGCCTTAATATTTGTATGCGCATTATCATCATATGTTATCTTGTATCGTTCAGTGAAATGAAGTTTTTTTCCGATGAGAATGCTCTGGTATTTCAAAGCAACACGGGCCTTAGCCAAATGCTGTCTCGAAATTATAAAAAACTATTTATTTAATGCTACTAGCGATGAGTAGCTGATAGGTGCGTCGGTCACTCAGCGGTTCTAATCTTTATTGGAAACGGAAACATTTTGGAAAGCAATAATTTGATGGAACAATCGAACAATAATTTTAAAAAATGAATATTGTTTAATAATCATATTAATATCAATCGTTTCTGCTTCACCCAATGGTTGGCTGGTAAAAAAATGCTTTAAGCATTAAGTCCGCTATTTGTACTTTAGTTTTGTCAGTGCAATAAAGAATAAAATAAATAAATAAATAATAGTACCTACCAAGTAAGTTTAATTAATGAATGACTTACATAACAAGTATTATAATAGAAGATATTGAAAAACACAAGCAGGAATCGACGGTGGCGGCATACCTAGCTGATGCGTCACCTGAGAACGGTCGACCGGAGAGAGGTGTTTTGTTTTTTGTCTAAATTCGTGTGGAACCCCTACAGGGGTATCCTGGAACCCCAGGATTCCGCAGAACACACTTTAGGTATCGCTGGTCTAACTAGGAGTTAATGGTCTGTAGAAGCGTGTGGATGTGTATTATAATTGCTATGTGCCACATCATCATCAGCATTATTAGCCAAAGGACGTCCACTGCTGAACATAGGCCTCCCCTTCGGCTTTCCACAGCGACCGATCACTATCGGTCTGCATCCAGTTTGATCCTGCGATCTTTACAAAGTCGTCTGTCCGTCTTGTCGGTGGACGTCCTACGCTACGTCTTTGGTCGAAGAGCCTCTAATCTAGAACTTTTCTGAGTACTTTTCTGCACCAACGGCCATCAGTTCTTCGCGAAATTTACCCTGCCCATTGCCACTTGAGCTTACTGATTATCATGCTATGTCCGTTACCTTAGTTCTTCTACGTATCTCCTCATTTCTGATTCGATCCCGTAGAGAAACACCAAGCATAGCCCTCTCCATCGCTCGTTGTGTGATTTTGAGCTTCTTTATAAGGCCCATAGTTAGAGCCACGAGAGTTATGTGCCACGCAATGACATATTTAAAACTGACCATAAATTGAGTGGGTTGAATATACGATAGCTGAAGTGATAAAAACAGTGTAAGTAGTAGTTTTTAAGCAATAGGTCGTGGGTTGAAAACCCGCTCCTGCGCGAATTTTCGGTTTCTTTTTTAGAAATTAGATAAATTATGTGATTATGCATAATACCCGTCCTAATCCGAATACAGTCGTCAACGCATTCGGAATGCGCAAGGTGCGCTACGCGCGCGCATCCTCGATTTTTGCGCGTAAATCAACCTGCCCGCCCTGGCCTAATGGGAAATATAATTGATTCCCTCCCAACCGACGTACAGCCGATAGTAATGTCAGAATTAAATTGTTGTACCACTGTTACTATGGAAGTATAGAGATGAGGTATTGAGAGTACAAGTTTGTAAAGTAAAGAAAGACTCTACATAATTATAGTTTTGATTGTATGTTTTCTTACTATATTTAATACACACTGCAACTGCGTCCGCGCGTTTAATGTTTGTGCAGTGTGATGTCATATCTTAAAACCTTCCTCGATAAATAAGCTATTGATCACACAAATATATTTTTTAGATCGGTTCAGTAGATCCTGAGGTTAGCGCGTTCAATAAAACTCTTTAGCTTTATAATATAAATTTTATTTATTTACTAGCGCCCCCCTGCGACTTCGTCCGTGCGTTTTGAATTTGCTTCCTTCCCTCCCGTTGCAGCGTGATTTTTATAACCTTAAAGCTTTCCTCGATAAATACTATTCAACATAAAAAAAATAAAAACGGTCCAGTAGTTCATGTGACTAGCGCGTTCAAACAAACAATTTTTTCAGCTTTATAATATTAGTATAAATAAAAAGGATAACGATACGATATTACACTGTAAGTTGTACAATTGGCAGACTTAATACCTTGTGGCATTCTCTACCATTCAACCGCTGGGTAATGCAGAAAGTTTAATCAGTAAGTAATAAGTATTAAGTATAGAGTAAAAGTTACATTGAAAAATTAAATGTCTCAGACAAGAATCCGAACCCTGTCTTTGTTTGAATCCGAGTGTTTATTACCACTTGGTCACCGACACTGGTAAGCCTGTTAAATTTTGCAAGTGTTGACAGAAATATCATGTTACTAAATTTAATACTTCTTTATTTTTAAATGATGAAAAGCGAGGAAAACAAGGAGGTCTAAGTCATCAAGTACGCCCAACTGTACACAAAATAAATCTAGTTCATAAATACATTGTTTTTGAAAATACATTAATACGAATCTTATATATAAAAACACCAAAAATAAATTTAAAAGCAATCAATCTTAAACTAAAACTAGGTTTGTATTTCCGAGACCAGATCCACAGCTTTTACTCATATAGCCGTCTCATCACTGATCTTTAGAAAAACAATAAAAGCTATTTTAACTAACTATTTAACCTCTACTACGTCTGAAAAGCGTCTTTGCGTGAAACGACCAGGTTTTACTGATCAACCGGTGTAAGTATAACTCTTAAAGTACGCACAAAGGTACTGACACCGCAGTATACACCTTTCGACCTTGTTTGTTTTCAGAAAAAAAATCTTTAAAAAATAAACCGCCTTCAAAAACACTTAAAGTAACGCATTCGCCTTCTATTTAGGATAACAAATTCATTTGGATTCGGAGCATAATGTGCGTGTTGGTATATGCAAGTTTGAGACCATACATGCATTTCATGATTTTTAGTCACTACCCCTATCTCAAAACCTAATGAACCGATGTTGATAAAACTTATACTGTACCTTAATTTGAAAAATACCTAGTTGAACTAAAAAAGAATAATTTCAATCTACTGGATTGTAATCTCGCGATCTTCCCAATATTACAGTGACACATCCATTCTAATTCATTTGCAAAAATATTTGTTACGAATCAAATATTCGTCCTGTCATCTCAGTTTCGAACTTTTTGGTGTCAACGTTCTGAAGCTAAAAAGTGCAAGATTTTACTGTGACTTACGGTCTTGTTTTATTTGCTTATCAATTTCAATTTATTTGCAAAAACCTTAGTGTCCATCCAAATATGAATACTGTCATCTCTGTTTAAAACTTCTTGGTGCACCGCACTGTAGCTAAAACTTTTTTAGCACTTCAATCGGAGGTGCCGACGGGCAGCGCGCGATCGATCTCGAAGCCGTTATTCGGGCGACAGCCTTTGACGACGCTGGGTTCACTCCGCTACGTCTATTTTGTCTGACTGGAAGATTTTGGCATTCAGAGTTTGATGAAAAGAGTCTAATTAGCTTATTGTTGTTTCAAAAGATCTTTATTTCAATAAGTACAAGTTACAGGAAATACAAGTCTAGTGTTATAACCTAGATTGTATATTAACATAACGTACAAACTCGTTTTCAGGCTCATACTTAGCACCTTTTTAAACTTGTAATGGTAAAGATTAAAATTACATAGGTATTAATAAGGTCGTTATGTTGCAAGGGTATGCTGCTTAAAGTTACTACTATGCAAGCTTTAGTTGAGCTATACATTTGAACACATCGAAATATGCAAATGGAGGGTGAACAAATAAATAAATAAAATAAAATAAAAAAATTTGGCTTTCACAAGCCGCGAGCATTACATATAACTTGCCGCGAGCATTACAAATAACTTGCAGCGAGCGCGAACGAAGTAGTCGTAGGCAAGTTTACGCGTCAATAGGCACAGAGACAGCTTTTTTCAGAATAAGCTTATTGGTGGAATACTTATGTAGTATTCACCGAGGCTTTGCCAGCGCAAAGTATCGAATTTTCGGTTAAAAGTTCCAATAGGTACCACTTTCGCCCTCTAAGGGGATGATTTCTCTGGTCAAATAAAAATAGAACTCGTTTCAATGACTTAACATGATTACAATTTCCGTTTTTAATATCAACTGAAATTGATTTCGAATCGTTAAGGTGTCGCAAGACATCAAATTTTTGCATGTAAGTAGGATTAAGGCAATCGTTTTAATCCAAAAACCAAGAGCATTAGCATTGGACCAGTGTTAAGACTAATCAGCTGTAGCTTTTTTCGGTGAGTGTAAAGAAGTGTGAAGGTGTGTCGAAAAGGGTGTACCAAGTAGAACACAACAGTTCGGACGGGCGCAGGGTGGAGTGACGGACGCGTCAAGGAGTTCACACCGCGCGGTGCACACACCGACAGGCGTGGTTACAATAGACTCGTACGGCTCAATTTAAGACATTTAAAATAGGAAATAACACGAATTGATGAAATTAAGATGCTGATAAATTACGGCAGCACAAATGTCTGATAGTTTTAGATGTCAATGCTTAAGAGATATACATTTAAATTTTAGACATGAAAGCAAGACATATTTTTAAACAAATTTAGTCCAAAAAAGGGGTGAAAAGGTGTATTTGCGCTGAAAATAAACCAACTGGTGTAGTGGCTGTTTTTTTAAGAAAATTAGAAAGAGTTTACTGGACTTTGTGTGCGTGAGGCAGAAAATGATTCTTGCAAAATGCTATTTGAAGAAAAGAAAAAAAGCTTTTATTGATCAAGGACATCACAAACACAGACACACATAAACGCTCGCACAATACTTTAATAAGGCTAGACAAATTGAAAAAAGTGGAAAGTTTTGGGAGAGGTGTTTAGGGGAGCGCACTGTTTTTTTTTTTTTGGTGATAATACATATTTTCAGCCAGTCCTCAAACTTTGTGACACAGAGTGATTAATAAGAAAGAAATACACGTAAATCCCATTTATGGCGAGCGGTGTCCATCACACCATATGTTGCATTTATTGTAAAAAAATACTCTTTTTACTCGTAATTGCTTGTAGAAAACTCAATGACGGTCTAGTAAAAAATGCAACTGATAACCGATCGTCTATGTCACCCATCACTTCTTTGGCGTCACTGAATAAATAAAACGTAGAAGATGATGGAACACAAACACATGAGTAGGAAGTATACTTATTTGACATGTCACTCAAATTATGTAACAAAGATCTATTTATACCATGTTTGATGCGAATAAATGATTTTGATTATAGACCAGATATGTTCACAATGTATGTTTTGCGAGGAGCTCCTTATTTAACTCTTAACACCTTTTCTAACTAACCTGATACAGGCTGGGATCACAAAATCTATGAATGTTAAAAAAAATATTAAAAACATGAATGGTTTATGTCTTTTAAGGCGAAGCTGGATAGTTTCCCTAGTATTTTCCAACAAAAAGTGCATACGACTACTTCTGTGCCTTTCCTATAGCTCCTTCTTTCAACAATAGTAAAAATCAATACGTCACTTCACCGTGGAAAGACGAGGAATAATTAAAACGTTCGTGGAACCGTTGATGGTAATGACGGTGCAGTTTGTCATCGCTGTCACGTCACAATGGTGTCAGGCGGCGACTGACGCGTGTCACCGGAAGGGTTAACATCTAACTAGCGATCGCGATTGGACTGCAATCAATGAGCAATGTGCTTTGGCCATGCGCGGATACACCGTTGTGGGCACTGTGGGCATGCCCACAACCCTAATCATAGTTTATAAAGTGCAAGATAGAAAGAAACTGTTTGTCACTCAGAACTCATTAATTCTTAGCATTTCTTGTTTTCATAAGCGTTGTGAACCTAATTTTAGCGCGCTCGCTTCGCTCGCGCTTTCAATTTTATAACGTTCTTGGTTTTAAAACCAATGTTTGCACGTTAGGGCTTTAATTTATGTGATGTTGCATTAAAAATATATGAAACCTTCATGCCTTCATGGTTTTTTGTTGATTAAACAAAACATGTCCACAACCTTTTGGACGGCTGGATCCGCGCCTGGCTATGGCCGGAGAAAACTGTAGCAGGTGGATGAGCCATGAGCTCATTCCATCAGCTATCTTCTACCATCGCACAACTAGACGAAATGCGGATTACTCACCATCCATTCGTCGTTTACATTCAACAATACCGTTACCATGAGTTTACGGCAGTTTCACTCGCTAGCGATGACGTAAAAAAAGTATATGGAAAATGTAAGTTCTGCAAGTGACTGGGACTGAGAAGGGAAAGGGACAGATGATCTAGTCCTATGCAGGCTAATTAATAAGTTTTCAATAAATTACTATAGTTCTTCTAGTTCTTCTTCTTCATTTATAGTGAGTAGGCTTCTTCTGGGTGCGCTCTCTCTTTATCGTCGTCCCTGTTTATGCCGCGTCGTATCTAGTCTAGAGACAAGAGCAAACCCCTTTTCATATAAAAATAATAATAATAATAAACCAGTGGGCTTACCTAGGCAAGTGGCCAGTGACTAGAGAAATCGTATTTTTTTTTGATGGTAATTATAAATTCTAACAGCATTGAAATATCGTGATATATTATATTTAGAACTAGTTTTTAGACTTACTGAATTATCGTGTAGTAAGCTCTCATATTACTGATATGATGTCAGTAGCAATAGCAATGCGATAGCGATCGAGTCAGGTAATACCTGCAGCTGTCACTTGAACAAAACTTAATCGGTTTTCCACGAAAAATGTTTGAATGACATTTTAGTGGGAGTTAGACAAATGACCCAAGTATTACTCGTACAATTGCAGCTATTTAAATAATATGAGGATAAATAAAATTTAAACACTTTTTTTTTGACAATATGTTCCTTTATGAACTTAAAAATATATATTTCCTTGGAGCGAAATTTACATGAAAAAGTAAGGTTGTTTTTTTAAGTGAGCTGCAACGTAGCGACAGAAGTAGGATTTACTCTTCGTTCTTTAATTTTTCCATAAGTTACAATAGTTTTGTGAATTGTCTTTATTGCCTTATTTTTTTTAAACTTACATACACTTTTTGAAACTATTTTTTACACCAACCTATCCATCACTCGCGTCATTGCCTTCACAGTTTTCTAAAACAAACGACAAGACTGCTTCGTATGTAGGTCATGGCAGAACACCGCTTTCCTTTAAACTTCAAATTATTGGGGCGATAATCCACCTCGGTGCATAAATAACAGTTTTATTCGAAAATCTCTCGTAAACACTGTTGTAAATCAAAAGATGTACTCTATATAATCGGACTTCGGACTTAGCGTCTCTTTCGCTGGCATGGTAATGATGATATGAGCAACAGAGGCAGACAGATTTGTACATACATGAATTGAGTTTAAGAGTAAGGCTGTATGCAATCGGACAGGTGAACGGTTATTTATTAATGGTGCTGATTCGGCCTTCGGTCCCCGTCATACAATGTGTTGTGTTTCAAGAGAAGCATAACAAATCAAATGTGAATAATTACTATAATTAATATTTCATAATTATATTAAATAATATTAATCGTCACTACTGATAGGACATGCAAAAAACACGCAAACGCACACACACACACACACACACACACAAGAGGAGAAAAAAAGAGAGAGAGAGGTATTCCCATTGATTAAAAAAGAACACTAAGAAACAAGCACAACACGTTCTGCTAGAGGGCTTCACGCCTGAGGCATGGAACAGGAGTGTGGTGGTGTTGTTTTTCAAAAAAGGAGACAAAACCTTATTGAAGAACTATAGACCCATCTCACTCCTGAGCCATGTCTACAAGCTGTTCTCAAGGGTCATCACGAATCGTCTCGCACGTAGGTTTGATGACTTCCAACCTCCCGAACAAGCCGGATTCCGAAAAGGCTACAGTACCATAGACCACATTCTTTTTTTTTTTTTTCATTCATACGCTAAGGCAAATTATACAGAAGTCCGAGGAGTATAATATGCCTCCATGTTTAGCTTTTGTGGACTATGAGAAGGCCTTTGATTCGATCGAAACTTGGGCGGTGCTTCGGTCTCTTCAGCGGTGTCACATAGACTATAGGTATATAGAGGTGTTAAAGTGTCTATATAACAACGCCACCGGGCGATGTTATATCTCCGAAACTGTTTACAGCGGCATTGGAAGACGCCTTCAAGCTCCTGGAATGGGAAGGATTCGGCATCTCACACATAACACACCTTCGGTTTGCCGATGATATAGTCGTTGTGGCAAAGACGCTGGATGATCTAGGCACTATGCTCGAAGACCTCGACCGAGTATCCCAACAAGTGGGTCTTAAAATGAACATGGAGAAGACGAAAATTATGTCGAGTTCCCTTGTTGTACCCACTCCAGTATCCATTGGGAACTCAACTCTCGAAGTTGTCGACGAGTACGTCTACCTGGAACAAGTGATCCAATTGGGTAGGTCCAACTTTGAGAAAGAGGTCAATCGACGAATCCAACTCGGCTGG
This sequence comes from Pyrausta purpuralis, assembly GCA_963924145.1. Taxonomy (NCBI): domain Eukaryota; kingdom Metazoa; phylum Arthropoda; class Insecta; order Lepidoptera; family Crambidae; genus Pyrausta; species Pyrausta purpuralis. The sequence goes on from OZ001649.1 coordinate 27,637,570, forward strand.
GCAGCGTTCGGGAAACTGCGCAAGAGCGTCTTCTCGTCTCAATTACCTCAGTGTCTGAAGACGAAAGTCTTCAACCAGTGTGTGTTACCAGTGATGACATACGGATCCGAAACGTAGTCTCTTACTATGGGCCTTATAATGAAGCTCAAAATTACACAACGAGCGATGGAGCGGGCTATGCTCGGTGTTTCTCTACGAGATCGAATCAGAAACGAAGAGATACGTAGAAGAACCAAGGTAACGGACATAGCCTTGAGAATCAGTAAGCTTAAGTGGCAGTGGGCAGGGCACATAGCGCGAAGAACTGATGGCCGTTGGGGCAGGAAAGTTCTAGATTGGAGACCCTTCGACCAAAGACGCAGCGTAGGACGTCCACCAACAAGATGGACAGACGATCTTAAAAAGATCGCAGGATCAAACTGGATGCAGACCGCTGGTGATCGGTCGCTGTGGAAAGCCGTGGGGGAGGCCTATGTTCAGCAGTGGACGTCCTTTGGCTGATTATGATGATGATGATGAAGAAGAAACAAGAACAAAAAGAACAGAAAGAACAGAGCATCGAAATCTTTTAAGTAATGAAAAATATAAATGTATATTTAATGACGGCGATATCTTACCTGAGTCCAGCTAGTCCAGTAAATCCCTCCACTCTAACGGCTGTCATAAAGTTATTTAAAAAAATCTAGCACAGGCGTTAACGTTCAACCGCATCTAAAAATAATTACGTCGCTAATACTTTGTACTTATTTTTAAGATACCAGGTGTACCAATTTGCACAATCAAACCTTTAATATTCTAATTTTTTAGGTTTTTGAAAAAGTTTTGCGTCGGTACTTATTCTCTACTTTCTGCCTCGTTTCAATAGATATGTTTATCATAATTTATGTTGATCCGTGCCTCCACGTAAACCACTTTGAAACTTTAATCACACTGCAGTCTATTACCTCAACTATTCCTAACACAAAACAAAGAAAACCAATAAATTGCCGCTAATAGAGTGACAGATCGCCGCATGCAAATATTCTGCAATCGGAACTTGGCCGTAATGAGCCCGTTGCGCATGCATTATCGATCATCACGAAACAACTAGGTATTCCGCAGTTAAATAATTCGAAGCGTATTTATTGCCCTAGTTCACTGATGGCGACGTCACGGTTAATGTCTACGAACCACGCGATTAGTTCCGACGATGTCACCGCCACCGCCACCATCCGTCTTATCTGCCAATCGACACCACTCATTAACTAACCGAATCATTATTAATCTGACTTTAAAAGAAATCACCTTGTCTGAGAAAGCAAACAGTACATTCTTCGATATCCGGACGATTTCCTTAATCTCTCGTGGAAGTCTTACCCGTCAATTGCGTCCTGATTGCGAGATTGTAGTATAATACTATATTTCTTCTTCTCCAGATGCTGTCACCAAGAGATGATGATGACGATGACAACCACCTCTGCATCAAGTGCAATGCTACGATCATCGGTCTCGACAACTACGTTAAACACAGAAAGGAAAGATGCGGAAAATCCAACAAAACCACAATAAAACCCGAAATTCCAAGCATTGACACTTTGGATCCAACTTACAGTCTTGGTGCTGACGTCTTCTTCCAGTCGTTGGAGCTGCAAAGTAGTGTCAAAAAGACTTCTTTGTCTAGATTAACACCACCTATATCTAAAGCCGCGTTAGATACTAAAACAACACTAGCTGAAGCATCCACATCAAGAGATATTCCTCGTATGAGCCCTCTCACAAACTTAAGAGAAGAAGACTGGATAGGAACTAGTTTGAGAATCAATAGTAACGAAGACAATCAGACCAAATTAATCAATGCAGTTGCCAGTATAAGTGGAAATGTTAAGAAATCTGTTCCAACATCGACGTACAGTATTGCAAACTTCAATGACTACAAAGTTGATTTTGACGAATCAGAAGAGTCAGAGGATGATGACGAAGAGGAAGTTCATAATACTAACGAAAAATGGAAGCCACCAATTAATTATACTGGTGGCAAATGGCGACCAGCTTCTCCAGATCATGAAGAGTGGGAACTAAGAGACGAACAAGAGCACATAGGCGGAAAATGGAAACCCATCATGACAGATTCCCATGATAGAGATGACGATTACGACGCACCGCCTCCGGGGCACACTAAAGGAAAATGGGTACCAGGACACGAGAAGACCCATATCATGCAACCTACTATACAAAATAAAGGATCTGTTCAGTATTGGTGCGGTCCATGCAATAGAAGATTAGGATCTCGGGCGATCTATGAAAAGCATCTGATGTCCAGTTTGCATATGCGGAAGGTTCTTCCTGAACATGAATTAGAATTTTCTGGACATCTTGACCCAATTCGTCCTGTTGAGAAAAGAACGTTACGACCATCTCGATTCACCAATGACACTATTTACGACGGCGACAAAAAGAAAAAGTCACCCAAGACACCAAAAACTAAACTAGGTACTAAAATTGAGAAAAAGAAAAGAAAGAGGAAGCCGGTATACGTGCACTGTTCGGGCTGTAAATCGCGAGTGAAACTGCATCTGATGGGGAAGCATCTGATTTCTCATTATCACTTCAGAAAGGCGACTAACATCAAGAGTATTGAATATCAGCAATTGATTCTGGACAATATTGATGCGATAGTCCATCAGTCACCTTTCCAATGCAGCCCGTGCAAGTTCTACACCAATTGGCTTTCAAATTTTATGCAGCACTGGTATTCAACCGAACATCAATCCAAAACTGCTACTCTAGACGGCAGATATTGGTGCTCCTTCTGCAAATATGAATGTGAGACATCTCAAGAAATGTTAGAACACATGTCTGGGTCAGACCACAGCGAAGTTGTGGCAGTCATAAACAGATCGATGCCGATCGTCATTAGGAAAAAGACGCTATTCAAATGTGAGACTTGCGGCAAAGAATTTCGTTTCAATATAGAACTGAAACGACACAGCGTAAGAGCCGGTCACTCGGTACCATATACTGCTACTGATGACTATCAAGAACTTCATAAGTGCCAATTCTGTAAAGCGAAATTCAAAACATCTTTGAGCCTCGCTGCTCATTTGAAATACAAACACAAGCAGAAGGAATTCCTTTGCTTAGTGTGTTCAAAGCTGTTCCAAACCGCAGCAGAAGCGAAACGTCATCGTCATACTTCGGAGCATAGAGTTAGAAAACTAGAAATCGTCAAAGCGAAAGGATTGTCTTCCAAAGACTTGAGGAGGAAATGCCCTTACTGCACTGATTTAACATTTTTGAAGAATGTCCTGGAATTAAAGGAACACATTCGAGTTGAGCACCCGAACATTAAAAAGAAGTGAGCATCTCCCTTACTTCCTTTTTAGTCACGTACTCTTTAAATAAATATTATATTTACTTATTTAAATAAATAATTTTCTTCCTTATAAAACGTGTGTAAAAAAAAATACTCTCCAACCAAATAATAACAATTGTACCTTGATGATGGACTTCCTCAACTATGTTTTCTGTTCCAGCTGCCCCAAATGTGGGATGTCTTTCATCTTCCCCCAAGAAGTGAGTCGTCACCTCAAGAACAACGCTTGCCAGTTTCCAAGCACTAGCGCCCTCAACTCCTCAATAGTGTGGAACTGTAGCCAATGCCTCTTCACCACTGATTCCCAAGCCGAATGCTACTTCCATGAGACCTTACATGGAGAAGGAATCAAAGAGATCAGCAAAGTCGGTGACAAGGAGAAAGTAGTCCTTAAATACAACTGCCCTCTATGTACTAAATCCTTTAGGAAGCATTCTCTCCGTGCTCATTTAAAACTTCACACGTACGAAAGACCGTTTGTCTGTACCATTTGTGGAGCAAACTTCTCCAGGCTGTCAACGTTAACTGCTCACACGAAGACGACACATGGGGACGGTGCTAAAGTCATGAAAGTCAAGAAGGTCGTAATACCGGTACCCCAGTCGCTGAAGGATACTTGGAGCTGTTCGAAGTGTATGAAAATATTCACTAACCGGTATGTATCAAACTTAAAACACTTTATCATGTAATTTTTATGTCGCCAGCGTCTAACCCGCAGACATATTGCATGTAAGTAAACTAAACGAGTAGCGCTTAGTCAACTTATTGATACATACTCCTTGCTCATGTTTTGGAAGTACCGAATATCTGTAATTACGAGCTAACTCTCAAGAGGATCATTTTTTAATTTTAAGCTGTTAATAGTATATTTCTATAAACCCTATGGTTTTACTTTAACCGTTATTGTAAAATGATGAATAGATCCAAAATCGGAGAGCCCTTCCTGAGTTATTTCAACGATCCGGGTTGGAAGGACCATTGATTATAAGCATCAGTGACATGTGCAGCGGATGCGTCCGTGTCACGCGTCACACAACTCGCGCAAATGTCGGGAAACATTCATAACTGACGCGCTTTGAGTGCGCGGGCGCATTTGACGACGTTTTTATACGCTGTGCTCGTAAATCGCCTCAGGATGTTCTTTACAGGGTGTGATAGTCAGATTGTTCTATTTCACGATAGTAGGAACTATACGTTACTTAATATTTATACTTAAGGAAAGTCCTTGAAACTATCCCTTGGGCAGGTAGTTAGTACACTTTTATAATCTTTTTTGTGGTTCTTTTTAGAGGTTTTTTTTGTGAGAACAGAGAAATTTGTCATCTTCTGCACTAGATACATATAGGTAATGTGTAATGTAAGTAAATGATGCTGATATTTAAATGATAAAAAAATGATTTATTTGACCCCTAGGGTTAAAATAACTAATTTGCTTTCAAATGATAGTATTTTTTATAATGTCGCTCGAGCACCCTCTAATATTAAACAATCTGTATATCTGGATCAAAATATATGCGGATCCAGATTTTATTGTAGACACGTGCGTGCAAACGGTTTGCGAATTGACGCGTTTGATTCTCCGCCGGGACGCGTCGCATCGACTTGTTTATGTTCTGAATGTTCGTAAATATGTCACGGATTAGCTCAGATCAAAACCCCTACTCTCCAAAATTTTGCTCATCATTTCAAATAGCCGTCTCTTTCATTCGTAAGGTAAAACGCCATGAGCGATGGAAACAGCTGATCGAAAAATCCGGAGTTTTACAGAATAGGTATACTCGTACAAATTAGACGAGAAATCTTGCTCTGACCTGATATACGTTGAAGCACAGCTGACTGATGGACACGAGTGATATTTCTGTTCGTTTGATTCAACCTCTGAGGCCAGTCCAACATTTATTTTTAGGGCAATAACTGACAGATAATTTAGACCACACAGATTTTTTGTGACGCGTTTTTATCCTGACCACGGATTTTATTTAGTTAGGTGCACCATAACCATATACGATATCGCCATGTAGTTCTTGACTCATTTAAATTAATCACTTTTAATGTATGATTACATAGAAAAAATATATAAACATTTTGTTTTATACAGGCTAAGCTACAATTAAAGATACTGAATCTGGAACTAACGAACCGAGTAAATTTAATGCAGCAATGAATAGATGATTTGAAAACTCATAATAATCTCAGTAAATCCATCTAATATTTATAAAATCCATTTATTTATTTAAAAAAAACATGCACAAACAAAAAGTACATATGGCTTTACGCTAAAAGGATTATCTACTAGTCAACAATTGGTATTAATACAGGTGGCGCAAAGAAAGTAATAAAGGGACAAAAAAAGAGTGTGACGATAATAACTACTACTTAAATGGTAAAGGTCCTCTGTTGCATGTTAACAGATCACTTTTAAAGTGATTTTTAACATCTTATCAAATATTACCATTCTTATCTCCCTACAACAATTCTTCCGTAACCCGTTTACAAAAGGCCCCATGATCACTTTTTTTCACCGCTTGGGCTAAGCCTTTAAAACCATAAAGTATTTAGACATGATCCTACCACATTTAAGACAATTTTCTCACTTGAAATACAAAAAATAGCTCCCTTACTCTACCTTAGATAGGACTAACGGAACGGCCACACAATATCTTCCCACCAAAGACCAAACAATCATCAAGTGCTACATTAAGCGCTAATGCAGCTAACGCAAACATATGGACTCTACCACTGAACGAAGTTGCTCCATAACTATCCAAGTGGAAGCCTCAAAACTGAAAGCGAGTCCATTAGAATAATATCAAACCCCATACGGCAACACCAAATGACTGGTCTGGTGCATAGCATTAGTCTAACGTCTCTTTGAAAGCTATGCTACGATCTTCTTGGTATTATCTAACTTAAGGCTAGGCACATCTATCCACCCGTTACGGGAACAACACCGTATCAACTCGAGATCAGTTTAGTGTTTTCTGTATGAAACTCCATACTTCAACGCACATCTGACAACTTCGTAACGTCACTAACTCGGATCGAGACATAGAAGTACTAATATCGAGATCAACTCTCGATCAGCGGCGCATGCGTTGTAACGCGCTTACGGCCAGTAGCCCGATGGTTGTCAACTATTCGCCCACCCTGTTAAACGGGCTGTTATTCACAAAAAGAACTACCCTAAGTTGTTTTAAACACGATTCGAGACGACGCGTTCGCTATCCGGTGCCCATCCCATGCCGAGGCGTTGCTGTTCCCTTTACGTAACGTGCTTCCGTGTGGTGGACTGATTGACGCCTGGTTGGTGCCTGTTCCTAATACGGCTTGTTAAATGTGCCTTAAACTTAATCCTCTTCTATTAATGTGGCTACAAGTACGACACCCTTTAAGGATGCTGCGCTTCTTAAAACAGTATAGTATCTATTCGTAGCTCATCTCATCAGGTAGCAACTGCCTCGGTGGCGCAGCGGTAAGAGGTTCGCACTTTAAAGCGACGGCTGCGCCAGAGGCCCTGGGTTCGATCCCCGGGTCGGGCCAAAAATATGTACCTGAGTTTTTCTGTTCAGAAATTCTTAGGGTAGCCCGGAGTTTAGAAGTTGGCGGTGTATCACCCCCGTGCCTCGGAAAAGCACGTAAAGCCGTTGGTCCTGTGCCTGATCTCTCTCCGGTCGTGTCAGATTGCTGTCCTATCGGGCTATGAGAGTGAAAGGAATAGAGTGCACCTGTGTTTCCGCACACATTTGTGCACTATAATATGTCCCGCGCAGTCGATTAGTCGTTGTGACTGGCCACCGTAGTCGAAATCGGCTAGGGGGGACTTAACATCAGGTAGTGAATCTAACCAGTCAAGCTACAGCGTATCGATTGATTGATTGGTAAGGTCATCAAGCTGCTCCCGGAAATACTCATACAAAATACTTCTAGTGACTTGTTAAGTGACTAAAAGTCTACTCGTAGCTTAGCTCCACATTTGCAGTGTGTTCCGCGCTTAATGCAGCAATACGCCTAAGATATCGCCAAAGTTGGTCCATCGCGGTGTTAAACGGGTACGCCCTGCGACTGTCCGCCACCGTCCCGGCCGCTAAGATGCGCAATTCTATTCTAGACTCTAGGTATAGTTCTAATACGCGGTCAGATACGAATGGGTAAGAAAGATTGCATTTCTTGCGCATTATTACTCTTGAGGAGTTGCATTAAAGGAGTTACAAACCAGTAATAGCCTGTGACGCTGAATGTCCGGATTTACGAATGGCTAAGTGAGCATTTCTTGAGCATTCTTACTCCTGATAAGTTTGTTTAAAGGAATTACCAGTAATGGCACTGGCTGTGACGCTGAATGTCTGGATTGGTGTAGTTAAGTAAAATGGTCTGCAGAACATCAAATATGCTGTACCACGGCCAAACTTCCAGAGGAAGCTCACAAACACTTTTGTTGGACTTCGATCCAACACTAACCTTGGAAAAAATGCACCTTTGTTTTTTAGAATTGATTTGAACTCGATATTTGCTACCAGTCTGGATCAAAATTTAGTCGACTCATTGTATCCGCGACACAGCTACTATAAATTGATATTTTGACGACCCGTCTGGTGTAGTGGTCGAGATATCGCCTACTACGCAGCGGGTTGCGGGTTTGATCCCCGCACAATACAAACATTTATGTGCATGAACATGTCTGTTTGTATTGGTCTGGGTGTTTTTTATTTATATCATGTATGTATTTACAAACAAAAAAGTATGTAAGTATTATATCCGTTGTCTGGCACTCATAACACAAGCTTTGAATAGCTTACTTTGGGACTAGATGGCGATGTGTGCGAATGTCCAAAGGAAGGAAAGGATAAGGATAATATTATTTTATCTTTTTTAATTATTATTTTTATGTTACGTAACTGGTTTGAAACTATTAACTAATTATCTATCTCTGTTGTATTTTAATTAATGTTGTGTTCACCTATAATTGGGTTGCATACTAGATGCAACTTTTAATTTTTTTTTTATTGTCAATACTTTTAAGTACCTAACCTGTTGGTGTACCAAATAAACAAAAAAAGAGCTGTTACAAAAAGCGAGTAAAATAATCGAGACAAAAAAGATTAACAATATAGGATCTCTGTATAGAAAATGCTGGTACATTCCAGGGTTTGCAAAGTGGTCTCATAAAATATACATACTATTTCTAAATGTACTGTATACTACGTTTGGTGAGTTATTATTTCTACCCTTGGTCATTGCAGCAAGCCATTTAAATTTTACTCATTAACCCCCGACGCATAAAGATAGGGGTGTTATAAGTGTAACGAGTCTGTATATGTGTGTGTGTGTTTGTGTTATATGTAGACTTTTCTAGTTCTGAGTTCTGTTGTCCGATCGATTTGTTAGTACCGTGTTTTTTTTAAAATTATGATTTGAATTTACGAAATAATTAAAGATGACTTTATTAATAACAAACAAGAAAAAAATAAAACTAAGCCATGCAACTTAAAAAAAACTTAATATCTACCTATTCAAAAACGAAACCATTTCCTTGCGGCAAGGAGGCTATGATACTGGTTGCGATGCCGCGTTGGATAGCTATGCTGATCCTTTGAGCTAGGAACCAGCCAGGTTTATTATTGGCTGTTAAAGAATTTAATTTTGGCGCATTTTTTCTAAACAGCAATTTAGCAGAGGGTCCCCACGGCCCAAACGTTTCAACGCCAAACGGCGCAAACACATAATCACTTGCAAGTGAAACGTACTTGCGACGCTTGGCGTTTTCAGTTAACTCCGCTGCTTCTCCAGCTATAAGGGCTGATTCTCTGAGGTGGGAGGGGGCCAAAGTATCGACACACGTTGCATCCCAAACTAAGGCCCTACCCCGTTGCCAGGGTATAAGCGTGAGGCCATCGGGTCTCTTGCCATCATCACGGACCAAACCACGTGGTTCCAACGTGGAAGGAACATTAATGGTCGCAAGAGCTCTTCTGATGGCGTCATTAAGGGTAGCGTGACGGGCGAGACACCCGTCACGCTACCCTTACAACCGACCGTGTTACATAAATTATTTTTGAAAGTATATAGTAAGGTATCCGTGACCCAATCAGCCTTTTGAAGATCATCAGCTCTTTAATAATTGATGAGGGGATCTGACTACCTTCCATATGTTCTTTCCGTTTGAAATTTGGTACCGCGTTACTTTAATGGTATTGAACTAACATGGTAAGGTCACCATGACTTTAATATGACGTGTCCGGAAGTTTTTTTATTATTTTGTATTATTTAAAGTCTCAGTGCGGATTGGTAGAGGGGTGTTTGCAAGGCAAGCGACTAAACCTGCTGTCAGATGTTATCAAAGCGCCCATAAGGCCTCTGACTAGGCCTTACGACTAATATCAAGCGTGGTGGAGTACGGCTAGAACTACCTCATACAGTATGACCTATATACCTCAACAGGTAAGGCCTTTGCCCAGCATTGGGACGTTACAGGCTAACTTTACTTTACTTTACTTTATTTATAGCCTAATGATATCAGCCTAGTTTCTTTGTGAACAATGCTGATGTAGCACAACTTCTTCTAAATCTATGTCAAATTCACAATCTGCAACGCGCAAGTTGGGTACAAATATTATATTACAGTGGTCATGCAAATGTCACAATAATAGTTAACATGGCTGCGGTCCCATACAATGTGGTAGGTGCAGGGGTCACCCAAGTGCGTCGTGTGCGGAACCCTCTAAAAGAAACATTGTGTCTGTCAACCACTGCTACAGCAAGGGTTTTACTGTCACATCGCTCGACTTTCTAGTTTTCACTTATTATTAGTAATATAGTCGATCGCTCTCGTTTGGACGATCTGTTAGTTAGTAACTAGATTGGCATCTCCCAAGTTCCTTTCCTTTAAAACAGAAAGCCCTAAACAAGTCTTTCGCTAAACGTATAAATACTTGGGGGAACGTAAATTGTCATAAAATCATCTTGTGTGGTATAGCTTTTCCAATTTACAACCGGAAACATATACGTGTTTTCATAAAATTTAAATGAGTGTCTTCAACAAAATGAGTATTGTGTCACGAAAAATAAACTGCTGGTGAAAGATTTTACACAAAAAAGGTGTCAAGACTTGAACAGTGTTATGAGTGAAACGGGGCTTTTCTATTATTTAATTTATTTTGTCACGATCTGCCTCCATGCTTTCATACAAAAAATATACTTACTCTCAAATATCATAAAGTTTATTTTTCACTATTATATTAAGAATGTATTTTACTATTCTTCAAGCCTATGAATATTATGAAGCTCCTTTTACTATTGCTGATAGAATTTATGACTCATAGATCATATGATTTTTTTCATAGGTACCTACAGGCTTTCATGACCTACGAACGAATAAGTACTAATTTGACCTAAAAGTCGACGACTTCCAGAATCCTCACCCTAAAACACAAAAGCATGCAGTGCAAATATCTTGGCTGGTGTCCTCTGGACTTATGTAATTACAGGCTGGCCGGCGACTTGTTTACGACCCTTAAATATTGGCCACTTCTACGTTTTTATGCGCGCGATAATGGCGCTAAATGTGTGACAGTCCTAACGGTGCAGTTGGTCATTTAGCGAATTTAACGCGATGGGGTTTGTGGAGACGAGGTTATTGTCCATATTTTCTAGGAGCTATGGAACGTGAATATGACTGAGTAGATGGATTCGTTTGGACCACCCGTGTGGGACAGAGAATGTGATGTTTATTCCGTCGTATTCTAACCATTACTTTAGTTAATAAATAGACTAGATTTTGATTAGAGAATCATCTTAGAAATTACAAAATGTTACTACTCAGAAATACGGACAATTAAGATGGCCGGCTTGTAAAGAGTAATCTCTTTTAGGCCACCTTCAGCTTTACTTATTTTATTGTTTAGATTGAAACAAGAAAACGGTATGTCTTACCATGCTTACTATGTAACAAATGTTTGATTGGATTTGATTAACTAAAAAAACTACATTTTCAGGAGCGCGCTGAGCCGGCACGAATGTGACGCTGGCGATCGCAGCTGCCCGCACGAAGGCTGCTCGTATGTCGCCAGTACCCAGGCACATTTAGCCAGGTAAAACCAAATCATTTTAGGTGCCCAGGTATACTTATAATTTTGGTTTTTCACATTCCAAACTTAACACTGCTCAAATGAGAAAAAGCGACATCTGTGACATTCAAACTGAACTATTACGATGTACCTAGGTATAAACACTATACGCGAACCATGTGCGTTGTTAGTATTAACAAATCTTAGAAGATGGCGCTATGACGAAACATCGAATGAGATCTCTTCTCAAAACGTTGATAGATGTCGCTAGTAGTTCGGAACAAGACCTTACTTTTTTTAGTTTGCTTCGAAATAAATAAGTCACTCAACACAATCACACACACAAAACACAACACAACACAACAATAAAGGGAACCTGTGGTTTCTTTCGATGAACATCGTCAAAAACATAAATTTATTAATTAATTTTAGGCTTAGAAGCCACGGAGAACATACGTAGTTTGTTTTGATTAATGTCGTTAGATGTCACTAGTAGTTTTAAAATCCGATGATTATCTATCTTTTTTGTTACAGACATAGAAGAAGTCATGGAGAGAAGGTGAAATACCACGAATGCAAGGAGTGCGATTTCAAAACGGACCAGGCGAGCCACCTCAAGCGCCACATGATTTGTCACGAGGGTCGGAAGCCTTATTTCTGTCCTCACTGCGATTTCACTTGTGGCAGTTTGGTAAGATATTGTGGGCTCTAATCATTAACTTTTTTATCTATCTAATGAAAATTTATTACACTTTCTTTAAAGTTGTATTTTTAAAAAATACAAAAACTCAAGACTAACATTTGCGCATGGGTAGGATTCGATTCGGTTTTCTTGTTTTAGAATACAAAATACCATTGTCAGTTACAAAAATATTCTAAATGACAGTTTAATTTTTCAAATAGGAGAATCTCCGGAAACACGCCCTTCGACGAAATGTGCACCCAGGCGCGTTCCTCTACCAGTGCAAATCATGCGCATTCAAAACCAATATGGCAGCGGACCTGCGGAAGCACCTTGTAGCAGACCACGGGGACAAATACGACGCAAAGACCGCGACGCAAGCTGTCAAGTTCTGGCTTATGATGAAGGAAGCCCAAACGCCTGCATTATTTTAGTTGGCAATTTGACTGAACTACGTGTAGACTAATTTGGATTGGTAGGCAGTTTACACGTTGTAGGAATTTACATTTAAAACTTTAAAACAGGTACCTATCAACGGCACTTACTTTGTAGATGATGAAATAAATAAATTTGAAGGAAAATGGAACAAATTATTTATTTTTGTCAAGGCAACTGATACTTACCTTTTAGGAACAACATTACATTCCATACTTTTTTGGCAAGAGAGAATCAAAGATCATCTTCTCGTATTCCCTATTAAAGCTAGGTAGCTGTAGGTAGATCATGATGAACCAATGAATATAGTAAGTATTCCGACCTAAGTTTTTGTGAAAATAATAACTTCATACTCAGTTTTGATTTTCTATTGCAAAAATATGTATCTGGCTTAACCCATGCATGTGGCTTACAATGCTGTGGGAATTCACTAGCTTATACTAATCAACAATATAAAATATATCCATGTTGTTTAATAAAACTGCTACTAGGTACATAATCTACCAAACCACACACAACACAAGTATAAACACGTTACATGATGCTTGCTTTTGTTTATTTAGAACTAAATTAAGAAAGTTGTTAAGATATACTATGGTAGAAGAACCCAATGTAGATAAAATTAAACCCGATAGAAATAACGATCACCCACTCCTACCCTCCACATCCACATAACACCAAAGTCGTATAGTAGAAAAATAGTATTGAACATGGCAACTCATTCCCCCGCTTCCGGATGTCAAAACGCCGGCCAGTCGGCCAATGCGAGCGAGGTAAAAAATAATCGAGCAAGCGCGCCAGCCGCGATCGGATCGTGTTACTTTTTATTCAGCTGATCCCAAAAATGTATACGTTTTTCATCGACTGACCTCGCAATACCGATAAATTTCTTGTAATATAATTCGCATTTAGCAACACATTATAAACGCGACTGAACTGTTGGTACAAAAATTAAGCGAGCTATTTGCAAATCGTTGTTATTGTTGTGCAGTGCTAAAATTTAATTTATTCCAAAATAATGACAGTTTGTTTTTACGTGGAGTAATAAATCATATTGATTGGCTGAAAATGTCGCTGAAGGTACGTGTTAGTTATTTTATTTATTAACTTACTAAAAACAAATGAACATTGCAGTTTGTATTGCAAAATTAAGGTATTAATTACGACCGTTTTAAATAATCACGACAAATTAATGCTTTGAATAAACGGTATTAATATATTTGCACTCTACTGATTTAAATGGATATTAAAATATGTAGGTATGTAATACCACAGACTAGGTGACTGAATTTCAAAAATAAATTAGGTCTTTTTATTCTTTGTTAAGTTCTTACTTAAATTCCATTAATTTTTGCTAGATGAATTTTGGAAACATTCTTAATGTGTCTCTTAAAATAATATCAGAGAATAAAATTAATCAACTATTTAAATTAAAAACATCTCAGTGTTCAACAACGCCATTACCAATGTAGATTGTGAGTTTTGTCTATAACTAATTTTAAAATGAATAATTTTGTTATAAAGAATGACAAATATTGTTTACAATATTCTGCAAGCAAACAAAAACAAACATAAATTCCTCAAGCATATGTAAACAAGACACAATAGATATTCTATTGTTATGCGGTTGCCTGCAACAGCTTGAGTGTTGAAGCGTTAAGTACTGATATTATTATTTTTCTTGTACTACCAAACTACATCTTACATTAGGATACTTCCTCTATACAGTGCTTAATAATACTTCAACACCCGAGCGGTCGCATGAGACGGCATAACAATAGAATATCTATTGTGTCTCGTTCACATACGCTTGAAGGATTAATAAAAAACATTAGCAATATTAATTTATCTACAACAAAATGCAAATATTTTTCCGATTTTATATTTTTTATTTGAATAATTCTTGTGATTAATATTCTCAGTAGAATTGTTCTACTAAGAACCACTGAATATTTCCACATCAATAAAAATGATAACTTTCCCAAATATTATTCACTGGTACACCTGAAATAATTTTAAAGTTTGAAATCAATACCATTACCACTTTCCTGAAATTATTCTCTTTTTTCCTCAAGCAATAGTACCATAACTAAAAAAAAATTTTTTGTTCTTCAATCAATTACTGGAATAGGGAAGGAGAAAACAAACCCCCACCCCATCTCACACATCCGCTATGGGTTATCTTCTAACCAGCGAAATAGAGAATTATTACTGCAAAAAAAGTCCCTAATGAGCTCCTGCTAACTCCTTCATTCAATCAATAAATTATTCTCCACATTTATAAATTGAGCCCAAAGAAAAATAACTTATCATCTGATATAGATGAGTTTCTTCAACCTATTTAAATTGATTTAGATTTGTGTGTGCTTATACATTAGTGCCTTTTCTGAGACAAGACTGAGACAAGCAAGGACATCCTATTACTATCATGAACAATCAAACAACTTTTCCAACACTACTTCACTAAGAAGACCTTATACTAGTTTTTGTTTTTGAGCATGGGCATTTTTAAACCAGTCGAATCAGCCAACGTGGGTGTGCTATAATTTCGATCCTCTTATGGCTAATGCATTCGCATAATTCATAGACCCAATGCCCATCCTTGAATATGGAGCTAGTGTGCCAAAGAAACTAGTTTGCTTTTCCAGCATTAGTTACGAAAAATACACAACTTCGTATAAAGTTTGACTGTAGTTTGAGAAAATATGCGGCCCGGTTACTTCAGCACGATATCTGTGACGACTAAATTATAAAGAGATTTTGATGGAGTTTTCCTCTGCATCTAAGAGAAGAAGTCTGACATTAGTCTGAAAACTTTCCGAAGCAATTGTAAGAATCATGTTTGGACGTGTAAGTAGTAGTGTGTCCTGAGAATTTTCTTGCAAAATTATTTCTCAACAACTATGCAAATAATTTGTAATTATTCTACTACTAAAGCTACCTTTAACTTACCACATAACCGTTACCTATATTTCATAAAGTCTCGCTTTATTATAGCCACATTATTTTCCTCATTGCAGCCTATAAAATAACATTGCGAAGTACCAGAAGGGCCGGTTTTTGCGATTTGTCGCATCAGGTCTGCGTAGGTGTGTCTGTCTGATCCCGCGCATCTTTCGTCGGTGCACGCGCATAGAACCGGTCGCAGAAACGTAAGGCTGAGGCCACAGAAAATTGGTCCAATTGCCTGAGAAAAAAGTAAAAATATTTGATTCTCTCGTGCATGCATTATCTTCGTTGTTAATGCATGCATGAAAAAAATAACCTCTAAGCTCTGCCAGTAGGTGGCCAATCTTCAATTCTAACACAAACGTCTATATTTTCTACTTCAGTATTTTTATTACTTTTGAAAGAATAAGATTCTGCTCTGTTATAGATTTATCATCATCATCATTATCAACCAAAAGACGTCTACTGCTGAACATAGGCCTCCCTCACAGTTTTCCACAGTGACCGATCACAAACGGTCTGCACCCAGTTTGATCGTGCGATCATTACGATGTCGTCTGTCATCTTGTCGGTGGATGTCTTACGCCGCGTCTTTGGTCGAAGGGTCTCCAATCTAGAATTTTTAGATTGGTTTTGTCTTTTTCCACTGGAATTCTCGTTTCCACATGTCATAATTTACCTGTCGCCGTAGGTTTGGCTAAAACTTCAACATCTGATACCAGCTAGCTACCTAATCAGCCTTATCTTCATTCTGTTTACTAATAGCTACCTCAACCTGGCTTTCAGTTTAGCCCTAGGTGTGATCACAGCCCTAAAACCAGTTGGGAGTCACTGAACCGGCGCTACTCGTGTTACGTACCGACACGATTACCTTCTAGGGTGTCTCGCCACCCCGGTTTTCAGCTTTAACTTGTATTCTATGAGGCGAACAATTTAGCAGACCATGTGCTCTATTGGTTTTGCAGTTTTCTTTGTCTACCTTTTAATATAAATAATAAAAAAATATGTGCCGGACAACACACTAATTGACATGGTTTCTGACTAAGATTTTTTTTTCCGTGTGTTGAGGAGATAATGATTAAGACGGGGGCTTTAAAACGAGAACTAAATAGATGGTATTAAAGAGAGAAAATGACGAGCTCGAATTGAGAAGACCGGATCATTTACCGCAAAGCGGTGCCGTGCATCATATTTTATCCATCTACGTAAACACTTTTCAGGTGACGTGGATTGGGTAAATACAAATTCCTCAGCACGCAGGGCTTAACTATAGTGAAATGTTGAGCTGATTTCATAAGTAAAACTTACAATACGTCAGCAACATAGAATATAACAGAAGAACTATTTCTTACATGGCTTCTAATTATTGTGAGCTTGATGTGATGCAAGCAACCACTAAGCGTGAGGGTTCTCCATTCATCTCCATTGAGTTACTTGTATTCGATCAACTGTACTGCTATTGTCGGATGACCCCAAAAATTATGGCTGATAAAGCTGCCTTCGAAGAGCAGTCAATCAATCATTAGTCGGCTTTTCTCGTAAGAACTCTCTGCTGGAATTGTAACTGGATTGTCTGGAAATTCTATCATTAGTCCTCTAACGCTTATAACGGACAGAAAATTCCATGACCTCTCGATTTTAATTTTCCGATCTTTATGAAGGTACTCGTGTCGTTCTTCAGACTAGACGCTAACTTAACTTGACAGGCTATTCTTCAGCTATAAATAAAGGCCGCGCCATGTGGAATATTTATCTAGATTGCTTGTAACCTAGTTCGATCTGAGATCAGTGACGTGGAACAGAGCAGCTGCGATCCAATGTAAGCCATAAGCAAATGTTAATGGACTAGCAACTCACTAACCGACCTTTTCTAACATTTAAAGCTTGTCGTGAGGGATTTATGTATAGCTCATGTAAGGTAAATGTCAGGCAATGTTTTTTGGTTTGTTTACTTTAGCGAGCGTTGGCGAAAGATATATCAGGGTGTGAGTCAGGGTGTGCTTGTAGTATGGAATAGGTATAGGCTAAAATCTCCAGAACAGACACAAATTACAACTCTGTCTTTCATTCATGAAGCCTACCGTTATAGTATTGTAATTATTACCATATTTTGTGGTAGAATCGCCAACGCTAACCTTTATAAATGCTTCAAGTCTCGTTTTACCCGTTCTATTCCCGTTTAGGTCATCTATAAATACAGCGTGGATCTTCGTCTGCCACGACCCACGTCTGTCTGGATTCAGGTCTAGACTGCGGATTAGCACAGATTTTGCATTACCAGACAACATTTGCATTTATGGTTATGAGTGTTGGTTAAGAATCTTATTATCTTTGCTGGTATTTCAACTGAAATATTCTTGGAATATAAACAAAAGTACTTGTATCTAACATAACATGAATGATTCATCAATGACCGAACATGGAAAGTCAGTAGTACAAAACTTCTGAAGATATTCAAATCTGTTATTGCAAGTTTAAAAGCAACACTAGTTACCTTGTATTTAAGTGGCGTTTTTATTTAGTAAATTCTTTATGTGGATAATAATGTCCCATCCATCATCCACCTGACTTTGCTGCCTGTAAAAACGTTTACTATCTTCCATGTAACTCTTTGCGATGCCCATTAGATAAATTTGAAAATAATTGCACAAAAGTCTTCCGCAGAAATTATCCTCGTAGACACGCAATTGAACAATAAATGGACCGGCTCTTTCTTCTCATGATTAATTGGATGTCTTTATTGCTAATCGATCGGTTCTCGGTATGTTAATACATTTAAATGGACACAATCCGAGTTTCATTGCGGAGAAAATGGATTCTTGGAAATCTGACGTCTTCCGAGTTAATAGAATCGCTCTTTCTGCATTCCCTGCTAAAGACACGAGATGGATGTATCTACGAGTAGTTTAGGGATGGCGAACCAATGGCATCGAACATTATGAATTCCATTTGATTTGCTTAGAAACCCTTTGACATGACATTATTTACTTAAAAACTTCATTCCTAACAAATCAGTACATATGGCGGACTTAATGCTAGAAGAGAAAGAAAGAAGAAACGTTTATTAGTTTACATCACAAACACACATACAAAATATTACACATAATAATCAAACAAAATCAAAGATTGAGAGAAAAAAAAGTTAAAACAGAAGAGGAAAAATTAAAGAGGAATTATCTATGTCCATGTGTTATACTGTACACCATACCAAAAGCATTCTCTATCAGTCAACCATAGCTCTTAAAAAAGAAAATACAGGCGGCGGCGCGAATAATTTAATAAAAAGACGAAAGAAAGAGCGTGACGTGAACCTAACCTATCTTGTAGTAGATACTTACAACAAGATTGCAGTAAACAGGCGATCAGCATACCAAATTCAATTGCAGTTATGCGGTTACTTTCACAGACCAATAAATGCATCAATCTTGATGGACTGGACTTCATTGAATAAGGCATCAAGACTTGTTCATGTCACTCAAGAATCTGGAATGGTTGGCTGATGTTACTACCTACGGCTGGTTGCAATAAAGTGGTTGCACCGGTTGCATAAATAGCAGACATTTAAATTTCAATGTGAATGACAATTTAATGCTGCGGTTATTATGTGAATTGGATATGACTTGTGCTCATGCATAAAAGATAGTGCAGTCAATTTGGTATCTTTTCGATGAAACAGCTTTGCCAGCACTGGCAGATAGAAAATGATAAAACAATGTAGCTGGTATAAAATCGATATTGTTGACCTCAAGAATTCAACCGATTCCTCCAAGGGGTATGCCCTTGGTGTGGTGAGGTGTTTATGTTGAGTAGTCTCTCTCAATATTTCCATGCCCCAATACGAAATAATTTCCACGCGTGGGCGTAACAATAGTTTCTTGCGGATCGATGGAAACGATACTCGGTTTACGGCCCATAACCGCCCGACCAGGGAAATAAGACGCGACGGGTTTACTGACTTCAGTCAGACTTACTTTTACGATCACTTGTTATTGGAAAAGAGTTGAACGAACAAACTTTTTGGGACAGATTTAGGTGGAAGGTTTAACTTGGGTAGCTTAGGAATATAATCATTCATGACGATTCACACTATGAAGGTAGAAATAGCATATTTTCTTATAGAGACACATTATATTTGCATCTTTGACCACATTATCACTTATCACCAGGTGATAGTGGTCAAATACCTGATCATTTATAAAAAATAGAGCTTTCTTAATACCTTTAACAAAGTCAGCTCAAGTTTTGATTAGAGGGTTTACACTGTGAAAAGAAAAAAATTTGGTGTACTTTTATGTCGTTAAACATATTCCACTTACCTTAGCCTAAGACTACAATATCTTCAAGAGATACCACCACCAATTGCTTAAAAAATGTCCTACTACCAAGTGTGTAAAGGAAGCTAGTGCTCTAATCTCTAATTGCTTGCGACAGACAGACATTAGTTTAAATTAAAACTGCCCTTAATTGCGCCTACTCGGCTTTAACTGTCTTGTCTTTAGCACATTGCGCAATTGTAACTGCAAGTGGTTTTATGACCACCTCTTAGAAGAGGTTTACGACAGTTAACAGCATTTATTCAATCATTTGATTGTGACTTATCCGAACAAGACATTTTTCTGTCTTGGTTTTCGCCAACATCTTCAGTGTCTTCCTCCTCCTCCTAAACCATGTCTAATTTTACTAACGGATGACAACTAGACTATTCCCTTTCATCACAAATTTGGATTTCTGCAACAGCTTTTAAAAGATTCTGAGATTCATAGATGTAAGCAACCAAATTCAACATCGCATCGTTTAACCCTTACTAGCGGTTCCCTGCGACTTCGTCCGTGCGTTTAGACTTTTTCAAATCGGTCCAGTAGTTTCTGTGATCAGCGCGTTTAAACAAACAAACTCTTTAGCTTTATAATATTAGTGTAGATACAATGTTTTCGTTGCCTGCCATCTGATTACTACTCCATCAATCTATCATAAAATTTTCGTTTCCACTTATGCTCTAGCTTCAATTATATTTCGGCTCCATGCGCGAAATACTAAAAGTTAATAGCGTTTGTTTTAATATTAACCGTGTGATAAAAAGGCTGATAAGAACACTATTTAAAAACGCGAACCGGCATTGCATAAACTGGCAAAACATTATGCCGCAAACCGCACTGCAATCACTAGATAACGCGTTTGTAGTGTCGCTTCATGACTTTACTGTCGTGTCCTGACATTGCAGATTTACAAAGTAATAAGTTGCCTAGGTCATTTCCTTTAGAAATCCTTGTAAATGATGTTTTTGACTATGCAATTTCAACCATGGTCAAGACAAGGTAGAGAATACTAAACGCTATATTAGAAACTCTTTAATTTTCCCCAATATTCCTCACTGAGAATAATAGTACCAACAGAATATATTTTTTTGACTTTATGGAGAATTTTATTTATTTATACTTTATTGCACAATTATAAAATTCTGTACAAAAGGTGGACTTAACGCCATATGGCGTTCTCTACAAGTCATGCCTTTGGGCTAAGCAGAAATGATTGTGGGCGGTGCGACAAATAAACAAAATTAATTATATATAAATAAAATGAATACCAAATAAATATAACTTAGGATCAGGCAACAAATCACAAATATATTTGCTAACAAGACAAGAGCAACACATAAATAGAACCATTTACTTTAGTTCGTGAGCTGTTTATACGCATGACGCCAGCGGTTTATGTAATCCTCGTAATATGGTTGACCCTGTGCCATATTTATCCACGTGCTTATTCTTATGTTGTACAACTCGACTCAACTAATTCAAGTTTAATGTGTTAGGACGCGATAAGTGGATAAGTCCGAGCCAAATATCCAATTAGATGAACATAAGTTTTGTATCGTAGAGGAACGCAAAGGAAATCAGACCCGAAGGAATCAACCAATCAGAATGGCTGTCATGTTCCGTTGAAAACGGCGTAGATTATATGACAGTTTCGTTTTAAGAAACTCTTTCTAGAGATTCTAACTAAGCTAGATATTGCAAAATCAATGGTTTTCGTTAATCCTTTGCATAAATTCTTGCTTAATGCCTATTCAACATCATCAAAAGTCAAAGACTTGCCCTTGCCAAGCAGTTCCCCTTCAAGCGAACCTTTTCTAGATTCCTTCACAAGATTACAATAACGCCTTACCGGCAGCCTTTATGGCGTAAGGTTGAGCGAGTTATTGTGACTCGGTAGCTAATTCAAATAAATGGCCAGCCTTGGGGAATTTCGGTAATTAGGCCCAAGTATGTGCTTGTGAAATGTAGAATCATAAACCTCGTTGGAACTGACCACGACGAAAATGATACGCTATAGAAAAGTTGCAGGAAATACTTTAATTAATTAATTTACAGTTAAAGTTACTAACGGTATTAATTAATGGGTAACAGTTGGAGCATTTTTATGTTATACAATGCGTAGTGATCTGAAAAGATAGTGATATAAGAACACCACTTCTTCAGTATTCCAAATCTGGACTACTAGTTTTGAGTTACTGATTTTTGCATCTAAGATATGTGTTTCATTTATATATTTGTAAATGTATCAAAATAATCCATCATCTTAAAACAACAACGTCACGTTTATTGGCAAATCTTTCTGAAAGGTAACCCGTAGTCTTACAAAAAGGCCCGTCGCTTTTTCGCTTTTCAGCCGCTTGGCGCTTTGCCAAAGCTCGTGAAAGAAAAGCGCTCCGTTCGCCCTGCTTTGCACTATTCAAGCGGTGCCGGTATCAAAGCGATCACTGGGGTGACCAGTCACTGCATTTTCTTATAACAGTAATCTTGTGACCCTACGAGCATTTAAATCGGTATAGTCGGGGCTAATTTGACGTTAAATATTTGAAGTCAGAGCTTGTAAAACCTAATTTGTAGTAAATACAAATGTACAGATTTGCATTGTTGGCAAATTGACTGAATGTTGGCATTTATAAGATGCTCAGGATTGAAACTCGAAGTGGAGTTCTACAAATGCAAATTAACTATCAGACTAAAAGAAAATATTGCCCTTCCAATTGATTACCATCGTTGGTAAAGTAAGGCATGTTGCCAACGACCTCTACACATAAGTCTGCATCTTGCTGCATATTTTATCAATCATGCGTGGATGATGCAAACATATTTTGCCTTTACGTATGTTTGCGTGGTCACCCCTTCGGCTCAGGTAAGGGAGGCCTATCTATCAACTGGCGTGCATTACAGCTAGTGCAAAAACTTTGATGATTTGTGAATTTGGAATTATTCTCACTTTTGACATTTGTGCCGAAGGACACTAAAAAAATATTATCTTATAATAATGAAATCTTTATCTTAAACGTAGAATACTATTTTGACGGTAAAGGTGTCAGCAATCCATCTTTCTCGCAAGTTGTTTAAATCACATCCCTTTGCCTTACAGTTGTTTGTCTTGTCCGTCCTAAATAAAGAACATCCCTGATCAATACACGAGCCGTTCTGAGGGATTAGCCGACGACACAAATTGCAGTATAACTTTATATTGGCTCAGCTAAGGCTTCTTATAACACGATACTTATTGTATTAAGTGCACTCATACACTTTAAATGACCAAGTTTCATAGAATTTACCATAATTTCTGCTGCTCTATCAAAGTCTGAGATCTAATTTTGTTTTTGTTTTGGAATTGTGTCCGGTAAAAAGAACAAAGTGGTCTAATGGCTGTCAAAAGCAGCAGTCAAACGTCTTATGTTTTACGAGAGGAAGCATTTAGGCAATTTCCTCATTAGCTTTTTTTTTTTTTTTTTTTTTTTTCTAATATATAAATAAATATCCTTTGGACATTCCCACACATCGCCATCCAGTCCCAAAGTAAGCTACTCAAAGCTTGTGTTATGGGTACCAGACAACGGATATAATACTTAAATACTTTTTTGTTTGTAAATACATACATGATATACATAGAAAACACCCAGACCAATACAAACAGACATGTTCATGCACACAAATGCTTGTATTGTGCGGGGATCGAACCCGCAACCCGCTGCGTAGTAGGCGATTTCTCGACCACTACACCAGACGGGTCGTCGCTAGCTTGTAGATACTATTTCCAAATATCCTGCTGGAAACGAACGTGGGTTTTTGATGTTCTAAGTTTTAGTGTGACACTCAATGTTGGATTGATTCCGTTGTTTTATTGACAGCAAAATAAATAAATATTTGCGGTTGGTTTTTTGCCTTCACCATCATAATAATATATCGCTTTGGATATAAAATGTTGAACATTTTAATTTTATTTTCGAGGGACTTATTTATTGAAACGCAAAAACATTTTTCGCGACCTTTGTATGTAAATACAACTTGGCAAAGAGCCAACTAAACAAGAGATGACCATACATAGGATTTGTTCCCAAGTATCGTTACTTTACGAATCAGTTTAAGTCACTGAAATTCAAATACATTTGTTCAATGAAGGACAAAATAATATTGAAAGATAGACCTTTTGCTACAGTTTCACATAATCCTACAAATATTTAAAAAAATATTCAATGTGACCTTGTCTGGTACAAGAAATATTTTCACCCTTTTCAGGCATCATCGCCAAGAACTTGGCTGTCTGAATGTCAAGGTTTCCAACAAAACTATAACACGCTTGGCGACCCTTATCTTCTTTGTGGAACAAATTATGTCTGTAATACTTTTGTTTGCTAGTTAAATACCGGTTGTATTTTTCGCGGCTACTGTAAAGTCACGCAATGTTAGATTTACAATTTGAGTCGTGTAAAGAGAATTCAGAATAAAACAACATTGCTAATGAAGACACACATGCAAAAAATACGTCTAAGGCTAAAACCATACATATTGCAGTAAGCGTTTGAAATTTTGAATTGTCATCCAAGGTCGTAATAGCTTTTCCCTGTTCATGTGTATGTTACTCTATTACAGAAGTGAGAATAGTTTATTTAAATATAATGGTTATTATAATGACAATCGACCGTTGCGAAACTTGATTCAGCAAATTAACGCGGCAAAACATTGGGTTTTATGTACAAAAGAAAAGGAAACGATTGTTCAATTGTAAATTAGTAAAGATAAATATTCCTCCTATTAGGCGATAGTCTACGATGACTTTCAAAATTGCAAACAATGTCCATAGAAGAAGCTATATTTCGCCATATTAAAATTTGAATGTGATCTGTGGTGGGTGTAGGCGAAAATTTCCCATTATTTAAAGACAAATTCAGAGATACAGTAGTCTCTTTGTTATCTCCTCCACAGTAGATTTACCACTAGCTTTATTAGTGTTGATGAACGCTAGATAAGGAGCGTGATACGCTTCAGAATTTGCATCTAAAACGGTTTCAGCTCCGAGTCGATCATCTAATTTCGCAGGCTATTGCCCGCGTTTTTCGCGACATTTCGATGAATCATTGAGTAGGCTACAATCATTCGACCGTCAATTGTTTCTTTTGCATTTTAAGTGAATCAGTTCAAGGCTGCAAATGTTGATATTATTAGTTACATCCATCCGATGTTTTAGATGGGGGTATACGTATCCTATACTAGCAAGCTTTGCTTTTCTTTAAGGCTCTCATGATGATATGATGTAGAAGTGAATTGAGAAGCTGTATTTTTTAAGATGTTTAAATGCTTATCTATATTATTAACTTTAACTTCTAGCTGCACAAATGCACTCTCAAGGCCACCTATTCGTTCCGTCTTGCTTTTTCATTCAAATTACACTGACGCAATGCGGGCGGCATATCCTAGCCCTAGAATTTTCTACAACTTTATGACAGACGACCTTGACAATAGAGGCATTTGTTAAGGTTTCTTGTCATTATTACTTCTCTATTCTTCGTTACGTTAAGTAGTATCACATATATTGCTTCAAAAACTTGATCTACTGGCGCCGTCTAAGCAATTTCTGGCATTATTTAAGCCTATAATGTATCGTCATCATTGCTGTTATTGTCTTTCTTGTCTAGAATTCAAACGCTGTCCTCGTCATGTACGAGTAAAGTGCCTATTAGTCAGCTAGTTAAATGTTTTTGTCTGAAACACAGTTCCGTTTGGTTTTTATACTGACAACTTGCTAATAAAAGTACCTGGGTGTATGTGTAGTGATTGAATGAGCTAAATCATCCGTGTAATGGGGGAAGTCCTTTATTCTGCGCGCTGGTGTGGGGAGAATTGGGATCACTTTTAATGTCTACCTGCGTTATTTGCATTCTGGACTTTAAAATAGGTTTATGTTGGTCTCATTGTTTTAATCTCGTCTTGCCTACTCATCGGCATCTTCATGTCTATCTAAGTATGTACGGCCTTCATCGTTTGAGAACTTTGTTTGCTTCATCTTTATTTTTTTACTTCTGCTGATGCAAGTACAATTTTAAAAGAAACTTAAGTCTCTTTACGAATGTAAAAAGAAACGTAGGTTCTAGTAACTTCTTTGTCTGATGTCTAAACTGATGTATAGAGGTCAAATAAGTTATTGATCTCGATCCGAATTTCCATGTCATTATCACGGCCATTCCATCGGAAGATTGCGCCATTCAAATTGCATTATGCAGCTGCTGCCATGTCGCAAAAAGTGCCTACCTCGTCTTCATATTATTAATAACTGTACTTCAGTCCAACTTATCGCATCAAGATCAAGAAACATTACTATACAGAAATCAAGTTATGGACATCTCTTCGATAGCTGAATTCCAGCATGAGTGTTGAAATATGAGTGTTGCTACAGGAAGCTCATTCAAATATCGCCAGAATATGCTTGTTTTCCCAAAAGTTATAGCCACTACAACAATCATGTAAAAATATAAAATTCAGAACTAACTACGACTATCTCTCACTTGTGTAGCTTTCGATGTTGTCAATATCTTAAATTTCTCTATATTAAATTAAATTTATTTATTAATTTCGTAGTCTATTCCATGAATTTCCATGTATGTTCATTAGTCCTTTCCATAGTTATCTTATTATTTTGTATTAATGTAATATTAGTATGTATGTTTATGTTATTGCATTATTATATTTATATTTTTGTACTACATCACTGATTAGACTCTGCATTCATGCGGTTGTCTAGTAGAGAATGTCTTGAGGCATTTAGTCCGCCAATCGTATAACTTACAGTGCAATAAAATTAAAAAAAAAAAACTCGAACAACAGTCGCACGCGCAGCAGAACATTGCCCTTTGTGGCGCTTGCGCATCGAAGAGGGCTCGGCTGCATTCAGCTGCATCTGCCAGACCTTGAACGAGAACTGTTGTGCAATAGCCTTTGTTCGATGTGCCGTCGTTGCCGGTGCATTGTTGGGAAAATGATGTTAAAATAGACTCGCTCTTGAAAAAAAAAGTAAAAACCGACTTCAAAACCAAAATGCACTAAAAAGTCTTAAATAAACCCTTCACCATTGAAAGGAAAGGATTTCGTTTTAGGCAAACAATTTCTTTTTGGAGTCGGTGCTTATGTTATATCTTATGTCGTACTATAGTTGATGCTTGATGGTCAAAGTGATTGCACCGACTCCAAAAAGAAATTGTTTGCCTAAAACGAAATCCTTTCCTTTCAATGGTGAAGGGTTTATTTAAGATTTTTTAGTGCATTTTGGTTTTGAAGTAGGTTTTTACTTTTTTTTAAAGTTTATATTATCACTTAATTACCTATCATAAGTTCCGTCATTATAATTACTGAACTCATAAGCGTTAAGGAGTTCCACCATCAGCTCAGCCCCACAAGATGTTGACTATCAGACGTAACAACACGTCAACATTAAGATTCTAGTAAAGAAACACTATACGTGCCTTTAAAATTTGAGGGTTTCCCTCGATTACACCAAGATCCCATCATCAGATCCCAAAATGGAAAAAATGGGACCAACTAGAAGGTATACCCTCTAAGTAGGCGAAAAATTTTTTCGATTCGGTTGACAAACGACTGAAATATGAGGTAACAAACATACAAAAAAAAAAAACATACAGTCGAATTGATAACCTCCTCCTTTTTTGAAGTCGGTTAAAAATTCAACTTAATACGATGAATTACCGAGACCGCAATCAAAAATTCGTATTTATTTACGTTCCTTATTCACTGTAAAACAAAAAAAAAAAATTCTGACTGTTGCTTTATGTTGTTAAAACAGCGTCTTGTAATAAAGTTTTAAAACATAAATAATAAAAAACTCCACAAGAATTTTAGAAATAACAAGTTTTATGATATGAATCTTTAATCTTCATAATCGAGTTAAGAGTTCATACTTCAATTACGATTCGAGTGTTTGGTCACACACATAATACAAAGAGCAGTCGAAAGTTCGGCTTCGGTTTCATTTGAAAGCCGCGCAGTCATTGTAATGACAATTATAAGCCTCGATTCAGTTCCTAGGTCCAAGTCATACCTAATGATTGCCTGCGCTTGACTGAGCCCCATTATCAAACGCATGCGATCCGTTGCACGCGCGCACGTCCATATTCTTCACTTTCGCCGCTGACTCACCGATGACCCGACCTCGTGAATGCCATTATCCTCCTCTTGTTCGGTTTTAAACGACTCATCGCGGATACTGTGTGCACTAGACTGTAGGCGGCATGTTTACTTATTCTATTAATAACTCTATTCTTTTAATAACGCTGTGACAAAAACTCGTCTCGTCGTCAAAAGAGATGGAATTTTAAAAAGTGCTGCAATAACTCCGGTAATGTTTAAAATGATTAACAGAACCTCGCAAAATGACAAAACTTCTCCAGTCTGCTTCTGACACTACCCGATATAAATCTATAGAATCATGAAAAGGTTGTAAAGCTGCAAATAATAGTCTTTTTTTATACTAGCTTTAAAAATGGTAGAGAAGCTGACGAGTTTCCAGAAGGAGGACATTAAGGACGACGGTCTTGATTTGAAATAGAAAGTGTATCAAACAAGTGTGGCCGGTTATTTTAGGAGTCAGTCCAAACATATCCGCTTTGACAAGGAGTGATTGATGCTGCACCAAATGATCTTTAGCTTTCGTGGCTGGACGATTTAATTAAACAAGTATTGCTAGCTAAGTTATGTAAGAGATTGGCTAATTACATGATCACGTAGTATGTCTCAATCGTTTTGAAGCAAAAGTATGCTGACAACTGTCTGGCCTATTTCTGATGTCATTACGCATGTCTTATCCATTTCATCAACATAAGTAATTATAACTTGTATTCTATTATAAGAATAAATTTATTTATATCTATTATGTTTAGTATAAAAAAAAAAAAACTTTGAACAAACAGTACGAACATTTGCAACTTTGTCACCCACAGTTCCAAAGTGTCACTTGCATGTCGAGGAAGTTTCGAGGATCCTTACAGATCGTGTGACGTGTTTGTTTCGCAAGTCGAGATTAGCATGACCTCTTATCAGGCTAGAAACTTATCTAACCGTTGCATAGTGTTTGCTAGATAACCCCTTAGTTTACCTTTCGCACTTTGCTTTTCCGCATTCTTCAGATGTTCTTATGAAACTTATTTATAGTTCGATATTTTATCTGTCCTTTA
This sequence comes from Pyrausta purpuralis, assembly GCA_963924145.1. Taxonomy (NCBI): domain Eukaryota; kingdom Metazoa; phylum Arthropoda; class Insecta; order Lepidoptera; family Crambidae; genus Pyrausta; species Pyrausta purpuralis. The sequence goes on from OZ001649.1 coordinate 27,666,555, forward strand.
TGATTTGCATCTCTCATTACCTCTGTCTGCCTGCGTATAACGTAGAGAACTCTAACTAAAAATGTTTAAAGTTTTAATTCAAACTTTGGTGAACCTTTGAATGGCAAATTCAGTCGTCATCGAGCTCGGAAATCTACAAACCAAACTTACTTATTTTCTGCAACAGAATATATTATCTAGCATCTATGCCTAAGTGTGACAGCTCCGATTAACTTTCGAACACATTGATTGACTGATTGGTGGGAGCGATGTCAACCTGTCCCTGGTACCTAGAGAAAGTCGCCCGATAAGGATCACTGCGGGTCGCCTTGTTCGCGATTAACGCGTGCTGGGTTAGGCTTCTATGCATGACCGACTTTAATAATAATCTAATCGAGACATTCTAATATACTCAGTGGTAGGAACCTACATCCTTTGCTTGTTCATTACACTAGCTAGACCGTTCGTTGACGCAGATTTAAGCTGTTGAAAGAAATTACATTCGGGTTTGTTCTTTTGCAACTATTTCCACATCTCACTACTTGTGCCTTTGTTGTGCCTAAGTTTTAATGATTCTAATTAGTAATCTATTAGTTTACTTCTTTTCATTACTACCTTAGTAAAAAGTGTCATGTGGTAAGAGCCTTATCGATAACGATGCAACGTTATCTGCTTGAAGAAAGGTGGTGTAATGTCTAATTAGTTATTGCTCATGATGTAAATCTTCCATGAGAATTTATGAGCCGCTTGCGACACGACACTTATCTAGAATCTAAACGGCAAACACGCTCAGTGGCTTTCGCTTTGTGTCCTAAGAATTTTTCAATTACCCGTTATAATATTTACTAGATTTTTTTAATGCTTAAGCTCTTATTACAGTACTTTCTTCAAAATACTTATTTGGAAGAAAAACAGACATTTCAATTCGTGATAAAAAGTAAACATATTGAGACTAAATTCTCAGTTGGTAACCATTAGTCTAAATCACGAATACACGTAAATCCTATTTAGCTAAGTGCTCACATTAAAAACAAGCGAGCTCATAAAGATAATTTGTGTAACAGTAGCAGTTATCCACACTTTTCCTAATTACAACTTTCAGGAAAATAATAACAACGGCTTATACGGATCTTTATTATTTCCCCCTTCACGTCATTTGATAGTTCTATTTTATTAGTTTTCGTGCTCATAAATTAGTATTGTTATCTGCTACTTTTATAATGATTTCCTCATCGATTGTAAAGTATTTTTAATCAACTTGTTTACAAAAGAATCAAAAACTGTTTTTTGCTTGGCTTCATCATCATTACCAGCTTTCTCTGCAGATGTCACATTATTTGCGGTCGGTAGTTTCGTTTCGAGGTGTGAAGCCATCAAAGAATGTTTGCTTCAAATTGCCTCATTTAGTGTAACTGCGTGCGAAACCTGCGTGTGCGCATGGAATTGCCATGTCCGTTATGCTTGCTGGTTGTCTTGCTGCGTCAAGAATAATTTGTTAAATGTCTCATTTCTATCGGCTTTACATGTTTCTTTTACTGTAACGCAAACATCAAGAGTTGTAAACAAACATCCTTTTGGATTAGCATTTGACAACCTCGATATAACCTCCATATCGATTATACTGAGCGGAAGATATTCTTCAGAAATAAACAATATCAATTTTGAGATCTTGCTCCGAACCATCGTATTTGTATCCCTAAAAAGTATTTTGTAACGTGAAGGGCTCTTAAGATTCCCTTGGAATTCGCGTCTTAGATTTTTTCAATATCATAACAATACCAAATGCTGAGGGTTCTCTTCATAGGGGGATAAGAAAGGGGGTCGAAAATCGGAAATGAAAGAGCGTCGAGGGTGCAAAAATTCATTTGAATTACTATTAAAAAATGAGATATTGCTTTTGATATATCTGTTTATTTTTGCAAGTATCATGCATAATATTGGTTTCATATAAATATCTTCGAGCATCTCGAAGTAGTTAAAATTTTAGTCTGATGGCCTTAGAAGCATTGGCCTGAATGCTCAATAGCATTTAGTCCATTTGTATGTGCAAAGATATATAGAAAACCTCGTAATGCCTTTTCTATTCTCACTATAAAAATTTGAAACTTATCCTACTAAACAAGAACTGCACCGTCATCATCATTTGCAATCCGCCAGTTATTATCACACACGACTTTTCCCGTTTCCTAGATTGTGAGTGCGCAGCGAGTGCACTCATTCTCCCTCAATAGGAGTGCTCGTTGAAAACCGCTGACCTGCGATGTGAGTGGTTCTCCGTGATGGAGAGCAAACTCATTCCGCTCTAAAAGCTTACGTTCTTCAGCATTGTTTTAAGTTTTATAGCAAACCCCTTCAAGCCCCTTTTGAATTGCATGCAGTTACTGTCGCCCCTTTTCTCCATTGTAATTTTACGTTGAAATTCAAATCCACTACTATCTTAAACATACGCATTTTAGAAGGTAAGACGTTCGTTTCTTGGGTACTGTACACATATTCTAAGGATTTCCTTTCTGACATTTAAAAAACATCAATGGAAAGAATGCGTCAAAACTACACAGTCGTTCGTCTTAGAACCTTATGTCTTACTCTATCATTACCTCAATTGTTCCATCGATCCACAAGGCTCCCGAGGTATGCCGTCGAAATAGAGAGTTGTTTACATCCGGCGTTTTTGTCTATGGCAAAAAGTTTGTCGGTCACTGACACAGCACAATGCCTCGGGTACTGCTCGTGCGGTTGCGTCACACCATGGCGCTGCTAATGGTGGAGTAATGGGCTTCTGTACACTTGCTCGAATAACAGAAGTGTCTGAAAGCAAAGACTACTGAATTGAATTCGGATTTATGGGCTCGTCGAGTCACTGAAAGTGTAATGACTATAACAATCTGCTGGTACTCAGTTTTTAAGTAAACTAGGCATATTAGAGTGGAAAAGTATGTAAGCTACTAGTAGTTAATATGATAGAAGGAGCGACAGATTATCGCACAAAATCTGAAACTTGGTTAACATTATACGAGGGTCAAACTGAAAGTTTTTAGAAAATCAAAAACTGATTACATTAGCCAGTTATTAGTTTTATTATATCTTTTCAAAATATTGTCCATTGACGTCAATACACCGCTGCATGCGATGGAACCACTGGGAAAAGCACTTTGCCCACTCGTCCTTAGGGGTCTCTTCAATGGCATCGCGATACGCAGCCACCGCTTCTTCAGCATTCATAAACCGCTTTCCTTTAAGTTTTTCTTTAATTTTTGGAAATAAATAAAAATCACAAGGCGCGAGGTCGGGGCTATACGGCGGGTGACCCAGTAATTCAACGTTTGATGTCGCCAAATAGTCGATCGTTCGCTTGGCGGTGTGCGACGAGGCGTTGTCGTGGTGAAGGAGGATCCTACTGCGAGGTCGTTTCTCTCGAACTTTTTCCAAGACAAGTGGCAAACAATTGGTAGTGTACCATTCTGCAGAAACTGTTTTTTGATCTTCTAACACAATTGTTGCGAAATGACCTATCCTTCCAAAGAACGAGGCCACCATTTTTTTTCCCGCACTTCGATCTCTCTTCACTTTAGTTGGCAACTCCTCGAAAGGAAACACCCACTGAGCAGATTGTCTTTTGGTTTCAGGATCATAACAGTAAATCCAGCTTTCGTCACCTGTTAGTATGTCGAACACAGCATTTGAGTCACCTCCGTTAAATCTTTCAATCATTTTACGGCACCAATCCACACGATGGAGTTTTTGAGCCTTAGTCAAATTATGAGGTATCCACCGGGCGCAAAGCTTCCTGACCGTTAAATGTTCGTGGAGGATTTTGTGCACTTGACTCATACCGATGCCTAAACTTGTCCAAATCTGCTGATAGGTCACTCTTTTGTCAGTCTCTATCATACGCCGCACAACACAGATGTTATTTTCAGTCGTCGCCGTAGAAGACCGTCCCTCACGTACATCATCAGTGGGATTAGTGCGACCACGTTTAAACTCATTAAACCAGTTGTAAACAGTCGCACGAGATGGGGCTTCATCGTGAAAGGCCAATCGTAGTCTATCATAACTTTCTTGTTGACTTAAATGACATCGAAAGTCATAAAAAATCATTGCACGAAAATTTTCTCGTGTTAAATTCATGTTGACGTGACACAGACAATTTTCAATTTGCCGCCAAATCGTAAAACAAATGGCAAATGAATGAAATATATACTCAGTAATATTGGCAAAGAGTTCTATTTTCAAATTTTAGATTTTTTTTTTTATTATATTGTTTATAAGTGGCCAGTTCTAAGAACTTTCAGTTTGACCCTCGTATTTTGTAAGTTTGTGGTCCTTCTTATATCCTTTTCTTTTAGTGTCCTGCTATTGCAATAGTAGCATACATAGAAAAAATGATCATTTACATAGAAAAAATGATCATTTTTTCTATGGTAGCATAGGGTATATTCATTCACGGTTCCAATCCATATGCGGCGACTAAATGTGGGTAATGGGTATTAAAGAAAGAATGCTAGCACCATCCTGACCCGACTTCGCCCTGCAATTACGCAACGCAACGTCAAGCTTCGTGTAATTATCGCTCGGACTGACGGACTTGTGGGAAAATTGTAGAGAGAGCTAGTAGAGCTGCACAAAAATTTTAACAGCCATGTAATTGCAGCTTTTCAATTTGATTGAATAAGTATCGTTAATTGTTTCGGAATTTTAAGATGATATCAACTACCTATAAAGAAACTTATTTGATTTTAGATGCAGTGCGATTGAGCGCAATTATATTCATCAATAAACTTAAAAAAAAACATCAGTTATTATTTTTTATGTAAATTTAATTTTGCTTCTCATTATGCCTACAGTTTTACATATCGTAGTTAACTTTAATATATTCTCAAAGATACCGATCATGGATATTTAGCAGCTTACATACGATAGAATCATTTATTTTAATATTTGCTGTGATTACTTCCAGCCAGCGATCGCCATGGCGTGACCAATCTAGATTCTTCAACATGGTCACAGCTTGTTAACTCGGAGAATTCATAATTTCATTTAACTTTAAAATCCCTTCCTTGTAATGAGATATTAATTCCGCGTCGCTCCAGGAGTTTTCTCATAAACAACGTTGTCAGCCTCGCTCCAATTGTGCTTACCATTAATCTTATAATCTTCATGAAATAAATTTCCTTCTATAGCTAACCAGCGATTGTTATTTGTTCAGTTAGAGTACTTTTAAATCAGACCACCAGATTGTTCCAGGTTTAATCAAAATATGCTTCCATTGTTTTCTATGTATATCATGTATGTATTTACAAAAAAAAAAGTATTTAAGTATTATATCCGTTGTCTGGCACCCATAACACAAGCTTTGAGTAGCTTACTTTGGGGCTAGATGGCGATGTGTGGGAATGTCCAAAGGATATTTAAAGGATATATTGTCCCTTTAAGACTGTTTCTTTCAAAATATTCTAAAATGAGGAAGTCCGTAGATAAATAAATATATATAGTATCAAAACAAGCTTTGATCATCTGGTATCAAACACCTATTGACTGACACGAAAGAGTCACGCTATAAATAAAAGTGAACCGAAATCAATGTCGGTGAAACACAGTTTCGTGTTTACGTAAAACGACTCGGTTATAATGTAAACAAGTGAACTCTGAGAATTGAGATGGTAAAATGGTTGGATGCTTCTGAATTAAGTAAGCAATATGAGTGATTGACGTTTAAGAATGTTTGCCATTTATAAATGTTGGTTAAATTTCTTTTAAAGATACCATATTGAACTCACAAAATAAATGCTATTGAGAAATTTTAAAGTTTCTTCAAAAGTAGCAGTCAAAGTGGGAAATGCAATCTGATAATACTCCTTCAATGTATTGATCGCTCAACAAATCAACGTTTGGTAATTGAATTTCAAATATACCCTAGTAGCGTAATGAACTTAAATAGTAGTAACTTTCAAATCCACAGTAGCTCGCTGCAATTAATATGCAATATGCTATCTAGGTATACGTAGATCCTAAAATCAGTACAGCCACCGTTGGCTGAGCACCATGTTGATGGCACGTTACTGTTACTCCGCTAATGCAACGTGATAATGCGCTTGCGCCGCGGAAGCCGCTACTGCAAATGACGGTGTGTTTGATCATTGAGGCCTCACTTCTAGTGCCGCTCTAGCGCATTTGATATTGCAATTGAGCATGAACAAATTGCAGGTTATCATGTGTAAGTATTAAATGCAAATAAATAAAAGCTCGTATTTTTGATGATCGTGGTTTTAACATAGAACATTTACGCCAAGACTAGCCAAACTGATCCAAACATCCCGATTTAAATTAGTAATCAAGCGATGTATCCTGAATTTAAGTGGCTGACTTTAATAAAATATTAGCTGGTTCTAAATAATACGTTCCATTTAGTTGACACCTAATACCATACCATGTAATGCGTAGGCGCACATGTTTCAGGAAGACAGCAAATTATACTCTCGCGTTCAATCATGTGTTTAGCGACCAAGCCCTTCGCTTGCATTATACACCAGAAATACGTCCATCACACCGGTAATTATCATATTATGTTTACTCGTTTAAATGAGATGTTACATCTTACGCGCAAAAACTCTGCTAATAACTGCCGGCGTTGGTCATGATTAATTTCCTCGATGATGTCTTTATCTAATAATGTAATAATAACAGTACAATTATTTCCTGTAAGTCATATAAATAGAGATTAAAAGAAATTTATGAACAGTACAAAAAACCAAAATGAATAATTTACGATAACATTCAAGGTTGATGTAACATTTTGGGGAACTTCGATAGCAGTTACTAAAATACGCGTTAATGACCATGAACTTGTGTTAAACTAAGGATAAGTAAACAAACACCAATGTGACGAGGACACATTCGTAGATGAAACAACTAGATTGACTGCTTATGAACAACTTCCGTGACTTAATGTCAAACTGATTTGCGCCATTCGGGACGTAGATTCAATAATGAAACTTAAAACGAGTATAATTGGATATTTGATAGCCTATAGCTCCATTGACGACGATACTAATTGCGCAGTTGTACGATAGACAGAGTTTACTAAGATAAAATGGATACAAGATGGTCAATAAAACTGAGCTTACAAAAGTAAAAGCCTATTACCTGCAACAAATTGCACATCTTGTAAGTAATGTTAGTAATTTTGCAAGCTAATACCCTTTTAAATTATTTACGCAAGTTACAGACGTGCTTGCACAAGTTTTATTGCAGCTTACGTCGGGTACTTTTAATAATTTCAAATGTCTTTTATTCAATAGTTTTTTTTTATAATTTTCTTAATTTTACGATGAAATTCAAATAATTATATGTAGCTTCATGGGTTGCATGTCAGTAATAGCACGTGATACCAATTCTCATATTCTTAATAATAGGATCTCCTACGCACGAACGATCGTTCCAACTATGCCATTTACATTTTATGGGAGGTAAAATATTAGATAATAGGGATTTCTTTTTATTAAAAGGATAATTGAACAAATCGTTTCAAATGTGACAGTATGGTAGTTTGAAGCGACACTCAAGTCTTCATAGATGACATCATAGAAACAAGTTGTGACTAAATTAAGAACAGTATAACATAGTTTTTCTTCAAGTTATTTAAAAATATATATTTTCATTTGTACTTGAAGAAGAAGTATATTTTTTTTTGTTTTAGCTTGAAAATCAAGTATGATTCATCTAGGTTAGCGTCTTACAATGCATGTAGGGTACCAAATATTTGCACAGGTGAAGCAAATGACCTCGTCTCTGTATTTGCATTCTACTCGAGTTTATTCTTTTGTCTTGTCACATAACCTGAAAGAAAAATCATTCTTTTATTTTCCTTATTAAGCACAAGTAGTGCTTTAATCTTGCGTCTAAAGACTGTACAAAACATAACCATGTTTAGAAATTATTCTGAGACCGAGGTAGGAGCAGCATTTTTAGTCTTATCATTTGTTTTTATTCCTTCTGGCCCGTATTTAACTTGCCTTGCTTTACTGCTACAGTCGTTTAAAGTACTATTTTATGGTGTCTGAATTGTATAAAACATTATTTTCATTATCGTCGCATCGTACATTGTGTACACTGTCGTTGAGAAATAAGAAACAGCTGTTTAAAATGCAGGTGGTAAAATCAATAAACCATTCTCGCTTACGGTCGAGGATAGCACTGACATCAAACAGGTTCCCTTTTATGGTGCTGAAAATAGCTCTTTAAAAGGTTCAGGGTGTTCAATCGAAGGTGAAATTGGGTGCGAACGGAAAACATCAATTGCGAGGCAATTAATCTCTTTATTATCTGATTTACCTTTTACATTAATACAATAGAATAATAGCAGCTCTAGTAAGCATTTTGGTACTTGGTAACACCTTGTGATTGCGATTCTATATCTCGCCCATTTCAAGGAAACCCATTGGGAATAAAAATAATTGTGTTTTCGATACCGCTCTTCTTTGTCCCATAGATCTCAATAGGCTTTCTCCGTCTAGTGAACTGGCTTTCGATAAGACAAAGGCAGTTTCAGCGTTAAACAAAGGCGGCGTAGTTCGACCAGCACGTCGGTAATAAATTCCGATACATCACGCATTTGCCGATTCGAGCTGATACCGTAATCGTAACCGCAAGAAGAAATCCAATATGCGACGGAGAAAATCGTTAAGTAGGGCTGCACACGGTACATTGGTTAAGAAATGAGCTTCTGTTGTGCGTGTAGGTAATATGTGATCTGGGTGATTGGATTTCAATCTACGTAAACGTAGATCTAAAGATCGCGACTAAAACAATCTCTTCTTTCCTTCATTTCATTTTCTTTAAGCTATAATCATTTATTTTATTTTGTGATCGCTTTAGTGTTTAACCTCAAATCTCCACTTCATGCAGGTACTTACTTTTGTGAAAGTTACTTACAGGATACTTTTGTGAAATTTTAAATTTGCTTCTAGATATATAAATGTACCTAAGCTGTTACTAGCAACGATAACTGTTGATGGGTCTTTATCTTTGTCAACAAATAAATGATTTAACTTTGATGTTTCCAACCACAACCCTGGTTTTGGTGCAGAATGGTCGGATCGCGTTTCCTCGATACATTAGCTTCGACCTGGTACACGAATGACTGCCCTAATGCAGCTGACTTGCTTGTTTCACCATATATTCTTAATTGATTGCCGTAGATGGGACTGTGAAATAACCAATTTTCTTCAATTTGCCGAAAAAGCAGTTCATGTTCTAAATTTATACTGACCACTTCGTAGCTTAAATGGTCTCTAATTGACTTGCCATAAATAAAGGCTAGAAGAAAAACTTTTGCCTGGAAATTATTTAGGTAGAAACTGCAATTGCGTAATTTGCATGATGACACCAGTCACGAAGCTTACGAAAAAACATTTTCGTCTTCCAAAATATGCGTACAAGCCGCGCAAATTACGCAGGTTTTTCAAATCAAACTTCTTAGTGTGGTAAATGTTGCTGTGTGAGAATATTGAAATAGTGAAGTGACTTACTCATACAAATTCACATTCAAACCTCTTACTTCCACAGTTCGCGTGAGCACAAACTCTGCTCATTACTGTTTATATTAAAAGCTTAATTAGCGAACAGATTACCGCGCCGGCTGCGATTGGAGCGAATGTCGTTTTTTCTGCAGTTATTTGTTCAACACTTCATTATTGCATTTTCCGTGTTCGGGAGTTAATTGCTTTTAATGGACATTCATTTGCATTCAAGAAGATTTCCAGCAGTTTCTAATTTTTTTAAAGGTTAATTTAACTTTACAAACGAAAATCAATTCCTTTACTATTGCAGTCTCTTTATAGCAGTTAGCGATTTCGTCACTTATATCATAGTAGAATTCTACCTACTGTGCTTATCTTCTTGTCTTGTAAAGCATCGGGTAATATTCTATGATAATTTGAATTTTATTAAGAAATCTACATTCATTATTAACATGCATTCCATCGTCATTCTTGAGGATTCCATCATGTCAGTATTTTTTGTGTTGCAATATGATGTTCTCTTAAATATCAATATCCGTTGTCCACAGAAAGAATCTCGTACAGACGTGCAGTTCCACCTGGCAGCGCTGCGAGGAGACTGTGACAGACTTCGGCAACTTCTGGATACGGGGAAGGTGCACATAGACTCCAGGGATCGGGTGAGTACCTCCAGGAACTTGAACTGGAGTTCAAGAGACAGCAACATCTGAAATCTATACCAATATCATAAAGCTGAAGAGTTTGTTTGTTTGAACGCGCTAATCTCAGGAACTACTGGACCGATTTAAACGGGATGGGAAGGTAGGGAGCAAACTCACAACTCACGACTCAGACTCGAGTCTCGGGGGACTGCTAGTTAGCAAATAAAACTTAAATTAATCAAAAAAAGATATATATTTTGTAAGAACGGGCAAATATTCGAAATATTTAGTATTACCATCCATGTAGATACTCCAAAACTGTTCACGGATCCAATAATCGCTTCCGATAATTGACTATTTATCGATGATGTTGTAATTTCACCAAGGTCGAGGGTGGGTACCCAAGGGTGAATGTTCATTAAATAATTCAGCGCGTGCGTGACTTCTTGATAATCCCTTATTCGCACCTGAGGCCCCTTGAAGCCCAGGGAAGCATATTTTGCACCTACTCTTTTATTCATGTTAGTTACAATAATAACACACTTATTAAGTTATGTCGTTGGTTTTACGTCTCATCAATCCTCCTTAATTTCTTAAACCAATTTTGTGATTTTGGCTTCATTTTTAGATTATCATACCATATTTCCTCTTCTACATGTTTATTTCGAACTAACTAATTACTGTTAACCTTACGTACGATTAACATGAACTCGGAAATGTGTAAAACATTGAAAAACTACAATTAATTTAAATAAATTATCTTCCTCGGAGATACAGTATCTTTGACCAATTTAAAAGGAGATGAGCAAATCTAAAGGGGGTGAAGGATTTATGGCAAATCTCACATGACGCGGGTGAAACCGCGGGAGGCTGCTAGTTACTGTATAATTCAAAATGTACAAAACCTTGACATGGTTTTCGTTCATTTTCCCTAATCTCTACATTCGTGGCAACTACGAAAATCTGATGGTGATTCATAATGGTAGGTAGATACAATCTTGGTGCAAGTTTTCCTGGTTCCTACAGCAATAATGTTTACAATCGTGTGCAGCGTTGATGAATACCGCATAATGTGCCTGCGTACTCAATAAACAATCGAGCTTTCATAGGTACAAAAATAAAACGCGTCCTACTTTCGGCCGTTCGCTATACTATAAAATTACTATTACTACGAACGAAGGTGGTTCAAGTGACAAGCTAGTGTTAGTCCAGTACCGTCACCATGAGTTTACGCCGGTTTTACTCTCTAGCGACGACGTAAAAAGTTATGGAAAATTGCACAGCGCCTCTAGCGGTCAGTGACAAAACTAATATTTTCCATACAAAAAGTGACGTCGTCGCTAGCGAGTCAAATCGTCGTCGCTATCGAGTAAACTCCACAGATCACTATATATGGTAAACTCATGGTAACGGTACAGCTTGTTGTTTCCGAACGACTTTATTTTGTGCCTAAATTATCTTGTGTAGACTGTGGTAATTTTTCGCATATTTTTTTTGCGTTAGGGCCTGTATTTCAATGAAAGTATTTTTAATTTAAACTTTATTGCACTGTAAGTTGTACAATTAGCGGAACTAATGCCTTATGGCATTCTATACCAGTCCAACGCTTGGGGAATGCAGGTAGTCATTCAGTGTTCAATTCTGAATACGGTTTCGAAGTCATTTCAGATACAGTTGATAGTACTTGGACTAAAACTATCGGCTGTATCTTAGTTTCCACGTTACTTTTACTATCATTACTATGTCGTTTATTCAACAACCTTTTTATTTTAAATTTCTTTATCGCTTCCACTTTTACTATGTGCCTACCTACAAAAGCCCGCACTTGATAGACTGCTAGATTTATTGTTCTCGGCCTCCCTACGTTGCGTAACCCTTTGATGAGGTTTCACCGTCATAATATTTTGGCCGTTACATAAAGGCGCGGGATCTGGTGAACGGTCGCATTGTCTTTTTTCACTCATTAGCCACGGAATTGGTAATGCTCAGGAATTGGCACATTCTTCTACTTTTGCAATCGGAGTTACAGAAATTAAAAATACTATAAATAATGATATGTTGATATAATTACCATTGCATATCATGCTTATAGTCAGCAATTTCGTACCCAATTAGACAATCCTTAAGTGGTCTTAAAACTTGTCAGAACCACTATTTTCTTAATTCGATTGCAATTTTAGATAGTCGTGCACTCATATACTAAAACAACCATCTTATTATATTAACTGTTAAGCTTCATTTACCTTAGTCTTTGTTAGAAACAAGTCAAGCTGACATTAATGTCTTGACTTAGCATTGCCGAAATCGTAAAAGCATATTCTATGTAGTTCTACGAAACGCATCAAATTTTTATACACCACAAAGACCATTAGCTTCTCCAAACAACAACACTTCATTAGGAGAATCAATCCGCAAGTCCAGAAGCAGTTAGCCGGTGCGCGTGCGCAAGTGGAGCGCTCGGCGAACGCGGCGGACCGGTTCTACAGTTAGTGCACTTTATTGCGTGTTTATTACTCACAGATAAATATAGATCGATTCATCACGATGGTGAATAATAGAGAAAAAGGGAGGGAATGGTAACTTTAAAAAGGTCGATTAATATTCAGGCAACCAATATTTTAAAAATCTGTTTTTTCCCCCTTTATGATCTTTATTGTAAACATACTCGACATCAGCTTAAGTACCGACTGCATTGTTAATGTTAGCAACATACTTAGTCACCATGATATCAGACCCAGTTCATTGAGGGAGCAAACCCGTGATACATGTACTATTCTGAAATTCTGTCTTATTCTGATGATTTATCACAGTGCAAATTCCAAATAGTTAAGCGTAAAATCTAAATAAGGACCGGATTCATACCTCACACGTCCAACACTCTCGCTAAACTTGTGAAGCTATCAAATAAATCACTAGCCCTACCGGCTGCAGTTACTAGAAACGCTGTTACATAAATTTTCTTTATCTCTGCTCTTTATGGGAGTACGCCAGAGTTATACGTAAGGTTCACTAATTAATAATAATACAATCCAATAATACTCGCTTTTTTGCGATATTTCCACGCTTCTCTTACTGTGGAGGCAGAGGGCAACACAAGGATCAATGTTAAGTACACTTCTATAATTACCGGACTAAAAATATATCTAATAAAAAATCCATCTTGTTTCAGGATGGCACGACACCATTGATCCTGTCTGCAGCGATGGGGCACACGGATTGCGTGAGGGAGCTGCTGGCGCAAGGGGCCGATCCAGCCTGCCGTAGAACGGTATGATGGAATTTGTGGTATTATGTTCGATACATAATGATATTTAATTGTGTAGCAAAGCTCTTATGATTTTGATGTAAGATAGGCTGAAAATTTTGCGATACTAATGATTTATACAAAAGTATGAGTAATAAATGGTCAAATGAGTAAAAAAGTGATCTCACTAGAATCGCTAGGTCTTATATCTTTAAAAAAACCTCTGTTCCTATTGTTTTAGTGAAAAGCTCGGTAGTCCGTGTAAAGAACTTATCATCTGCTATTACAGTGCTAAAAAACGGTATTCTACGTCTGTTAAAGTCTTAGAAGAAGCAATGGGCTAATCACCCTCTATAGCGGAGAAAACTTTACCCTCAATAAAATCCAACAAAAACATTTCAACTCTGGAGCAGGTGTATATTCAGCAGTAAATGATCTTTGGCTGATTATGATCATGGGTCTTACAATTTATAACGTAATTGACGTACATCTTATGTAGTATAAGTTTCATGTATGAAGTGATAACGTATGTTCCCGCTAGACAGGAACGAGTGCGCTGTTCTTCGCGGCGCAGGGCGGGTTCCTCGATATCGCGCGACTGCTTCTCGATGCCGGCGCAGCCATCGACGCGCCCAGCACGGTAGGGAATCGATGTTAAGCTAATGATGACAATATAATTAAAAAATATTGGCTCCAAGGGTGACCCTTGAAGAACACCCTTAAGCCAAGATATAATGGCTCAACCCTTTGACACAAGCAAAGTCGCCAAGCATAGTATGGAATCGATATTAAGCTCGATAATATAAGTAAAAAAATATTGGTTCCAAGGGTGACCCTTGTAGAACACTTCTTAGTTAATGTATTGCGATCCAACCATCTGACACAAACGAAACCATCGACGCGACAAGCACGGTATGGAATCGTTGTAAAGCTCGATAATAGTGGTATAAGTAACAAATATAGGTTCTAAGGGTGACCCTTGTGGATCACCTGGAAGTCAATATAACGCTTCAAGCCTTTGACACAAGCGAAGTCATTGTCGCTCCTAGTGAGGTAAACAAATAATATACAATTTTCATAACACAGTTGTAATAGGAACAACAAAGACTCAAGTGAGAGCTTTTCCCATGGCTCTATTTCAAGTCTTCTGTGGATGGCAACGGCAACTTAAAAAATAGTATTTTGTAATATATCAAAGGTGTTTTCGATGCCTGGAACAGTCAGTGCATGAAATTTACTCTGTCTGTTACTTTATTACAGACAGAGTAAATGATTTATCACAAATAATAGTAATCGCCTTTTTACCATATCGTCATACGTCTTATGACTTAAAAGCTGCACTTTGTGATTAAAGCAAGCCACTTTGCACAGTGATAGTAAGGACCAAAATAATCGATTTCATTCGCAGCAGTGACAGTTCCACCCCTTAGGAACAAAAATGCCGCCACTTTTTAAAAATAACAAATAGAAATTTCTATACGCCAAACTTTTTCACCGATTTGTATAAAACAGGTGTCAAATAAAAGGTATCAAATGAATCTATCATGGGAAAAATCATTAACAATATATTATCTTCTTAACATGCACAATTAAATTATTTTAGTGTAGAAAAAATAGTTTTCGTCACTTTTTACTTTATTTTATAAAATATATATATGCCTCGGTATGTGTTTTGTTGGTTCGTATAATTGCCTAGTAAATATTATATTTAGTAAAGAAAACCGCACTTCAATATCTTTAACAGTTATTGAGATATATATTTTTTAATGTGGGAATTAATTTATTCGGGCGCACCAATATTAATGATTTGTATGTACCAAATGTTTTGTTTTGTTATTTTTAATTAATATGTATATTGAAAAGAGCAATAGGCGACCAAATTTTGCTAAATTTAATTTAATTTCATTTGCAGTAGTGAAATTTTTATCCCAAAGGAACATAGATGGCGCCACTTTCTTTGAAAATAACAAAAAATCTACAATCCAAACCACAGCACCGATTTTGATAAAAAAGGTGTCGAATGAAAGATAAATGCATAAAGTAGTCATACAATGAAATAATTTCAACCTTACGACCTTATAAATTGCCAATTTATTTTTTTAAATTCTGAAAATAGTATGTTTAGCTGATTTTACTTTATTTCATTAAAAATAATGAACCCCACGTTCATTATTTTTAAGACGCCTTCAAGCTCCTGGAATGGGAAGGATTTGGCATCTCCGTCAATGGCGAATACATAACACACCTTCGGTTTGCCGATGATATAGTCGTTGTGGCAAAGACGCTGGATGATCTTGGTACAATGCTCGAAGACCTCGACCGAGTACCCCAACAAGTGGGACAACAATCCCAACAAGTTGTCTTAAAATGAACATGGAAAAGACGAAAATTATGTCAAGCTCCCTTGTTGTACCCACTCCAGCATCTGTTGGGAACTCAACTCTCGAAGTTGTCGACGAGTACGTCTACCTGGGACAAGTGATCCAATTGGGTAGGTCCAACTTTGAGAAAGAGGTCAATCGACGAATCCAACTCGGCTGGGCAGCGTTTGGGAAACTGCGCAAGAGCTTCTTCTCGTCTCAATTACCTCAGTGTCTGAAGACGAAAGTCTTCAACCAGTGTGTGTTACCAGTGATGACTTACGGATCCGAAACGTGGTCTCTAACTATAGGCCTCATAAAGAAATTCAAAACTACACAACGAGCGATAGAGCGGGCTATGCTCGGTGTTTCTCTACGAGATCGAATCAGAAACAAGGAGATACGTAGAAGAACCAAGGTAACGGACATAGCCTTGAGAATCAGTAAGCTTAAGTGGCAGTGGGCCGGGCACATAGCGCGAAGGACTGATGGCCGTTGGGGCAGGAAAGTTCTTGATTGGAGACCCTTCGACCAAAGACGCAGCGTAGGACGTCCACCAACAAGACGGACAGACGACCTTAAAAAGATCGCAGGATCAAACTGGATGCAGACCGCTAGTGATCGGTCGCTATGGAAAGCCGTGGGGGAGGCCTATGTTCAGCAGTGGACATCCTTTGGCTGATAATGATGATGATGATGAAAAAAATATATTTGTGCATGTTTGGAATGAATTATCTCAACAATATTTTTTTATAATAGATAACATAATTATCTTTTATTTGATACCATTTTCACTAAAATCGATAACGTGGTTTGACTTGTAGAATTTTGCAATTGTTTTGAAGAAAAGTGGCGCCATCTCTGTTTCTAAGGGGTGAAACTGTCGCTGCTGCGGGTGATATTGCTTATTTTGGTCCTTACTATAGGGATGCCACTTTGCACAGGGGTGCAAAGTGGCATGCTTTAATCACAAAGAGCAGCTTTTCGACGCAATTTCGCCATAAGACGTATGACTAATACCATTCTGGTAAAAAAGTGGTGGTATTAACTTCCCTTTAACTTTTTCTTTTTTTAAATTAAAATAACTGTAAATTTCAGGATGGTGGCACTCCACTGTTCGTGGCGTGCCAATGCGGCCACTTACCTGTTGTCGAAGAGCTCATCCGGCGCGGAGCCGACGTGAACGCTTGTATGAAGGTTAGTTTTAGTCTACTTCACGCAAATTAATGTATCAATGCGAACGAGCAATATAATAGCAAGCAACAGTACTTGAGAAAGTTGATTTAATTAAAGAATACAGGTTAAAATAGTCAAAAGGTGTCTTACATAAGATTTTTATTGAATACATTATGCCTTACTAGACCTTGCAAGACCTTGTGATCATAAAGATGAAATAAGAAACCAAAAATTTGCACACGGGCGGGACTTGAACCAGCACTTTCTGGGTAACCGGGCCAAACGCTCTACCAATTGAGCTACCGTGCTGTCTGTCGGACCCTGCGAAATTTGTGTCACTTACGGATACGTCATTATGACGTGACGTTTAGCGCCATCTACTCGTCTGTTTATGCAACAGTGGCAAATTTTTGGTTTCTTATTTCATCTTTATGAATATAAAATATGACACTGAGTGTTGAAAACATTCTAAACCATTAGACCTTATGATGCTGCCCGGCTCTAGTAATGGTTCCATGATCAGCATGTTATTTTTTCACCCGTTGCTTAGTTTACTTACTAACTTCCAGGACAAAGCGAGCCCGCTCTTCATAGCAGCCCAGAACGGGCACGAAGACGTGTGCCAGACGCTCCTGCAGCGCGGCGCGCACGTGGACCTGACGCGCGCGGACGGCGCCAGCGCCCTCTGGATCGCGGCGCAGTGCGGGCACGACCACGTGGTGAGGATCCTACTGGCTCACGGGGCCAAGGTCGACCAGATACGACAGGTACTTAGAACTCAGGATAATTCCTTCTAGGATTAAGATGTCTTTTCTCTAGGATACAGGTAGCGCTGTGGATGGCGGCGCAGTGCGGACACGATCATGTGGCGAGGACCGATGATAAATGATGATTCTGATTCTTATTCTGACCCTACTGACTCATGGGTCCAGGGTCGACCAGATAAGAGAGGTCACAGGACACAGACTACTTCCTTCTAGGATTCAGACGTCTTTTCTGTGTAGCGCTGTGGATCGTAGCGCATTGCGGGCACGACCACGTGGCGAGGACCCTACTGGCTAATGGGGCCAGGGTCGACCAGATACGCCAGGTAGTTAGGACCCAGGTTACTTCCCTCTAGGATTCAGACGTCTTTTCTCTAACAACAGGGAGCGCTTTGGATCGAAGCGCAGTGTGGGCACGACCACGTGGCGAGGACCCTAGTGGCTCATGGGGCCAGGATCGACCAGATACGACAGGTAGTTAGATCCGAGGCTACTTCCTTCGAGGATTCAGACGTCTATTTTCTAGTACATAGTAGCGTTGGGATCGTAGCGCAGTGCAAACCAGACCAAGTGGGTAGGACATGACTCGTTCATGGAGCCAGGGTCGACCAGGTATGACAGGTATAGTCTACAACTGCTATCTATCTAGGACAGTGTTCCGCAGTTTTTACCGCAACTGACTGTGGTATAAGTAACTATGGCTCGGACAAATAAGGTTATCTTGTAGGGTCTACCTTGTTTAGCAGAATTTTTATTGTTATAATTTTATTTGGCATATCATCAAGTAGCATAAACTTCCTTTCGCAGAACATCAATTAGCATTCACACATTTATCAGACGTTCAAAACGCATAATCGTGTAAGCTAGAATCATCTTTAGGCAGAAATTTAATATCCATAATAGTCTTAAAGCAGAATCATCCTAACGCAGAAAGTTCACAGATAGAATCGTCTTGTGGCATACAATTCGTATTTATAGTCATTAATAGGCAGAATCATC
This sequence comes from Pyrausta purpuralis, assembly GCA_963924145.1. Classification (NCBI taxonomy): domain Eukaryota; kingdom Metazoa; phylum Arthropoda; class Insecta; order Lepidoptera; family Crambidae; genus Pyrausta; species Pyrausta purpuralis. The sequence continues at coordinate 27,685,239 of OZ001649.1, forward strand.
CTATCGCAGAAAGTTCACAGTCCGAATCGTCTTTTGGTATATTTTTTTATATTTAATATTCTCCTATAAACCTTAATTTATCTGTGTATCCCAAGTAGTTCTATCTCAGCAATACTAACTGCGTGGAGTCGGTTTTGCACCGATTCGTTTCTGTCACTAACTTTTGTACCACAACTTAATGACTTTTTAATTCAATTTAGGGTAAAATACTATTGAAAAGAAATAGCAATATGCGTAGTGAAATTATTCTAAACGAAATTCTGCTTTCTTCATAGTGTGCCTAGTCAAGTTATGCCAAATAAACATCTTACTTAATAAACATTATGCTTAGCGAAAGTATGCAAAGTAATTTTTTGCCTTATAAATTTCTGCTATCTTAAAAGTATGCCATTGTAAATTCGGGCATATAAATATTCAACTAAACAATAATTATGCTAACAGAAAATTATGCCTGAATAATATTCGACTAAAGAAAATTATGCCAAGTGTGTTATGCCAAGTGACTTTCGGAGCAAAAAGATTCTGCCAGATAGAGGGAACCCTATCTTCTAATCTCAGTATTTAACCTAAGAAACAGATTTTTTTTATTCGTAGGGTAGACCTTCAAAAACCTTTGCTTGCGGAAAACTGCTCTAAGACACAGGTTACTTCCTTAAAGGACACATATACCTCCCGTATGACATAGATGGTACGCTGTGGATCGCGGCGCAGTGCAGACACAACCGTGTGGCGTGGATTCAGCTAGTTTTTGCTTAGCTTTTAGCGTCGCAAGTACGTTTCACTTGCAAGTAATTATGTGTTTGCGCCGTTTGGCGTTGAAACGTTTGGGCCGTGGGGACCCTCTGCTAAATTGCTGTTTAGAAAAATTGCACCAAAATTAAATTGTGTAACAGCCAATAATAAAGCTGGCTGGTTCCTAGCTCAAAGGATCAGCATAGCTATCCAACGCGGCAACGCAGCCAGCATCATAGCCTCCTTGCCGCAAGGAAATGGTTTCGTTTTTGAATAAGTAATTATTAAGTTATTTTTAATGTTGCATGTCTTATTTTTTTTTCTTGTTTGTTATTAATAAAGTAATTTTGTTATGAGGCTAAGAACACTTAAAATAAAATTAGCTAATGGGTTAAAATTGAACGTACCCCGACAATAAATTGTATATTCGATTCCAAAAATTAAATGTGACTAGATTTTATATTCATAAAGATGAAATAAGAAACCAAAAATGTTGCGCACGGGTGGGACTTGAACCAGCAACCTTTTGTCTGACTTGATGCTTGGGCCATCTGTTTTATAAACAGACGGCTAGATGGCGCTAAGCGTCACGCAATGACGCATCCATAAGAGACCACAAATTTCGCAAGGTCGGACTGACACCACGGTAGCTCAATTGTTAAGAGCGTTTGACCCGGTCAGCCAAGAGGTTGCTGGTTCAAGTCCCGCCCGTGCACAAATTTTTGGTTTCTTATTTCATCTTTATGAATATAAAATATGACACTGTGAGTGTTAAAAACATTCTTAACCATGTGACTAGATTTCGTTATCTTCGAATTTAATTTGCAGCTCCTATTCAAAGACAAGGTTTTCTGTCTCCTTGTTTCGAAAAGCGCGTGAAGGTGTCGGGAACGAGCATTTCATTTCTCTTTTAGCTGACATCAATGTAATGACATTGCAGGACGGCGCCACGCCGCTGTTCAAGGCGGCGCACAAGGGCCACGCGGCCGTGGTCGCGGAGCTGCTCAAGTACAACCCCAACCTCGGCATCTTGCCTGTGAGTCACGCTCTTTTTTATTTTTTTATTTTTCGTATTGGAAAACAAACAGCAATATATTTCATGTATAGTTTTAACGGGAAATAGTATGCGTATGAAGTTTTTACTTATAGATTATATTCTTTAGTTGAGTTATAATAGCCATCCCGGATAAGAAGAAAGGTGACGGTCATCCGAAGTAGTTTCCCAGTTCTACTACCTACATGTGTTGTACGAAGCTGAAAACTCATCTAATCTAATGCGACGCGGCCTCTAAGTACAAACAATCGTAAGCGACGGCTCTATATGCCGCCAATCAAAAAGTTAGAAGCATTTCAAATGTTTCCCATACATTGATGCATTTGGGTAGCCACACTTCGCACTTTTTATGGGAATGAAATGACTATTTAGTAGAAAATGTAATCAAAAACCCCCCATTTAAAGGCGGATGCTTTCTCGAGCTATTTAAATATGTAATTACGCAGTCAATCACTACGCCGATGAAAGAATATATGTTAATTATATATACCAGCGCTGAGTGGGATCACATCCCATATCAGCACAAGCTGAGCCACTGACCATTTGCTTTCCTTTTTTACTATTGCCTTATTTGCTCATGTTTTTGTACTATTTTTTATAATGGCAATAAACGTTTTCCTATTCTATTCTATTCTTATTATTTATGGTCTCAGGTATTTCAAGAAAAAAAATACGTTTGATTACTATTTATTATAAAACAACCGCTAGTTTCAGTAAGGTACAACAATATTCAGAATTTCGTTAAGGTATATACTACTTGTAGGTAGTATGTATGTATTCCTCAACTCGTCCCGTGTTATTACGGCCCACTTTGGACAATATGCAAAAATCAATAAAAATACTAACTTTATTCTGCAAGTAATTTCTTTTTTATGATTTGATAGAAAATTTAGTAATTCATCAACTCGTCCCACGTCAAAGATATATTTACATTCTGCAGCTCGTCCTCAGTAAATATTCTGCCACTGATTTAACTCTCTGCATTTCCCAAGCGGTTGACTGGTAGAGAATGCCATAAGGTATTAAGTCCACCAATTGTACCATTAACAGTGCAATAAAGTTTAAATAAATAAATCTGAAACATGCTCAACGATTAAAAGAAGGCTTTTATTTTTAATTTTTAGTTTAAAGGAGATGTACTTACCAAGATCACATTTTATCCGATCATGTACAGGCTCAAATTTTGTCCACCGTTTAAAAAATCAGGAAAAAAATATTTTAAATTAGAAGTTCAAAGTTCAAACACTTTTTAATGACTCTTAATTCGACATGCAAGATAGCGTCAGACGCAGAAGTTGACATGTAAATGTCTGTGATGACAGTAGGTGAAAGAAAAGATCCAAACTACTGATTAGTGATTGATTTACTGACAAGAAAAACCTGCACTTTCGAAATTAATCATAAAAAAATGCAATTAAAGAAATGTATATAATTAAAAAATATTTTATGCCACAATTTTTTTTTTTACATTCAAAGATTGTGGCATAAAATATATTTTTTTAATAACAATGTTTTTACACACAAAGAGATTAATTTATACAGGGTGTTGATTTCAATCCGAGCGGTATTTATAAAAACAATGTATGATCCCATGTAGAACAGGTATGTGGAACCAAATATTACAAAATAATTAAACTGAAATTTTAAGCGATTATTTTTTATGAAACCCTTACTGCGTTGTGGCGTCAGACACTGCATTATGTTTACACTGTAATCGTAGCGGGCGCGAATCGCGTAGCACGCGACAAGTAGGTACTAACTAGCGGTCAGTGCTGATTTATCTTTATCTGCCGGGTACGTTATGCCCGAATGTGTATGTTGCTATTTTTACCGACTTTAAGAATAAGCGATTTCACGTGTTTGGATTAGTTGATTCCAAATTTCCCTTCCTACTTTAATCGGGCTTAGGACCGACAAACATACCTAAAACTCATCTGTAACAAATCAAATTACCTAATCTTGATAAAACTCACTGAAATTGGGCAATCCATCAGAAATTCTGAAACTTTAACCCGAAACACTTAAATTTGAATCAATTAATGGCGCAATGGGTATCGATCGCACTGTTTTTCATTAATTTGAGCAATCAATCGAGAATCTATCGAACCTCAAATTCTAAATTACTACTACGAATTGAATCTTAATCTAGGCTAACTAAAGTCATCTGTACTGTACTGTAACTTAAACACAATTTGAGCCATCAGGTGGGAATTGGCTTGGCTAATCTTTTGAAAATCAAAAGAAGTTTTAATGGTTTATGATTTTTTTAGTTATTATTACTTAATGAGCAAGTCATGTAGGTAGTCATTTTAACTAACTTCGGGAGTTCAAACGGAAATCGAACCCTGAGCTTTTGTCTAGATTTATGCTAAACCGTTTCAAAATAAAAAAGTACCAAGATTATTAAATGACGCGAGTCTAAAGTATTTTTGGCGTAGTTAAAAATTTGGAATCAACTTATTTACATCGATTTATCTTTACATCTAGTTTTTTGTACATTTTTATTTACACTAACCTCAATAAATGATCGAAGTGTCCACCAGACTGAGCAATACACAGTCTGGCACGGCGTCTGGTGTTCCCTTATAAACTGTTCAGCACAAAACGATTTTGTCAAACTAACTCGAATGCACTGACTATTCTCTGTCTTAGTTCATCAACGTTTGTTGATTCTTCGGTATACACAATACGTTCACCAAACATCCTTACAGCTGCACTCAAACTATTGTCAGTTATTGCATACAACGAGTTCACCGTTAGAATAATTTTGCGTCATTTTCGCAAAACATGTTGCCTATGCGATGTTATTAGCACAACTGAGGTATGAGCGACGGGCGAGAACGAGATAGCGCGGGCTGGGCGATAAAAAGAGATAGCCGCTACTTCACCGCACGGCGCTATGGCGGGCGGCGGCGGGAAGCCTGAGCGGCGCTCACGCGCCAAACACAAAGGATTGCGGTGCCTTTGTGCTTTGTAGGTATCGTTCGTTCGCACGCAAGCCGGCGCGGTGGGGGCCTACTCTAAAAATCGCTAGGGTCTACTTTGAAAACCGTCATTATTTAATAAAAATAAAAATATTTTTTCGAACTCATTTTTTTTTGTGATTCATGATCAGAACAAGGTACATAATCACCTCTGAAAATTCCGCTCGTATTGAAATCAACACCCTGTATACCCAGTAACAATGTTTAATCACAGATAGATTGATTTCCATATAACTTTACTTAAAAACTACACTTAATGATTAAGATATCACATTCACGATAATATCATGCATGTTTTGACGTAAACTGACTACTCAGCACTCAGTCAGCATATCAGTATTTCGATTGACAGCTAGGCGTAATCAGCGTTGTCTTGAAAAAGCTAGGCTCCAGGCTGACTAGGCTTTTAACTCGGTGCTTAGATAGCTGTTTACTAATCATTCTGATCACACCCAATGTCTAAGAATTACGATGCGGCAGTGTCCTATTGTTGATATTTTATAAGAAAAAAACTTATGTTTACGATTTGGTTCTGGTGTAGCATTTATACAAATAGTATCTCATAAAGATTCTAAACCATTCGGCTTATTTTGGACGCGATGCAGATAATTTAATCAAATTATTACTAACGTGATTTAGAGTCAAGAACCATAAAGGTATAACCATTAAAATTTGTATGATTATACAAATTATAATATTGTTATAAAAAAATAACACAATTGTAGTCGTGTAAAAGGAACCCCTTTATTGATTTACACATAGTAAAATATAATATCTATACTTATATTATAAAGCTGAAGAGTTAGTTTATTTGCATGCGCTAATCTCAAAAACTACTGGACTGATTTGAAAAATATTTACGTTAGATAGCCCATTTATCGAAAAAGGCTTTAAGCTATATAGCATCAAGATATGACTCATAAGTCTAGAGCCGCAACGAAAAATGTTGTCGGCGCTGTTGGTTATTATTTTTCACCCAAAAAAGCGGTAGACGAGTTGCAGAATTATTATTTATATTGATTTTTGCATCTTGTCCTAAATGGACCGTAAGCGAATGGGATAAGTTGAGGAATGAGTAACAAGAATGTATTTTATACCCAAGTTCCCTAATATTAAAGTAACCAGCTGGAACTAGCGGTTACTTTCAAATAAAGAGTAATCAAAACATTATTTCTTGAAATACCCCATACATAATTAACATATTTTCCTTCATCGACGTAGTTATTTACTATGTAACTACATATTTAAATAGCAGAAGAAAGCATCCACCTTGAAATGGGGGGCTTTTGATTAAATTTTATACTTAATAGTCATTTCATTCCCATAAGAAGTGCGAAGTTTGGCTACCCAAATTCATCAATGTATGGGAAACATTTGAAATGCTTATAACTTTTGATTGGCGGCATATAGAGCCGTCACTTACGATTTTTTGTACTTAGAGGCCGCGTCACATCAGATTAGCTGAGTTTTCAGCTTCGTACAACTCCTGGAAGTAGTAGAACTGGGAGACAGCCAGCAACCGGCTGTCTGAGCCAGCAGCTTTTTCTCAATTTTTCCAAAACGCGTGCGTCACAAAGGTTCAAATCTGGCAGAGAGCTATCGTCACATCAGTAAATTCTAAAAACATTCGTTCGAAACATAATATTTCGTGAAATGTAGAGAAAAGCAAGTTGGCTCAGAGGACCGGATATCAGTCTGTCTGAGCCACACGATTATCATGATTTCTCAAAAAGCATTGGATTAAAATGGTTGAAAATACTTCGATTACCGCCTCCTACGCGTCACATCACATTTAATAAGAAACAGCGCCCTGAAACCCTCTGATAGTTGAGATCTGGAAAGTCAGAAAATGTGAAATTCTGGCTGTCTGAGCCTAGTTTTTTTAAATTTTCCAAGGAAACTATTGCGTCAACTACGATGAAACCCGGAAACTGATATATATCAGCGTCACCTACGATTCGTTATCAGCCTAGATATGCAAGATCTATCTAGAAGCCTAGCTCAGACGCCCGGATGTACACGAATTATCATATCTTATGACTACTTTTCTTTCATATGAAGTACTAGCCAAATTCAAGGGGGTGGTTGATAGTCGAGTCTAGAATACAGGAGGAAAAAAATATAAATCTTGAAAATTTATTTTTTGTTTCGATTTTCTTATTATTATTTTTTGTTGTTGATAGAAATTGATATTAAATCCGGTAGATTGTAATCTGTCGATTTTTTTGTGAACAACCTCGACATAGTTAAGTATTTACTTACGTTTTTGTGGTATTTACACGTCAACTTTAAACGAAGGATATACGGGAATTCGCTTTAAAAGTCATAAAAGTCATTTATTTATGCAAATAGGCCCATTGAGGACACTTTTACACGTCCCAATATAAACCCTACCACAGAGTCGGGACAATTTTGGGCTTATGCTGAGAAGAAGCTGCGCCACAAACTCAGTCACTATTGTCAATGCCTCTTTTAAAAGGTTTACACTGTTTGTAGTATTCACCTCTCACCTTTGCTCACCTCGTTTGTCCTTCACTTACCCTATCACTCACACCCTTCACTATCCACCTTCAATGTATGAAGTTCGGTACACAAGTTCACAATAAATCTACAGATTACATATTAACGGATTTCAAGGCGTTATTGCAATCACGCGGTTTTAACAATGTGACGGTCACATGTTGCAGATTATTTTATTTCTATTTACAATACGTGGGACCCTCAGAAAATTTTGCGCCACTAAAAAAATAATTCTACAGGTACATATATTTTTAATTGAATATTTGTAAAGTACTCTCCACCAGCCTCTATACAAAGATTCATGTGTCTGAATCAGTTTTCAATACACTTTTTAGGGTTCCGTAGCCGAATGGCAAAAACGGAACCCTTATAGTTTCGTCAAGTCTGTCTGTCTGTCTATCTGTCTGTCTGTCTGTCTGTCTGTCTGTCTGTCTGTCTGTCTGTCTGTCTGTCTGTCTGTCTGTCTGTCTGTCTGTCTGTCTGTCTGTCTGTCTGTCTGTCTGTCTGTCTGTCTGTCTGTCTGTCCGTCCGTCCGTATGTCACAGCCATTTTATTCTGTAACTATAAGCACCACACTGTTGAAATTTGGTAGGAAAATGTATCCTATTAACCGCTTTACGATTCTCATACAAAAAATAAAAAAATATGACATTAAAGGGGGGCTCCCATTCATGAAACTAAAACCAAAAATAACTTTTTTTGTCATACCTATTCGTGTGGGGTGTCTATTGATAGGTCTTTTAAAATGACACCGAGGTTCCAAAAACCGTTTTTTTTAAAGTCTAACGTTTCATAGCAAGACGCTTCCAAAGTGGTAAAATGGGCGTCCCCCCCTATCTAACTTCTAAACTAAGCAAGTGTAAATTTTGAAAAAAAATATATAATGTAGATCTTAACAAACACTTTCAACGAAAATTGGTTCGGACGGAATCGAACAAGAAGTTTTGGAGATATAGCACATTTTCAACAACCGCAAACATAACTTTGTAATTCATACAAACACTATGAAAAACAAAGTTATATTTGCTGTCCATAAAATATTGTGGATTTTACTAAGTGGAAATAAGTGGATTCCCAAATTCAATTAAAGTTGGCACGGAACCCTCAATGCGCGAGTCCGACTCGCACTTGGCCGGTTTTCCCAGTCCGCCGCCGATACCTCGTTCACAGCCTGCTCGAACGCAGCCGCGCATCTTCCTTCTTCCTTCTTCTTTGAGCTGATTTTCTATTTTTGGAAATAAAAAGAAGTCACACGGTGCAAGATCAGGGCTGTCAGTTTGGTGACCCAGGATTTTGTCTTTGGTGCTGTCTAGGAAGTCCCTCGTTTTGAGCGCGGTGTGTGCAGGCGCATTGTCGTGATGGAGCAGTAGTCCTCGGAGCCCAGTGATTGGTCGTTTGTTGCTTACAACAGAGGAATCTTCTGGTAAACGTTTGGTAGTATACCATTCGGCGTCGATGCTTCTTTGATCTCGTAAGGGTATCGACACCAAGTGGCTAGTCAAATTAAAAAAAAGCTGGCGATCAAAATCTTCCCCCCGCTCCGAGATCACTTCATTTCGGTAGGCGTTGGTTCATTTTGAAACACCCAAACTATCGAAGCACTCCAAGACGAGCCTGCTTCAAACTTGTTCAGCATATCACGGCACCATTCCACCCGAGCCTGATTCTGAGCGTCGGTGAGGTAGTTCGGCATCCAGTGTGATAAAAAAACAAAAATAGTTTTTTTGTACATAGGCTATTGCTAACACTTATACACGTCCCAACATTGGCCCTACCACAGCTTCGGGACAATTGTGGGCTAGTGCTGAGAAGAAGCTGCGCAACAAACTCAGTCACTATTGTCAATGCCTCTTTTAAAAATATTACAATTTAAATGTTCTTACAAGCTAGACCATACATTGTTATCGTTTACATAATCATTTTTTCTATGATATCCTTTAGTAATTAAAAATTGTTTAATAATCGATTTAAATTTATATAAAGGTAATTCAATTATATTTTGAGGCAATTTATTAAAGAAAGTAATACATCTTCCAATAAACGAGTAATTAACCTTCTGAAGTCTGAAGTTTGGAACGGCGAGTTTATTCTTGTTTCTGGTATTGAAATCATGTAAATCACTCATTTTAGGAAATAAGTGCAAGTTTTTACGAACATAAATCAAATTTTCATAAATAAACTATGAATACACTGTAACTATCTTGACTTCTTTAAATAAATCCATTAAATGATCGTCAGATTTTAAATTGTAAATAGCCCGTACAGCTCGCTTTTGCAGTATGAATATTGTTTCAATATCTGCAGCCGAGATATAACAAGATACCTTAAGACATGATATTATGGAAATGGCTAAAATTAACTAACCTTGCCGTTTCAACGTCAGTCAAAAGCCTTATCTTTCTTACTGCATAGGCAGCCGAACTAAGTTTCCCTGACAAGGTCTCGATATGTGGACCCCATTGAAGATTATGATCTACGGTTATTCCCAAAAACGTTGAGCTTTGTATAGTATCTAGTGGCTCATTTAACCATGATCTGCGTTGGGACTTGTCTGACATCAGGTAATGTAAATTTTATGCATTTGGTTTTACCCGCATTAAGGACTAAATTATTAACGGTAAAGCAATGAAGCACTTGTGAAAGAGCACCATTTACATCATCAAAAGATTATTTGGCCCTTGGAGTCTTAAAAATTAAGTAAGTATCATCTGCAAACAGTACTATTTCACATACATCATCGACAAAGTACGGAAGGTCCTTTATATATCAGAAACAACAACGGTCCCAATATCGATCCTTGGGGCACTCCCATTTTTGCAGTTGCTCCAGGAGACTCAGTTCCATTAATATAATCCTTTTGAGTTCTATCACTAACATAAGATTTGAATAAACTTAGCGCATCAATCGAAACGCCGTAATGTTGAAGTTTTTCCAATAAGGTCTCATGGTCTACACAATCAAATGCTTTAGAGGGGTATCTATCATAAGACAGAATTTTTTGATATCGAATTTCATTTCACAGAAAACTATTTAATGAATGTTAATATCTTTTTTCTTGATTAATCGAATAGTTAATAATCGTCGTTTCATAACATCGAATAACAGTTCACCAAAAAAATGTTTCACAACTGTTTTATTAAGCAGAATAATGTAATGTTTCATAAAATTATTAAGTTATCGATAAAACCTTTCATAAAAACTTGTTTCAATGGGTAACGGTAACGGTTCCCATATATTTTTGCATACGCATGCAAGTAAGAAGGCATGCGCATGGATACGCATGCAAGTAAGAAAGCATGCGCATGGATACGCATGCAAGTAAGAAGGCATACATGCATGCAAATAAGCAAGCAGGCATGCATTAATGCATGCACGCAAGCATACAGGCATGCATGCAGCAAGCAAGCAGGCATGCAAACAAGCAGCATGCATTAGGATTTCCTCGTCTCCGGCGTTGCGGGAATAGCAGCCTCGTCGCCCTTGCGTAACAAGGCGCAGTCACCCACGCTCGCCTACGCAGCTTCGGCCTCAGCCGCTCCGGCTCGCGCGGGTGCCTACACCTTGTTACGCAAGGGTGGAGGCTGCTCTCCCTCCGCGCCTCCGGCTTTTGAATTACACTCTAGTATCGGGCAGAGTAGTACCACGGCGAGTCGGAATTAACGCAGTTTATCAGAACGGTCAATCCCACCTACACCCATAAGTCTTCCTGCCGTCTTGGCATACGACCCGAATCGTGGGAGACGCCGATCGGTCTTTCTCCTCCGTGCCTGCTAATCAGGCTGCTTCACCGATCGGCGCTTGCTTCAGGCTGCCTACAAGTTTCTGTTTCCTCAGAACGGGCAGTCGGCGCTGCACGGCGCGGCGGCGCTGGGGCAGCTGGCGTGCGTGCGGCTGCTGGCGCGGCGCGGCGACGTGCGCGCGCGCAGCGCGGCCGGCCTCACGCCGCTGCAGGCCGCCGCCGCCGCGCGCCGCCACGACGTCGTCGCCTACCTCAAGCGCCTCGACGCGCGCGTCTGAGCCCGACCCACCCGCGTCGCTGCCTCTTTATTAGCTTCACGACCAACTATCTTACCCACTTCCCGGTCTTCGATTAGGAATATCATTACTAATCCAATATGGCGGCCTTTCCAATATGGCGGACAGGCTATTTGAAGTGCACCCCCAGTATAAGTGTACGCTGGATGGGATACGAAAATAACAAAAAAGTGTGTTTTTTAATCTTTGTTTTATCATCTAAATATTCTAGTGTTCGTTACAGAAAGAAAGTCTTCTGACTCCGGTTCTTTTTTCAAATTATGCCGCTGCGTGCCGCCTGAATATCGTCAACACTCTTAACATCCCGTTTATTAGCTTCACTTGGAACTAACTATGTATGTAACCAAATCTTACCCGATTCCCGGTCTTCGATTAGGATGAAGAGTTCTGATGACAATAGGTACACGACGAGCTAAGAAACGTCATTACAAATCCATTATAGCGGCCTCCCTAAGATGGCGGACAGACTATTTGAAATGCACCCCCATGATATGGTATTCCATGAAAGGGTTTGCTGAATAAAATACAAAAAAAGCGTGTTTTTTAGGTTTTTAACCTATTATTTTATCTTATAAATATTCTAGTGTTCGTTACAGAAAGTCTTCTGACTCTGGTTATTATTTGAATTTATTTTAAGGAATTTCCAAAATATTTAATATTGGCACTAGTCGGTGCATAAATGCCGGTAACAGTTACCCGCCTCTTTATAGCTTCACTCTTAACATAGTATCACACAACTATAAACGACGCACACTGATTAATTAACTACTAAACAATAGCATTTATTTTACTCATCTCATCACATAATAATATTCGATTTTATGTCGTAATCTCAATGCAGTTATCAAAATAATAAGATTTTAAACATATTTTGTAAATGATATATGGGGGACACAAAGTCCTGTATATTCATAGCGTGATATCACAAGACATAAAAAAGAAAATGTATACTATTTTGTATGATATACACCTTCATAGCCATATCGTCAGCTTTAGCCACTCGCCTTATACCTACATCAATACCTCACACTTTAATGTTATCAACTGATTATTATAATATTAGTAGGAGAAATCAAAGTACATAAATAGAATACAGATATACTCGTCAATATTATCTGAATAACCTATAACATAATAAAACTGAAGAGTTTGTTTGTTGAATGAGTTTGTTTGTTAGATAGTCCATTTATCGAGAAAGGCTTTAAGCTATATAGCATCAAGATATGACCCATAAGTCCAGCGCCGCAACGAAAAATGTTGCGAAAACGGGGGAAAATATTCCTTTTGACAACTTCCGCTGCGTAAACTGTTTAAGTTACACAAAAATCATGTATGACGAGATTATTTTGCATTAACATTTCTACAATAAAGTCCGCGACATCATATGTCTATCTTATTTGGTTTACTCACTACTACCTTTTTTCTATACTAATATCATAAAGCTGAAGAGTTTGTTTGTTTGTTTGAACGCGCTAATCTCAGGAACTATTGGACTGATTTGATAAAATATTTTTGTGTTGGATAGCTTATTTATCGAAGAAGGCTTGAGGCTATAAAAGATCACGCTGCAATTGGAGGGGAAGGAGCAAACTCAAAACGCACGGCACGGACGAAGTCGCGGGGGACCGCTAGTACAATAATAATAACATTAGACTTAAATTATATAATAAGGGAATTGTATTTCCATACATCCACTGAACTGTTGCACATTATCCTAGGTATTAAGGTACATTTTAATCTGTTGTATCGATATTTTTAAAGATGTACAGTAATTATTTTGTAATTGCATATAAAGTTTAGTCCCTTGATCGTACATATTGTATTGAATATTTAGTTAAGTTTATTCGTGTAACTTTTAACGTTTCAGAATATATGCGGCTAAGCGCTCAATTAGTTAATTTTTGTGTATGATTAAGATTAAAACACAATGGGTGACGTGCGAATAATAATACTTATTTATTTGAAAAGTAGCTGTGGTCTCACTTTGTAATGTTATTTGTTTAAACATGAAAAACGTAGGTAATCTCTTGTAAAAGAATCTCGCAAATTATACTCATCTGTAAAGGTCTATGCAAAAATCAATTCACAAAAAAAACTCATTATTTACTAGGTTCCTATCTAATGATTTATTAACAAAAATACATAGGGAATTCAGAAATAAAAATCAGTACAGTTCACTTATGTATTTCATTAAATAAAATATATTTTGTACAATATATCAGCCGGATTATGAAATGACTGCCTTAAGTTGTACAAAAAAAGGCTTCGTATAACTTGATAAGCTTAGCATAAGGTTGGTCTACTTTAATTTACCAATCACTTTGTATACAAAAAATAATTCGTTTAAAAATATGTCATTTTCGGCTGATATCATCTGCCTTCTTATATTCGATTACAATATCTATATTGAAGAGGAATGTACGAGTACGAGTGTAGTAGGTACTAAGTATATAAGGACAGGGGTTTGTTGAGTTTTTACTTATGTTACGAAATAAAGTTGTTTTAAATATAAAGTGTATTTTTATTTCAAACTGGCCGTAAAGTATTCATTATTTTAAAATTGCCTTAGTTTTAAACCCAACTGTTAATATATAAAAATGCTTAAACTTGTTACATAATATTATCTATCGATACATATAACAATGTAATAATACTTTTTTAACTTATTGTTAAAAAGATAACACATTTGACGTCTGAATTGATAAAATGGAAAAAAAGTTAAAACAATCCCCCCTCACGGATGGATGTGTTTATCAACAGTCTTTTGTTATATTTTGTTAACGCGACCGCCGGTGATCTTTTGATCCGTGAGTTTGTCAGCATTATTTTGTACACGCAGCCGCGACGTCAATTAAAAAATATGATAACCAATACTTATTTCCATCTTATACCTAGGAGTGGTTTCACCTTCGTAAAATAAGCCCTTAATAGCATACAAATCAAATATAAAATAAATTTTGTAAGAATCTGTGAAACGGGCAGAGTTTACTTTTTTAATAATATGTAGGATACGATATCATCCAATGCCACTGACACATTCTGCACCATCGCCAGGCTATCTCTGTCTGCAGTTTTCCAGCATGTCATCAGATGCAGTTGCCAGGTGCGCAGCGCTAGGCCTCATGCTGGGCATGGTCTCCGTGCAGCAGTAGAACAGTGCTAGGGGGAATGTTGGCTGGCACTGATGGTCGTTTGCTTCAGGCTCCCTACAAGTTTCTGTTTCCTCAGAACGGGCAGTCGGCGCTGCACGGCGCGGCGGCGCTGGGGCAGCTGGCGTGCGTGCGGCTGCTGGCGCGGCGCGGCGACGTGCGCGCGCGCAGCGCGGCCGGCCTCACGCCGCTGCAGGCCGCCGCCGCCGCGCGCCGCCACGACGTCGTCGCCTACCTCAAGCGCCTCGACGCGCGCGTCTGAGCCCGACCCACCCGCGTCGCTGCCTCTTTATTAGCTTCACGACCAACTATCTTACCCACTTCCCGGTCTTCGATTAGGAATATCATTACTAATCCAATATGGCGGCCTCCCCAATATGGCGGACAGGATATTTGAAGTGCACCCCCAGTATAAGTGTACGCTGGATGGGATACGAAAATAACAAAAAAGTGTGCTGTTTAATCTATTGTTTTATCATCTAAATATTCTAGTGTTCGTTACAGAAAGTGTTCTGACTCCGGTTCTTATTTGAATTTATTTTAAGGAATTTCCAAAATATTCAAACATTGTCACTAGTCGGTGCATAAATGCCGGTAACAGTTACCCGCCTCTTTATAGCTTCACTCTTAACATAGTATCACACAACTATAAACGACGCACACTAATTAATTAACTACTAAACAATAGCATTTATTTTACTCATCTCATCACATAATAATATTCGATTTTACGTCGTAATCTCAATGCAGTTATCAAAATAATAAAATTTTAAACATATTTTGTAAATGATATATATATGGGGGACACAAAGTCCTGTATATTCATGGCGTGATATCACAAGACATAAAAAAGAAAATGTATACTATTTTGTATGATATACACCTTCATAGCCATATCGTCAGCTTTAGCCACTCGCCTTATACCTACATCAATACCTCACACTTTAATGTTATCTACTGATTATTATAATATTAGAAGGAAAAATCAAAGTAGGTACATAAAATGAATACAGATATACTCGTCAATATTATCTGAATAACCCATAACATAATAAAACTGAAGAGTTTGTTTGTTAGATAGTCCATTTATCGAGAAAGGCTTTAAGCTATATAGCATCAATATATTATGACCCATAAGTCCAGCGCCGCAACGAAAAATGTTGCGAAAACGGGGGAAAAATATTCCTTTTGAGAACTTCCGCTGCGTAAACCGTTTAAGTTACACAAAAATCATGTATGACGAGATTATTTTGCATTAACATTTCTACAATCAAGTCCGCGACAGCATATATCTATCTTATATGGTTTACTCACTACTACCTTTTTTCTATACTAATATCATAAAGCTGAAGAGTTTGTTTGTTTGTTTGAACGCGCTAATCTCGGGAACTATTGGACTGATTTGATAAAATATTTTTGTGTTGGATAGCTTATTTATCGAAGAAGGCTTGAGGCTATAATACATCACGCTGCAATTGGAGGGGAAGGAGCAAACTCAAAACGCACGGCACGGACGAAGTCGCGGGGGACCGCTAGTACAATAATAATAACATTAGACTTAAATTATATAATAAGGGAATTGTATTTCCATACATCCACTGAACTGTTGCATATTATCCTAGGTATTAAGGTACATTTTAATCTGTTGTATCGATATTTTTAAAGATGTACAGTAATTATTTTGTAATTGCATATAAAGTTTAGTCCCTTGATCGTACATATTGTATTGAATATTTAGTTAAGTTTATTCGTGTAACTTTTAACGTTTCATAATATATGCGGCTAAGCGCTCAATTAGTTAATTGTTGTGTATGATTAAGATTAAAACACAATGGGTGACGTGCGAATAATAATACTTATTTATTTGAAAAGTAGCTGTGGTCTCACTTTGTAATGTTATTTGTTTAAACATGAAAAACGTAGGTAATCTCTTGTATAAGAATCTCGCAAATTATACTCATCTGTAAAGGTCTGTGCAAAAATCAATTCTTAAAAAAAACTCATTATAAACTAGGTTCCTATCTAATGATTTTTTAACAAAAATACATAGGGAATTTAGAAATAAAAATCAGTACAGTTCACTTATATATTTTATTAAATAAAATATATTTTTTACAATATATCAGCCGGATTATGAAATGACTGCCTTGAGTTGTACAAAAAAAAGGCTTTGTATAACTTGATAAGTTTAGCATAAGGTTGCTCTTCTTTAATTTACCAGTCACTTTGTATACAAAAAAAATCGTATGATAATATGTCATTTTCGGCTGATATCATCTGCCTTCTTATATTCGATTACAATATATTGAAGAGGAATGTACGAGTACGTGTGTAGTAGGTACTAAGTATATAAGGACAGGGGTTTGTTGAGTTTTTACTTATGTTACGAAATAAAGTTGTTTTAAATATAAAGTGTATTTTTATTTCAAACTGGCCGTAAAGTATTCATTATTTTAAAATTGCCTTGGTTTTAAACCAAACTGTTAATATATAAAAATGCTTAAACTTGTTACATAATATTATCTTTCGATACATATAACAATGTAATAATACTTTTTTAACTTATTGTTAAAAAGATAACACATTTGACGTCTGAATTGATAAAGTGGAAAAAAGTTTAAAACAATCCCCCCTCTCGGATGGATGTGTTTATCAACAGTCTTTTGTTATATTTTGTTTACGCGACCGCCGGTGATCTTTTGATCCGTGAGCGTCTACTCCACAGTTTATATGTCTCTTCAATAAGCCCCGCGGAGGTTTGTCAGCATTATTTTGTACACGCAGCCGCGACGTCAATTAAAAAATATGATAACCAATACTTATTTCCATCTTATACCTAGGAGTGATTTTACCTTCGTAAAATAAGCCCTTAATAACAAACAAATCTATACTAATATTATAAAGCTGAAGAGTTTGTTTGTTTGTTTGTTTGAACGCGCTAATCTCAGAAACTACTGGCCCGATTTGAAAAATTATTTTTATGTTAGATAGTCCATTTATCGAGGAAGGCTTTAAGCTATATAACATAAAGATACGACTCACAAGACCACAGCAGCAATGAAAAATGTTACACAAAAATCATGTATGACAAGATTGTTCAGCATTAAGAGTTCTATTATAAAGTCCGCGACAGCATAAGTCTATCTTTTATGGTTGACTTACTACAACCTTTTTTATGTTAATAAATTTGTAAAATAATAATGCATCATTTTTAGAGGTGTATTATACACACAGGTATTTATTCTTATCAAAATAAATACATTCATCATTACGAGCATTTCATTAAGAACAAAGTTGCCCTTTATATCATTTGATTCCAATAAATATCTTAGGAGCTATCACAGTTTTAACATAACTCCGCACTATAATAATGTTCGCAGCTTAAGTACAACGTGCGCTTGCGCTAATTATATTATAAAGCTGAAGAGTTTGTTGGTTTGAACGCGCTTATCTCAGGAACTGCTGAACTGATTTGAAAAAATATTTCTGTGTTAGATAGCTTATTTATTGAGAAAGGCTTTAGGATATAAAACATCACGCTGCGACGGGAGAGGAGGGAGCAAACTCAAAACGCGCGGACGAAGTCGCGGGGGACCGCTAGTCAAATATAAAATAAATTTGTAAGAATCTGTAAAACGGGCGGAGTTTACTTTTTTAATAATATGTAGGATACAATATCATCCAATGCCACTAACACATACTGCACCATCGCCCGGCTATCTCTGCCCGCAGTTTTCCAGCATGTCATCAGATGCAGTTGCCAGGTGCGCAGCGCTAGGCCTCATGCTGGGCATGGTCTCCGTGCAGCAGTAGAACAGTGCTAGGGGGAATGTTGGCTGGCACTGATGGTCGTTTGCTTCAGGCTCCCTACAAGTTTCTGTTTCCTCAGAACGGGCAGTCGGCGCTGCACGGCGCGGCGGCGCTGGGGCAGCTGGCGTGCGTGCGGCTGCTGGCGCGGCGCGGCGACGTGCGCGCGCGCAGCGCGGCCGGCCTCACGCCGCTGCAGGCCGCCGCCGCCGCGCGCCGCCACGACGTCGTCGCCTACC
Source organism: Pyrausta purpuralis (assembly GCA_963924145.1). NCBI lineage: Eukaryota > Metazoa > Arthropoda > Insecta > Lepidoptera > Crambidae > Pyrausta > Pyrausta purpuralis. The sequence continues at coordinate 27,703,759 of OZ001649.1, forward strand.
TCAAGCGCCTCGACGCGCGCGTCTGAGCCCGACCCACCCGCGTCGCTGCCTCTTTATTAGCTTCACGACCAACTATCTTACCCACTTCCCGGTCTTCGATTAGGAATATCATTACTAATCCAATATGGCGGCCTTTCCAATATGGCGGACAGGCTATTTGAAGTGCACCCCCAGTATAAGTGTACGCTGGATGGGATACGAAAATAACAAAAAAGTGTGTTTTTTAATCTTTGTTTTATCATCTAAATATTCTAGTGTTCGTTACAGAAAGAAAGTCTTCTGACTCCGGTTCTTTTTTCAAATTATGCCGCTGCGTGCCGCCTGAATATCGTCAACACTCTTAACATCCCGTTTATTAGCTTCACTTGGAACTAACTATGTATGTAACCAAATCTTACCCGATTCCCGGTCTTCGATTAGGATGAAGAGTTCTGATGACAATAGGTACACGACGAGCTAAGAAACGTCATTACAAATCCATTATAGCGGCCTCCCTAAGATGGCGGACAGACTATTTGAAATGCACCCCCATGATATGGTATTCCATGAAAGGGTTTGCTGAATAAAATACAAAAAAAGCGTGTTTTTTAGGTTTTTAACCTATTATTTTATCTTATAAATATTCTAGTGTTCGTTACAGAAAGTCTTCTGACTCTGGTTATTATTTGAATTTATTTTAAGGAATTTCCAAAATATTTAATATTGGCACTAGTCGGTGCATAAATGCCGGTAACAGTTACCCGCCTCTTTATAGCTTCACTCTTAACATAGTATCACACAACTATAAACGACGCACACTGATTAATTAACTACTAAACAATAGCATTTATTTTACTCATCTCATCACATAATAATATTCGATTTTATGTCGTAATCTCAATGCAGTTATCAAAATAATAAGATTTTAAACATATTTTGTAAATGATATATGGGGGACACAAAGTCCTGTATATTCATAGCGTGATATCACAAGACATAAAAAAGAAAATGTATACTATTTTGTATGATATACACCTTCATAGCCATATCGTCAGCTTTAGCCACTCGCCTTATACCTACATCAATACCTCACACTTTAATGTTATCAACTGATTATTATAATATTAGTAGGAGAAATCAAAGTACATAAATAGAATACAGATATACTCGTCAATATTATCTGAATAACCTATAACATAATAAAACTGAAGAGTTTGTTTGTTGAATGAGTTTGTTTGTTAGATAGTCCATTTATCGAGAAAGGCTTTAAGCTATATAGCATCAAGATATGACCCATAAGTCCAGCGCCGCAACGAAAAATGTTGCGAAAACGGGGGAAAATATTCCTTTTGACAACTTCCGCTGCGTAAACTGTTTAAGTTACACAAAAATCATGTATGACGAGATTATTTTGCATTAACATTTCTACAATAAAGTCCGCGACATCATATGTCTATCTTATTTGGTTTACTCACTACTACCTTTTTTCTATACTAATATCATAAAGCTGAAGAGTTTGTTTGTTTGTTTGAACGCGCTAATCTCAGGAACTATTGGACTGATTTGATAAAATATTTTTGTGTTGGATAGCTTATTTATCGAAGAAGGCTTGAGGCTATAAAAGATCACGCTGCAATTGGAGGGGAAGGAGCAAACTCAAAACGCACGGCACGGACGAAGTCGCGGGGGACCGCTAGTACAATAATAATAACATTAGACTTAAATTATATAATAAGGGAATTGTATTTCCATACATCCACTGAACTGTTGCACATTATCCTAGGTATTAAGGTACATTTTAATCTGTTGTATCGATATTTTTAAAGATGTACAGTAATTATTTTGTAATTGCATATAAAGTTTAGTCCCTTGATCGTACATATTGTATTGAATATTTAGTTAAGTTTATTCGTGTAACTTTTAACGTTTCAGAATATATGCGGCTAAGCGCTCAATTAGTTAATTTTTGTGTATGATTAAGATTAAAACACAATGGGTGACGTGCGAATAATAATACTTATTTATTTGAAAAGTAGCTGTGGTCTCACTTTGTAATGTTATTTGTTTAAACATGAAAAACGTAGGTAATCTCTTGTAAAAGAATCTCGCAAATTATACTCATCTGTAAAGGTCTATGCAAAAATCAATTCACAAAAAAAACTCATTATTTACTAGGTTCCTATCTAATGATTTATTAACAAAAATACATAGGGAATTCAGAAATAAAAATCAGTACAGTTCACTTATGTATTTCATTAAATAAAATATATTTTGTACAATATATCAGCCGGATTATGAAATGACTGCCTTAAGTTGTACAAAAAAAGGCTTCGTATAACTTGATAAGCTTAGCATAAGGTTGGTCTACTTTAATTTACCAATCACTTTGTATACAAAAAATAATTCGTTTAAAAATATGTCATTTTCGGCTGATATCATCTGCCTTCTTATATTCGATTACAATATCTATATTGAAGAGGAATGTACGAGTACGAGTGTAGTAGGTACTAAGTATATAAGGACAGGGGTTTGTTGAGTTTTTACTTATGTTACGAAATAAAGTTGTTTTAAATATAAAGTGTATTTTTATTTCAAACTGGCCGTAAAGTATTCATTATTTTAAAATTGCCTTAGTTTTAAACCCAACTGTTAATATATAAAAATGCTTAAACTTGTTACATAATATTATCTATCGATACATATAACAATGTAATAATACTTTTTTAACTTATTGTTAAAAAGATAACACATTTGACGTCTGAATTGATAAAATGGAAAAAAAGTTAAAACAATCCCCCCTCACGGATGGATGTGTTTATCAACAGTCTTTTGTTATATTTTGTTAACGCGACCGCCGGTGATCTTTTGATCCGTGAGTTTGTCAGCATTATTTTGTACACGCAGCCGCGACGTCAATTAAAAAATATGATAACCAATACTTATTTCCATCTTATACCTAGGAGTGGTTTCACCTTCGTAAAATAAGCCCTTAATAGCATACAAATCAAATATAAAATAAATTTTGTAAGAATCTGTGAAACGGGCAGAGTTTACTTTTTTAATAATATGTAGGATATGATATCATCCAATGCCACTGACACATTCTGCACCATCGCCAGGCTATCTCTGTCTGCAGTTTTCCAGCATGTCATCAGATGCAGTTGCCAGGTGCGCAGCGCTAGGCCTCATGCTGGGCATGGTCTCCGTGCAGCAGTAGAACAGTGCTAGGGGGAATGTTGGCTGGCACTGATGGTCGTTTGCTTCAGGCTCCCTACAAGTTTCTGTTTCCTCAGAACGGGCAGTCGGCGCTGCACGGCGCGGCGGCGCTGGGGCAGCTGGCGTGCGTGCGGCTGCTGGCGCGGCGCGGCGACGTGCGCGCGCGCAGCGCGGCCGGCCTCACGCCGCTGCAGGCCGCCGCCGCCGCGCGCCGCCACGACGTCGTCGCCTACCTCAAGCGCCTCGACGCGCGCGTCTGAGCCCGACCCACCCGCGTCGCTGCCTCTTTATTAGCTTCACGACCAACTATCTTACCCACTTCCCGGTCTTCGATTAGGAATATCATTACTAATCCAATATGGCGGCCTCCCCAATATGGCGGACAGGATATTTGAAGTGCACCCCCAGTATAAGTGTACGCTGGATGGGATACGAAAATAACAAAAAAGTGTGCTGTTTAATCTATTGTTTTATCATCTAAATATTCTAGTGTTCGTTACAGAAAGTGTTCTGACTCCGGTTCTTATTTGAATTTATTTTAAGGAATTTCCAAAATATTCAAACATTGTCACTAGTCGGTGCATAAATGCCGGTAACAGTTACCCGCCTCTTTATAGCTTCACTCTTAACATAGTATCACACAACTATAAACGACGCACACTAATTAATTAACTACTAAACAATAGCATTTATTTTACTCATCTCATCACATAATAATATTCGATTTTACGTCGTAATCTCAATGCAGTTATCAAAATAATAAAATTTTAAACATATTTTGTAAATGATATATATATGGGGGACACAAAGTCCTGTATATTCATGGCGTGATATCACAAGACATAAAAAAGAAAATGTATACTATTTTGTATGATATACACCTTCATAGCCATATCGTCAGCTTTAGCCACTCGCCTTATACCTACATCAATACCTCACACTTTAATGTTATCTACTGATTATTATAATATTAGAAGGAAAAATCAAAGTAGGTACATAAAATGAATACAGATATACTCGTCAATATTATCTGAATAACCCATAACATAATAAAACTGAAGAGTTTGTTTGTTAGATAGTCCATTTATCGAGAAAGGCTTTAAGCTATATAGCATCAATATATTATGACCCATAAGTCCAGCGCCGCAACGAAAAATGTTGCGAAAACGGGGGAAAAATATTCCTTTTGAGAACTTCCGCTGCGTAAACCGTTTAAGTTACACAAAAATCATGTATGACGAGATTATTTTGCATTAACATTTCTACAATCAAGTCCGCGACAGCATATATCTATCTTATATGGTTTACTCACTACTACCTTTTTTCTATACTAATATCATAAAGCTGAAGAGTTTGTTTGTTTGTTTGAACGCGCTAATCTCGGGAACTATTGGACTGATTTGATAAAATATTTTTGTGTTGGATAGCTTATTTATCGAAGAAGGCTTGAGGCTATAATACATCACGCTGCAATTGGAGGGGAAGGAGCAAACTCAAAACGCACGGCACGGACGAAGTCGCGGGGGACCGCTAGTACAATAATAATAACATTAGACTTAAATTATATAATAAGGGAATTGTATTTCCATACATCCACTGAACTGTTGCATATTATCCTAGGTATTAAGGTACATTTTAATCTGTTGTATCGATATTTTTAAAGATGTACAGTAATTATTTTGTAATTGCATATAAAGTTTAGTCCCTTGATCGTACATATTGTATTGAATATTTAGTTAAGTTTATTCGTGTAACTTTTAACGTTTCATAATATATGCGGCTAAGCGCTCAATTAGTTAATTGTTGTGTATGATTAAGATTAAAACACAATGGGTGACGTGCGAATAATAATACTTATTTATTTGAAAAGTAGCTGTGGTCTCACTTTGTAATGTTATTTGTTTAAACATGAAAAACGTAGGTAATCTCTTGTATAAGAATCTCGCAAATTATACTCATCTGTAAAGGTCTGTGCAAAAATCAATTCTTAAAAAAAACTCATTATAAACTAGGTTCCTATCTAATGATTTTTTAACAAAAATACATAGGGAATTTAGAAATAAAAATCAGTACAGTTCACTTATATATTTTATTAAATAAAATATATTTTTTACAATATATCAGCCGGATTATGAAATGACTGCCTTGAGTTGTACAAAAAAAAGGCTTTGTATAACTTGATAAGTTTAGCATAAGGTTGCTCTTCTTTAATTTACCAGTCACTTTGTATACAAAAAAAATCGTATGATAATATGTCATTTTCGGCTGATATCATCTGCCTTCTTATATTCGATTACAATATATTGAAGAGGAATGTACGAGTACGTGTGTAGTAGGTACTAAGTATATAAGGACAGGGGTTTGTTGAGTTTTTACTTATGTTACGAAATAAAGTTGTTTTAAATATAAAGTGTATTTTTATTTCAAACTGGCCGTAAAGTATTCATTATTTTAAAATTGCCTTGGTTTTAAACCAAACTGTTAATATATAAAAATGCTTAAACTTGTTACATAATATTATCTTTCGATACATATAACAATGTAATAATACTTTTTTAACTTATTGTTAAAAAGATAACACATTTGACGTCTGAATTGATAAAGTGGAAAAAAGTTTAAAACAATCCCCCCTCTCGGATGGATGTGTTTATCAACAGTCTTTTGTTATATTTTGTTTACGCGACCGCCGGTGATCTTTTGATCCGTGAGCGTCTACTCCACAGTTTATATGTCTCTTCAATAAGCCCCGCGGAGGTTTGTCAGCATTATTTTGTACACGCAGCCGCGACGTCAATTAAAAAATATGATAACCAATACTTATTTCCATCTTATACCTAGGAGTGATTTTACCTTCGTAAAATAAGCCCTTAATAACAAACAAATCTATACTAATATTATAAAGCTGAAGAGTTTGTTTGTTTGTTTGTTTGAACGCGCTAATCTCAGAAACTACTGGCCCGATTTGAAAAATTATTTTTATGTTAGATAGTCCATTTATCGAGGAAGGCTTTAAGCTATATAACATAAAGATACGACTCACAAGACCACAGCAGCAATGAAAAATGTTACACAAAAATCATGTATGACAAGATTGTTCAGCATTAAGAGTTCTATTATAAAGTCCGCGACAGCATAAGTCTATCTTTTATGGTTGACTTACTACAACCTTTTTTATGTTAATAAATTTGTAAAATAATAATGCATCATTTTTAGAGGTGTATTATACACACAGGTATTTATTCTTATCAAAATAAATACATTCATCATTACGAGCATTTCATTAAGAACAAAGTTGCCCTTTATATCATTTGATTCCAATAAATATCTTAGGAGCTATCACAGTTTTAACATAACTCCGCACTATAATAATGTTCGCAGCTTAAGTACAACGTGCGCTTGCGCTAATTATATTATAAAGCTGAAGAGTTTGTTGGTTTGAACGCGCTTATCTCAGGAACTGCTGAACTGATTTGAAAAAATATTTCTGTGTTAGATAGCTTATTTATTGAGAAAGGCTTTAGGATATAAAACATCACGCTGCGACGGGAGAGGAGGGAGCAAACTCAAAACGCGCGGACGAAGTCGCGGGGGACCGCTAGTCAAATATAAAATAAATTTGTAAGAATCTGTAAAACGGGCGGAGTTTACTTTTTTAATAATATGTAGGATACAATATCATCCAATGCCACTAACACATACTGCACCATCGCCCGGCTATCTCTGCCCGCAGTTTTCCAGCATGTCATCAGATGCAGTTGCCAGGTGCGCAGCGCTAGGCCTCATGCTGGGCATGGTCTCCGTGCAGCAGTAGAACAGTGCTAGGGGGAATGTTGGCTGGCACTGATGGTCGTTTGCTTCAGGCTCCCTACAAGTTTCTGTTTCCTCAGAACGGGCAGTCGGCGCTGCACGGCGCGGCGGCGCTGGGGCAGCTGGCGTGCGTGCGGCTGCTGGCGCGGCGCGGCGACGTGCGCGCGCGCAGCGCGGCCGGCCTCACGCCGCTGCAGGCCGCCGCCGCCGCGCGCCGCCACGACGTCGTCGCCTACCTCAAGCGCCTCGACGCGCGCGTCTGAGCCCGACCCACCCGCGTCGCTGCCTCTTTATTAGCTTCACGACCAACTATCTTACCCACTTCCCGGTCTTCGATTAGGAATATCATTACTAATCCAATATGGCGGCCTTTCCAATATGGCGGACAGGCTATTTGAAGTGCACCCCCAGTATAAGTGTACGCTGGATGGGATACGAAAATAACAAAAAAGTGTGTTTTTTAATCTTTGTTTTATCATCTAAATATTCTAGTGTTCGTTACAGAAAGAAAGTCTTCTGACTCCGGTTCTTTTTTCAAATTATGCCGCTGCGTGCCGCCTGAATATCGTCAACACTCTTAACATCCCGTTTATTAGCTTCACTTGGAACTAACTATGTATGTAACCAAATCTTACCCGATTCCCGGTCTTCGATTAGGATGAAGAGTTCTGATGACAATAGGTACACGACGAGCTAAGAAACGTCATTACAAATCCATTATAGCGGCCTCCCTAAGATGGCGGACAGACTATTTGAAATGCACCCCCATGATATGGTATTCCATGAAAGGGTTTGCTGAATAAAATACAAAAAAAGCGTGTTTTTTAGGTTTTTAACCTATTATTTTATCTTATAAATATTCTAGTGTTCGTTACAGAAAGTCTTCTGACTCTGGTTATTATTTGAATTTATTTTAAGGAATTTCCAAAATATTTAATATTGGCACTAGTCGGTGCATAAATGCCGGTAACAGTTACCCGCCTCTTTATAGCTTCACTCTTAACATAGTATCACACAACTATAAACGACGCACACTGATTAATTAACTACTAAACAATAGCATTTATTTTACTCATCTCATCACATAATAATATTCGATTTTATGTCGTAATCTCAATGCAGTTATCAAAATAATAAGATTTTAAACATATTTTGTAAATGATATATGGGGGACACAAAGTCCTGTATATTCATAGCGTGATATCACAAGACATAAAAAAGAAAATGTATACTATTTTGTATGATATACACCTTCATAGCCATATCGTCAGCTTTAGCCACTCGCCTTATACCTACATCAATACCTCACACTTTAATGTTATCAACTGATTATTATAATATTAGTAGGAGAAATCAAAGTACATAAATAGAATACAGATATACTCGTCAATATTATCTGAATAACCTATAACATAATAAAACTGAAGAGTTTGTTTGTTGAATGAGTTTGTTTGTTAGATAGTCCATTTATCGAGAAAGGCTTTAAGCTATATAGCATCAAGATATGACCCATAAGTCCAGCGCCGCAACGAAAAATGTTGCGAAAACGGGGGAAAATATTCCTTTTGACAACTTCCGCTGCGTAAACTGTTTAAGTTACACAAAAATCATGTATGACGAGATTATTTTGCATTAACATTTCTACAATAAAGTCCGCGACATCATATGTCTATCTTATTTGGTTTACTCACTACTACCTTTTTTCTATACTAATATCATAAAGCTGAAGAGTTTGTTTGTTTGTTTGAACGCGCTAATCTCAGGAACTATTGGACTGATTTGATAAAATATTTTTGTGTTGGATAGCTTATTTATCGAAGAAGGCTTGAGGCTATAAAAGATCACGCTGCAATTGGAGGGGAAGGAGCAAACTCAAAACGCACGGCACGGACGAAGTCGCGGGGGACCGCTAGTACAATAATAATAACATTAGACTTAAATTATATAATAAGGGAATTGTATTTCCATACATCCACTGAACTGTTGCACATTATCCTAGGTATTAAGGTACATTTTAATCTGTTGTATCGATATTTTTAAAGATGTACAGTAATTATTTTGTAATTGCATATAAAGTTTAGTCCCTTGATCGTACATATTGTATTGAATATTTAGTTAAGTTTATTCGTGTAACTTTTAACGTTTCAGAATATATGCGGCTAAGCGCTCAATTAGTTAATTTTTGTGTATGATTAAGATTAAAACACAATGGGTGACGTGCGAATAATAATACTTATTTATTTGAAAAGTAGCTGTGGTCTCACTTTGTAATGTTATTTGTTTAAACATGAAAAACGTAGGTAATCTCTTGTAAAAGAATCTCGCAAATTATACTCATCTGTAAAGGTCTATGCAAAAATCAATTCACAAAAAAAACTCATTATTTACTAGGTTCCTATCTAATGATTTATTAACAAAAATACATAGGGAATTCAGAAATAAAAATCAGTACAGTTCACTTATGTATTTCATTAAATAAAATATATTTTGTACAATATATCAGCCGGATTATGAAATGACTGCCTTAAGTTGTACAAAAAAAGGCTTCGTATAACTTGATAAGCTTAGCATAAGGTTGGTCTACTTTAATTTACCAATCACTTTGTATACAAAAAATAATTCGTTTAAAAATATGTCATTTTCGGCTGATATCATCTGCCTTCTTATATTCGATTACAATATCTATATTGAAGAGGAATGTACGAGTACGAGTGTAGTAGGTACTAAGTATATAAGGACAGGGGTTTGTTGAGTTTTTACTTATGTTACGAAATAAAGTTGTTTTAAATATAAAGTGTATTTTTATTTCAAACTGGCCGTAAAGTATTCATTATTTTAAAATTGCCTTAGTTTTAAACCCAACTGTTAATATATAAAAATGCTTAAACTTGTTACATAATATTATCTATCGATACATATAACAATGTAATAATACTTTTTTAACTTATTGTTAAAAAGATAACACATTTGACGTCTGAATTGATAAAATGGAAAAAAAGTTAAAACAATCCCCCCTCACGGATGGATGTGTTTATCAACAGTCTTTTGTTATATTTTGTTAACGCGACCGCCGGTGATCTTTTGATCCGTGAGTTTGTCAGCATTATTTTGTACACGCAGCCGCGACGTCAATTAAAAAATATGATAACCAATACTTATTTCCATCTTATACCTAGGAGTGGTTTCACCTTCGTAAAATAAGCCCTTAATAGCATACAAATCAAATATAAAATAAATTTTGTAAGAATCTGTGAAACGGGCAGAGTTTACTTTTTTAATAATATGTAGGATACGATATCATCCAATGCCACTGACACATTCTGCACCATCGCCAGGCTATCTCTGTCTGCAGTTTTCCAGCATGTCATCAGATGCAGTTGCCAGGTGCGCAGCGCTAGGCCTCATGCTGGGCATGGTCTCCGTGCAGCAGTAGAACAGTGCTAGGGGGAATGTTGGCTGGCACTGATGGTCGTTTGCTTCAGGCTCCCTACAAGTTTCTGTTTCCTCAGAACGGGCAGTCGGCGCTGCACGGCGCGGCGGCGCTGGGGCAGCTGGCGTGCGTGCGGCTGCTGGCGCGGCGCGGCGACGTGCGCGCGCGCAGCGCGGCCGGCCTCACGCCGCTGCAGGCCGCCGCCGCCGCGCGCCGCCACGACGTCGTCGCCTACCTCAAGCGCCTCGACGCGCGCGTCTGAGCCCGACCCACCCGCGTCGCTGCCTCTTTATTAGCTTCACGACCAACTATCTTACCCACTTCCCGGTCTTCGATTAGGAATATCATTACTAATCCAATATGGCGGCCTCCCCAATATGGCGGACAGGATATTTGAAGTGCACCCCCAGTATAAGTGTACGCTGGATGGGATACGAAAATAACAAAAAAGTGTGCTGTTTAATCTATTGTTTTATCATCTAAATATTCTAGTGTTCGTTACAGAAAGTGTTCTGACTCCGGTTCTTATTTGAATTTATTTTAAGGAATTTCCAAAATATTCAAACATTGTCACTAGTCGGTGCATAAATGCCGGTAACAGTTACCCGCCTCTTTATAGCTTCACTCTTAACATAGTATCACACAACTATAAACGACGCACACTAATTAATTAACTACTAAACAATAGCATTTATTTTACTCATCTCATCACATAATAATATTCGATTTTACGTCGTAATCTCAATGCAGTTATCAAAATAATAAAATTTTAAACATATTTTGTAAATGATATATATATGGGGGACACAAAGTCCTGTATATTCATGGCGTGATATCACAAGACATAAAAAAGAAAATGTATACTATTTTGTATGATATACACCTTCATAGCCATATCGTCAGCTTTAGCCACTCGCCTTATACCTACATCAATACCTCACACTTTAATGTTATCTACTGATTATTATAATATTAGAAGGAAAAATCAAAGTAGGTACATAAAATGAATACAGATATACTCGTCAATATTATCTGAATAACCCATAACATAATAAAACTGAAGAGTTTGTTTGTTAGATAGTCCATTTATCGAGAAAGGCTTTAAGCTATATAGCATCAATATATTATGACCCATAAGTCCAGCGCCGCAACGAAAAATGTTGCGAAAACGGGGGAAAAATATTCCTTTTGAGAACTTCCGCTGCGTAAACCGTTTAAGTTACACAAAAATCATGTATGACGAGATTATTTTGCATTAACATTTCTACAATCAAGTCCGCGACAGCATATATCTATCTTATATGGTTTACTCACTACTACCTTTTTTCTATACTAATATCATAAAGCTGAAGAGTTTGTTTGTTTGTTTGAACGCGCTAATCTCGGGAACTATTGGACTGATTTGATAAAATATTTTTGTGTTGGATAGCTTATTTATCGAAGAAGGCTTGAGGCTATAATACATCACGCTGCAATTGGAGGGGAAGGAGCAAACTCAAAACGCACGGCACGGACGAAGTCGCGGGGGACCGCTAGTACAATAATAATAACATTAGACTTAAATTATATAATAAGGGAATTGTATTTCCATACATCCACTGAACTGTTGCATATTATCCTAGGTATTAAGGTACATTTTAATCTGTTGTATCGATATTTTTAAAGATGTACAGTAATTATTTTGTAATTGCATATAAAGTTTAGTCCCTTGATCGTACATATTGTATTGAATATTTAGTTAAGTTTATTCGTGTAACTTTTAACGTTTCATAATATATGCGGCTAAGCGCTCAATTAGTTAATTGTTGTGTATGATTAAGATTAAAACACAATGGGTGACGTGCGAATAATAATACTTATTTATTTGAAAAGTAGCTGTGGTCTCACTTTGTAATGTTATTTGTTTAAACATGAAAAACGTAGGTAATCTCTTGTATAAGAATCTCGCAAATTATACTCATCTGTAAAGGTCTGTGCAAAAATCAATTCTTAAAAAAAACTCATTATAAACTAGGTTCCTATCTAATGATTTTTTAACAAAAATACATAGGGAATTTAGAAATAAAAATCAGTACAGTTCACTTATATATTTTATTAAATAAAATATATTTTTTACAATATATCAGCCGGATTATGAAATGACTGCCTTGAGTTGTACAAAAAAAAGGCTTTGTATAACTTGATAAGTTTAGCATAAGGTTGCTCTTCTTTAATTTACCAGTCACTTTGTATACAAAAAAAATCGTATGATAATATGTCATTTTCGGCTGATATCATCTGCCTTCTTATATTCGATTACAATATATTGAAGAGGAATGTACGAGTACGTGTGTAGTAGGTACTAAGTATATAAGGACAGGGGTTTGTTGAGTTTTTACTTATGTTACGAAATAAAGTTGTTTTAAATATAAAGTGTATTTTTATTTCAAACTGGCCGTAAAGTATTCATTATTTTAAAATTGCCTTGGTTTTAAACCAAACTGTTAATATATAAAAATGCTTAAACTTGTTACATAATATTATCTTTCGATACATATAACAATGTAATAATACTTTTTTAACTTATTGTTAAAAAGATAACACATTTGACGTCTGAATTGATAAAGTGGAAAAAAGTTTAAAACAATCCCCCCTCTCGGATGGATGTGTTTATCAACAGTCTTTTGTTATATTTTGTTTACGCGACCGCCGGTGATCTTTTGATCCGTGAGCGTCTACTCCACAGTTTATATGTCTCTTCAATAAGCCCCGCGGAGGTTTGTCAGCATTATTTTGTACACGCAGCCGCGACGTCAATTAAAAAATATGATAACCAATACTTATTTCCATCTTATACCTAGGAGTGATTTTACCTTCGTAAAATAAGCCCTTAATAACAAACAAATCTATACTAATATTATAAAGCTGAAGAGTTTGTTTGTTTGTTTGTTTGAACGCGCTAATCTCAGAAACTACTGGCCCGATTTGAAAAATTATTTTTATGTTAGATAGTCCATTTATCGAGGAAGGCTTTAAGCTATATAACATAAAGATACGACTCACAAGACCACAGCAGCAATGAAAAATGTTACACAAAAATCATGTATGACAAGATTGTTCAGCATTAAGAGTTCTATTATAAAGTCCGCGACAGCATAAGTCTATCTTTTATGGTTGACTTACTACAACCTTTTTTATGTTAATAAATTTGTAAAATAATAATGCATCATTTTTAGAGGTGTATTATACACACAGGTATTTATTCTTATCAAAATAAATACATTCATCATTACGAGCATTTCATTAAGAACAAAGTTGCCCTTTATATCATTTGATTCCAATAAATATCTTAGGAGCTATCACAGTTTTAACATAACTCCGCACTATAATAATGTTCGCAGCTTAAGTACAACGTGCGCTTGCGCTAATTATATTATAAAGCTGAAGAGTTTGTTGGTTTGAACGCGCTTATCTCAGGAACTGCTGAACTGATTTGAAAAAATATTTCTGTGTTAGATAGCTTATTTATTGAGAAAGGCTTTAGGATATAAAACATCACGCTGCGACGGGAGAGGAGGGAGCAAACTCAAAACGCGCGGACGAAGTCGCGGGGGACCGCTAGTCAAATATAAAATAAATTTGTAAGAATCTGTAAAACGGGCGGAGTTTACTTTTTTAATAATATGTAGGATACAATATCATCCAATGCCACTAACACATACTGCACCATCGCCCGGCTATCTCTGCCCGCAGTTTTCCAGCATGTCATCAGATGCAGTTGCCAGGTGCGCAGCGCTAGGCCTCATGCTGGGCATGGTCTCCGTGCAGCAGTAGAACAGTGCTAGGGGGAATGTTGGCTGGCACTGATGGTCGTTTGCTTCAGGCTCCCTACAAGTTTCTGTTTCCTCAGAACGGGCAGTCGGCGCTGCACGGCGCGGCGGCGCTGGGGCAGCTGGCGTGCGTGCGGCTGCTGGCGCGGCGCGGCGACGTGCGCGCGCGCAGCGCGGCCGGCCTCACGCCGCTGCAGGCCGCCGCCGCCGCGCGCCGCCACGACGTCGTCGCCTACCTCAAGCGCCTCGACGCGCGCGTCTGAGCCCGACCCACCCGCGTCGCTGCCTCTTTATTAGCTTCACGACCAACTATCTTACCCACTTCCCGGTCTTCGATTAGGAATATCATTACTAATCCAATATGGCGGCCTTTCCAATATGGCGGACAGGCTATTTGAAGTGCACCCCCAGTATAAGTGTACGCTGGATGGGATACGAAAATAACAAAAAAGTGTGTTTTTTAATCTTTGTTTTATCATCTAAATATTCTAGTGTTCGTTACAGAAAGAAAGTCTTCTGACTCCGGTTCTTTTTTCAAATTATGCCGCTGCGTGCCGCCTGAATATCGTCAACACTCTTAACATCCCGTTTATTAGCTTCACTTGGAACTAACTATGTATGTAACCAAATCTTACCCGATTCCCGGTCTTCGATTAGGATGAAGAGTTCTGATGACAATAGGTACACGACGAGCTAAGAAACGTCATTACAAATCCATTATAGCGGCCTCCCTAAGATGGCGGACAGACTATTTGAAATGCACCCCCATAATATGGTATTCCATGAAAGGGTTTGCTGAATAAAATACAAAAAAAGCGTGTTTTTTAGGTTTTTAACCTATTATTTTATCTTATAAATATTCTAGTGTTCGTTACAGAAAGTCTTCTGACTCTGGTTATTATTTGAATTTATTTTAAGGAATTTCCAAAATATTTAATATTGGCACTAGTCGGTGCATAAATGCCGGTAACAGTTACCCGCCTCTTTATAGCTTCACTCTTAACATAGTATCACACAACTATAAACGACGCACACTGATTAATTAACTACTAAACAATAGCATTTATTTTACTCATCTCATCACATAATAATATTCGATTTTATGTCGTAATCTCAATGCAGTTATCAAAATAATAAGATTTTAAACATATTTTGTAAATGATATATGGGGGACACAAAGTCCTGTATATTCATAGCGTGATATCACAAGACATAAAAAAGAAAATGTATACTTACTATTTTGTATGATATACACCTTCATAGCCATATCGTCAGCTTTAGCCACTCGCCTTATACCTACATCAATACCTCACACTTTAATGTTATCAATTGATTATTATAATATTAGTAGGAGAAATCAAAGTACATAAATAGAATACAGATATACTCGTCAATATTATCTGAATAACCTATAACATAATAAAACTGAAGAGTTTGTTTGTTGAATGAGTTTGTTTGTTAGATAGTCCATTTATCCAGAAAGGCTTTAAGCTATATAGCATCAATATATTATGATCCATAAGTCCAGCGCCGCAACGAAAAATGTTGCGAAAACGGGGGGAAAATATTCCTTTTGAGAACTTCCGCTGCGTAAACCGTTTAAGTTACACAAAAATCATGTATGACGAGATTATTTTGCATTAACATTTCTACAATAAAGTACGCGACAGCATATGTCTATCTTATATGGTTTACTCACTACTACCTTTTTTCTATACTAATATCATAAAGCTGAAGAGTTTGTTTGTTTGTTTGTTTGAACGCGCTAATCTCAGGAACTATTGGACTGATTTGATAAAATATTTTTGTGTTGGATACCTTATTTATCGAAGAAGGCTTGAGGCTGTAAAACATCACGCTGCAATTGGAGGGGAAGGAGCAAACTCAAAACGAACGTACGAAGTCGCGGGGGACCGCTAGCACAATAATAATAACATTAGACTTAAATTATATCTTAAGGGAATTGTATTTTCATACATCCACTTAACAGTTGCATATTATCCTAGGTATTAAGGTAAATTTTAATCTGTTGTATCGATATTTTTAAAGATGTACAGTAATTATTTGTAATTGCATATAAAGTTTAGTCCCTTGATCGTACATATTGTATTGAATATTTAGTTAAGTTTATTCCTGTGACTTTTAACGTTTCATAATACATACAGGGTGACTTTGTTATCAGTACCGAAATTTTGAGTAAAGAATCCAGATTAATATGACCAACTTTTACTATGGGGAAAATAGTGAAATCGAGAAAAAAAAGAAACCGGCCAAGTGCGAGTCGGACTCGCGCACTGAGGGTTCCGTGCCAACTTTAACTGAATTAGGGAATCCATTTACTTCTACTTAGTAAAATACCACAATATTTTGTTGACTACAAATATAACTTTGTTTTTCATAGTGTTTGTATGAAGTACAAAGTTATGTTTGCGGTTGTTGAAAATGTGCTATATCTCAAAAACTACTGGTTCGATCCCGTCCGAACCAATTTTTGTTGAAAGTATTTATTAAGATCTACATCATATATTTTTTTCAAAATTAACACTTGCTTGGTTTAGAAATTAGATGGGGGGGGGACGCCCATTTTACCACTTTGGAAGCGTCTAGCTATGAAACGTTTGACTTTAAAAGAAAATGGTTTTAAGAACCTCTATGTTATTTTAAAAGACCTATCTATAGACACCCCACACGTATAGGTTTGACAAAAAAAATTATTTTTGGTTTTAGTTTCATGTATGAGAGCCCCCCCTTAACTGTCATTATTTTTTTATTTTTTTATGAGAATCGGTAAGCGGTTAACAAGATACATCTTCCAACCAAATTTCAATTGTGTAATGCTTATAGTTACAGAATAAAATGGGTGTGACATACGGACGGACAGACAGACAGACAGACAGACAGACAGACAGACAGACAGACAGACAGACTTGACGAAACTATAAGGGTTCCGTTTTTTGCCATTCGGCTACGGAACCCTAAAAACCAGCTGTTCCATACAAAAGTTCAATTGGCGCGCGGTCAAAATGTATGGAACAGCTGATTTTTTTTTCTCGATTTCACTATTGTCCCCATAGTAAAAGTTGTTCATATTCATCAGTGGAGTCTTAACACAAAATTTCGGTACTGATAACAAAGTCACCCTGTATATGCGGATAAGCGCTCAATTAGTTAATTGTTGTGTATGATTAAGATTAACACATTGGGTGACGTGCGAATAATAATACTTATTTATTTGAAAAGTAACTGTGGTCTCACTTTGTAATGTTATTTGTTATCACATGAAAAACGTAGGTAATCTCTTGTATAAGAATCTCGCAAAATTATACTCATCTGTAAAGGTCTATGCAAAAATCAATTCACAAGAAAAACTCATTATTTACTAGATTCCTATCTAATGATTTATTAACAAAAATACATAGGGAATTCAAAAATAAAAATCAGTACAGTTCACTTATGTATTTTATTATATAAAATATATTTTGTACAATGTATCAGCCGGATTATGAAATGACTGCCTTGAGTTGTACAAAAAAAAGGCTTTGTATAACTTGATAAGTTTAGCATAAGGTTGCTCTTCTTTAATTTACCAGTCACTTTGTATACAAAAAAAATCGTATGATAATATGTCATTTTCGGCTGATATCATATGCCTTCTTATATTCGATTACAATATATTGAAGAGGAATGTACGAGTACGTGTGTAGTACCTAGGAACTAAGTATATAAGGACAGGGGTTTGTTGAGTTTTTATTTATGTTACGAAATAAAGTTGTTTTAAATATAAAGTGTATTTTTATTTCAAACTGGCCGTAAAGTATTCATTATTTTAAAATTGCCTTAGTTGTAAACCAAACTGTTAATACATATATAAAAATGTTTAAACTTGTTACATAATATTATCGCTATAAATAACAATGTAATAATACTTTGTTAACTAATTGTTAAAAAGATAACACATTTGACGTCTCCATTTGAATTGATAAAATGGAAAAAAGTTAAATCAATCCCTCACAGATGTGTTTATCAACAGTCTTTTGTTATATTTTGTTTACGCGACCAGTTTACATGTCTCTTCAATAACTCTCACGGAGGTTTTTCATTATTTTGTACACGTAACCGCAACGTCAATTAAAAAATATGATAACCAATACATATTTCCATCTTATACCTAGGAGTGGTTTCACCATCGTAAAATAAGCCCTTAATAGCAAACAAATCAAATATTAAATAAATTTTGTAAGAATCTGTGAAACGGGCAGAGTTTACTTTTTTAATAATATGTAGGATATGATATCATCCAATGCCACTGACACATTCTGCACCATCGCCTGGCTATCTCTGTCTGCAGTTTTCCAGCATGTCATCAGATGCAGTTGCCAGGTGCGCAGCGCTAGGCCTCATGCTGGGCATGGTCTCTGTGCAGCAGTAGAACAGTGCTAGGGGGTGAGCGTAGGTCTTCTCCAAAATGTTGGCTGGCACTGGTGGTCGGGTACCTGTTTAGTTTTGTGATGTTAGAAAATTTTAAGAGTTTAAAGAGTAAGTGAGTAAATAAGCATTATTTTTTCCATTCTTGAATCTCAGTAACCTCATCAGAAATGTAATAAAATCATGCAAACCTATGGCAGAGAAAATAATCTATAAAGTGGTAGTTTTTCTAGTTATTATTCAGTGTTGCAAACATAAATGTTTGGAGTACAAACATATATAATAGAGTATGATACACTACAAAAAAAAATACCTCACTGGGCTTCAATTCAGTACTTCCCTACATTTCCAAGTATTTCTAGTAAAATTTACTTTTTTCAATTCATTATCCACTGGTCCATAATAAAATTATAAATCAGTGAACATTTATAAATAGCAATCAATGAATATAATATAGATAGTATGATAAAGCATTTATTGTGCGTGAAAGCAGCAAGAAGTTTAAGATCATCAAATTGAGTTAGATAGAAATCTTCAAGAAACACCACTAAAGGTACTTCTTTGCCTTATTTTTCTAGTTAGGGTTCCATATTTATAGATTAGGTAACTTCACATAATTGGAAGAATACAGTATGGTATTTGGTAAATACTATGTAAAACAATCATGACACTATGATATGAACACACCATATTTTTCTGAGAAAAAGTCCTCATCCTCCATACTAGCATCTGCATCGGAATTGTTAAGTGCATCTACACTGTCATCCATGGTTTCATCTTGCTGTGTGTGTGGAGGCATCAGCGCCATCATCTCCCACAGAGTTAGCCCTAATGGCCAGATATCTGATTTGGTGGTTATTTGTCCACCGTGAATAACCTCAGGGGCACTCCAGGCTTCTGTGCCTAAAACAAATATTGAAAATGTGAGTGTGATAGCTAAATGTGTCATAACAACCCCTTTCTTATTTAAATTTTGTAAAATAGTTATTAATGTGGATGAGTATATGATAGGCACATTTATTACTAACACTGAGAAAGAAACACCATTATCAAAATCTGTTATTTAACTCGGCAACTTGAGTGAGACAACCTACCATAATAAACTGCTTTCTTTCCTGCCTTTTTCTTGTCAAAGACACCATTTTCATCAATTGGCACAGTGACTCCAAAGTCACAGAGCTTACAGATGATAAAATCTCCATTTACCAGGATATTGTATGACTTCATATCACCATGTAAAATCTGCATCTTGGTGTGCAGGTAGTCAAGAGCTTTGGCTATGTCTGCAGCCACCTGAAACAATAAGAAAAATGTAATAAAGTTAAAGTGAAGAAGATATTGATCAGTTTGATAAAAAGTTTAATTTTAAGGCAATATTTTGCAATTTGCTCACCTTTAATATTTGTTTGGGAACAAAAGGTTCCCCGTCATCTTCTACTCTCTTCTCAATCATGTCGCCTAGAGACAGATCACATGCTTCCATGCCTAAATACAGGATCTTATCTTTACTGAACGCACGGAACCCAACTATATTTGGATGAGACATCTGCTTCAAGAGGTTTGCTTCTGCCGTCAAGCGGTCAGAGTACACTTTGGACGGCTTCACACGCTTGTTCAACATCTTAAGAGCCCATGGAGACCGAATTTGACCAGCTCTGGGGGACCTTACTAACTGCATTACATTCACACCTAGAATAATCCACAATGATTGAATGAACGCAATTAAACTATGGTAGATTAAATGAGACTAATAATAGACACTGCACTGCACTCTATAACATGGATATTTCAAATCATATTTGAACCTGTGCCGTATCCAAGTCTATTTAGAAAAGGCGAAGGAGGAATGGTCATTAGTTCAGGTTCCACTACTGTATTTTTCTTCACAGGAGTTGCAAACTCAGCCATTTTCGTTTTTCTTTTTTATACCTAATAGAAACAATGGTAAACACT
Source organism: Pyrausta purpuralis (assembly GCA_963924145.1). Taxonomy (NCBI): domain Eukaryota; kingdom Metazoa; phylum Arthropoda; class Insecta; order Lepidoptera; family Crambidae; genus Pyrausta; species Pyrausta purpuralis. The sequence continues at coordinate 27,724,378 of OZ001649.1, forward strand.
GTAAAGATATAAGATGATTAATAAATTAGTCCTATTCACGAGACGCTCAAAAAGTACAATAAAACAGTAATTTATTTATTGTTGTTGTCCTTGTTGTTGAGCGAGCAACGTTCAGAATTCGAAATTTTGAATTTTGTTTGACAGCGTAGGAGTTTAATAGTGTTGTTCCGTTCCATCGTAAGTCAAGTCAGTCAGTGTATTATTGTAATATTGATATTATTAATTAGACGACGTATTTTAGTTAGTGTTTTCAATTCAAACGAAATTCGAGCTGAAACCTTAAGCTTCGCGCTTCATTTCGCTCCAAGTTTTCATATGTTCTTCGCTCTTCATATTATTATGTTCTTCGCGTCTGCGATTATTGTCCACGATCAGAGTATTTTGTGATTGGAGTCAAATATTTAATAAACAAGAACAAAATATTTTTAGTTGTCCGTGGCAATTCTAGGGACGAAAGGGAGCTTAACCAAGACCATGAGCTCCAAGCCAACCTCACCTTCACGTGGTGCGTCCTGTTTATACAGACGAGGCTCTGGCGACCGACCGATGGTGGTATAACCATACAACATAAGACGCAGTTAAATGTTGGAATGGGACGAGCAGCAGCGTCACAACTGCAAGAGGCTGCGCCTCTGCGCTCGCCAACCCCGTAGCGAAGAAGAAGCGTGGCGAGTATTGGCAATATCCCCTCAAATGGTAGTACACAAAAAAACCAGGCCCCCAGTCTCCGGCAGCCCCGCCGGGGCAGGAAAGTTCTAGATTGGAGACCCTTCGAACAGAGACGCAGCGTGGGACGTCCACTAACAAGATGGACAGACGACCTTATAAAGATCGCAGGATCAAACTGGAGGCAGACCGCTAGTGATCGGTCGCTGTGGAAGGCCGTGGAGGAGGCCTATGTTCAGCAGTGGACGTCCCTTAGCTGATAATGATGATGATGATGATGATGTGGCAATTCTATCACTATTTCGCTTTCGCTTTATTTTAAAGTTGAATGCTAATTTTGTGTGTTTCAAGGACCAGCCGCCCGATATAAGCCTGCTGATAAGAATTATTGGTCTGCAAACTCATTATCTAAAAGATAGTACCTACTAATACCCTTAAGAAGAAAATTTGCAATTAAGTGCATTATTCTATTTCATTAAAAATTCCGACAGCCTGAAAGAATTCAAATATGTACCTAATTTGACAAATTGTTTTGACTGGAAGACTTTTGTCAGAAGCTTTATTACTTACCGCTTAGTAAGTAAATATTAACACATACTATCCTCAACTCGCTGACCCTTCATGAAAAGCCGAAGGTTGGTTGGTAGAACTGAACTGAACACAATATGATATCGATATGCACTATCGAGGTGCCGATGCAGCCCTTTTCTCGTAGCTGTCAGACTGGCTAACTTTCGTTCAAAAATAAGAGTTCTTCAAAATACTATTTTATGCCATATGACAGATTAGTTAAGTTGTTCCATATATTCGCATTTTTCATACACAAAAATATTTTTTAAGCCCAAGCATTTAAATATGGTTGGTTTGTTTGTATATTTTGTTTAAATTAAAAGAAATATTTTTTTGATGTTTTTTTTTTCTTGGACTGAGTCTTTTGACTGACCTTTACGTGAACATGACGGAACTTCAACCATTGTACTGTAAAAATCTTTGTAGGTAATCCCAAAATAAGTAGGTAATACTCGTATAAACTGTCGTGTTATGTATGTATTTCTACTAAATATCTCTATATAAAAAAATTGGCCAAGTGCGAGTCGGACTCGCACGCTAAGGGTTCCGTTTCCGTGTCAACTTTAACTGATTATTTTATCATACCTACAAAGAATATTATTTTTCTTTAAATGTTTATAAAAAATAATAGGAATTAGTAAGTATCATCTAATTATATTATATAAATTGCACTTGTGAAAAGCAACTTTGGCTGTGACCGACGAGGAATTAAACCCCGTGTCTTACGCTATCCGGGCGTATGCCTAGACCACTCAGCCACCGTCACATTAGATCTATTCAATTTCTCTAGCGCTTACTAACGCGTAGGCTGCGTGACATCATTAATGTTGCGAGTTTGCTCTCCAATATCCAAAGGATTTCTTTTTACAAATATTTAACAATCGGTTAAGATGAAGGAAGCCAAAGTATAATTATTTTTTTGTTTTTATAGTGTTTTGTCACTATACAAACTCCTCAACTATACAATTCCTTGTCTGTCACAGCCAAAGTTGCTTTTTACAAGTGAAATTTATATAGTTAAGTTTCTATAGTGACAAAACACTATAAAAAAATGTAATTATAAATTGGCTTCCTTTATCTTAACCGATTATTAAATATTTGTAAAAATATTTCCTTCGGATATTCTTACTTACAGGTACATACGCCTGAATAGCGTAAGACACGGGGTTCGATTCCTCGTCTGTCACACAGCCAAAGTTGCTTTTTACAAGTGCAATTTATATTAGTTAACTTAAGTTTGTATAATGACAAAACACTATAAAAACAAATATGTAATTACCATTACATTATAGAAAATTAAAGACTACAATAATAGGAGATTTAGAGGTGAACTGAAAGGTTGCATGTTTTTTAGACTAACATAAAAATGAGAAAAAGAATACACGTGATACATTGCAAGATCTCCCGCTTGTGATATTTCGTGATTCTTTGTAGCCCACTCGCACCGGTTATTGCAAATATCTGGATGGAGCATTTTGAAGACCTAGCTCTAAAAAGTCATAAAAGTAAAAGTCATAAAAGTCATTTATTTATGCAAATAGGCCCTCTGGGGGCACTTTTACACGTCCCAATATAAACCCTACCACAGCTTCGGGACAATTGTGGGCTAGTGCTGAGAAGAAGCTGCGCAAGAAACTCAGTCACTATTGTCAATACCTCTTTTCAAAAGGTTTACAATGTTTGTAGTGATCATGCAAGTCCATACATTACTATCATTTAAATAATCATCTACTTTATAATACCCTTTCGTCATAAGGGTTTCTTTAATAACAGTTTTAATTTTATTAACCGGTAAGTTAATAATGTGTTCTGGTAGTTTATTGAAAATTTTTATACCTTTCCCCATGAAAGAATTACCAACCTTTCGAAGCCTAAATTGTGGAATAGCTCTAGCTACTGAGCCGAGTACTGTAAAACTCTGGAAAAGGTACGTTGATGACGTTTTTTGCGTTATCCATGGAGGTCCACAGGAAATAAAACGATGTATTGACCACCTGAATGCCATCCATCCGAAAATAAAATTTACTTATGAGATGGAGAACAACAGATGCCTCGCGTTCCTTGACTTGGAGATCAAGGTGAAGGTGGATGGAACATTGGCACACACTGTGTACAGGAAGCCCACACACACAGACCGATATTTACACGCCTCTTCTCATCATCATCCTCGGCATCTTCAATCGGTTATAACGTCATTAACGAATAGAGCTCACACAACATACATATATAAGGATACAATACATAAGGGGTTTGCACATGTTCAGGAGGTACTACGACGAAACATTACAATAACATTTAAAAAAGGAAAAATAAACATTAGAGTAACTTATGCATCTTTATTTGAATTTCGATCGGCGCATAGGTACGCGTCGAATCAGAAAAACTTGCATAAATTACGGATTATGGGTTAATCCAAGCAATCATTCTGTCACAAATTACAAATAACTTAGCGGTTTAACTGTGTGTGAAAATGGAAACCGAAGGCTGCGGAACTAGGGTGTTGGAGTTAATGGGTGAAGACTGAAGAATATGTCCTTAGCCGTTGGTCAATGGAAGGAAGTTAGTCGCGCGCATCGCTCGCAGTGTCTACTCGGATCGCGCGAGTGTCGGTCGTACACCTGTGTTGACTGCTAGCGCCGCAAGATGCCGCTGTGCAGCATTTACAACAGGTGAGACTTAGCGCAATTTGGCGCCCAACGTTGAAGTGTTTAGAAATAAGCCCCATTCTCAAAATTTTCTGTTTTCCTGTCATAGGTTTCATTATTTAATTTTATAGATATCAAGATTTCTTGAATACGTTTTTGAAAATCATTAAAAAACAAAGATAAAAGCTTGCCCGTGTTTTACCTGTGTACCTGAATACATTTCTGAAAGTCCGATAGTAAATCGTAATTTAATTGTTTTTAATATGTTACCGGTCTCGGTGTCGTTTTTAGATTAAAGTCCGTTTTATTAGCATGTCGAATATTGTAAGCAATCTTGATACTTGAATCAATATAAACTAGGGTAAACACAAAACTCACAACCAACACATGTTAAAATAAATAGTAAATTAATTTTATTCACTGATATTATTTTGTATGAAAACTATTGTTTATGATATTCGACTCGACAAGAAAAAAATACTATAAGGGACATGGCATGGACCATATATGGAACCACAACTTTGACTGTGACTGTTGTAGGACCGACTGACAGGACGTTGTTTTTCTGTATCAGTGACATCCATGGACGGTAAGTCCATGGTGACATCCAATTCAGGGATAATATTATGAGTAATGCTTATTTGAAATATATTTTCTTTACATCATATAATGCAAATTTTATAAAAGATAACCTCTTCACAACATTCTAAAAAAAAAAACGAATGGGGAATGTCGCACCCTTGCGCGTAGCTTGCGCGTACCTAGTAAGCTACGTAGTGGCGACCTGGCGCTGGTAGTTTTGACTCACTCTTTAGTATCGCAATAATAGATAGTTTATTTTTTTGGCATCAGTATCGTTTCTTTAACCACCCCTGAGTCGCTCGTCGCTGACTAAAACAAAACCCTGTATAAAATTTTAGGTATAAGTATGTATCGGAAAACGGTAAACATTGAAAATATCAGTACTGTCTGAGTGATTCAGTATTTTATTAGGAGGTTATTGTAGCTTTGTTGCTAATAGTGCTAATAGCATGTACTGATTTTTGAAAATCCGTTTTTATCTAAAATACTTAATATAACATTAAAAATAACCAAATTCTACAATTTATTATACATGAGTGACATTAAATAGAAAACTTTGTAAAAATAAATGCGAATATATTTTCAATCACGTAAAAATGATTTACCTACATGATCTCTATTAATAGATATATCGAAAACGTAATCCGAATGCAATGCGCATACAACAGCAATAGGCATAACTATAGTATTTTTTGATTCTTTTTGCATTATACAGTGAAGTATACTAGTTTCTAACGATTCAAGATTATTACGAGAGGGACCCGTCCGTTACGCGTGGACGCGACGGCGCGTGCGACTATGGATCTACATGCAAAAAATAATAAATTTTTATGAAGAACTATCAACTATCACACAAACACAGATGATAAGCTTAGGTGAGGGGGCGTCCAGAAATTACGTGACATGTTTAAAGGGGAAGGGGTCGAGTCAAATCTCATCTAATCTTACGTTGCAGAGAGGCAAATATCGCGCTTTTTTTTAATCTGATTTTTTCGAAAAATCACCTCACGTTATTATGGACGGTCCCTTAGATAATTCACTTTCATGTAAATAACGTAATTTCTTTACACACATATTGGCCGGAAGGTTTTGCTCTTCGATAGGACTAACAAGGCGATGGTGAGGTAGATGAGTGCATCTTTTTACCGACTCCAAAAAAAGGAGGTAACCAATTCAAAGTGTATGTATGTGATATCGTTGGAATTTGATAATATTTAAGTATATTGATCTATTAAAGCTTCCAAATACGTATGCCAAATTTCGTCAGTGTATGTGCGTTTGTATAATTGTCCACGGATTTCTCAAAAACGAGAAGCTATAGCGAGATTATTGTTTTTTAGTTTAATTAGGTATACTTTATCTGTGAGTACAGTGTAAGTTTCATCAAAATCGGTCCGTAGTTTTTAAGATATGAGTAGTAACTGAAAATCATGAATAGAAAAATATTTTTTTAAATTAAACCGACTTGAAAAAACTGAATAAATGCTTAAAATAACGCATGTTGTTTATTGTGTTCAGTTCCGTTGCTCGTATTTTATTTTATTGATAGTCTAAAAAGTTTTGGTATGAGCGCTTGAATGGTGTATTATAATACGAGAAGATCATGAATACATGACTAACACCGAAAAACTACGTAACAACTAACAATCGTGATTGTTTTGCTTCGCTTAGGCTGTCCATTCGTCCATTGATCTTTCAGTTTATTATGTCAACATGAGCACGCGCAGGGCCCTTATTTTTGAATCACTCGCTTCAAGATGGCGAGTGATTTTCGTTCGAAGTTGAATTAAAAGTCATAGAAAAAAACTCGTTGTCGAACGAAAATCACTCGCCATCTTGAAGCGAGTGATTCAAGAATAGAGCTCCAGATTCGAAAGATAAGCAGTTTTTAGTCAAACAATTCTTTTGAGATTTCAAAGAATATTAATATATTCAAACTGATCCATATTGGTTACAGTATCTAATTACTTAATTAAACGTGAAATCTTCTTTTGAATGGAAATTAGGGTTATATAAATTTAATTAAAAGTTTTATCTTTCTTAACGCTGCGAATACATCGTCATTTAATCGAATTACTTTCAGTGCTATTTATACCAATTACTTGGTTCTTTCAAACTACAGTTTTTAGTATCTGTCTAATATTTCTTACAAGTGTATACAATATGATATCAATGGATAATTCCTTCTTACTATTATGAATTCTTATTTTTCCCAAAAGTTGTCTGGAAGATGTCGCTTCTAGAAATGAGACCACCTGAATTATATTTTGTTTGTGTAAACAAATGAATATAAAACAGGCATGTAGTAGTTGTAACCTATGTTTAAGAAATAGTTATCTTATAATTTTGTGACACGTCACATCAGAGCAAAACCGATGGGGCCTACTTGTTTTGGCAGTATCCTTAAGCGTATATAACTTGCCTATTTATATATTATAAGAACAATTAAAGTTAATTTTATTTATTTATTTTTAGTGATTACATAACTTGACCTAATGACTCAGTTCTTTAAGAACCTACAAATTACCTATCATAAGTTCTGTCAATAAAATTACTGAACTCCTAAGCGTTAAGTAGTTCCACCATCAGCTCAGCTCCACAAGATGTTGACTATCAGACGTAGCAACACGTCATCATTAAGGTTCTAGTAAGAAAACACTATATGTGCCTTTAAAATTTGAGGGTTTCCCTCGATTTCACCAATTTCCCATCATCAGATCCCTAATTGGCACAAATGGGATCAATTAGAAGGAATACCCTCTAAGTAGGCATTTTTTTTTCGAATCGGTGGACAAATGACTGAGATATGAGGTAACATACATACAAAAAAATAATAAAAAAAACGTACAGTCGAATTGATAACCTCCTCCTTTTTTGAAGTCGGTAAAAAAATCTTAAAATTAAGTATAGTATTTGTAAATTTACGGGAAGTTGCAATGCAGTTTGGCATTAAGTAAAATATTACAGTTAGGCACTAATTAATTTTGTGTGATACTGCTTAGTTAGGTTTTTTTATTTTGTAAACAAAGACATTCAAAGTTCATAACCAATTCCGAACAGCCAGATTGCAGCACCTAACCAAATGGTCGCAATTAGAACAGTATGGAAATGTTGAAAATGCGTGAACTTTACGCACCGTCGCGCATGCGCAGTGAGTTAACGCGAATGATTGTAATTTGCGGCTGATCAAACAGTTTTAACTTTATCGTTTACTGATTCATAACTGTAGCAAAATAATTCGACACTGTATTTACCTGTTACTGGGTCAAGTTGACTCTAGGCCTTCCTCAAATCTATACTTAAATTATAAAGAGTTTGTTTGTTTATTTATTTGAACGCGCTAATCTCAGAAACGACTTGACCGATTTTTTTGTGTTGGATAGCATAATTATCAAAGAAGGCTTTACGCTTTAAAACATGGGGAGGGAGCAAACTCAATTCGCGCGGACGCATTTGCGGGTGACTACCATAGTTGTTGATAAAGATGCATCTCGATATTGATTCCTATCTTAAAGCCAATTTCGAAAACGCAATGAAATTGGAACGTGACTTAAATTATTTACTTAAATATGTTAGAAAACATATTGTGGGTCTGTCTTTATTGAGCTCTGTGACTCTGGTGTTACAAGTATATTCTGTGCCATTACCGGACTAGGATTAGTTTCCCTAAAATTTTCAGATTTTAAAAGATAGTATTAGCGAAGATCGCTAGTTGACATGGTATTTTCCACTTCCACTTTTCACTTAGCCAATATGCAAACAGTGTTTCGGATGAACAGCGCTGCGCGCGCGCGGGTGACGTAACGCGCGGTTATTGTCAAACGCATGTCATACGTTTCTACATCGATTCGAAACCACCAGTATCGATCGCTCTAGAAATCTCGCAGTTGCATGTGAAATGCCAAATTCTTTTCCTACTCAGGCCTGGTTTCGCTAACGTCAGATAAGGAATATTCGTCGAATAAAATACATAACCTACGCCTTTTTGGAAACGTAACCTTCATTTGTCAGCGATCACTTAGGGGGCTCCCCGAATTTTGACGCGCACACTAGCGCCACTTTAGTAAAAAAATCATAACTCGTTAAATAAAAGACCTAACGAAAATCTGGTAGACACGATTGTAGTACAGTTTCTATAGTTTAATTAGTACATTTAAATTGTTTCAAAAGTAGTTTACTGTAGTAAGAGATAGAAAAACTGCTAAATATAGCATTTTTTGGCACGTTTTCTGACTGCAACTGCAGATAACTCTGTTTTATTGAACTTAAACATTGTATCTAAACCACATATCCAGAGATGCAATCGCATCAATCAGATTTTCGATTGGTCTTTTATTTAACGAGTTATGATTTTTCTACTAAAGTGGCGCTAGTGTGCGAGTTAATAATTCGGGGAACCCCTTAAGCCAATGTCATTGTAAAATCAGTCGTTTTATACTTATTCAGTGTCGATTTTACTAACATCAGATAAGGAACTATTCGTCGAATATAATACAAAACGCCTAATTTGAAAACGTCACCTAATATGTCAGCATTAATTTATGTAAATGTCATTTTAAGATTAGTCGTTTATACTTATTCAGTCGGAGGAGTATTATCCATAAAATTAATATTCCTATCGGAATAGAAGGACAAGTATAAAAGCTGTCAAACAAAACCGATTTAAGATGTCAGTAACTAACATATGTAAGTAACATTTGTAGCTTTAAATGAGATAACCAGCGGCGGCCTTACCTTTTGCGAGACCACGTGCGGCAGGTCTCTGCGAGGCCCTTTGTCCTTCGTGAAAAGTATGTGTTTAGCAAGAAGGTCTGGTGGTTTTATTTAGGTATATGTCATGTTTGAAGAGAAATGCTAAGTTATACGAATGAATGAAATTTGAATTTTAAAATATTATATATTTAAAGAATCACAAATTTAACAAATATAGAGTTGATGAATTTTAAAACTGATGTTTGCGACTTTTCTTAAGACTAAAATCTTTAATTAAAGTACAATAATCTTACGAATGAGCAACGTCATTTTCGATTGAAAGCATAGCAAGTGCTGAAAGCCGATCTTGTGTCATCGAATTCCTCAAATATGTTTTAATAATTTTAAGCCTGGAAAAACTCCTTTCAGCAGATGCAACTGTCACAGGTGCGGTAGCAATAATTCTCAGGACTATTTCGATAGTGGGGTATACTTCAGTTAATTTATATTTCATTATGTATTTCAGCACCGAGATAATGTCGTCGTTTCCTTCATACACGCGGATGAACATATTCAGTTCTTCGTATAATTCATGTCCATCAATATCACATGATTCTCCTACTGTCATAGATATTTGCAAGTCGCTGCATTGTTTCAAAAGTTCACTATCACTGATTTCCTTTAATCGTTTTATATTATACATGAAACCAAATATGCTCCTATGTTGTTTAAGTGCCTCAAACCTAGGGTGGCAGCTTGCGCGCACAGTGTCGACAATGACATAAAAATAGTTGATTTTAAAAATCTCTTCCGCATTTAATTCAAGAGCTTCATCTTCCCCTTCATAACCAAAATGCCTTTTTTTACGTCGTCTTCTGACTTCTTTAAACTGACTGTCGATGTCATTTTCTTCGGCAATTTCTCTCGCTGTTAGAAGAGATGACGGAAAACCGTGTTCTCGATAATTATCTAACCAAGTTGTAAATGCATCTAAGTGTTGTATAGGCACATCTAAGTGCATGGTTTCGCTTTGCCACATTTTACTCACAACATTTATCTTTGTCAGAATGTCATACCATATGACAAGTGACACTACAAATTCGTAGGTAGTTATTTCATTTTCTATGGAATGGCATTCACTGACTAACTGACAATCTGTTGTATTTTCTGCTAAAGCCTTTAAAGCATCACATATATTGCTTAGTTGGTATTTTACAGCCTTCACCGAGGCTACCCTGCACTCCCATCTCGTTTCTGAAAGTGGTTTCAGCGATAACGATTTTACATGAGCATTTAAAATAGCCCACCTCTGACTTGAGCCGGCAAACAGAGTGTACAACCTTTGTAGCAAACCAAAAAAAGATCTTGCTTGGACACAAGACGTTGCTGCATCTCCTAGGATGAGATTCCAGCTATGACACCCACAAGGTAAAAAATAAGCAAGTGGATTAATTTCAAGAATACGTTTTTGGACACCACTTTTTTCACCACGCATATTGGCACCATTATCATATCCTTGGCCTCTGCAGTTTTGCAATGATATACCTAACTGCTCTAACTCTGTGATTATATAATGAGTCAAACTCTCAGCCGTGGTTTTTTCGACGGCTAAGAAACCTATAAAATGTTCTTCGATTTCAGCTGTATTTGTATTAAAAAATCTTATAACAATTGAGAGTTGCTCAACACGAGAAACGTCGCGAGTAAAATCAAGAATAATTGAGTAATATTTATTATTTATAACTTTTTCAACGATTTTTGTCTTCACGTGATTTGCCATTAATTGTATAAGCTCATTTTTAATATTTTTTCCGATATAATGGTCATTTATCGTCTTATCCTGTACTTGTTTTAGGTGAAGTCTCAGCACGGGATCAAATCGGGCTATTAACTTTACTAAATCTATAAAGTTGCCGCTTGTCTCACTCGAATCTGAATCAGATGTTAACTTCTCTCTATGTCCCCTGAAGGCCAAATTGTGAGATGCTAAAAAATTTATAATTGCGAGCAATCGTTCTAAAATATCTCTCCAACGTTGCCTTTCTTGTTCAATTTGTGATTGGGCAAAAGAGTCAATAGTGGAACAACTTTTTAAACCATTTTCTAAATTAATCCATTTCAACATAAAATCTTTGTGCTGTCGACTAGATTCGTGAGACTTTAAGTAATCACCCAAGTGTCTCCAATCACACACTCCTTCACTTGATCCAATTTTTGTATTTTGTAGTCCAAATATTCGACACGGAAAGCAGTAAACGGCATCCTTTGATTGTGAATAAATCATCCAGCGCCTGTCAAGCTTTTCGCCGTTAACTAATATTTTATTATAATGATATTCGCTGAATCGCCGACCATTATCATTTATGGGAAATAAATCAACTTTAGCCCGGATTGGACCTTTTAATACTATCTCAGTTCGGTCTACATCCGTAATTGTTATGGGCCACAAACCGGGGTCATTTTGAGGATTCAGATTTTCCATTTCAGCAGTCATGGATGTAGACATAGATTCAGGCTCATGTTCGTGTTCTTGACTGGATAGCGTTGACGGCGGCACCAGTGAGCTAAGAGGCGGCGGCAGCGGTGGCACCCATGATGATGTGGAAGGAATGTTTTCGGTTGGATCAGGATTAAAGTCACTTTCAGCCAATAAATGTTTGGTAGAAGTTTCTTGGTCATCACTTTTTATGTATTTATATAAAGATCCACGTAAATTTTCTTCTTCTTGCTTTTTTTTTATAGCTCGTTTTCTTTTTAAACTACCTGACTCAAATTTTCTACCGGTATCACGATCACGCGAACTCATTGCGTAAATCTTGTTTTGTTTCACACAAACCGTCAAGAGTAATTTTTAAACATCACACAGTCTTTTAACACTTTTCCAGCTCACTTAATACTTTGAATATTATAAGAATGTAATAGTCAATAAAATTGAAATATATGTGCGAAACAAAATAATTTCAAGGTGACAAAAGTTGACGAACAAAATGCGACACGGGGAATCCCCGAGCAGCGATAGAGAAAAGGAGCAGAACATTAGGGCCCATTCACACTAGCGATTCTCATGATTGATTTCTCAGCGATACGAGACGTGTTTCGAGGCGCGATATTCAAGTACTACATGGAAAATTTCAAATATGTTTTGAATTAATTAATGAATAAAACTAAATTTATTTCGTTCATCAATAGGAATTAAAGTTAAAAAATTCATTTGGGCTACATTTTTATATTTTTTTAAATATTAGCTTGGGTTGTTGCGCGAGGCCCCTCCAAGAGCGAGGCCCTGGGCGATTGCACAGTTCGCCACCCCCTAAAGCCGCCGCTGGAGATAACCTTTTGATCAGGTGATTTATAACAATGTTCCTAAGTTAAATATAGTAGTTTACTGCATGACAAACAGTCGACACAAAATATTGAACATGCAGCTCTAGTGTAAAACTAAATATTATTTCATTATACAAAATATTCGTCGATATACATTCCCTGTGTTATTCTGTCTTTATTTTTTACGTAAATTAACGTTTGTAGAATATAATATTTAAACTGCGTTCTTTAAATTTGAAGCGCATTGGTAAATATAAGTCGTATATTAAGAGGCTTCGATTTGGACTAATCTACCTGTTAAATGATTATTTGTTGGGGTTATGCCGCTGTAATGCATAACAATCAATCACCGATCAAGTCACCATGTTTTGAGACGCATTATTTCTCCAAAATATACACAATTCCACTTTTAAATATAAAAAATCAAATGCACGTAATTTTCAGCAAGCTTCTGCGGGGCGGTCAACTGTTTGACATCTGCCAAAAATGGTTCTGCTACCCATCTCTTTTTATCACACAGTTTGCTGCTAGTGACATCTCGCTTTTGTCGTTCTATTCCAAAGGGATAATAATTTTATGGTATTATCTGACGTTAATGAAATCAACCCTCAATCGGATAAGTTTTTTCTGACATTGGTGACATCGGTCCTAAGTCGGTAATCGTAATACATATTAACCTTACTTATCATGACCGAGGGACCTGATTGCCAAGTGCTACTTACATAATATGAATAGAATGAACATACTTACATGAAATCTTCTTCAGCAACTCTGAGTAGTGCAGTACTTTCCTGCTATTTTCATGACTGTCGCCAGTAGTGGTTTAACAACAGATTTTGGTAGATTGTCCCTAGAAAGCTTTGTTTGAATCTCGTTATAATTTTCTGAGTAACTGTCTGTCCTATTTGGCAATCTAGCACAGGCAGTAATTTGTGATAGCCAAGAGCCTATGCTATCGAAATAGGCTCGGTTCTATTCCTAAACAAAATTTACAAATTTAAATAAGTATGTACTAGAAAATACGACCAACCCCAAAACATCAGACTCAATGGGTATTGTCTGTTTTGTTTGTTATCAAAAATTCCAAAACATTATCTAAGAGACATTGACCCGAATCGTCTACGACAGTAGGTAATATAAACAATAACTCTCAGCAGATAAATCTGCATGAGGAACTCGGCCTGGGAATCGAATCCGTGACCCTCGCGTACCGGCGGCCATTGAAGGAACGCATTGTCTTTTATTATTACTTCTAAGCCCGCTTCAGTCACTCATTATGTAACTAAACAGTAGCTGGTACGTAACCCGAAGAACAATCGAGTCCGACAATGCTGCGATTGAATCATAGTAGAGAAATTGATAAAACAAACACGATTCAATTCAATGTTTCGTTAATTGAAACTATTCAACTGGAAGGCTGACTTTAAAAGTAATAGTAAATGTTGCAATCATAGCATTACAAAGCGTCTACCATTTGTGTTGGTGTTATATTTTTTGTCCCCACAATAAACCATTGCTAACTGTTGAAGAATATGGAATTTGGAAAAATTTACACTCTCCGAGGGTTTCATTTCAGGTGGGTGAGAGCCTGTTTTTACTTTGAAAAGGTCGCCCGTTAGACTTTTTTTCACGGCCGAAGGCCTTAAAATAAGCCAAGTATGATTTGGGCGTGGACACTACTTCTGAAGCCATTTTGCTGTCAGCTAGATTTGTTGTGACAGATACAGACGAAAAAAGTTAATTAATACGATCAAAACTTATAAAATTGTAGCTCACACTGGTATAACTAACCGAAACGGACAAAACGTTTAAATGTTTGAGGATGCTCGGCATCCTCCTGTAATTGGAGACCAGAACAGTTCGGGATGTAATTAATCAGTACAATATCCTCGGCTGGTGTTTTCCACTTTTCCCGATTCGCATCCTGCACGCGACGCCTTCTGCGTAACAAGAAGAGAACTTCGCGTGATCAGTTTGCCTACGCATTGGCGGGAAATCAGTTTTTCAAATTTGAACATAAATTCATTGAATACCAGTTTGGCAATGTCTTCAAAATAATGAACCCAATGAGGATACTGCGTATATGATTCTACATTACAACGATTATCCACATTGCATTGTTTGTGGCAAAGACTGGAAACATGATTTAAATTTGAAATTTATATTATCAAGTTTGTATAGTGACAAAACACTATAAAAACAAAAATGTAATTATGGAACCATGTTTTTTTTTTTCGTTTTAATGACCATTAAAGAAGGACATACAGGATGACTTTGTTATCAGTACCGAAATTTTGTGAAAAGACTCCATTGATGAATATAAACAACTTTTACTATGGGGGCAATAGTAAAATCGAGAAAAAAAATCAGCTATTCCATACATTTTGACCGCGCGCCAATAGAACTTTTGTATGGAACAGCTGATTTTTTTTTCTCGATTTCACCATTTCCCCCATAGTAAAAGTTGTTCATATTCATCAGTGGAGTCTTTACACAAAAATTCGGTACTGATAACAAAGTCACCCTGTATATAAATAACAGAAGTTTTCCAAGTACCTACATAGATAAAATTACTTCTTCATAACAACTTAATCACGTGCTCACATCCTATGCTCGAAACGAGACGGATCGATAGTGGTGGCCGGCACGGTGTAGCGTGAATCACCATTAAGGGGCGTACCATCACAGAATTTGGTGCCTGGAAAATCTTTCAACAATCAATTCCAGTAATAATCACTTTAACAACCGAATACCGGTAGGTTATAACAGAATGTACCCCAAAAAATTACTAACATCGTCACCCACTGGCTGCCTACAGATATGGACGTCGTTCAAAAGGCAGACCCAAAAAAAAAAAACCGCCTTCATAAAACTGATCACAAGTATGCATAATCTCAAGCTTACGTTCATCAATAATCTGCGCACATCATGCACCGACTCTAAATGAAATTGTTCTTCTAAACAGAGGGCAAATATGTTATTTTGAGCTTTTGAGTCAGTTTTTTGAAGGCGGTTATTTTTTTTAAATATTTTTTATTTCATGTTTTTTAAAAGGTATTACTCATATCTCAAAAACAACTGGACCGATTTCGATAAAACTTTCACTGTACCCTAAGTATAGATGTGAAGACAAGATAGATATCGTAACCCAGATTTGAAATTCATATGACTGAACTTAAAAGAATAATTTTCCCATGATTTCTCGTTTTCAAGACATCCGTGGACAAACATACAAATACACATACATACACTAACGAAATTTTGCACACTTGTTTAGAAGCCTTAATAGATCAACATACTCAAATATCAAATTCTAACGATATCACATAAGTACATACGCATTAAATTGAGTACCTCCTTTTTTAGTCGGTAAAAGGCGATGTATGGTGGATGCACTGGTAACCGCGACCACTGGAAAAGATTAGGGGAGGCCTTTGCCCAGCTGTGGGACAGTAGATAATGGCTTAATGGCTGACTAAAAAAAACTCTTTAATGCTTGTTACAAAACATCATACCCTTATATTTATGCCCCAACGTAAAAAGAGTGTTGTTAAAAGTTTGACGAGTCTGTGTATGTTTGTGGTATCGGTACTTCCAAACGGATGAACCGTTTTGATGATGAATTTTATCCCGAGTATTTTTATTCATGTCTTATGAAAATCTGTTTAGCCGTTTTAGTATTGTTTTGCCGGTTTTTTTAAAAACTAAATATTAACGGAATAGTATACGCGGTATATTATAGCAAGTCGTTTAAATGAAAGAATAGATAACAATGAGAATGTCCCTAGTCATAGTTTTATAGTTAAATAAAACTTAACTATATAAACAACATTACGGGCCCGGAACAGTGCGTTTATGTTTGATAACAAACCCATTGTCTGTGCGTGGATGACGACGTCTGTGGTGCAAGCTGTAATACTGTAGTGTTATAAATTGGCTCCGGTGACCTAAGATCTCATTTTGGTAGTAGGCGCGAAGGAAAATGTTTGACCAGTAGTTTTCCGCGGCCTCGAAAAATGCATGAATCGCTAGAATTTAAGTAAGTTCTTGTATGTGTCCCCTGCATCCGTCATTATGTTCATTAGCAACAACAACAACCTCGACGAATATTTGATGGTTATCTATTAATTTATCCTTTTTATTCATTATACGTTAGTCATTCTTTTCTGTTCCCATAACAACAAAATATAATTTATCATAGGCAGATAACTACCTGCTGATTGTGACGCTAATTTCATTGATTTTTGTTACAGGTCGTTCGTGATTTACTCGTTAATCGTCTTACTAACACCTGAATCACCGGTAAGTGCGTTCGCACTGGGGAAAACAAGGACTACCACTCTTAAATCCGTAGACCCCGACCTTGCCGCAGAAGGAAGCGCTTTGTTGGAAGTTAAACACCCTTTTTCAACGCTAGATAATGAATTGAAAATCGAAAAATTTGGCACTAGAAGCTCTACAATCAGAAACACAGCAAACGTTTTAGAAGTGGAAACGAAATCTACTTCTGGTGCTACCAATCCTGTTATTCAATTGAATACTGTCTCACCTTCGAACGAAAACGATGTCACAAAGCCATTTGAAAATCAAACGACACGAAAAGACAAGGAGACGACTGCGGGTATTATTTATGAGGGAGGACAACGATTCAACGCTAAAACTGAATCTACTACCGATGGTGGCGTTAAACAAGACGTTTCAAATCCAGACCCTTTAGCACAAAATATTATAAACGAAGGAGTTATCATTTCTAGCACCGAAAAGAATGTTCGCGAAAACAATAAATCACAAAATGAAAATGTTAGTGATTATTACTCGACGAGCACCGAATGTACAGAAAGCTCCGAAAAGAAGGGCACTACTGATTTTGTGTCTACAACACCTGACAATACGGATAACACCATAAGAAATATTACAAAAATCAATAAAGATTCTACAACAGATGCAGGGACTGTAACTGATGAAATTATCATTTATGAAACTACCAAGCATGCGACACCACAAACTGATATGAGTAACACTCACTTTGAAAAAGATTCCCCTGCTACAGTCTCTACAGCGCTAACAGAATCCATGGTAGGGGACTCCAGTTCGTCAAGTCAAGATCCGTTATGGAAAAAGTATATCGTTATTGAAAGAAAGAGAACAAGCCCCACGACAGAGCCTGACAGCTTAACTACCGAGGTGTCGCAAGAATTAGAAAAAGCAGAGTCCCTTTCCTCAAAAGTTACCTTAGAAAATACAGTTGGTACTTTAGCAACTAAAGAATACAAAGACCTTGTATCAATGTCAACTACCTCGGAAGCAGACGTATCATCAACCCTTCCAACATTTAACAAAATACCTGAAACGAAAACTGAGCAGTTACCGTTAACCCGGTCGATAAACTCGGATACCACCACAGAATCAAAATCTCGAGAATCTTTGGCTTCAAGAAGAGCTGGCTATCTGAATTTATCCCCGAAGAAAGACGAAGATGAAGCAACAACCACTGAACTTTTTGAAGATTTTAAATTAAATGAGACGGAATTGATTGGATCTATGTTAGAAATCGAATCACAAGACAATGATGAGCCAGATTTAAAGAATTCCTCAATGGTGGAATCGCAAAGTCAGTTGGTAAGTGATCACAATATTTCTTAAATTATATGTAAATATATTTTTTTTAATTAGATTTAGAATGCCGGTATAATAAAGGTGATGGAAAAAATATAATTGCCTGATGAATCATACTATGTTCTCTATTTACAGGCCGATGACGCGATCAAAGAAGAGCTATTGAAGGAAGAGGTGATGAGTGACTACGAGGTGAACTCTAAAAGATACAGTTCAGAGCAGCAAGATAACAAAGTCATTCTTCAGAATTCAAATTCCGATGAATTCCTCAGTGTCAAGCCGATCAGCAAGAGTGCTCTTTATACATCTCGCTCTAACTACAAGCCGATGAAGAAGATAGATGTGCAACCTCCAAAACCTTTCGTCAGGGACCCCGATGACAACAGCTGGAGAAATGAAAGCTTGAGCTATCTAGGTATAGTGTTCAAAGCTAAGAATGCATCAAAACCTTTCACCCAAGTATTGAAAAATAAAACAGAAGCTGAACTGAACAACTGGTCAGAAAAAGAGACCAAGAATGAAGTACCCGATTTGAGGGAGAGGCTTGAAAAGATCGCCGAAGTAAGAAAATCTAAGAAAAAGAAGATGAATCAATACGGGGAAATGGTTTACAGTGATTACGAAGCGGAGAACTCAGGTGAGACATCCAGTACACCGAAAACAGAAGGAATCTCGAAATCAGTGATGGACGCCATACTAATGGTCTACGATAGTCCACCGACGACGCCTTCAGCGATCACCGAGGCGACGCCAAGCACCACCACGCTCGGAGTATACATGCATACGGAGGCGGCCATCCCCACGACCACGAAGAAAATCAAATATGCAGAGTACTACGACACCACCGACGAGGAGGATGCGGACTATTTAAGTCTTTCTAAAATCGATCTGAAGAAGTTTAGAACGACGAGGCTGTTAGATATGGCGACAAAGACCACCGCTCGCCCGATGACCGCGTATACTCCACCGATGAAAACTATATTGCCGGATCGCAGGCCCACGGTGCAGTACTTCCCGCCGCGCCGCGAGCCGCAGAAGGTCAATGTCAACGATTACGACGGCGACTTTCAGAGGAAAGTGAACATGTTCGCCTATAGCGAGCCCCCGAAAAGCTCCGCCGTACCGGCAACAATGCCCCCCGCCATCATGGATTACAAGACCACGCAATACCTCAAGGAGACCAGCGTAACGCCGGGAATGGCGCATCAGTACCAACCCGGTAATTTGGCGAAGAACGTTTACGTTACGATCCCGCCGCGCGCCGCCGACCACAATAATAGATACTCGAACAATGACGAAAGCTTTAACCGGGCTACGTATGTCATCAAGCACTATAAGGACTTGATCGACGTAGCGGTCAAAGATAACTACGACAAAAGCCCGGATTTCATGCCTTACACGGAGATGCCGCTGGTGGGGGGAACCGTGAAAGATCAACGTCAGATGAGAATGCAAATGGACGACGATTACGATTACGAATCGAACGTTCGGAAGGATATACTGAATAGGTTCGTGGATAATTTCAATCAGAACAGTGAGCGTTTTAAGGTGGACTTTCCGATTTTGTACAACAGTAGCGTGGTGCACATGCAAACGGACGACGGTGGGCGGGTTGTTGCGTCGTCGAGTGCGTTCCTGAAGCGGCAGTACGGGCCGGGGGCGGGGGCCGGGGCGGGGCCGGAGATGCGACCCTGCTGCGACATGAAGGTGGAACTGTCTCCTGCGTACGAGCTGCACTACTACGTGCCGGACCAGGAGGAGAAGCAGGAAGCCGAGAAGCCCGCCAACATCCCCTTCAACTACAGATTATGAAATGATCAGCTCAAACGCGTTGTTATTGCCATAAACTCGGGGCCGGATAGAGAGCGACGGATATGACTTTTTTATCGGGTATTATAATCGTGTTGTAGCAATTAATGTGTGCCTTATAAGTTATGAAAATTAATGTTAAATACTTATAATGTTAATTATTAACCTAATAGATTAGTAAGGGCTCCAGATGTCAATCAAGTAAACGTTTAGGCACGGTAATGTTACCGTGGTCGCTAGAGGAATCATGGTCCACTTAGTCTGGACTGTCAATATTTTGTAATCATAGAAACACTTATAAATTGCTTAACTGATATTATAAGCATTTAATGTGATTAACAAAATGTATTACTATGCTTATAAAAATATCAATTTCTTGTCTTTATATCGATATCACTTGTACTGTAAACTTTATTTTATTGTGCATTGTGAACTACTCCCAGTGAAGATTCGAAACGGACATACAAAGGCACAAAAGTATGTGCTTCGATGACTTTGTGTTAGACTGAAGTTATTATGTGTAAGTTTTTGCCAAAGACACACTGACTTCTTTGTCAATAATATTGCAATGTTTTTTGTCAGTCTGCTCGTACGATATTTATTTATTTTATTATTAAATCCTACGATTTCTAGATACATCTCGTACTTATGTACTAAGTAACTTATTATGTAGTTCTGATAACAGGTATTACGTATGAATGTGTTATGGATTACGGCTGTTAACTGTATTCTACTGACCGTTGTGAAAAAGTGATAATAAATTTTCATGTAAGTACGTAAAGGAGTACCTACATGACACCGATTTATTGCGTTTCTATTGATTCTGAAGTTATTTAATAGATATTTTTCTTCGGTAATTGAACGAGAATTTATGAGACGTCGATTCTAATAAATATTGAAAATTTTTCAGGTTTTGTAAGAAATTAATAAATTCTGTTACAGTTACTTTGTAAAAATAGGTTTTAGTTGATATACATGTGGGTAGGTCCCCACTTTTATTGGATTGGTGCATGTTTGCAGTTTTAGGGGTTTTTCTGCTGACATTTTGGTTTCGATGCGTTATCGTTTTGGCGGATAGGATTTTAACGCAAATATAACCTTAAATATTTGTTACGTGGTAGGTAGACAAATAAACAATAGATTGAAACAAGTTGTCGTTTTTAAAATACAATTTTATTGACATTTTCATATTTAGAATAGTATGCAAACATCACTCGATCGTTCGATCACTTGCAATGGGTTATACGTCATTTTGAGCATAATCATAATAAGTTACAGTTACATATTACAGCTAAATCATACTCTGCGGATCGCTCGCGACCTGAAATGCATTTCTGGATCCAATAAATAAATTATGTTACAATCTCAATGCATAAAATCAATTAAAACATAAAATGAAAATTTTAAAATGAACACATCATTCTTTGGATTAAATAAAAAAAAGAAAAACACCGGAACACTGTTTATGTACAACGAAATTCGCAAAATAGGTAAATTGACAATGTGTCCATTTTATTGTAAAATAAAAATGTAATGACAAAAACATAAAATATTATACAAACGAATTGTTACAACAAGACATAGGAACAGAGAAGACGAGATGTTGCAAAAGCAAATCGAACAAGGTAACATTTTATTTGGGCAAGTGATCTTTTTGTCTAAAGACCCTTTACACACTGCGCTACTTTTAGCAGCGATGCAACGCGCGTTAGCATCGATACAGTCGCGATGCAGAAGCTGGGAATTAACAAAGTATGTACTGAATTCTGGTGACTGCATCAATGCTAAATTAAATCTTTTCATGGTGTAAGTCACGATGCTGAAGCGCGTTTCCAAAACGCGCGATTGCATCGATGCTAACAGTCGCAATGGTTTGTTTAACAATAGCAAGAAGGAAAAACAAGAGTCTGAGTAAGTTCGGTCAACTTCCTGAGTACAAAAAAAGTATTCATGAACACATGTGTAATCATTTAGTGCACAGACTATAAATCAATATTCGTCATCAAAAGTAAAAGAAATAGCAGTTATTTGTCATTTCTTTAATTTATTATCCGCCGTGTGTTATTACATATTTACTAGAGCATAAACACACGCAAGACTAAAGCCAGTTATACATTAAAAATAAACTAATAATATATGACTGAAAAAAAAACTAACAACGTTTCGTAATAAAATATAGAATAAATAAAGCAAGTTTTTAACGTTACTCGTGACGCGCGGATAGATACTAAAGTGAACTCTGTTGCGATACGCAGTAGATACATAGTTCAGTAACGATAGTAATCATTTATAATATTTATACTAGAAGCGAATATTTACAGGGACACGCCACTCTACTAGCTAGATACCTGCCACCCGGCTTTGCCTCGCGATCTCCGACTGCCTTACATATTTCTCTAATATTTTGTGACCTAGGTGATTATTAGTTATTTGGCTGTGATTCCAAACACGAATAGAAACGTCCAAAACCAAATGTTGCGTTCTAAGTTACCACCAACATATAAAAATTAAAAAGAAAAAATATGATACTTCAAAAGGATTACATTTTAATTTAAAGCTACAGGCAGCCGAGGCGTTGAGGCGTCGCCCACATACTCTAGTCGTTACATTAGCCAGTCTTTCGTTTACTATTACACTACACGCTCCCGCCCGCGCCGCAAACGCTCGTCATAGACTACAAAACGCTTACTTAAGGTGAACGCACATTTATCCGAGCCGAACGAATCGAAGTCAAGCAGGTCTAGCATACTTAGCCGATACGGCCGAATCTACCGCGTCAAAGAAGTCATGAGATAGCGCTATGAGCGTCATCTAACGTGGGAGTGAGTCGACCGCATAAGCCGCGCCGAATCTGATGACGTCATCCGAATTCGTCTAGATTCTGACGATTCGACGCAGATAAGTGTGCGAGGTTTCATTAGATTTCATATGAAGAATTCTAAAATTGATGAGTGTGCGTTCAGCTTTAAACGCTCGCTCGAGCGTTGACTGACGCTGACACTAGCGCCACCTATGCGAGCGTCGGCGACGCGCTTCAACCCACACGCGCTACACAACCTTACCTGTCAGTTTGACAGCTGTCAAACATACTGTATTGCGTTGTAATAATGTGGGTAGTACATTAAAATGCTGAGTTTATTATTACCATATAAAACAGCTTTTTCAATAATTTAACTCAAATATAACATTGACAACCGGTATGAAAATATAAAATAATATTTATTGCAGTATTTGCTACACTAAAAGAAGAGCAAAAATATGTTTCAAAATTAAAATAAAAAAGATCGTGCAACGCGATTCGATAGCGAAAAATAATAAGTTTGCGATACTTAAAAACTGATATACATTATATCCACAGATAGCGAGACTAATGCCCTCGAGACAACGGGACGGAACAAATAATTTGTATAAAATTTACATACCGCATGAATTTTATACTATGGTTTCTTAATACGTCTTTATAACTATAGTTCTTATTTTCTGAATCTAACGCAGGAACTGACATACTCTCCTTAAAAAACTATTCTTTTGAATTTTTGCTGAAGTCTCAATTATGCTCATTCCATCAACCTAAGATATGAAATGGGATTTTTCTTTTAACCATTAAGAAGGACAAACTATTTTGAATTGAAAAAGATGCAATCTTTACTTATCCGATGGATTTTTTTTTCATAAAGCGTAATCGTATCAAATGACCCTTTTGAGTTTTTAATAACCTTTAGTCTTTCTACGAAAGTTGCCAGTTCCAATGATTTTAGTGTATTATGTAAAACGTGTCATGAGTTTAAAGCAAACGTGTCAAAATATACAAAGCTGGAAGTACCAACATTATCTAACCGCACACCGGAACTAAGGAGTCCCTATCGTATTGGCACCTCATATATTTGGCACCACTAGCATAACCGAAACGTGAATTTCAAAAGAACTACACGATAAAACAATATAATTTGAAATAAATTCGGAATCAGCACCTAAATACACGAAAACTAGGAACATGGCGTCTGATCTCTCCGTAGACTCATATGTGAACTACGATCAACTTTGCAGAGCGAAGGTTATAGTTTCTATACTCAAAAATAACCCAATCTTTATAAAATAAAAAAAGCTGCAACCACTAAAGTATGTTGTCTATAATTGGTAGATGCAACCTTCAAAACACAGTAAAAAGAAATATAAGGAGCCGATTAAAAGTTGTATACAGAATGAATGAAGAGCTAGATTTTACTTTATTCTATGAATTACATAATCATAAACAGTTGCTTCTGTGCATATGAACAACGATCTGTTACTGTTGATAGTAGCTTTTTTCTCTATTGATTTTAACAATAGTAGACCACACAAAGTCAAACTAGCACCGCTATTAATGTAACGTATAGAAACCCAACGTCCCAAAGTAATGTTTGTAAAATTAAATGCAGAAATGCTTCGCTTTCACTATGACAAACATCACAAGAATTACAATTGACTTTAGCCGACTAAGTAAAATGTTATATGGGCTCCTCTCAAGATTTCGGAGAGCGTTGTTGTTTAATGAAATTGAACGTTCAAGTTAATACAATGGACTTCGTAAGTTATCGACGTTGACTAATAAAAAAGTTGTCTATTTTCAACGAATCCCACGGTTCTACCAAACGATCACAGAGCAGCAGACAGCGGTAAAAACTATGAACACTTTTGACCCTTATTACGATAGACATAAGGGGAAAATTAACAAGTCTTACCACTGACTCCTGCGCAACGGAGCCCGATGCGAACGCGTCAAACTTATTTTCATAGTGAGTATGTTCATTTTCCGTATACTTATAACCACATCCATAATAAAGCTCTAGGAGGAAGCCTCACTATACATACATAATTAAAGTAATCGTTCAATTTAATATATTTTTTAAATATCATTTTTAACATTTACACAATCATACAAACTCTAAATCACTAAAGCGTTATCGATGTCCAAACTGACCCTCCCGTTTCTTAACTTTACAATTTACATACAATTATCTAGAGCGACGACAATTTTTACAATTCCTCTTCGAAAGTTGATCGATTTGATAGCACAACGATCCGTAGCTTCGATTTAGATTCACACTCGACTAGTAAATGGTTTGGGGTGAAAGGAGGATAGCGAACGCCCATCGTGTTATTGTATCATCGACAAAAGTAATCACTTGCTGTAAAAGCCGATATAGAACGTGCAACGTTAAATGCGCAAAACCTGAAAATAGTTTTATTGGAATAACGAGCCGAATCAATGCAACCACTTTTTAACATAGGTATTTTTTTCGAAAAATCTTCATTAGAATGTTGCCCTATTTATTAATAAGACAAGCCATCACAACAAGCAAAAGTTAATTCTTTAAGAGCGTATATAGTAATAATAATAATAATGCCAGTGCATCAGCCTGCTGATATAACTACCTACCGACTCCTTTCTCGATAGAGCGTTTTCCGCAGAGCATGAAATGATCAGAGGTGCAATTATGTAAATCAATCATATTTATTTGACAGTTCAAAACGTACGATAACCTGTCAAACGGCAAAGAACAAAGCGTTTGACAGACCATACTGTACGTTATGAACTGTCAAATGAATACGATTGCTTTACACAATTCCACCTCAGAAGTGCCAGTGAAATATTTTTTCTTTCAGAATTAAGTCAATTTAATTAAGTCGTTTGGGGTGTCTGAGGTTTTGCGCATTTGACATTGCACGTTGTAGATATATCCAAACAGTAGATGAGCGTCGCTAAGGAACATGTGTCCAGCATCTGAATACTGATACTTCAACATTTCTCCGCGTGTTCAACCGTCCGTCATCTTGTGACCGAAATAAAAACTGTAAATCGCAATATAAAAGCTAGCCGAACAATTTGTTTACTATTTCAACCGTGGACGAGTCACAAGACGACCGTTCCCTGATAACGATATAAAATATAATCAAACCGCGGTCTGTCGTATGCA
This sequence comes from Pyrausta purpuralis, assembly GCA_963924145.1. Taxonomy (NCBI): domain Eukaryota; kingdom Metazoa; phylum Arthropoda; class Insecta; order Lepidoptera; family Crambidae; genus Pyrausta; species Pyrausta purpuralis. The sequence continues at coordinate 27,750,239 of OZ001649.1, forward strand.
AAAATACATATTCGGCGATACAAAATCTCTTCATAAGACCCTTTTCTAAGTATAAATATGCATTAAATCTAACCTAACCTAAGCGGGTGCGATTTTGAGTCTAGCATTTAAACATCTTTTTTTGTATTTTTTAAAGAAATGCAAGATTTTTATGCTAAGTTCAAACTCGCGCCCGTGTCTAGTTGACTAAGATAAAACCTTGTTAAATATCAATAAAAGCTAAGTGCTTCGGAAGTATAATCATTATGTAAGACTAACGTTACATGTTACCGCCGGCCCAATAACAAATTTTACGATTTAGATAAAGCTATTGATAGAGTCACTCGTACATCGGTGATGAGGCGTTAAAGCTGTTAATCGAACAAAACAGAATTCCTTTCTTATTACCAGCCAGCACTCGCAGTAAAAGCATGTCCAACGATTATAATATATTGGCATTAGCCTGGTGGTCGCGCAAGGTCATGTTTTGAGTCCGCTTCTATTGAATATAAGATTTTATGTCATAGGACAAAGTATTTTGCTTCGTAAAATGAATATTTGTTGTGTGCTAATTTTAGGTTTTGGGTTAATATAAGGTACTCTTGACGTTGACAGACCAAAAACCTCCCCAGTTTATCGCATAACTCTAAAACAAAGAGCAGCATCTCATCAGATATACATATAGCGTTTTAGCGTTAGGTCGTTGTCCAATTTGATGTAATGGTAAATCTTCTAAAGGGGACGGGGGCGGCGGGCGCGGGGTATTGTCCGGTACGGGGATGTGTGGGAGCGTACGAGCTCGTTTGAAGCAAGCCCTTTTGCCATCCAAAGGGGATATTATTTCATCTGATTCTAAAGTAGGACACGACAAATCTTGCACAGACTTGTTAGCTATATTTTGACTCGGCAACCGACGCGGTAGGGTACGAGTTAGCTTTGAATTTCGATTCCTAATAATGTTAGATGGTAGATGTCGCGTTGGACTATCTGTGGCTGTCGATTCGTTTAGAGAATCTTCAGCGTGTGTTATGCGTATAAGCGGCAAATGTGTAGTAGTGGTTTGACTGCGTTGTAATCTGTGGTCATGTGTTTTTGTGGTTTCAACGGGAGTGTCATCACGGGCTCGCAAATCTGGGTGTGTTACAGCGCGTATGTGTGCTATATCTTTGGCTATTCTACGCGGATTTACAAAAGTTTTGTCTATGGAACACTGAATTGGACGTGTGTGTGGATGTATGACTTCTTTTATATCGCGCAAAGGACGACTCTCCTGTATACGTGTGACACTTTTTGTTACTTGCGGATTGATAACTTGGTTATGCGGAGTTTTGATACATTGTAACGAACCCGTGCGTTTTATTCCTAGCGGGTGAGGACGACTTTGTTTTATAATTTGACTATCGGGATTACGTTGTGGTGAACTCACGTTACCGTCACTAACTAGACTAGCGTTTCTTATATCTTTAAGCGAGCCGAAGTTAGCGCTTTGCGCTTTAATCCGACTGGCAATTTTTTTAGAATGTTCAGCTTGTTTAGCGCGTTGCATGCTTTGTTCTATAGATCTGAGTGAACTCGCGCTTTTGACGTTTTTAATTGGTAGAAGCGGAGGCAAAACTGCTTTTTGAATATCTTGCGACCCTGTGCATTCGATATTAGGTCGGTTCCTTTGCAGAGATTTTGGATGATGTTCCGATAAGTTTGGCGAACTATTGCTATCTTTACTGCGAGATGAGGTGGTTTGAGGGTTAAGCACCTGTTCTAAAACTATAGAAGCGTTCGTATCATTAACTCCGGGTACGGATGAACTAGTTTGTGTATTACTTCTATGTAAACTAGGCGTATAGTTAGCTGGTGCTACGCCACCACTATAGTTAGAAGCACCGACGCCTCGTGCCATAGGGCCGTCTACAAGATCTTTAAGGATCACCGAGCCAGCACTAGGCGTTTGAAGGACCTCAGAGTCCGCTCCAAACGTGCATAAAGCCTCAGGGTCAGCTCTCAGGGCTCCAGAGCTAAACTTAGACGAATCTGAAACCCGAGATATGATTGCGGGACCGGTTTCCAGGGCTCGGATGACCCCAGTACCAGTTCCAGACGCGACAAGAGCTCCGGGGTTATCTTCAGACGTCTGCAGCGCCACAGAGTTCGTTTCGAACGCTCGTAGTGGACCGGCTTTAGGCGAAAGCAAATCCCCAGGCACGGTTGCAGGGTTATCACCGAGAGTCCGGAGAGCCTCACGGTCGGCTTCAGACATCTGGGAAGCCTCAAGATCGTCTTTCAATTTTCCCCGAGCCCCAGGACCGGCGCGTAACGTATCTAAAGCCCCAGGCACGGGCGCAGGGCTAGCTTCAAGAGCCCGAGGAGCCTCGCAGTCGGCTGGAGACTCTCGAAAGGAGCCAGGGTCGGTTCTAGATATCTGTGAAGCCTCACCGTCTTCTGGTTTTCCCCGAGTCCCAGGACCGGCTCTAAACGTATCTAAAGCCCTAGGCACGGGCGCAGGACTAGCGCCAAGAGCTTGAAGGGTCTCACAGTTGGCTGTAGATCCTCGGAGGGAGCCAGGGCCGTCTCCAGAAATCTGCGAAGCATGCCGGGCGCCTAGTAGCCTGCGGGCCGGTGTGCGTGCCGCGCGGCACTAGCTGGCGACGCGCGCGGGCGCGCGGGCGGGCGCGGGCGCGGGGGCGGGCGGCGGCGAGCCGAAGCTGCTGCGGAGCGAGTCCTCCATGAGCCGACAGAGCTTGTCGCGGTCCGCCTGGAGCGGGAGGAGAGATACATTATGGGTAAACTCTGATTTTTATTTAGATAGACCAAAATGTAGTTTTTTACCGTTGTTATAAAATAGTTCCTAATAACCGGAAATTTCAATTCATATTCAAAAGAGGATTTAATCAATCAAAAAATTTCGAAATCGTTGTTGAGGGAATTTATGTTGCGCTGACGTAAAATAACATGAATTGTAACAATTTTGTAATAACCAAAATCTACAATAGTAAAATCTATTAAAAAATAACGTTTTCTACAAATTTCATTATTAATTGAAAAAGTGAAAATAGGTTAAACCATACAAGAGGAAAGTGCCTTTTTTTCTCCTTAAAAAAAACTGTTTTATGTATTACATTTATATAAATTTTACACATATCGTAATGAATAAAACCACATTATTGAAAATCAATATCATAATTTCAATAAATCGTGTACAATTGAATTGTTACTATCGGTACAGTCTGTGGCATTAAAAATACATACAACCCTTTTTTTTTTATCACCAACCCCTTTTTTATAGCCATTTTGGCAATTTAAGGGCGAAACAAAATTCGCTGGGAATGCTTAACTTTTAAAATTACGGGACTCGGCAGGACTGGGCTGGGGCGGGACGGAGCTGGGGGCAAAACAAAGTTCGCTGGGTCCGCTAGTTTATTTATATTTATTTCATCATCATCATTGTCAGCCAAAGGACGTCCACTGCTGAACATAGGCCTCCCCCACAGCTTTCCACAGCGACCGATCACTAGCGGTTTGCATCCAGTTTGACCCTGCGATCTTTTTAAGGTCGTCTGTCCATCTTGTTGGTGGACGTCCTACGCTGCGTAAAGACGCAGCGTAGGACTTTGGTCGAAGGGTCTCCAATCCAGAACTTTCCTGCCCATTGCCACTTGAGCTTGCTGATTCTTAAAGCTATGTCCGTTACCTTAGTTCTTCTACGTATCTCCTCATTTCTGATTCGATCACGTAGAGAAACACCCAGCATAGCTCTCTCCATCGCTCGTTGTGTGATTTTGAGCTTCTTTATAAGGCCCATAGTTAGAGACCATGTTTCGGATTCGTATGTCATCACTGGTAACACACACTGGTTGAAGACTTTCGTCTGTAAACACTGAGGTAGATGAGATTATTTACTTAATATCTATTTAATAGCTAACCTCGTGAATGAAGCCGAGTTGCACGAGCTCGTGCGCGAGCGCATGCGCCGAGTCGCGGCGCGTCACGGCGCACGTCAGCTGCCGGTTCATCTTGTCGTCCATGCGGAGGAGGATGGTCATCTGGAGATTGGGGAATGCAAATATTTTATTCGTCATTTGGTAAGGTATGATTAAATATAACAAATTTGATACAATGAGCTCTTTCTATGATCAGTGCTGGGACATTTCACGTTCTTTAGTTTTACGCATACTACATGCCAAGAATCCGTTTTTTTTTTTGAAATTTTGTAAATATTTTTTTTAGGAAATGGATGCAAGAACTGAATAATTTTTAAACATAAGTAATAAATTAAAATTTTCTTTTTACAGTCTATTGTCAATAAAAAAAAAATACACTTGTAAAAAAGCTACCGTGGCAGACGAGGGATCGAACTCAATCTTGATAGAATTTTCACATGTGCAATTTATATGATTTTTAAACTTCTTAGCATTTTTACAAACCATATGCATCTTTTCGTTTCATTCACACACACACACACAAACATGCACACACATCATATGCGAATATTTTTTAACACCCTTATATCAGATTCACTTGTAACTATGCATGTAAGAAAATTAAAGAATCTTATGCTGCGTTTCGTTTTGTGCCAATAGTACTGTTAGCACTGTGAGCGACAAAAGCCGTTCCGTTTTGATTAGCGTGCTGACAGCGCTGTTGACGCGATTTCATTTCGGAACGGTTTTAGACTACATTTGCAGTTCTTTGAAGCAAAAAAACGTCAAATGCGTCAATGTGACAGTCCGCTCACGGTGCTAACGCGGCAAAACGATTGCACTGTGAACGCAAGATGGCGGTGATAGTGACGTCAGCCGTGACGTGTCTATAGCTTTCGTTGACTCGCTAACGCCAAATCGGAACGGTTTGTAAGCGCGATATCAGTGTCATTTTCGCTGTTAGCGCAATACGGAACGCAGCCTTAATTTGATCCACTTCCCGGTCTTAAATGAGGATAAACTTTTGCACACGCTCTGAGTTCTGATGACAATATATGACTAGCTAAGAAACGTCATTACAAATCCAATATGGCGGCCTCCCAAGAAGGCGGACAGGTTATTTGAAATGCACCCCATCATATGGATATTACATGAAAAGGTTTGCTGAATGGGGTATGAAAAAAATAAAAAAGCGTGATTTATTGTTTTTGAAACTATTACAATAATTAGGGTTCCGTAGTCGAATGGCAAAAAACGGAACCCTAAAAATAAGGTTTTCAAATAAAAACTAAATAGAGGCAGACTGACCAGCAGGTCGGGCTCTGTCGCGCGGGCGCGGGGCCCGCCTCCCCACGACGGGTCACTTTTATATGAAACCGCGCGGGTCCCCGCTTAACGCAGTTTCAGGGGGGCAATTCTCGCGGCAATCGAACTTTTTTCGTGTGGTAATTCGATTGCGAGTTTGACCATTTTACATTAAAAATAAAGTAAAATATCTACACGTAAAAAAACTACCGCACAAACAAAATCTAAATACATAAAAATCGTGACCTTGAGATATCAAAAACTATTTTTTCTTCGACAAAGAAAATTCGATCGGTGAACTTTTTTCGTATACGAATTGCACGAGAATTGGCCCCCAGGCCTTAGTAGTGTTTGTTGTATCAGTAGAGGCAAAGAGAGTATGACTGCAGCAGCAGGTACTCACCAGCAGGTCGGGCTCGGGCGCGTGGTGGTGCGGCGCGGGCTTGAGGCTGCACATCATGTTGACGACGCGGCGCGTCTCCAGGTCGCGCGGCGGCGGCGACGCGGCGGGGGCGGCGGGCGCCGCGCGCTCGGCGGGGGACGCCGCGCGCGCGCCCCCCGCGCCGCGCCCGCCGCGCGCGTACGCAGTTAGCGGGTAGATGCCGTACCTGCAACGCGACGGGACGCACCTCAGTGACGGTTTTTTTGAAGTGAAACTTCTTTATCGGCGTTGGAAATAAGATAATAAGATTGGTAGAAATATTCTTTCTCCATTATTAAATATGATTACTCTTTTGTATAACGAAAAAATAATAATACCCGGTGCTACAGCTACACACGTGCTAATCAAAGATGGTCCAAACTCTTAATCTCTCATCTCTTGAGATGTGATGAGAGATCTTAACGGGAGGGTTGTTATATCGGAATTAACGTAGTAATATCATAAGCGTAAATTCGCTAAAGTTGCATTTCTATTGCATTGACGTCAATGCAAAAGAAACCTCAGTTTTCATTTTTTATTCGGGGCGATCGATTAGTCAGTTGAGATTGGACCGCCGCTTGGAACGCCGTTATTCTGTTACTCAGTTAATGTAACATTATTTTCGTGTGTTTTTTAATTAAATTAATTCTGGTTTAAATAAAAGTGTTTTTTTTAAGCTTATCCTGACCCACCCCGTAACAGATCAATAGACACAATAAAACCCATTATACCTCTAATAGCTCCTTACTTATCTTTTATCTTTAATGAATGTATTGACCAAAATCAGTTTCCAAATTTATTGAAACATAGTAAGGTCGTCCTTTTATTTAAATCAGGAGACAAAAGTGACCCCAGCAATTTTAGGCCTATTTCAATATTACCCACAATAAGTAAAATTTTTGAAAAACGCATTTACAATCAATTACTTTCCCATGTTAAACTTAATTATTTACTACACGAAAAACAGTTTGGGTTCTCTAAAGGTAGAAATACAACTGATGCCGGAGTAGCACTCATCAGACACATTCTTGATGCTTATGAAGACAAACATGATGCCGTAGGTGTATTCTGTGATTTATCAAAGGCGTTTGATTGTGTAGACCATCAGACACTGCTCATTAAGTTAGAACACTATGGTGTCTCGGAAAACTCATCTAAGTTGTTAAGTTCGTACTTATACAATCAGTTAACATAAATGGTACCTACTCTTCCGGAGCCCCTCTTCAAATGGGGGTCCCCCAGGGCTCAATTAAAAAAAAAATCTTTTTCTTGCCCCTACCACGGTTGGTTCAGACGAAGAGTACTTTCACTTTCTCATGCTGTAATAATCTTAGTAGCAAAAAGATAAAGTGAAATAATTGTATTATTTGTATTCATATAATAAAATTCTTTTGTTTAAACTTTATATAATTTAACTTTATTTAACCAATTTCTGGAAAGTTGCATGTAGATCATTTTTCGAAAAATAAAGCCATAAAGTAGTTTCCCCTCTTAAGTGTGTACACTAGTACACGCACACATTTTTTTAATACAAGTTTAACGTCCTCGGACAGAGCCATACGGACAATTATCAATGTTACTGACGACTGATTGACGACCCGTCTGATGTAGTGGTCGAGAAATCGCCTACTACGCATCGGGTTCGATCACCACACAATACAAACATTTGTGTGCATGAACATGTCTGTTTGTATTGGTCTGGGTGTTTTCTATGTATATCATGTATGTATTTACAAAAAAAAAAAGTTTTTAAGTATTATATCCGTTGTCTGGAACCCATAACACAAGCTTTGAGTAGCTTAATTTGGGACTAGATGGCGATGTGTGGGAATGTCCAAAGGATATTTATTTTATTTTTATTTTTATAACTACAAAACTAACCCTAAACTAGCCTATCTTAACCTAACTTACTGAACTGTGACGTGGTTGGCATTTCAATAATAATAATAAATAAATAAATATCCTTTGGACATTCCCACACATCGCCTAGTCTCAAAGTAAGGTACTCAAAGCTTGTGTTATGGGTGCCAGACAACGGATATAATACTTAAATACTTATTTTTTGTCTGTAAATACATACATGATTTATATAGAAAACACCCACACCAATACAAACAGACATGCTCATGCACACAAATGTTTGTATTGTGCGGGGATCGAACCCGCACCCGCTGCGTATTTTCTCGACCACTACACCAGACGGGTCGTCAATTTACAAGTTAAACGTCCTCGGGCAGAGTCATACGGACAATTCTTCATTAATAAGTTCAATATTTACACAACACTAAACTAGCCTAATCTAACCTAACTCATTAAAATGCGGGGCTGGCGTTCGCATTTCAATGCTCAAGAAGGAAGTTTTAGACGAGAATAACGATCAGAATCAGAGGGCACGATCTGCGATCAGAGCACGCTTGACTTTGTTTCCCCCTTTGTTTTCTTCGTTTTCTTCGATAGCACACATTTTTATGAAGATTCCAACACAAAATCACAATAAATTACTAGAAAAAAAAAACAATTACTAAAATGAAGAAACAAAATCCAACTTCCTCTTCTCGTTTCCCGCGCTAAACTCTCAGTATCGGTAGTGGGACTAGTAATGCGATTCTACCCGGTGTTTAACCTAAAGGAGATTTTTATAAAAATGCCAAGACCATGTACAGTATCTGTGAAAATAGCAAAAAATACAGGTAATTAGACAGACCATATGAAATCTTTATTAAATTATCAATATTCAGGTAATTTAAATAATATAATTATAAAATTTTAAAATCCTGACACTCCACTTGTCTATTTTAACGCCAAAATCGCGTCAAAACTTGAAAATAAAGTAAATCAGTCATTGTCAAATATAATTTTGCTTTCCGCTTTCAATCTTTTTAAATCTTTAAACACAGTGATTGGCTGTCACGTACTAGACAGATTTATTAGATAACATGAAATATTGCTAGATTTTATTTTTTTAAAGTACATTACCTAAAAGTTGAATATTTTACGGACGAAAATTATTCTAGAAACGATTAAGCTTTACATAAACTATTTTTAGTGACATGTACAAGGTGTTGGCATTTTTCTCATACAAATGTAAACATGTCCTTTGTAAAAACGCGGGGAAAGTACCAGGTAAATCACAAAATTAAGGGTAAATATTCGTTTTGAAATTAATTCAAGATTTTTCAGTCTACAAACAAATCAAACACTTTATGCAATTGGATTAAGGCCGAACTTACAACAAAAATATATTGAATAGATTCTATTTGTGAAAAACAAAATATTCAGCTGAGATTTTTTGAATTGGGCACTTGACTTTATGTAATTAATCCTTAAAACAATCAGTTATTAAAACAATAAATGTTAGTTTGGCCGGTTAGGGGCCGTCCATTAATCACGTGAGGTCGTTTTTCTCATTTTAGACCCCCCCTCCCCCCTGGTGATATTTGGTGAGGTTCGGGACCACTCCCCCCTCCCCCCTGAATCACGCGTATTTTTTTGGAAGTCTATGTAAAGGCTATTTTTGACTGGAAAAAAATATTAAAAAAATAGGTACGAAAAACATTTATATGTATTTGCAATAAAATTAATGAATAATTAACTAATGTTGTCTTCGTCCCACAGAGTTGCAAGACTTTCATTTAAGGTTACAACTGGCAAAGCTTCTTCTTCACTGGCAGTTGTTATTGGCAAAAAAGTTTGTGACAAAAAATCGTTCAAATTTTCGCGCCGTTCAAAATTTCGGTTTAGAAATAGCGCTTTTTGACAAAAAATAAATAAAATTAATACACGCGATGTCTAACGAGACCTCTCCCTCCCCCCTCGTGATGTTTCGTGATGTTTTCCGTACCCCCTCCCCCCTTTTGAGCCTCACGTGATTAATGGACGGCCCCTTACGTAAACAAAAAAATTACATAAACAAGGACGTCAGTCAAACACTAGGGACATTTCATGAAATCTAACCCTAGGGTTCTATCGACACGCTAAGAAGAAGAAGAAGAAGAATGAAATCTAATAAATCTATTAATTTCGTGTCAGCCCATTAGCTGCCAATTCCTAGGGTTCCATCGACACGCTAAGAAGAAGAAGAAGAAGAATGAAATCTAATAAATCTATTAAATTCGTGTCAGCCAATTAGCTGCCAATTCCTAGGGTTCCATCGACACGCTAAGAAGACGAAGAAGAAGAAGAATGAAATCTAATAAATCTATTAAGTTCTTGTCAGCCAATTAGCTGCCAAACCAGCTGTTTGAAAAAAATAAAAATATTGATAAGAGAAAGCAATTTTTTTTACACGTTTTGACGTGAGAATAGACAGATCGAGTTGCAAAGATTTTAAAATTATATTATTTAAAGTACCTCAATATTATGAATTGATTTAAGATTACTTAATGTCTGAATAATTACCTGTATTTTTTTGCTATTTACAGAGATACTGAACATAGTGTTGGCATTTTTATAAACATCTCTTTTTAATTTTTTGGTCACTACGAACTCTGACATCGAATCTTCCCATCACATACTTCGCACAGGCGATTACCAATGAATTAAACTAAATTGTAGTCAGAGGTGATCAGGAATCCTCATAATAATTTAATCCATGTAAATACTGCACGCAATAAAGAAATAAAGCTCTATCAGGCTAGGAAGGTGAAATCAGCAAAATTGCAAAAAAATAATACCTGAATTTGTAGCTAAATAGTTGCTAATTAGTTGCCAAAAAGACAATTTTTTTGCTCAAGCCGATCACGAGAAAAAGCGAATAATGCTACCTTGATATAAAGGTAGCAAGGTAACGCCATAAATACTTACTTTTCCTTTGACCATAACAGAAAAATTAGTTACTAATTTGTTGCTATAAGTGCGATACGACGAAACATGCAAAATATTTTTTTTTTGCATTTTTCGTGTTTTTGCTAGCTTGAAACTGGTTTTCTGTCCGAAAAAGAGTGCTCTGAATTTGTTGCTTAACAGGAGTGTACTGAAAAATACGTAAAGAACCAGCAACAAAATGGTCGGAGCCGATCGGAAAATTTTCTATTTTTTCTTTGATTTTTCCAATTCCTGCTATCTTGAATCTGGGTTTTCTTCTAATACAGAGTGCTCTGAATTTGTTGCTTACCAGGAGTGTACTGAAAAATACGTAATGAACCAACAACAAAATGGTCGGAGCCGATCGGAAAATTTTCTAATTTTTTCTTTGATTTTTCCAATTCTTGCTATCTTGAATCTGGTTTTACTCTGGTTACACTCCTGGTAAGCAACAAATTCAGAGCACTCTGTATTAGAAGAAAACCCAGATTCAAGATAGCAAGAATTGGAAAAATCAGGGTTGGAAAAAAAACAGTTTTTTTTAAATTTTATAAAACAAACAGTTCAAATTGTTTTAAACAAGTGTTTGTTTTGTTTTTTTTTGTTTTTTTTTTGTCCTTTTTAGTTTAGGGCATTATTTTAAATTAATTCGAATTCGACCTATAATGTTTCATTTCCAGACTAGATCTTTTGACTTTTCAAATTTTCTATAGTAAAATAAATATTGACAAAAAACGATCAATGGATAAACATTTATTTTATGTTGTGCGTATCTCTAATCACTACTAAACGATTTACATTCACCCTGAATGTTTCCTAGCAGGACTATACCGGCGGGGAAATACCTATAAACTATAAATTCTATTCTATGAATAGGGGCACCCCCAATATTTATTAATTAGTGATGGGCCGAATGTGGTTTGAACCGAATACGAATTTCGGCCGAACATTCGGTAAAAATCAAAAATGCCGAAGTTCGGTTTTTATTCTGCACTTATATGGTAACAACTAACAAACAACAATAAAATATACCTATAAGTAATTAATATATTGAATTTTCAAAAAGTTTATTTGATTCAAACAAATCATAAGACTTCCTAATTTAATAAGAACTTATTGAATTTGATTTTTTAATTCTAAAACTTAAGATTGAAATGTCGAAAAAGGAAACTGATAGATAATGACAGTTAGTTACTTGATTAATAAATAAATTACCATGATTTTAAATTATGTAAAAGGCTTATTTATTTAATCAGGTATGAGTGAGTATGACAGATTTGATTTTTTTTATGTTTTATTAATCTTAAAATCAAAATTGTGCAACTATTTCACTCTTTTCTTATACCGAATGTTCGGCATTTCAACCGAATTTCGGAAGAATGCCGAAGTTAGGCCCATCCCTAATATTTATATTTAAATGAGGGGAATAAAATAACCACTATTCCATTCGACAGCCATCCATTAGGGACTTTCCTAACGGGACTTTACCGGCGGGGAATTACTTAATATGAATTCTATAAATACGAGTGCCTTTCTTTCTCCTCACATTTCATTTCATTATTAATTCTGCGACTGATAACACCTCATAAAAATGTCAACTCCAGGACGCAAAAAGCATGCAATTTGGGAACAATTCACATCGATCCCCCAAGAAAATACCACACTGAAGACCAATAGGGTGCGTTGCAGAAAATGTAAGAAAGAACTAGTTGGACTTGTGAAAAGAATGGAGGCACACTTCCAGCAATGTAGCACCACCACCGGTTCTAACACTGACGCAAATCTTGACGCGGACAGGGACGTGGAGGAGGAGTTGTTGAGTGATGCTGGTTCTTCCCGATCTTCAGATAATTCTTCTGCTACACCCACATCTTCTGTTACTACTCTTCAATCTAAAAATGCCAGTACCAGCAGCAGCGCGAGCGTGAACATTTCAATGAAAAGATTTATTATTGCTACAAGTCAAGAAGATAAGAAGAAAATTGATTTACAATTATCTCGTTATATGTTTGCTACTAACACGCCTTTTAACCACGTAGAACACCCAGAGTTACTGAAATTAATGGAAATTTTACGCCCAGGATATAAACCTCCAAACCGCAAACAAATTGCTAGCAAGCTACTCGACGAACTCGACTCAAGAAGCCGTAAAAAATGAATTGAAAAACAAAGTTGTTAATCTGGCAATTGATGGGTGGAGTAATGTCAGGCAGGACTCGATAGTTTGTGTCTGTGTTACCGATGTGTTGACAGACTCAACTCATTTAATTGATACAATAGACACAGGAGCCGAAAGCCATACAGCTGACTACTTGGTTAAAGTTACTACTGCGGCAATAAAACAATGTGAAACTTACAAATGTACGGTGCGAAGTGTAGTGACAGACAACGCAGCAAATATGAGCCGTATGAGACGAGATTTAGCCCAACAGGAAGAACTAGCTTCTCACGAGGATATACTTACATACGGCTGTTCATCACACATATTAAACCTTCTAGCAAAGGATTTGAATGCAGAAGATATTACTGATAAAGTTAAGTCGATAATGCGGTACTTCAAATACACTCACTTTGCATCTGCCAAATATAAAGAAGCTGGTGGAAAAGCAATTGTTATACCACAACAGGTACGGTTGAACACAATGGCTGACTGCTTAAAAGTGTTATTAGAAAATTGGCATATAATGTCAGATATATGCTTAAATCATTCAACTGCTATAGATCTGTCAATTTCATTGAAAGTAAATGACATGGCGCTGAAGCAACAAGTCCAGGCTCTCTACAAAAAACTGGAAAACATCGCAGTTACACTTGACATCTCCCAAAAGACATCCTGCTGTATTGGCGAAGTGACTGAAGCATGGATAGAGCTTAAAAATATGTTTGAGGGAGAGAATGTACGACTGCGTGAGACCGAGTATTCATTGGATGATTTAAGGAAGTTCAAAGCTCGTTATGAAATGGCAATGTCTCCAGCTCATTTTGCAGCAAACTTACTACATCCTAAGTACAGGGGTGAAAAACTCACGAGTGAAGATATTTCTGAGGCTTTATTATTTATAGAAGCTTATCACAAAGAGGCGATGCCCTATGTTGTTAAATACAGGGCAATGACAGATCCCTTTCATAACTTTCTATTTGAAGATCATGTAGTAAATCAGGTCGGACCTCTCGAATGGTGGCAGTCATTAAAAAAACAAATTAATGGTCAAACAATGAACTTAGTGGCTCAGCTTCACACTGCTGTAGCTTCAAGTGCTGGAATTGAAAGACTGTTTTCAACATTTGGATTTATTCATTCTGACGTACGAAATAAACTGGGTACAGAGAAAGCTGCAAAACTTGTTACAGTTTTTAAATACCTTAATAAGGAAAAGAAGAAATAATTGTTATCTTGATCTTGTCATATTGTCTAACTCTCCTGACTGACAAACAATTTTGATTTTATAATGTTTATTAAATATAGGTAATTTTGTTTGTTATAATTTTGTTTTTGATTGATTTTAAATTGAAATTTTTAATATTCTATACTATCTAACTAATACATGTTTCAAAAATACGTGTTATCTTATCCCATTTTACCCATATAAATCCTGGTACTTGGTAGGTACTCAGATCTTTGTTTGACTGAATAAATAACTTATCAAAAAAATATTACTTTCATTTTATATCATTCATTCGCAATGAAAAGTAGTTTTAAAGCTTGTTTTTTTCTCATCGTTTTATACAATGTTTAAAACTTGTTTTAATCTGTGTTTTTAAACGTGTGATAAAAAACACGGTTTAAAATCAAACTGTTTTAAACATTGTTTTAAACATGTGTTTTAAAACCATTTGTTTTAATCATGCCAACCCTGGGAAAAATCAAAAAAAATAGAAAATTTTCCGATCGGCTCCGACCATTTTGTTGCTGGTTCTTTACGTATTTTTCAGTACACTCCTGGTAAGCAACAAATTCAGAGCACTCTGTATTAGAAGAAAACCCAGATTCAAGATAGCAAGAATTGGAAAATTAAAAAAATAAATAAAAAAAAATCCGATCGGCTCCGACCATTTTGTTGCTGGTTCTTTAAGTATTTTTCAGTACACTCCTGGTAAGCAACAAATTCAGAGCACTCTTTGTCGGACAGAAAACCAGTTTCAAGCTAGCAAAAACACGAAAAATGCAAAAAAAAAATATTTTGCATGTTTCGTCGTATGGCACTTAAAGCAACAAATTAGTAACAAATTTTTCTGTTATGGTCAAAGGAAAAGTAAGTAATTTATGGCGTTACCTTGCTACCTTTATATCAAGGTAGCATTATTCGCTTTTTCTCGTGATCGGCTTGAGCAAAAAAATTGTCTTTTTGGCAACTAATTAGCAACTATTTAGCTACAAATTCAGGTATTATTTTTTTGCAATTTTGCTGATTTCACCTTGCTAGCCTGATAGAGCTTAAAATTTATTGTTGAGCATAACTTAATATTTTTAAATAATTTTATTCTAGTTTTTATAAAATAAGTTTTCCGACGGTAAAATTATGCATAAAACGACATATTTTAATTTTATGCAATTATAGAGAGACTCACACTGTATTTATTACTTCCTCGAGGAACTTAGTGGTATCGGAGTACATAAAACTTTCTTTAGAGAGAGTGTCGACAGATCGGAAGAGAAAGAAGAGAAGTCGGGCCGGGTCCAAATTTGTTTCATAGCTTTTTGAAAACACTCCGATACTGCTCGGAGTCAGTAAGTTATTGGTGATGACACACCCATGCCTCGAAAAACTCATTAGGCTGATCCTGAGCTTGCTCTCTCGCCGGACATGTCGCATTACCATCTCACCAACTAATTAAAGTGAAGGGACAGAATGTGCTCTTGTGTATGGCGCACACACTTTAGTACCATAATGTGTTCCGCGTAGATTATTGATTTCTGTTTAGATTGATAGCCGCAGCGCCGCGGTTGGTTGCGGTCAGGTGGATCCTGCACGCTAAGGCTGTGGCGCGCGCGGCCACTCACTTGACGTCCTCGACGAACTTCTCCAGCTTCTCCTCGTGCGGCGGCAGGTCCCTGGCGGACAGCTCGACGCGCTGTGGATCCTGCACGCTAAGTGAAGCAGGGCGCGGCCACTCACTTGACGTCCTCGACGAACTTCTCCAGCTTCTCCGCGTGCGGCGGCAGGTCCCTGGCGGACAGCTCGACGCGCTGTGGATCCTGCACGCTAAGTGAAGCAGGGCGCGGCCACTCACTTGACGTCCTCGACGAACTTCTCCAGCTTCTCCGCGTGCGGCGGCAGGTCCCTGGCGGACAGCTCGACGCGCTGTGGATCCTGCACGCTAAGTGAAGCAGGGCGCGGCCACTCACTTGACGTCCTCGACGAACTTCTCCAGCTTCTCCGCGTGCGGCGGCAGGTCCCTGGCGGACAGCTCGACGCGCTGTGGATCCTGCACGCTAAGTGAAGCAGGGCGCGGCCACTCACTTGACGTCCTCGACGAACTTCTCCAGCTTCTCCGCGTGCGGCGGCAGGTCCCTGGCGGACAGCTCGACGCGCTGTGGATCCTGCACGCTAAGTGAAGCAGGGCGCGGCCACTCACTTGACGTCCTCGACGAACTTCTCCAGCTTCTCCGCGTGCGGCGGCAGGTCCCTGGCGGACAGCTCGACGCGCTGTGGATCCTGCACGCTAAGTGAAGCAGGGCGCGGCCACTCACTTGACGTCCTCGACGAACTTCTCCAGCTTCTCCGCGTGCGGCGGCAGGTCCCTGGCGGACAGCTCGACGCGCTGTGGATCCTGCACGCTAAGTGAAGCAGGGCGCGGCCACTCACTTGACGTCCTCGACGAACTTCTCCAGCTTCTCCGCGTGCGGCGGCAGGTCCCTGGCGGACAGCTCGACGCGCTGTGGATCCTGCACGCTAAGTGAAGCAGGGCGCGGCCACTCACTTGACGTCCTCGACGAACTTCTCCAGCTTCTCCGCGTGCGGCGGCAGGTCCCTGGCGGACAGCTCGACGCGCTGTGGATCCTGCACGCTAAGTGAAGCAGGGCGCGGCCACTCACTTGACGTCCTCGACGAACTTCTCCAGCTTCTCCGCGTGCGGCGGCAGGTCCCTGGCGGACAGCTCGACGCGCTGTGGATCCTGCACGCTAAGTGAAGCAGGGCGCGGCCACTCACTTGACGTCCTCGACGAACTTCTCCAGCTTCTCCGCGTGCGGCGGCAGGTCCCTGGCGGACAGCTCGACGCGCTGTGGATCCTGCACGCTAAGTGAAGCAGGGCGCGGCCACTCACTTGACGTCCTCGACGAACTTCTCCAGCTTCTCCGCGTGCGGCGGCAGGTCCCTGGCGGACAGCTCGACGCGCTGTGGATCCTGCACGCTAAGTGAAGCAGGGCGCGGCCACTCACTTGACGTCCTCGACGAACTTCTCCAGCTTCTCCGCGTGCGGCGGCAGGTCCCTGGCGGACAGCTCGACGCGCTGGCCGCCGCGCGCGCACCACGCGAGCGCCTCGCCGCTGCCGCCGCCGGCCACCTCGTCCGTTATCGTCTCCGATATGTTCGCTGGAAACGTTGCGGCGAAAATAATCAACAACTGTGCGAGATATTATGGACAAAATTTAAAGAAAGGTAATGAAACATAACACTGGAAGAAATCTTGTATGCATACAAGAAGAGTTCAAAAACTACATAGACAAATAAATACATAACACAGGCTTTATCGCTTGTTAATACAAGAAATACATCTGATAAAGTGAAACGAAGAAAAATATAAAGTCTGTTTATCTTAGCTAGTCCAATAATGTAAATAATCTTTTCATAACTTTTTTAAATAGTATCATTTAATAAAATTATTTAACTATTTGATTTCAAAATATCTCAGTATTCAACCGTGAATTACCTAAATAAGTTGTAAGTTTAGTGTTTATATTATTTTAAAATAATCATTTTGTTAAAAAAAGGAATGTCACGATTGTTTACTATATTCGACTACTTCAGAAAAACAGACTTAATGTTTTCTAGTTACAGTAACAGGCAAATAAACAAAGATCAGACTGGACTTGTCAGCACAACGTATTTTTCAAGATGTGCAAGCTGTATTTAGATAATTATTTAAACTAGAATTAGTACATCTAATCACAGCTTTTATTGATTTATCACCAAATAGACAGTGTAAATAAAAATCAATTAGTTTCTTTCTCTCCTAATAACTAAGCAAGTAGTTATCTAAATAAAATAACTCACCAGTAGTGTTGACAAGCGTGTGCGCAGCCAACAGCTTCAACGAGTGGACCTCGAAGAGAAGCGGATGAAACAGCAGCTCCCGCGCCGTCGGCCGTTTCGCTGGATCCTTGTTTATGCACCTGCAAACACAGGGTCGCCTCGGTTACACCCGCTCACAACCACTACACAGTTACACAGTCACGGACACTTTAGGTAGACTCACCCGCACTTACCTCGGCTAAGCCAAACCACCCGTGAAAACACAGTACCTGTATATGAAATCCTTCTGTCTCGGCTCCTCCAACGACTCCACCGTCCGCACGATGTGTTCATCGGTGACGTGGCTGCCCGAGTCTCCGTTCCCCTGAATCTCTAGAGCGGCTGTCTCCAGAGCGCACATTCCGAACGAGTAGATATCCATCGCTGGTGTCACCATTTGCGATGCTGATTCGAGGGAAACAAAATTGGAATAAATACATAAAGTGAGCGCTTCTCCCACTGGGATCCTGGTACGCAAATCTGGCCTTTTCCACAATAAGACATTTAAAAAAAAAACAAGTCAGTGGAAAAAGCGAGAGGTGATGCTAGAATCCAAGCAGAAGAAACCTAACGGTGGAAGTCCGAGATGGGCCACAGACCGCAAATGCAGGCGGCATTGAGATAACAACAGTTATAAATTCAAATTCTTTACGGAAATGTTTCTTCGCTCGAAATCAGTTTCCGTAGAATACAATAGTGTCGCGCGAAGCACGCAACTGCGATTTGCGGTCTGCGTTCCGTCTCAAACTTGCACTAATAAAGTAGTAACTATGTGTGTGGCAATTGTTGTACTTACATCCGTATTCCGGCGCGATGAGGTGCATATTCCTCATGTTCTCGCGGCAGGTCTTGACGTGGTGGTGGATGGCGTCGGGCGCGACGGAGCCGATCTTGACGAGCCCGTTGTGCTGGATGAAGATGGTGTCGCACGTCAGATTGCCGTGCACGATGGGCGGCACGCAGCCGTGGAGGTAGCTGGAAGTTGTCAAATTGAGATGTGAGAACCATGGCCAGCTAGATAGATGACGTTACGGTTTTTAAATTTGAACAGTTGACAAAAAGTTTACACGGTGAATGTTTGGAAACGTGACAAAATATTCAATGATATCGTTGCACAACTGCAAACGATATCAATTTGAGAAAAGATGAAACAAAGAAATACAACCTCCAATGCGAGGAAACCTTATTTTCAACTAAATACTAATCGGCATAATAACACAACAATGAAATAAGAGTAATTAATAAAAGTAAAAATAATTACTAACCCAAAATAATAAAGTCATACTCGTCTAGAATATGTACCACAGAATATGTTTAATATCGAGTTAGTTTGTTGTTGATAGTCCGTTATAAATATCGAGTGGTTTAGGCATGCGCCTGGATAGCGTAAGACGCAGGTTCAATTTACTGCTTTTGTAAAGTGCTGTTTGTTTTTTATTATCTATCACCTACCTGAGCGCTGATAAAATCTGCGTACACCACCGCTTCCACGCCTGCAGCGGCAGCCGCTTGACGTTTCGCTTCGTGCGCTTGAGGAACTGTTTCAGCGAGCCGCATGACATGTACTCCGTTATGAATATCACCTAAAACATGTTTAGTAAGGTTAAAGCCACGAGACTACTTGACTCTAACAATACGATTTATGAATCTAGGTATCGATACTTGTATACCGTTCATCTGAGGATGTTGCGGTCTATGCGATAGTATCATCGATTTCTTGGAATATTATATTCTTTCTTATATCAGTACCTACCACTATTAGAGAATTACAAGTATGTATTTTTAAGGTGACTTTTACTTCAATGTTTTACCAAACATTCCTTTGGGAAGAATGTCAATCAATTACTTTCATCTGGTCCCGAGAGACTCGAGTTAGGTTTGAAAATGTAAAAGGATAAAAATGTACTCGGTCTTTATACAGCTTTATTGATCAGTTAACACAATAATAATACTGTTTTCAATTGAATTTCCTTAGAAATATTTTGTCATTATATTATGGGATTTAAGCATTCCTCGTCATTTATGGAGAAGATACTAGGAGGAGAACACATTTTTTTATATGATGGATGAGAATCCAAAATGACAGTGATAATATTATGTATGACAGTATGACTCCTAAAGCTCTTTTGTTAACTGTAAAAATCCTCAGATCCAGAAGGCAAAGTACGTAAAGGCAACAATGTATGTAGTATCCTCAATTTAAGATTTATTGTTATTTAAGACAAAGTGAGAAACGTCACGCGTAATGACGGATCCATGAGACCACAAATTCCGCAAGATCGGACCGACAGCACGGTAGTTCAATTAGTAGAGCGTTTGGCCCGGTTAGTCAAGAAGTTACCTCCAAAAATAATCTGTCAAGATTCTGTAGACTAATGATGATGACTCACCCTCGGCTTATCATTGTGCGTGTCCGTCCAGTACCGGTGAAACTTGACGATGTTCGGATGCTCAAGCCTGGTGAGGTTGTCGAACACCATCTGTATCTTGTCCTCCTGCGCCTTGAAGTTCTTCCGCTCGGAGAACTGGACCTCGTTCCAGACCACCTCGACGCCTTCCTCGGTGTCCATGGCGAGGTGCGCGCAGTCGATGCCGGGCACATCGCGCTGTTCCACCTGGAAAAGAGAAGAAAACATGAGAAAAAAGCATTAACAGAACGGTGGCCTGACTCCGTAAGATTGACAGTATTAACAGATATCCCTTTTACTCGCAAGATCATGAGGAGCGCCAGGACGGCTCACGGCTACTTTCAAGAAGGTACACTTATTTAAGAAGGTACCTTCCAAGTATTCAAACACGGACGTAAATAAAAATCAAATTATTTAAAAAGCGCAAAATATCAGAATATTATTTTCGTTAACGTTGATTGTGACAATTCTTTTCTTTCTTCTTTTCGTTCATTACTTTCGTTACTATTAACGTTATTAATCCGCTCAATGGAAAGAACGAAAAGCGTTCCGAAGCAAACACGATCGATTGTAATGCAAATATAACTAATGACTTGAGGCAAACATCCTCTACTGAATTCCAATTAAATTTATGTATAGATTCATCAAGCTACGGAACAGCGAAAACGTGCCGATAGGACGTAGAATAGTTTCATAATTTAATTACGATAAAAAGAGGTACAGTTCGCACTTAGTTTCATACATAAGGCCAGATAGATACGATGTGATTGAGTTACAATATACTCGCAAAACACATTAATTGGTCCTTCTCAGATCATGAAGTCTGTAAATAAAGTACCAGTACATTAGTACTTCGTATCGAAGCAATTTAAAGAGCACGTGTTATGAAGTTTCTCTTGGTAACATACCAGTTCTTTATCGATTCTCATTTATCTGCAATACGTCATGATAAGATGCCAGGATTGGAAATTTAAGGTAAAAAGCTTGGTAATACAGCCACTTAAAACTTCAGAACTTTGACCTACAATGTGATTAAATATCGGACAGAATCTTTCCATGTGGTAATTTTTAGAAAATAGTTTGAAAGTTGACCAGTCAAAATCATTTCCGTACCAGTATAGTTTCCAAATACGAGGGTCAAACTGAAAGTTCTTAGAAAATCAAAAACTGATTACATTAGCCAGTTATTAGTTTTATTATATCTTTTCAAAATATTGTCCATTGACGTCAATACACCGCTGCATGCGATGGAACCACTGGGAAAAGCACTTTGCCCACTCGTCCTTAGGGGTCTCTTCAATGGCATCGCGATACGCAGCCACCGCTTCTTCAGCATTCATAAACCGCTTTCCTTTAAGTTTTTCTTTAATTTTTGGAAATAAATAAAAATCACAAGGCGCGAGGTCAGGGCTATACGGCGGGTGACCCAGTAATTCAACGTTTGATGTCGCCAAATAGTCGATCGTTCGCTTGGCGGTGTGCGACGAGGCGTTGTCGTGGTGAAGGAGGATCCTACTGCGAGGTCGTTTCTCTCGAACTTTTTCCAAGACAAGTGGCAAACAATTGGTAGTGTACCATTCTGCAGAAACTGTTTTTTGATCCTCTAACACAATTGTTGCGAAATGACCTATCCTTCCAAAGAACGAGGCCACCATTTTTTTTCCCGCACTTCGATCTCTCTTCACTTTAGTTGGCAACTCCTCGAAAGGTAACACCCACTGAGCAGATTGTCTTTTGGTTTCAGGATCATAACAGTAAATCCAGCTTTCGTCACCTGTTAGTATGTCGAACACAGCATTTGAGTCACCTCCGTTCAATCCTTCAATCATTTTACGGCACCAATCCACACGATGGAGTTTTTGAGCCTTAGTCAAGTTATGAGGTATCCACCGGGCGCAAAGCTTCCTGACCGCTACATGTTCGTGGAGGATTTTGTGCACTTGACTCATACCGATGCTTAAGCTTGTCCGAATCTGCTGATAGGTCACTCTTTTGTCAGTCTCTATCATACGCCGCACAACACAGATGTTATTTTCAGTCGTCGCCGTAGAAGGCCGTCCCTCACGTACATCATCAGTGAGATTAGTGCGACCACGTTTAAACTCATTAAACCAGTTGTTAACAGTCGCACGAGATGGGGCTTCATCGTGAAAGGCCAATCGTAGTCTATCATAACTTTCTTGTTGACTTAAATGACATCGAAAGTCATAAAAAATCATTGCACGAAAATTTTCTCGTGTTAAATTCATGTTGACGTGACACAGACAATTTTCAATTTGCCGCCAAATCGTAAAACAAATGACAAATGAATGAAATATATACTCAGTAATATTGGCAAAGAGTTCTATTTTCAAATTTTAGAATATTTTTTTTATTATATTGTTTATAAGTGGCCAGTTCTAAGAACTTTCAGTTTGACCCTCGTAAGTGTGCCAATTACAGTAAAACCTCAATCAACATTATTTCGTTATCATTAACTACATCTCATATTTTTGATACAATAGTCTATTATTTAAGAGTCGAGAAAATATACATTATACGCTTCGTTTTTTTCTGGAACTAACTGACCAGTTCCAGAAAAAAAAACGTAGCGTATAAAACATATTTTCTAGTTTAGCATTTTAAGCGGTCCTGAAACATTCCCCGCACGTTTCACGAGCATTAGGCTTCTGAACATCATTACTTAACAAACAGTGGGCTGACATTTGCACACAATGACCTGCCCTCTCCTGGCAATCACGGCAAATTGACTCCAGCAATCATCCAATTGAAGTCTAGAGGTGTGCTAGTATGGAGCTTGTGGGTGCGGACTGTGTTAAACGAGGATATATAAGGCTCTCAATAAAATAGTCTTCTTGTTCGGCAATCACAATATATTAATTTTCTTTATACTTAGTAAATTCTCATTACAGTCTAGTTATTGCGTCATTCGCTTAATCGGTTTACATGGAACAGTAATAAGGTGTTTGAATCATACACACTACGACCACAAGAGATCTCACTGAAAGCTAACGTTCGAATGCCCGTCTTGGACTCCGTTTCCGCCGCGCGCCGCGTATGCTGGCGCATCAAAAATCCTAAATCGCTGAGCTATCAGTTAAATAACTTTGAATTGCTAACAACTGTTTGTTAGATACCTAAGGTCACGTAGCCAGGAAATAGGTCGAAAGTGAATAACTCTATTATTATTTATTAAAAATGTTATTGCACAAAAATCAGTGTACAAAAAGTGTACTTAAGGCTAAAAGCATTCTCTCCTAGGTCTAGGTTCTACCTTTAGGTCATGCAGAATGATTGCAATTATTTCTTGATCATCATCATCCAATTTAAGAGCTAGGCTCTTGTCGGTGGAGTTTTTTCCATTCCTCTCTGCTTTCCGCCTTTCTCTTAACCTCCTGATACGACCCGACATTTATCTTTTCCTTTATTTGCTGCATGTAGCTTATTCTTGGTCTTCCTCGCTTCCTTTTTCCTTCTATTCTTCCTTCAATTATCGTTTTAATAAAATTGTCGTGTCGAATCAGGTGGCCCAACATTCGTCCCCTCCTACACTCGATTGTTTCCATCAATCTCCTTTTTTCCCTAACCATAGACAAAATTTCTTCATTTGTTTTCTTCTCCGTCCAACTGATACGCTCCATTCTCCTCCAGCACCACATCTCGAAGGCTTCCAGTCTCTCTTTGTCCCTCTTTGTCAATGTCCACGCTTCACATCCAAAAAGTGCTATACTCCAAATGTACACTTTAACAAGTTTTTTGCGAACTTTGATTGATATTCTGGCCTTGAGCAGGTGTTTTTTTGCATTATAAGCTTGTCTCGCCATCGCTATCCTTGCTTTTATATCTGGTGTACATCTGGAGTCACTAGTTATCAAGCTACCTAGATATTTGAAGGTTTTAACCTGTTCTATTTTTGTGTTATTTATTGAGATAGGGCTATATTTTTCCTTTTTAGAAGCAATTAGTGTTTTTGTTTTATGTATGTTAATTTTGAGACCAAATTCTTTAAAAATAGTGTCCATTTCTGTAACCAGTTCTTCTAACTCCAATCTGTTTTCTGCAATGGCTGCAATATCGTCGGCAAAACGAATGAATTTAAATACGTCCCCATTAATTTTGACGCCCCCCTTTTTTGATTCCTTTATTCTGCGTATCGCACATTCTATGAATAAATTAAAAATTAGCGGTGAAAGTGGACATCCCTGCCTAACTCCCTGTCTTATTTTTGCCTTTCCGTTTTCCTCTCCTACTTCTATTACCGTTTCTTGGTTTTTATATTTTCTAAGTCGATATTCTTAAGTCGATATTTCTTGATAACACACAAAATTATACGACGGTCTTTTTGTTCTGTGTCGCAGCAAGAAGTCAAAGAGATGACATAGAATGGAAAAAGCTCCACCCACTAGATCCAGCTAAGATAAAGAAGTAGATTTGTTTAAAAACAAATATTGGACTTCACAGAACAAAAAATCAAAGAAAGAGTAGAATACTATGGAATGACAAATAACTCTTGCATACAGATTACGTGGCTGAATTACATTTTTGTCCATTTACCCGTGTCACAAACTTTCATACGTCTCCAAGAACTTACTGATTCTTTTCGATTTAAAATATTACATCGACCCCGACGGTACCAAATTTCGAATCAATCGGACTCTTAGGCCCGATTTTACCAGCAGCGTCAGATGAGGAATATTCTTCTCATATAATACGAAACGCCGAATTTTAACAAAACGTCACCTATTTGTCAGCAATCAATTATGTAAATATCATTTTAAAATTGGTCATTTTGTACTTATTCAGTCGGATGAGTCTTATTGGACGTTGTTAAAATCGGCCCTTAAGGAAGTAAGTCAGATTCCTTAACTAAATTGAAGAGAGCTGATAATCTTCGAACGGCAAAACAGATTTTTATAAAACGATCGGGTTCAAATTATCTATGACACAAAAAGAAACTAAACGAAAATCGGTCCATCCGTTCGGGAGTTACGATACCACACAACACGTTAAACTATTAACACCCCTATCATTTTGCATTTGGAGTTAAAATATAAAAGTCAGGAACATAGACACTAGCAGAGCAGCGTTAATAAAACATTCAAATGAAGGGGAACCGGTTTATACAAAAAGGCGTATCTAATGCACATTCCGTTAGCTCCTATCTTCTCCTCGAGATTATCAAACATTGCCTATCCTTATGTGCAGTAAATAACGACGTTGGTCTGTGTTAATTTTAACTGCAAACTGTAAATTAGATAACATAGGCATTATTAGCGGGGTGGTTGGACGATAGCTGCTATCAATAATTGTGGAGGGCCGGCGCTAGCGCATCATAAATAGCGATATTACATAGCATAAACTCTATGAAATTTAGACTCCTTTTAGTATTTATTTGATAATGGGCCGATTTTTCAGTGGTCAAATAAAACTTATCAGACTGATAAATTATAAAGCGACAAATTAAAAAAAAACAGTTACGTATGATTGCTGACAATTATGTGACTTTTTAAATTAGCCTATTTGTATTTTGTTAGACGAATATTTCTTATCTGACTATTGAAAAATCTGTCCTTAATATCATCAGTATCAGCCAAAGGACGTCCACTGCTGAACAATGTCAAATGCGTCTACGAGAGAGTGACTGCACGTTACTGTTTTGGTATTACAAATGAATTCTTTGTAGTTGTAACTATTTTCAGTTAAATGGTTTCTTTGGCAAATTGTCAACAAATGGAGTCCTGTTTACTTGATTTTTTTTGGCGCAAAGGCAAAGGGAAGCGCTTCCTACGGACCGGGTGTTATATGGCCCCCGACCAATGTTCGATGTTCACCGTCTTGGTTTAAAGTCCGTGTTTCTTTGCTAGCTTAATATTTATTGTAAACAACCTTGACATTCCTTTTAAACGAAATGATTCTTTAAAATAAACTAACTAAACACAAAGCTCAAAATGTACACAGGTTATTCATTGTAGAACACTGAGATCTTATTAAATTAAATAGTAAATTAGTTGTATTAACGGATAATATTTTAAAAGTTACAAAAATATTGTTAACAATATTGGACTACCAAGAGAAATGGACTTTATTCATATGTAGTTAAGTCCAATCTAAATCTTAATTATCGCGGTTCAGTCTCCATACATCGACTCCAGCGCCATCTAGTCGTGTCGAGCCGAGTAAGCGTATTGCGATGATATGTAGTGACAGAAAAAGTTCATAAATGTCGCTACGGTTTCATTTCATTACTAAATACTTTGTATTCCTTCACCAGTAATGGTCCTCAATCGTGATCAGTGATACTGTTGTTATGACGACGGAATATGATCCCGTTCAATAACAAGGGTTCTTTAAGGCAGGACGAAAATATCCCTTTCAGGGGCAACAGATAGTCTGGACAGATGCACAGAGATTGGTACTTTTTATCTGTTTTGTTTAGGGATGAGGATTTTTATATTTTTTCATTTCGAAGGGAAAACAACAAAAGGTTTATATGACGATATTTGAGGTAATTTTTAATGTATTGAAATCAAGTGTTTCATTACGTTTATCATTTACAGATCTGATCTTGTGTCATTAAAATAACTTATTGCAGTTGTAAAATTATTAATAATTATAAAATCATAATTATACTGAACTTTTTGACGAAAACAATGAGTTACCAAACTAACCCATATGATGTTACAGTACAACCCACAGAAACATAAAAACTTTAAGTGATTGCGGTCCAAAATGTAATAACTTAAATTGGCGCCTTTCATACTCGCGGGAGAAAATAGAAAAAGTTTAATCAGAAAACTAGCTGCCCCGCTATATGGTATGCCGCTAGTGTTGAAAATGACTATAGTGACCGAATTTGACTGACTGTCATTTACGGTAAAAGTAGTCAAAAACAGTCAAAAAACGGTTATTTACTGTAATAAGTAGTCATTTTTTTTCAGTAATAGTTTATGACTTTTTTCGGTTGTGCGTAGAAGATTGATCAAATTCGGTCGTTCACGTAACTGTCGCGCATTAACATGAAAAATAAAAATGTTTCATCACATCTTATTTTAATCCAATTTACATGCTAATAAAGTCTGGTGTTAAACAAGTTATTTAGTAGTTCTTTTCTAGTGTTTAATAGTTCTGTCCCATGAGTTTACAACTGTTTTACTCGCTTGCGACGACGTAAAAGAAGTATGGAAAATTGCACAGCACCTCCAGCGGTCACCGACAGAACTAAAGTTTTACATACAGAAAGTTATGTCGTCGCTAGCGATTAAACCCGTCGTTGCTATCGATGGTGGTAACGGTACTGTAGTCTGAATCCGGCCCAAATTATACAATATGTGACTTACGATGAGTACATGAAAGTAATATATCATGATTACAGAGAAATGTCCAATTTCCTATTTGTAAGTGTTTGCTAACGATGTTTGCTAGAAAATACATTAAAAAGTCTTAGTAAGTAATCACAACCCATTCACATAACGATACAATTTGTAATTTAGTTATTTTTTGCAAAAACTGAGTCAAGAAGTTCATATTTACGGTTCGTCACGTACGGTCAAAATGACTGAATTTTACTGTATTTGACCAGTCATACAAGGTTTACGACAGTTGTGACTCAGTCAGATTCAGTCATTTTACAACACTATTTACCGCTCACTTATGACCCACACTCTCTGCTCGCTACCTCGGTGGCGCAGCGGTAAGAGGGACGCACTTTAAAGCAACGGCTGTGCCAGAGGTCCCGAGTTCGATCCCCGGGTCGAGCCAAAAATATATACCTGAGTTTTTCTGTTCAGAAATTCTTAATTCCGGTAGCCCGGAGTTTGGAAGTTGGCGGTGTTTCACCTCCGTGCCCCGGAAAAGCACGTAAAGCCTTTCTCAGGTCAGGTCCTGCGCCTGAACTATCTCCGGTCGTGGCAGATTACTGTCCCAACGGGCTATGAGAGTGAAAGGAATAGATAGTGCACCTGTGTTTGCGCACACACTTGTGCACTATAATATATCCCGCGCAGTAGGTTGTGACTGGCCACCGAAGTTGAAATCGGCTAGGGGGACTACTACTGTTATGACCCACACTACGCGGTTTTCTTCACTCAACATGGAAACTTTTCGTGATAAAATTAATTGTATATTATAAATAAACCATAACTTTATGATTATTTGCAATGGCATTTTTTATTTGCTATACAAACAACGATCGTATGTAACACACATCTCCTAAATAACTATACAACACTGACCGCGAACACTTACAACGGCCTGTTGTGGTATAAATCGCTTTTGCAAACCATTAATAATTAATTCACGGCGAGATGCGATACAACGCCATCTTTATTCATGAACGCTATCTCTGTTCAAGTATTAAATTCTCTTTGAACATCTCCTTGGATCAACAATCTTCAGAAAAGTGTCGGGGACCGTTCCGTTCAAGTGGTTGCATTAATTAAATGATAAAATGAAGACAGTTGTTTTTAAGGACAGTTAAAAACACTAACGTACCTTTGACTGTGATTTATGCTTGAAGAAATGTTACGTGCATGGTCAAGTACATGCAATAGTAATGCAACGAAGTATCCACAACAAGAAAAATGTAGCAACATTCAACATAGGTACCTCAAAAATGCAGTATTCTAGTGCGCGAACCTACACACAAGTATCGATCTGTATCACTACTACTTATATTTAGACTAAAAACCGTAAAAAATATTTATGCAACCGTCCAATAAAATATATTGAGCCTGCCTGCCTGCTTATATTATAAGTCTGCCTCCTTTAGAATATGTTTACCCACAAGAGCTAGCAGTTCCTTGGGCTTAAATAAAAATTATACAATACTACAGCTCATACTGCTCAATATATATACTCATCTGCATAAAACATAGGTAAAAGTAAGTGCGAGTATGTCTCCGCAGACAAAGTTGTAGGCAAAGGCTATAACGTTTACTTAGAAATTCGGATATAGAGGAACATTTCTTCGGTAATAAACTTCTAACGCGTAACATGAAACATCTTGGCGAGAAAAAAACTAAAAGGCCGAGGGACTGATGTTTCCAGAGAAATATTTACGTGTCGGTTCTTTCTCGTGAAATGGAATTATTTATCCAAGGTCACCATAGTAAAAATGTTGTCCTCGCTAACTTTGTTGACTTACTTCAGAGAGACGGCAATTGATTCCCACAGGGAGGTACGTGCGTGGGTAGATATTTATTATATTTGAGTGAATCAAATGGTATTAGAAATATTTCCATGGGTAAATGTGTTGAGTTGAGATGAGTGAAATGTACCAGAGGAATTTGCTTAAATCTACATAATCTTGGGTTATCGTTACACAGCCCTCATTCTACGTTTCTTATTGGTCGGAAGAGTATAAATAATTTTCTTATTATATCAAAAAACGTTTCTCATTCTTTACACCATATACAGCGACCAGAACATCGGGACTAACCCTTTTTTTAGTGTTCCGTAACCAAATGGCAAAAATAGCTTCTTTATCAAGGAAGGTTTAAGAGCGCTTTCACATTTGGGCATTTTTAGCAGCGCGACCGTCGCGCGGCAGTTGCGCTGCTGTCAATTTCATACATAACATGACAGCAGTAAGCCCTTCGCATTAGAGAGACGCGCTGCTGTCGCTCTAATGTGAAAGCGCTCTAAGGCTATAATGCACCATGCTGCGACGAGAGGGGAAGGAGCAAATTAAAAACGCGCGGACGCAGTCGCTGGGGACAGCTAGTCACCACATATAAATCGAAAACGGGTCGACAGAGTTCCTTTTAACTTTGTTACTTTTGTCGTCGTTCCTATATGTAATGAATTCCATAATTTTAGATCACACAGTACTTGCATGTTTTGTTGGGTACTGCGCAATGTCGTTATTATCGGCGCCTGCGCACATTGAGCTCGTTCACTGTCCAGCCTTGGACTACTAAATAAGGCTGTTACTATAAATATACTAGGTAAATAAACATTATTTAATAAGCAGTCGTTAATTCGTAATTGGATACTTAATATTCTCAGTATTTACAAGGGCCGCACGGGAGCTGGGTTATACAGTCCAACTTGGTTATTTTATTTATTACTTTTAAAAAATCGTCAATTCATAAACATTAATTTCTATCTTAGCGGATCGTAAGGCAGCGCTTGCGTCTCTGATTTTAACTTTTACATTGCATTTTTGCAATTATTATTGTTACTCCAAAACGCGCATAAAAGTTATGACTGGTTTTACAACCGCAGACACGTTTACTGTTTAGTTATCATTTTTAAAATAGCGAACATAGGAAGCGTTGTGTATACTTGTTTGTTTGCGCAACGTGAGCAAGGCGAATTTTATGGCATATTGTAGGTTGTATTGTAGAATAGTGCAGTCTGTTTCAGTAGGTTGACTCTCCCCATAGTTGCATGCATCGTACGCGCAGTAATAAGACGTCAGTGAATGTTCCGTACGTAACAGATATGGTAGGTTTCGGTGTATTCTGCGGGTAACAATACAGCAGCTTATTGTTACCCGTTACCTAGGTGAAGATTACTCAATTTTTTTGCAAGGGACTATCATTGAGGCGAGTCTTTCTACATGTTAAGACTTTTATTCGGTAATAAACTTCTGACGCGTAACATGAAATTATTATTAATAATTATTATACATTAGTAGTACTCACCAAGTATAGATAATAATTTAGCTTTCTTAGAAGTGAACTTATTGTATATTGTAGCCTCCATTGTGGTTGAAGACCGAGGCTTGCAGTCGGGAGTTTGCTGGCCCCCCGGCATATTTGCGGGTTAATCTGATACATATACGCAATTCCATTCAACTTTGCGGCATTTGATTTCACAGTAAGTACATGTTTGCAATGAAGCTGAGTAAAAACTTTTAATGTCGAAAATGGACCGCGATTGTCAGAAAATGGAAAAGATTCTCAGAAGCATGACGGAGGTTTAATCAAGCTTTTCACGTAGGGTATTGATGTTTTTTTCTTCGCAACATTTAAAAGAATGTTTAAATCGAATATTTTAGTCTTTCTACCCAGAAATAAACGTTGATCCCATTCCAGGTACGACAGGTATGTCTGATCACCTGATTTTTTGATTTTTTTGATTTGATTTGATTTTTGATTTGATTTGATTTGATCACCACATTTTCACACGTCTATCATCAATCCATCAGCTCCCCTTAATTTAAACCTGTTCCCCCTCAAAATGCGTGTAATCCGTTCCAGTCAGGTTGAAGTGCCGACTGCGTAAGTGCGGAGTTGTGATGACAACGACGAGTGCAATTGCAATTATGCGTTCTGCGAAAAGCGCGTGTGCTTTTGCAACGATATGCAGTGCTCGTAGACTGAAACAGTGGAAATTTCCAATTTCAAAGTACTTTGGACTCATAGTAAGGTCTTTAAACCATCAGATTTTTTTACAGTTTCAAGCAGACCAAAAGGAAACCCTTTGACGTTTATTAATACATGAAATCGATCATGGGTTGATTAATCGTCAATGGTAAATAAAACAAGGATTCTTCCGTAAGTTGTGTAATCAGCTACCAAAAACGTAGTAGCACATAATCATAGAAAAAATGAATAAGGTTAGAATGGGTTTGATCGATCGTTTGTATGGGAACCTCTGTCGCCGGTGGGAGTTACCGCGCTGTTGCTGCAGTGTTTCAAGTACCAATCAAAGAATCAACGCATCTATATTACAAACCAATCACAATTTCTGCTAGGCGCTCTGTGATTGGTGTCATTAGTACTTGAAACCAACTACCAATCACAGAGCTGCTAGCGGTGAAACCACCAATCCTCATTCAGATACGTTCGTTCTTTTATGTCAAAATACTAGTGATGTGGTAAAAGTCGATTATTTCGGTTGATAAATTAATTTACCGGTGTAATGTTGTTTCTCAATATGAATCAACATGTAGGATTAAAGTTTGAGTTA
This sequence comes from Pyrausta purpuralis, assembly GCA_963924145.1. Classification (NCBI taxonomy): domain Eukaryota; kingdom Metazoa; phylum Arthropoda; class Insecta; order Lepidoptera; family Crambidae; genus Pyrausta; species Pyrausta purpuralis. The sequence continues at coordinate 27,782,220 of OZ001649.1, forward strand.
ATTTGGATAATTTTACAGCTCATTTGATGGCAGCAAAGTGTTTTACTATTGCTTTTCGGTAAAAACAATAGAAAAAAAAATTGAGTTGCTAAACGTTACTTGAAATATAGTAACTAATACCCATAAACATTGGAGTAGTATCTAAAAATAATTTTATTAGTAGAATTGAATCATTATATGTACAAAATATAAGTAATATTTCTTATATAAGACATATAGATTCCAATGTAAAGAAATAGTAATAAAAGTGTTTAAAGGTATTTACATGGTCTACATTATCCAGGTATTATATCTGACAACGCTATTTATTCATTCATATTCTTATCTAATACTATGAACCTGAAGAGTTTGTTTTATTGTATTGTTTGTATTTGTTGTATATTAAACGCGCTAATCTCAGGAACTACTGGACAGATTTAAAAATTTTTTTTGGGTGGGATATCTCATTTATCGAGAAAGACCAAAACTTCACGCTGGGACGGGAGGGTAGAGAGCAAACTCAAAACAATATGTATATTATAGTAACATAAAAAGACTTAAAATAATACTACTCAAACTTTTTTATTTTAAATTCTTTTATTTTTGGAAAAAGTTAAGATTACAATTAAAAAATAACAAAATACTTATAGACCTATGGTTGACTGGTAGAGAATGCTTTTGGCATTAAGTCCGCCATATGTACAATTTTATGTTTCGTGCATGAAGTTTTATATAAATAAATATGACCGGTTAGAATGTCTTTAAAACTCACAGTGTCATATTTTTTATTCATAAAGATGATATTTCATCTCAAAAATCTCAATCAAACCAAAAATTTGCGCACGGGCGGGACTCGAACCAGCAACTTTCTGGCTAACCGAGCCAAACGCTCTACCAATTGAGCTACTGACTGACGGTGTCTGTCCGACCTTGCGAAAGAAGATTGGCGAAGTTCTTTGGACCTCAGCCCCATTTATGATAAGCCTCGTTCATGAACGAAATCAACCAAGATTTGTACGATTCAACACTACTAACAAAATGATACTAGAACTTACCTTCTAAAAGTTAGGAATAAAGAGATATAAAATATATAAATTAAAGAGGTTAGATTATAACGAGTTTTTTATTTATTTCTGTATTATGCATCAAAGAATACTATGATTTTGTGATAAAAACATGACTCCTAACTTTTTATAAATAAAAATATGATAGCCTAGGCTCTAGATGTGGCTCTAGAGTAATCTAGGTAAATAAGGTAACCTACATTACCTAGGTACAAAAGTGAACACACACAATCATCAACGCATGTCAGTCTGACTTTGACGTTTGACATTTAATTTACGTTTGAACGTTCCATTACTGGCATTTATTTAATTTATTTTGCTTGTTTGTCTCGCTATTTTAAAAAGACCTTTCAATTAGATTCAAAATGGATTATTCTGCTGATCTTTTTCTGTAATAAATTCACCATTAATCTTATTAAACAACGTGAAAAATAGGTTTGGCATCAAATATTAGAAGAAATAATACGCATGTGCGTATAATGAAACGTTTTATCTTAACAGTACGTTTCACGTTTAGTTTTTGCGTCTCTGAAAACGTTTTGTTGTCAATCATATACACATTTGTGAAAACAATTTATTTTTTGATTTCCAGCTTTAAAAATCACCAGTTTTTACGATGAATGTCCTATAATAAAATAATATTTATAATTTATGTTTCTCACTGTGTACGGTTCCTTAAACAAGTGGGTCGACTTTTGCCAATCTTCTTTGTGGTCTCTCATGGATACGTCATTACGCCTGACGTTTAGCGCCATCTACCCGTCTTGTTTATGCAACAGTAGCCCAAGTATGATAAATATGCCCCAAGTTAGTATGGTGGTTAAGTTTAAAAAATGTACAACTGCATGATACAACAGTTAACCTTGCAGTGTTTTTGTTCGCGTTTTAATCACGTCACCAAAGGAGCGTTGTAGAGGTTTGTAAAATTACAGAATTATATGCGAACTAACAATAAGTGTATATGTACTTCAAATAACTGGCTTACAGAAGTATTTCATCAGTTTTAACACCATAGTATACTATCAAAATTCAACCATTTCTGAGGTAATTTTCTGAAAAAAAAAATTGTGAAAGAGTATTGAACACATATCGATATTATAGGGGCAGCTCCAACAGCCTGAGGGCAGTCGCGGCGAGGTTGGACACGGCCAGAGTCATTATGCGGCACTGGATTCAGGTTCAACTCCCCAAGGACACCAAAAATATTATAATCACTTTTTACTGACATAGTTTTTAAGAGAAAATGTTACTCACACTTACGGACATGTTTCCGAAATAAATACATTTTATTTTATTTATTTATTTATCAACCGATAAATTTAAATAGAAATTAATAATAACGGAAGTACAAGAGTTGTGAATTAAGCAGTGCGTTTTTGCTTAGTTATATTTTTATTGCAGGAATACGTTATTTTGGTTGCATGAATAAGTTTTTTTTTTCAAATAGCTCTAGTAGTTCCTGAGATAAGCTCGTTCCAACATACAAACTCTTCAGCTTTATTATATTTATTTATTTATTATATTTAAAAATAATAATAAATATTACTTATTTTTGCAAATAATTATGGTTTATTATTGTTAAAATACATCAGTAGGGATATTACCATTTATCGATATTTTTACTGTGCTGTGAGTTACATCCCTAGTGATGCGTATGCAAGCGAACCAAGCAAATTGAACGCGATACATTGCGTACTAACATAGCAGATTTGTTAGAAATATGCGTGGACTGTCATCAATGAATATTTTTTTTAAACTTGGTGCAACGAATCCGCTGTCATTTGAAATATCATAATTAAAAAGTGTTTTTTTGCAAATAATGTCGTAACAACTACATTTTATTACTCTCCGGTGAAAAGATACACTTCCTCTCTCATTTTGTATGACCTGGCTTCACGCTCTGCAAGTTATTATAGCACAAGACGGCATTTTTGTCAAAATAAAATGCAACGCTCTTGTCACGCGACTGAAGTAGCTACGGCTCAATGCAGGCATATGCCTACAATGCTAGCACGCTGCCGCACTGACCGTTGCCATTCTAACCTTATTCATTTTTTCTATGCACATAATAATAATAAGCTTCTCTCACGTAGCGAGTCCCGGCGAGGTCTATCCGTCACCTGAAGGGACCTCTAGTGACAGCGAGTGCTTACATATAATATTGTTGCTTAATGAATTCATTAATGTATGTCCATCCATATCAACATTCAAGAAAATTGGGCTACTGCTTAGGTTTAAAAAGCGAAATAAAGAAGGCAGGATTAGCCTTAGGGACTTATCAGAGACTACGCTCAATCTCCACAAGTATTATTGCATTCGAGGCCAAGAGATTTTCAATATTGCGTTAGCAGCGATGCATTTGGGAATATCTTTATTAGCTTTTGTATGTGCAGTGAGCACGGAGAATCATCATCATGCAAAAATGGTACTTTGATGCGAATTGCGAACTTTTTAATCGTCCTTTTGCAGCAAAAGGGGCACGGCAGCGTTTAAACTATAAAAACAGTAAGCTTGTAGTCAGAATGCGACACTACTATACTAACTAGAGTTTTAAAACGGTCTGAAAATATGACTGCAAACTATAAATGATCCGACTGTTATAAGGTCTCTAATTTAACGGCAATTAGGCAATAGATGTTTTAAAGCTGGCTTGACATTAGATCAAAGCCAACAAATATAGCTTGGAAGATAGCTGACAATAGCAGACTACCCCACTCATAACGGAAAAAACCTGCCTTAGAATCACAAGGTCCAATGTACAATATCGATACAAAACTTGTTTCGTTTAAATTTATATTTTTCAAAGTTAAACTTTAACTTAAAAATAGGTAAACATGACTTTCAAGTAAACAATAAAGGATATTTTTTCTGATTCGGATTTAAAATAAATGTAAACTGATCAATATATGTATATATAGTAAGCTATACATGATATACAACATGTCGTTTTTAATAACTAAGATGTCCTTTTTAAAGGCCAGTATTATAATGTGGGATTAAATAAATTTGGACACCAATCACATACATTGCTCTGATCCCCAAGTATGCAAATGCTCTTGTGTTATGGAAATCAGACAACGGTGATACCACAACACCCAGACCAGAGACAATATAGAAAATTATGATTACTATATTTATCCGACCGGGAAAAATATAGACGAGAAATATAAAGGGAGAGAGAATAATATTAAATGAACTGTCTGAAATAATTTATCGAGATTTCCAGGAACAAATCAATTCGGTATTCGATCGCGGTTTCAATTGTTTGCCTTCGGATATTTGAGTTCGGAAAAACAAATTCCGATATCAAGTTACTGAAAATACAGCCTTATTGTGTTCATCGCGTGACCTTTACCTAGAACCAATCGCATCGCGGCCATTTCCTAGAAACTTTGAGTTCCCGGTGCTGAGAAATGCGGTAACAATTATATTCAGAAGCAAGGTCATCGGTTAATTAATCAAGGCAGAGAATAACGAAAAGTCATGAAACGAATGAAGAAGTAGGTCACGACGACATTGATCCTGAACTAAAACGCAAGGCCATTGATTAAGCGAACGAAATACGCAACAGACACGCATATTTATTTGAGCACAATTCTCGCAAAATCTATATAGTGCCAGGTACAAAATAAATTAACTATTTGAGCACAAATATAATGAAAGTATAACGTGTATGAAAATCTGTTTCTTTAAGCAGATTTGACACGTATTCAATTCTAAGGTTCTAATTTAGGCACTACCACCAGGCAACCAAGGCATAGAAAGGTGTATTATAAGTGTGATCTTAATCACGAAGAAAAAAAAACAATTACATTCGAAAGCCCATATTACGCAAAATCCTTTATTAATAATTTATTAAAGGCCAGACTTTTTCACCTGACCATCCCAGTTCCCCACTAGCCCAAAAAGATAAAATTGATAAGGCCTGTCTATGAATAGCCGAGTATCTGAAAGTCAAGGGCAGGGGCACGGGCACGCAACGCCGCGGGCCGGGCAATGTCAAGAGTGCTGCTATTTTCGCCACACTGAGTTCGAACCCTCTTGGTTAGGAAAACAAACCTCTTTGGAATGTTTTCTTGATTTGTTTATGTACTAGTTAACCCTTCTTGGAAGACGACTAGGTACGACAGCGATTGATTGAATTGGAACAGGGTTAACAAAAAATGTTTCAGTAACTTAAATGGTAGCGTTTAGATCTGAATTGTTTCAGCCACGCTCGGGAGTTCGAAACGAGCCATCTTATTAAGGAAAACAAGTCTCTTTAGTTAGATTTTCTCAATACGTTTATTGTATCGCGATCATATTGATATTTTTTGTAAGATAACTAGGAAGGGTGTAGGGATTGGTATTGGCGTCCGTGTTAAAATAAAACTAGGGTTCTATATAACAATTTGTTACAGGACCTTGTAAAGTTTTGATCAGAAATATTAGACTTTTAATGTAAAATGTTAACAAGTATTAAGGAAATATGAAAAACAAAACAATAGACTCTAATGCGTCATCATCCTACCTAATGTGGCCCATACGCCCACGCATACGGCGTATCAGATTAACAGTTTAATAATACACATGTGTCGACGTGACGTGTAATCTACGTCATCATCGTCACAGTGATTAATAGTGCCCCATGATATCTTGGCCGCTGCAGCCCGTCTAAAACAGTAACATGAATTATGCGATCATCACCGACATACGGGATCTTGCATGGTGCAATAGATCACAGAAATGTGTGATATTAACGTTCTATTTTTGTTGTACTGATGGGCAAACGGCATCCTGGCATATCTGGTGTAATCATATACCTTGCCAAGTGAGGGTAGATGTTTCCAATTTTATAGTCTTATTCATACGTTTGTATAGGGACAGTTGATGATAGAACTGCCTCTGTGGCGTAGCGGTAAGAGGATCGCACTTAAAAGCGACGGCTGCGCCAGAGGTCCCGGGTTTGATCCCCCGGTCGGCCTAAAAATATATATCTAAGTTTTTCTGTTTAGAAATTCTTACGGTAGCCCGGAGTTTGGAAGTTGGCGGTGTTTCACCCCCGTGCTCGAGGCACGTAGAGCCGTTGGTCCTGCGCCTGATCTCTCTCCGGTCCTGTCAGATTGCTGTCCCATCGGGCTATGAAGATGAAAGAAATAGATTGCACCTGTGTTTGCGCACACACTTGTGCACTATAATATGTCCCGCTTAGTCAATAAGTCGTTGTGACTGGCCACCGTAGTCGAAATCGGCTAGGGGAAGTATTATTATTATAGGGATGATTATTTATCGATCCTTCACAGAAATCCTGCAATGTTCTCCTAAAGTTCTTATCTAACTAGCAGTCTCTTCTAATGAAGTTGGGCAGTGACTATCTCTCTAGTCGATAATAAACTAACCTATAAGAGTTAATCGATAAGTTAAAAATTTAAAGTTGATTGCATGAAACGATCTTAAGTCTTTGAAAGCCTGTACCCTGTAGAAGATCTGACAAAGCTTTCATATCTTACTTACGTCTCATAGTTTTGTTAGTGTATTTGTAAAGATGTAGTACCAAAACCAGGTAAGTGCGAGTCGGACTCGCCCACTGAGGGTTCCGTGCCAACAAATAATCCACTTACTTCCACTAAGCCAAAATACCACAACATTTTGATGACAGCACCATAACTTATGTTTGCAAAGAACAAAGTTATGTTTGCGGTTGTTGAAAATATGCTATATCTCAAAAACTTCTAGTACCGATCCTGTCCAAACCAATTTTTGTTGAATGTTTTGTGAAGATCTACATTATATATATTATTCAAATTTTTTACTTGCTTAGTTTAGAAGTTAGAGTGGGGGGACGCCCAATTTAGCAGTTTGGAAGCGTCTATCTATCAAACGTTAGACTGTTAATGGAAATGGTTTTAGGAACCTCTATGTCATCTATCCATAGACACGCATAGGTCTGTAATATTTTTTTGGTTTTACATTCATGTATAGGATAGGGAGCCTCCCTTTAAATTTCATAGTTTTTATTTTTTGTATAAGAATCGTAAAGCGGTTAACAGGATACATCTTCCTATCAAATTTTAACAGTGTTATGCTTAAAGTTACAGAATAAAGTTGCTGTGACATACGGACGGACAAACAGACAGACTTGACGAAACTATAAGGGTTCCGTTTTTTGCCATTCGGCTACGGAACCCTAAAAATAGAATTGAAGAACGCAACTATCACGCTCACGCGACTAGACGCCGCCTTGGCCAGTGTTTACAGACGCCGCACATCACTGAAATGTCTCCTATAAATAAACAACCAATTTTAAATCACAACAACTCAGTGTCGATTGTCTTATAGCCGTCGTTCAGTGATAAATGAACTGGCATTATGACTTGTTAGCAATAAGCTGGGAAAGGTGTATCCCAGTCCAAGAAAAAAAAACCTAGATGACGCGGACGATCATATTACGAGACGGTCATGTAATGGCTGACTGGTATCATTATTTATCGGTCGCAATCGGGTTATCGCCAATTTAGTATTCGAACAATTATGAGATCGTTTGTGTTTGATGTATCGTTAATTTTTTCTCGATCGTCATTATTTTTGTCTAGTATTCGTAACAAAAGAAACAAAATTCTAAATTCCAAACCTACACAATGGTGCGATGTGTTGTTTTCATCGTATCGTACACCACATAACTAGATTTTATTTACCTCATTTCATTAGTTAGGCAATATTGACTTCTGCTGAGTATGAGAACTGTCTCAATAACCATTCCAAGATTCATTGACGCCCTATTGCTGCTGTTACGATTAACATTATATGAGCAAGTGTTTCCTCGATCCCGAGTTTCCTGCCCATCTCGAAGACATCGGAGTCGTCGACCGGGCGTCCTGTAGGAACTATTCGCGACAATACCCTGGCAACACTCCAAGCGCCAGCCGTCGATGCATCGCTGCACATGTAGCCACCAGCGCACGCACACAGACGGAGGAGAACAGCTTATTTAATTATCATTATTCTAAAATAAAATAAGTCTACTATTGAGTGGCTCGCATGCCGGTTTTCAAGATGTCACCTGTTTCTTATATCCTGAGATTGATCCTCAGACTGCAATATGTATGTAGAAAATCATTTACCCAGCAACTTCGCCCGGATCTGGATTTAGTGATACCCGTTGTTCCAGATTTCCATAACACTGTTCTTCAGCTAGTTTGCAACTCGTATAGCAACAACACTACTCAAAAAAAAAGTATGAGAGAAAGTATGTATGAAACTTTGGTCGGAACTAGATTATGGAATTATTTACTCTATCTTTCACTATCTTTCATCATCAATCTAGTACTGAAGTACTTAATGAACGAAGAATTATTACAAGTTACCGCGCTGTCACGCAACTTCTTACTGTAATTTGCCATGATCCTTGTAGGACAATTTGAAGTCTCTTTGAGCACATCGTAGCAGCACGTAATAGGGTGTGGGCGGAAAGTTACTGTCGCAATAAGACTAATGGTATCCCTGTTGTTGTCTCTATCCATTTACAACAAAATGTTACTGTGAGAAACTTTTCTATTTTATTTTACTTTTGGCACAATTCAGTGGTGATGAGTGGACTGAATCACTTGAGCTGTAAACCTATTTAGCGCTTACATAAACTCATTGCGACCCATTAGAATATGATCTCTAACACCCAAATGCTACGGTGCATCATGAAATTATTTTCAGGCATAACAAAACTGGTCTGGGGAATTAGCGAAAACGCCTCGACAATTCGACATCAAAGGATGTCCCACGTCGAGGAAGTAATTAAGGATGTTGTAATATTCCCACATATGCAATTCCAACTTCGCGCGTGCAAAGGATACAGTCGGCAGAATGAAAAATAGACTTCACTGCCGTCGACATAAAGAAAATCCAGATAGCTGTTTTGTCGACGACTGTACGCTATTTGAGGCGTTCGCAATTTAGATGTCTTGGAACTTGCCAGCGCCAATAAACGACACCTTATCGGCATTCCTGAGAGATTGATATCAATCTGCTTTACTATCAATAATTCTCCAATCGATCTATACCGAGATACTTTTCACATGTCTGAGGAAAATTTAGGTGTGACGTCAAAATGACGTGCGCTGCATTTGCGTAACAACGTGATATCATGGAAATTCTTGCCAAAATAAATGACGATATCAACCTATGACTTTGATTTATAGGTAGAAGCACCAAAAATAGGTTCAGTCATGTAAACACGAATGGATTTCGTACATGGAAAATCGTTTATGCGCGGGCCAAAAATTGAATTTCAACTGAAAGATGCAGAGAATTTGATTGCGTCTAGTCCAGTCTGTCAGCAGAGAATTGTCGTTTTATATTTAGATGCAAAACCGCGGCAAAATCTCGAACAGAAATATGCGTCTCCTCGGAAAACAAGGAAATCTGAGTACAAGGGGAACAATATTACTATTAGTTTTATGTGCGGACAACAGCACGTCAAGGTAAACACTGCGGTATCTTAAACAGTTGTCATAAGGGCTAGTTTGCAACAAATGTGGGTAACCTGATGCTCTCGTATTCCAAGAAACGTCCTTTGAGTGTTGAAGAGACTCTTGTTATAATTCGCATCCATGGAACTGTAGGATATGGTACGTTTACCTTTATTTGTTATTTATTTTTCATGCAGTCGTCATTAAAAAATCTTTCGTGAGTAATATCGGATTTGAACTAAACCGATAATCGGGTATCGATACATAGTATCGATTGAAACTATATATTGGTGTATTGATGTGTATTTTGTAACATTGAATCTATAAAACGATATGATTTGAAATTTTATAATTATATCGTATTACTAGCGGTCCCCCGCGACTTCGTCCGCGCGTTTTGAGTTTGCTCCCTCCCCTCCCGTCGTAGCGTCATGTTTTATATCCTAAAGCCTTTCTCGATAAATAAGCTATCCAACACAGAAATATTTTTTCAAACCGGTCCAGCAGTTCCTGAGATAATCGCGTTCAAACAAACAAACTCTTCAGCTTTATAATATACTAGCGGTCCCCCGCGACTTCGTCCGCGCATTTTGAGTTTGTTCCCTCCCCTCCCGTCGCAGCGTCATGTTTTATATCCTGAAGCCTTTCTCAATAAATAAGCTATCTAACACAGAAATATTTTTTCAAATCAGTTCAGCAGTTCGTGAGATAAGCGCGTTCAAACAGACAAACTCTTCAGCCTCATAATATATTAGCGCAAGCGCACGTTGTACTTAAGCTGCAAACATTATTTTGGTGCGGAGTTATGTTAAAACTGTGATAGCTCCTAAGATATTTATTGAAATCAAATGATATAGAAGGCAACTTGGTTCTAAATGAAATGCTCGTGATGATGAATGTATTTATTTTGATAAGAATAAATACCTGTGTGTATAATACACCTCTAAAAATAATGCATTATTTTTTTACAAATTTATTAACATAAAAAAGGTTGTAGTAAGTCAACCATAAAAGATAGACATATGCTGTCGCGGACTTTATTATAGAACTCTTAATGCTGAACAATCCTGTCATAAATGATTTTTGTGTAACTTACGCGGTTTCCGCAGCGTATGCAGCGGAAGCTCTCAAAAGGAATATCTTTCTCCCGTTTTCGCAACATTTTTCATTTCTGCTGTGGTCTTATGAGTCGTATCTTTATGTTATATAGCCTAAAGCCTTCCTCGATAAATGGACTATCCAACGTAAAAAAAATTTTTCAAATCGGGCCAGTAGTTTTTGAGATTAGCGCGTTCAAACAAACAAACAAACAAACAAACAAACAAACTCTTCAGCTTTATAATATATTAGCGCAAGCGCACGTTGTACTTAAGCTGCGAACATTATTTGGTGCGGAGTTATGTTAAAACTATGATAGCTCCTAAGATATTTATTGAAATCAAATGAAATAAAGGACAACTTGGTTTTAAATGAAATGCTCGTGATGATGAATGTATTTATTTTGATAAGAATAAATACCTGTGTGTATAATACACCTCTTAAAATAATGCATTATTTTTTTACCAGTTCATTAACATAAAAAAGGTTGTAGTAAGTCAACCATAAAAGATAGACATATGCTGTCGCGGACTTTATTATAGAAATCTTAATGCTGAACAATCCTGTCATTATACATGATTTTTGTGTAACTTAAGCGGTTTCCGCAGCGTATGCAGCGGAAGCTCTCAAAAGGAATATCTTTCTCCCGTTTTCGCAACATTTTTCTATTCTGCTGTGGTCTTATGAGTCGTATCTTTATGTTATATAGCCTAAAGCCTTCCTCGATAAATCGACTATCCAATGTAAAAATATTTTTTCAAATCGGGCCAGTAGTTTTTGAGATTAGCGCGTTCAAACAAACAAACAAACAAACTCTTCAGCTTTATAATATTAGTATAGATAACATGATATCACTGTAACTATATACTGTAGATAATTCTTAAACTTTTTCTGCATTACGTACAGGTCAGTTTCTATCAGGCACCGGTTAAAGAGGTCACATTATACAAACACGGTTGGATATCCTCAAAATTGGGTAGGTAACATATCACTTGAATGGGGCGTCCCGAGCCAGGGTCAAGGTCGCGCCTGCCAAGTGTGCCATCCGTCGGCAGATTACCGCGACATGGGTTAGTTAGGTAATATCCAAACCGTAACATTTGGCAGCACCACAATGCTGGCTGTCTAAAAATATTTATTGTCTGCCCTGATTTCGGAGTTTTAACATCTTATACGTGGTCTTTTGCGGTAATAAGTAGGTTCCGCTTTTTACGGAGGCCGAGAGTTAAAAGGATGTGCTTATTATACTACGGAATACTTATACTGTTTCAGTTTGGTAAAAGGCGTTCTCCGATCAGTTAAGGCTGAAATTAATTAAACGGCCGCAATATTAAATAAAAACTGTACAAAAAGAGGCATACACTAAAAGAGGCATAGGTTGCTGTTTTGGTCAGCGATGCCCGACTCAGGGGTGGTCGTAGAAACGATACTGATGCCAATAAATATTTACAAAAAACTACAATATCAATGTATTATTGCGATACTCGCTAGCGAGTCAAAACTACCAACGCCTGGTCGAATTTTCGTAGCTTACTAGCTACGGCGTTTCCCTATTCGTTTTGTATTTTTTTGGAATGTTTTGAAGAGGTTATTTTTTATAAAACTTGTATTTTTTTTAAATAAGCATAACCGATATTTTCATACGTGAGCGCGTGAGTTAAAATACAGAATGCTGTTTTGGTCAGTGTCATCCACACTGACCAAAAAAGCATTCCATACTTTATCTCAACGCATTGTAATCGCTAGTGATGCTAGCTACATTGGCATATGTTACTATGCGCACGCGCATTTCAGCAAGAAACTCAAGAGTCGACGCGATCTGCCACTCCGGTGACGAATGTTACCCGTTGTTTTTGCTCGATCGGTTCGGAAAGAGATATTTGCGCGGTTTTGTTGCGCCCATACGTTATTTTCATTTAGAACGCAAAGCAAGCACAAGAGAGTTGATTAAATTCGTTCCGTGCCATGAACGGCGAGAGCGGTAAATATCTCACATGTCTACATGCCGTCTAACAGATGTCAGATGGTTTTGTTTGTATCTTAAGACGGTAACAGACTAGCTTAATACACTCTTGGCATGCTTAGATACACAAAAGAATTAGTAACAAAATGACTAGCCTTGTAAAAGGAATGCTCTGGCTTAGGAAAATAACGAGAACGAAATGAGACATCTTGAGTCATTTATGATTCAATTCCTTTTACACATCCTATTTGCTCCTATTTGTGCTCAATGACGAGTCCCGTCTAAAAATACCTAAAAACTAGTTGGATATTTAACATTCCCGGGAGTTGAAACAAGAGAAAAGCTGTGCTGATTCACGAGATGATATTTCCAAAGGGATGACGGTTGAAATGTAAATGTTCTATTCTTAACAAGCGGTAATTGATTAAACTGTTACGTGAAGATTTGTTAAACCAACCTGCACTAAACATACGACAGTGATCATAGCGAATAGTGCTGCAAAATCACATGCAAAGGGATAATACTGATTGAATAAGCATAATCTTTAAAGGTCAAGGTTACAATTTATTGAACTATGCATGCTAAGAAATACTCAGAAAGAGTAGTTCGTCGACAGCTAAAAATAAAGTATACTATGCACACATCCATTAGGAAATTGCGAGAATGTTCATAATAAAAAGTGCACTGGCACCAGAAACAAAACAATACAGGCAAATCATTTGATTTGTTGAAACAGGATTTGTTTTAGATTTTAAACACTTTTCTGCGAAGCTCATCTAAAGTCCGTTTTTCTCAGCTGTTCCAATTTTGTTAACAATCTTTTCATTACTTTTAAATCAATGTCAGTGAATAAAACTAATTTACTATCTAATTAAAAAACAATACAATGTTTAACGATTAATTACCTGTGTAGGATTTGAGTTTTGTGTTTATCTTATTTTAAAATGAATCATTTTGTTACTAAGGAATGTCTAGATTGTTTACAATATTTGACTAGCAGTAGCAAAGAAGAACGGACTTTACGTGGAGATGTTGGGGAAATACGTCGTTACAAACTAATGTGTAAACATTTTCAAAAGCTTTTAATAGTTGCTATGAATGCCTTTTCTAATAGCTGAAGATTATTTGTACTTTTAATAATTATCACAAACAAGAATCAATAAGTTACGTAGCACGCATGACAAATGAGAAGATATAGAACACAAACATAAATGGATAATTATGATAATAATAATTAATATGTTTGATGCGCGACGGTAAATGTGTTTTCGCCCAATTCCATTATCGACCCGAATCTAGGATATTAAATGCGCAATTTAAGGTTGCCTCATCGAAGTAATCGTTTTCTGTTCTGAACTTATTAAGATCACATCATCATCATCATCATCATCATTTCCTTACTCTGCACCCATCTGGGGTGCTGATATTATAAAGATCCGCGTGTTTTGAGTTTGCTTCCTCCCTTCCTGTCGCAGCGTGATGTTTTAAAGACTAAAGCATTTCTCGATAAATTAATAATGTATAGAAGTTCTATAATTATAGATAGGGAACGAGACATTTATCCTAGCAGTACGAATATGAATTAATTTATAAAGATAAAGAACATTTTTCTGTAACCTCAAGATTAAGAACCTAGCTTTATTGCTGGCAAGTTTGATGATATCCTAAAATGTTTGATGACCATAATACGAGGGTCAAACTGAAAGTTCTTAGAACTGGCCACTTATAAACAATATAATAAAAAAAATATTCTAAAATTTGAAAATAGAACTCTTTGCCAATATTACTGAGTATATATTTCATTCATTTGTCATTTGTTTTACGATTTGGCGGCAAATTGAAAATTGTCTGTGTCACGTCAACATGAATTTAACACGAGAAAATTTTCGTGCAATGATTTTTTATTTCTTTCGATGTCATTTAAGTCAACAAGAAGGTTATGATAGACTACGATTGGCCTTTCACGATGAAGCCCCATCTCGTGTGACTGTTTACAACTGGTTTAATGAGTTTAAACGTGGTCGCACTAATCTCACTGATGATGTACGTGAGGGACGGCCTTCTACGGCGACGACTGAAAATAACATCTGTGTTGTACGGCGTATGATAGAGACTGACAAAAGAGTGACCTATCAGCAGATTCGGACAAGCTTAGGCATCGGTATGAGTCAAGTGCACCAAATCCTCCACGAACATTTAGCGGTCAGGAAGCTTTGCGCCCGGTGGATACCTCATAATTTGACTAAGGCTCAAAACTCCATCGTGTGGATTGGTGCCGTAAAATGATTGAAAGATTTAACGGAGGTGACTCAAATGCTGTGTTCGACATACTAACAGGTGACGAAAGCTGGATTTACTGTTATGATCCTGAAACCAAAAGACAATCTGCTCAGTGGGTGTTTCCTTTCGAGGAGTTGCCAACTAAAGTGAAGAGAGATCGAAGTGCGGGAAAAAAAATGGTGGCCTCGTTCTTTGGAAGGATAGGTCATTTCGCAACAATTGTGTTAGAGGATCAAAAAACAGTTTCTGCAGAATGGTACACTACCAATTGTTTGCCACTTGTCTTGGAAAAAGTTCGAGAGAAACGACCTCGAAGTAGGATCCTCCTTCACCACGACAACGCCTCGTCGCACACCGCCAAGCGAACGATCGACTACTTGGCGACATCAAACGTTGAATTACTGGGTCACCCGCCGTATAGCCCCGACCTCGCGCCTTGTGATTTTTATTTATTTCCAAAAATTAAAGAAAAACTTAAAGGATAGCGGTTTATGAATGCTGAAGAAGCGGTGGCTGCGTATCGCGATGCCATTGAAGAGACCCCTAAGGACGAGTGGGCAAAGTGCTTTTCCCAGTGGTTCCATCGCATGCAGCGGTGTATTGACGTCAATGGACAATATTTTGAAGATATATAATAAAACTAATAACTGGCTAATGTAATCAGTTTTTGATTTTCTAAGAACTTTCAGTTTGACCCTCGTAGTATATAATAACAGTATGTATTCGTGCAAACAATGTGGACATTGGTCATATTGACTTAATTGGTTGTCTTTGTATAGAGCTGTCAAAGTAAATGTTTTGCCATCTTTGAGGATGTTTTAAATCAATTTACGATTAGCACCAATTGGTTAGTGTTAGACTCAATACAGACAATGTTTGTATTTTTTTTCCTCAGCGTGTGTGTGTCTGTGTATGTACAGCGCCAGCACATCAGGTTACCCACTTTAGTTGAATACTAGCCCTTATTACAACAGAATAAGATACCGCAGTGTTTACCTTGACTTGCTGTTGTCTTAACATACATAGTACTAAATTACTGAACATTATCCGCGCAAAGCTGCTACAATATGAATCCTAATTGAAATGAATATTGAGCATATAGTTGACGTGTATATAGTTTTCAAACTCACTGACCATATAATACGAGGACGTTAAGCTGCCAAAACTAATTTAATTTCCGAGATTCATAATTCCCATAATCTCTCGTAATTAAAGGTCCATTTGGAAAAGAGCGAACATTTATAAAGTTATCCCTTTAAACCCCTTTGACGGAGCCTCTCTCAGGATATTATGAATAATGGTCGAGTCGTAATGGAGTTTTCTCTCGACGAATCGGGAAATCACTGTGATTCGATAACCGCTATCATAGAGAGTGGTATAGCAGGTCTACATTTTGATATAAGAACTATCTTGAGATTAACATGGATACCTTTGAGAGCAAGCAAAGTGATTTCTAACTGCTACATTTGCGAAGTCAGAAGATGTTCTTGTACTATTTCAATCCTTCAAATCTATTACTTGTTTTTTCAGGACGTGTACTGAAACTCCAGAAACACTTAATATTTATATAGAACTACTACACTTTAACGGTTCATTACCTGAAATGGGGTCTATTCCCCTAATATATATAGAGGAACAATAGACTCTAATAAAGTCTACGGCCAGTGTGATAACGACTTACAGGCACGCACCAGTTAATTAGATACCTAGGGTTTCTACAGACTCGTGCCTAGGGCTAGTTAAAAAGCTTGTATTTCATAGTTTTTTTCCAGTGGGTAAATACAGACGATAGCGCGTCAAGGTAATACAACGGTATCTTATACTGTTGTGATAAGGGTCAGTTTTCAACAAATATGTATAACCTGATGTGCTGGCGACTGTCGGTACATACTGCCACTACCTTTTAAGGGTTCCGTAGCCGAATGGCAAAAAACGGAACCCTTATAGTTTCGTCAAGTCTGTCTGTCTGTCCGTCCGTATGTCATAGCCAATTTATTCTGTAACTAAATATATGCATCACACTGTTGAAATTTGGTAGAAACATGTATCCTGTAACCGCTTTACGATTCTTAAACAAAAATTAAAAAATAATGATATTTTTCTCACATACATGAAACTAAAACAGAAAAAAAAATTGTTTAGTCAATCCTATGCATGTGGTATCTATGGATGTCTTTTAAAATGACAGAGTTTTTTAAAACCATTTTCTTTTAAAGTCTAACGTTTCATAGCTAGACGCTTCCAAAGTGATAAAATGGGCGTCCAACAAAATATTGTAGTATTTTAGGTAAGTGAAAGTAAGTGGGTTCCCTAATTCAGTTAAAGTTGGCACAGAACCCTCAGTGCGCGAGTCCGACTCGCACTTGGCCGGTTTTCTTCAGTAGCGCCACTACCTTTTTCATAAAAAGCCACCATTTGGCCATAAACTCAACTAGTTATTAGCGATGATGATGATGGCTAAGCATGAACATGAATGATGTCGAACAGCTAAAGTACTCGTCACTTATTAACTTGACCGCAATGCAACAATGAAATCACATAAATGTTTCGTATCTTGACTTCTATTCTTCACCTTGGAACGTTACATCGCGGTTAATTCTCATAATAATCTAATAACATATCGTGTGTGATTAGCAAATATCTCTTTGTCAACTGATCGTGTGAAAAAGGCGTGTTAAAATTGTAATTTTCTTTGGAACGTTACATCGCGGCATCGTAACGACGGTGAGAGTCTATAATAAAAATCTGATAATGCCCATTCGTGATATAGAGACTACTAAAATGAAATACGCACTGCAGTTAGGCGGTAGATAGAAAGCGGGCGGATAGAGCTTTCGCCTCAGAGCAGGTGATAAATCATGTATGAAAGACCACCTGAGATGTGAAAGGCCTGTGTGGGACGTGAAATGTGCCGAGCTGGAAACTTATCTGAAACTGGTATTGTTTTATAAACTTACATTGGAATGTTCAAAAGACATTTTCTATACAAACATTTTCATTTGACTATGTTGTGACTATTTATATCTCATGTTGATTTATTTTGTGTATTAGAAACTATGCGTTTTGAGTTTGCTCCCTCCCTTCCCGTCGCAGCTTGATATACAGCTCAACTAAAACCTACTTCTATAAATTAGCTACCCAACACAAAAATATGTTTACAAATCGGTCTAGTAGTTCTAGAAATTAGCGCGTTCTAACAAACATTCTCTTCAGCTTTATAATATTAGTATAGATTATGTCTATTCGTTGGAATTTAATATGATACTCACAACAATAGCTTTGGCAAAGTACTTTTTGTGTTTCATAACGTAACTACAATAAATAACTTAGAAGCAAAAACAAACAGTGCACTTGAACCATTAAATGATCAAACAGCCCGCTGCAAGGTTGTTCTAATTTTAGAAATATATTATTTGTAACGGTTACGGAGTTTACGTTGTAAACTTTCAAAAAACCGGCCAAGTGCGAGTCGGATTCGCGCACTGAGGGTTCCGTGCCAACTTTAACTGAATTTCGGATTCCACTTAGTAAAATCCACCATATTTTGTTGACAGCAAATATAACTTTGTATTTCATAGTGTATGTATGAAGTACAAAGTTATGTTTGCGGTTGTTAAAAATGTGCTATATTTCAAAAACTTCTCATTTGATTTCTTCCGAACCAATATTTGTTGAAAGTATTTGTTAAGATCTACATTACATACATACATTTTTTCAAAATTTACACTCGCTTAGTTTAGAAGTAAGATGGGGGGGGGGGGGGGACGCCCATTTCACCACTTTGGAAGCGTCTAGCTATGAAACGTTAGACTTTAAAAGAAAATAGTTTTAGAAACCTCGATGTCATTTTAAAAGACCTATCCAAAGACACGTATAGGTTTAACTAAAAATTTTTTTTTTGGTTTTAGTTTCATGTATGGGAGCCCCCCCTTAAATGCCATTTTTTTGTATAAGAATCGTAAAGCACTTAACAGGACGCATCTTTCTACTAAATTTCAACAGTGTGATGCTTAAAGTTACAGAATAAAATGGCTGTGACATACGGACGGACAGACAGACAGACTTGACGAAACTATAAGGGTTCCATTTTTTGGCATTCGGCTACGGAACCCTAAAAATTACAATGAGATTGGGTAATCCAGTCACGAACCTGTCAGACGATGTTTGTTTTAGGCTAGGAAGTTGTTGTAAGCCGTTCAGTCTTTAGTGATTAAGCGATTACTGAGTATATTTGCCGCCGGCCGATAGTGTTCACTGGGCATGAAATCGCGGGAAATGTGGAAATTTTAAGAAGCAGCTACACTCCTACGATAAACATTTTTTTTAAAAATGTTAGACACCAATCACATACATTTCTCTGATCCCAAAGTAGCCAATGCACTTGTGTTATTGAAATCAGAAACAATGGTGAGACACCCAGACCCGAGACAATATAGTAAATTATTATTTCTACATTGACCCGACCGGGAATCGAATCCGGGACCTCGGAGAGGCGACGCCTTGAAACCCAGCGTGCTTTGCCACTTCACCACGGAGGTTGTCAAATATAGCTAGCATAGAAGCCTCTTTTTCTTTTTATCAACTCGAAAGTGTCTATGGCACGTATTAATCATTCTCATGCTTCACATTTAAACCGATTATTGGTAATAGGGTGAAACATATCAAAGGGATATATATATAGTTTCGATCGCCAAAATTATCACAGAAAAGGTGAAAATGAGGTGACAATGAATTTATTTACCAGAAATCCGACATTAGCGAGGAAGAAGCCAAGGAACTACTAGTTTAGAAACTATCTAACTTGTTATCACAAGTTGACCCAAACAAAACGAAGAAGTTATAATATAAACCAGTAATGAAGAATCACAAAACAGCACACCTCAATCGAGTTAATTTGATAATGACGACCCGTCTGGTGTAGTGGTCGAGAAATCGCCTACTACGCAGCGGGTGCGGGTTCGATCCCCGCACAATACAAACATTTGTGTGCATGAACATGTCTGTTTGTATTGGTCTGGGTGTTTTCTATGTATATCATGTATGTATTTACAAAAAAAAAAAGTATTTAAGTATTATATATCCGTTGTCTGGCACCCATAACACAAGCTTTGAGTAGATTACTTTGGGGCTAGATGGCGATGTGTGGGAATGTCCAAAGGATATTTATTATTATATTTATTATTATTATTCAAATTTACCATATTTATGATAGCCCTTTTTTTTAGTTTTCAAGGCTTTTTTTTATTTTTTTAATAGCTTTTGTTAGTTTAAGTTTAAGCTAGCTCGTAAATTTATCTACGTTAATTTAATGATAGTGTAAGGAACATACTGCAATAGTAAAACCTGACAAAACACCAGAAAAAGTAGAGGAATTTTATGTCCGAAAAATCTCAAAACTTGCGTTATAAATTATTATCCCGAAGACTACGAAAATTCGGCTAACATACATAGGGTATACTTAGATGGGCCTGGATGTAGGCTTCCAAAAAATGTTTTGACGTCACTGGGTGGGTTACCCTATAAATTACTCCAAGAGCTCTTAGTCTATTGTCAGATTTTAGAGTCTAACACCCGGTTTCTAAAACGCATGTTATCGTAAAAATTACGTAACAAGGTGTTAATCTCTATTTAAACGCAGTTCGGGTTTCTGAACCTGCCAATTGACAGGTTGTCATTGCAAATGTCACATCTCTCATTAATCGCCAATTATGGAAGATTTGGGTTTCCGAAAATGTTTTTTGCATGTCAACTTCTTGTTAATACTAAATTATCTAATTAGCGAAAATCGATCACTTAACGGAGTGTCAAAAGACTTTTGTGTACTTCCTTTTTATGAACTGAATTGAAAAAATACAATGTCATCTAATTTATCTGCTGATGATATATCCATAACAAGCGATGAGGGAGATCTGATGCCAACTCGCTTGTTTAGAGAGCGAATGCATTCAATAGATCACTATAATGATTTGGAATTTAGGGCCCGCTACAGAATTTCAAAAATTGTTTTCTTTGAACTAATGGGATTACTGTCACATCTGGAACCCATGACCTATCGTAACCATGCCATCAGCGCTGCGGAACAAGTGCTGCTGGCCATAAGTTTTTATGCTTCTGGAGGCTTTCAAATATCTGTGGCAGATCATGTTCGAGTACACAAGCCGCCAGCATGCCGCATATATAAAAAGGTATCTACTGAAATTGCAAAATTAAGGCCTCAATTTGTTTACATGCCAACGTCTGATTTAGAACCAACAAGGGTCCGGAATGGATTTTATGACTTGTGAAAATTCTGCGATCTGTCAATCATAATTTCTTGACACCACAGATTACACGTTGATGTCAAAAAATAGAGACAAAGGTATACGTTAAACAGAAACAAAATATGAATGATTCAATGAAGGTGACTGATTTAAGCAAGGGTGGTCAGACCAAAAAAAATATCACCTGTTAACAATCGATTCGCTAATTTTAGGATGAATTGCTTTTCAGCAACCCACAGTTGTTCAACAGATTGTCAATTGTGACTGACTGTTAACGAATTCATTATTTGACAAGCGTTTCAGAAACCGGCCGTAAATTGGATAATCACACATAAACCACATTAATTGAATATGCAAACACACTGATTAATTAGCGAGAACTTTGAACGCGACGCGCCCAACGTGATTAGCGTACCGTGAATCGATTATTTTTTGCCGTAATTACCTTTCAAGTCTCAATAGGTACTAATTTAACGCCAACGTATAGATAATAAAGAAGCAATGAAACACACACGCGTAATTCAGCATGACAGTTCACTCAAATTAAATCAGTTTAAAAATACACATGACCTATTACTAGGATTGATATATTTCTGAGTAAGTTCAAGAATGCCTTAACTAAAAGCTCCCAGTAAGGATCCCATAAGTTTGTTCTGTATAACTTGAGGGACGTATGAACTTGTTGCTTTTAATCGGATAGTTCCTATAACGTTAAGTGATTTTCCTGATTACTTTCAAAGCGACCCACTTCAATATAAGTACCATTGATGAAATTACAACAAAATAACTAGGGCGAACTCATAGGCAATACAAAACACATAGATTTAGAAGGCTTACTTGCAAAACAAACCTTAATAGGAAACAGTCAAAAGAGTAGCAAGGGGATTAGATCTATACCTAATCTATCTTTAAATCTCATTATAAAGTTGATTCCCCAAAAACAAAAAAGTTTGTTTTAAGTAAAATTTGATTTCAGGATTCAGCTATTTCATTTTTCAAAACACGGAGCAATAGTGAGTTTACAGATCCGAAGTTAACAGCCTAAATAATATAGCCTAATCACGAAAGTCCTACTGGTTCAATATTCAATATGATAACGGAGTTATTAAAAGATAACATATCATATGCTATCAGTTTATCTGTTGTGCGTCACGTGTTTGTCGTCCTGATAACGATAATAATACAAATCGTGAGTCACGGTGAGATAATGCAACTGCGTCGTCAATGCACTGCAAGTGCGGAAATTATAATTCTACGGTACAACATGTTTTGCTCGATGTATCACGTGGTGGTCACGTTTTTGTGTCAACTTTGCGGAGATGTTTAATAAATAACAAAATATTTTTTCTTACGTTCAGGTTAGACTTGTTCTTATCCCAATTTTGAATTCAGCTAACAGTTAGTGCCTTGTTTGGGATTTTAAGCAGCCTCATGATGTCCGAATGCAGGAAATCTTTTTAATTTAACTTGACTTGCTCTTAAAAGAGTTTTGAATGCTAAGTGATAGTTCTCTGTTTTTGGCATGCGTTAATGTTTCATGCTCACATCACTACATTGTATAAATCAAAGTCGCTTCCCGCTGTCTGTATGTTATGTATGCTTGAATATTTAAAACTACGCAACGGATTTTGATGCGATTTTTTTAATAGACAGAGTGATTCAAGAAGAAGGTTTATAAATATCAGTATTGCTCCCGTTCGAAGCCGGGGCGGGTTAAGTTATATTGAGAGATCTGTTTTTTTAAGTCAACTGCTTTGTGATTCGCATCCACGTCCCATGCATTACCAAGTCTTGTTTGCACGTCTGCCTTAAACTTGGTGTTATTGAATCCATCGTCAATATTTACTGTGCCTACAATTCCGTATTCGCACCTCGCGTTTAAATTTTCGCAGCGCTGCAGTACTCCAGGCAGTGTGGGAAACTGTTTGCCGGAACGCTCTTTTTGAGAGGAAAATGAAATGGAGTTTTGCTTTTTCTTTGAAGTGTTAAGAGGTAGGTAGAGGAGTTGGTGGTCACATCACGATACTACTTAATTCGTATCGTACATCGTAAGTACGGAAGGCTATCACGCTTTTGATCTTAAATGGAGGCATTGAGACTACAAACTGTGTGTTTATAAAAGCAGTAGTCGTCAGCGCAAGTAAGGATTTAAATTCGTAGTAATATTGAATTACCCATGCTTGTTTTTAAAGATAGCATTTTGGTATGGGTACGAATTTAAAAGTTAAGTTAGACGAAACTGTTTTAAACTTATTTCATCCACTGCTCCGCTAATTGATGTCACATCTTATGAGTTTGTGCAGCATTTGCTTAATGTGTTATAAACGCTTATATATAAAAGCTTTCAAGCAGTTTCCGTTTATAGAGTTTTGAAAATAAAATAACAGTGTTCTATAACTTTATCTAAAAGCATTTTTAAACGGATCATTTATCCTGTTACGTTCATCATATCCAGAATTTATTAAGAACAGTCAAGATTTGTGTACTAAAATTGGATGTTTAAGGCTATATTAATAAAAACTGACTTGATCTGTGACAAAATAGTCAATGGTCACAATATACACATTCTGATAATTAATTGTGATCAAAATGGGTAGAATGGTAGGTAAATAATTAATGTTAAAGGTAAACTTACCCGTTTCCAAACTCTTGAGGTGATAGACCAACTTTGGATATGATCGTCGTATTATTAATAAATGTATAAGTTTTCAACATACCTGTAACAACAAAAACAAACAGTAAGTAAAATTATTCTTTAAACTTTTGATTCTGACTTATTTATAACACTAGCTTAAAACCAAGCGGTCACATAGCCCATTTATTTCCAACTGAATAGCGTGCTCGATGAAACTGAAAATGCTTGCATAGAATCGAACAATGAAAATCCCGAAGGAGTAACAATCATATAAATACAATGGTCAACCAAGCTAGAATTTCTTTCAACAAGGTTCACATTCGATAGCATTTACTGAAGTGGTCTGTACTGGCAACAATGCTGCGTACTCATATAACTACTCCAATTCCGAAGTCCCGTCTCTGTCTCTCTCTATCTCAAGGGGTTACTCCAGCCGATGACAATAGCACCAGGTAATTGTGGTACTGTATCTAATAGGTTGTTTCTAAAGGTCAGCACTTCAGGAATAAAGGCAAATCTGTGTGAAAATGGCGGCAACTGCGATTTAGGAATTGTGGGAACAAATGGGTCAGGTACTCAAATACACATAAGATAGAATCAAACGATAAATTGTGCTTTTTAGGCCTTTATTAATGGTCTGTAGCAGTCTAAGCTAAGACAAATGAATTGATATTCTCCTCCTATTTGGAGTTCGTTGAAAAATTTAGAGAAATTTATGTACATAGTCGAGTCCCTTATTCAAACCACTGGCTTGTTTCACTATTTTATTCGATCTTTTAAGCACATTTTGGCGTTACGTCCAACTTCAAAAATGAAAAAGAAGCCAACACCAAACTGTACATATTTAACCAACATATCTGCGTACTAGTGAATAGAATCAGAAGGTTTACAAGTGGGCAACAGAATCCAGAGAAGCGACCACAACGTACGCAACCGCAAACAACTGGCAACAATCGGTTTTGCGTTACGGCTACGATACTATACGGGGTTTCTTGTAGGTTGATGCTAGGAACAAAGCTTTGTAGTCTGCGGTTTGAGCGCTGTGTTAGAAGCCTATTCATGTTTTAGCTAAGAAGGAGGTAAACCTCCTTAGACTAAAGTCTAAAGAC
This sequence comes from Pyrausta purpuralis, assembly GCA_963924145.1. Taxonomy (NCBI): domain Eukaryota; kingdom Metazoa; phylum Arthropoda; class Insecta; order Lepidoptera; family Crambidae; genus Pyrausta; species Pyrausta purpuralis. Next base: position 27,807,049 of record OZ001649.1, read on the forward strand.
TAAAAGTCTAAGTAAAGACTTAAAAGTCTGTGTGATCTATACTATAAAGCTGAACAGATTGTTTGCTTGAACGCGCTAATCTCAGGAATTACTAAATCGATTGGTAAAAATCTTAGCTTATTTAGCGAGGAAGACTTTAGGCTATGAAACATCACGCTACGACGGGAGGGGAGGGAGCAAACTTAAAACGCACGGACGAAGCGCGGGCGACAACTAGTTCTAAAACATCCTAAAAGGTTATTGTCTTGTTTCGGCAGTAATTTCGGTATCGCAGACGACTCAATATCACCGTTCAAACATCCATAATAAAAATTATGAATAGAAGCTCTTAGTTCATGCCAATGCAATTTAGTAAGGTCAAGGGTAAAACACTTTTGCTTGCACATAAGCGTCTGCAAAGTTACCTTATCGCTAACTCTGCGAAATTATCAAAGTTAGGCTGCTTTTGTAAAACTTGGCAGAGTTGCAAGTCTTACATAACCAAGACATTCGGGCGTGAAATATATAAACTATAAGATAGTTAGTATCACTGGAACATTGCGGCAACAGCATATATCATAGGCTAGTCAAAAGTATCTATAAACCTTGTAGAGGGAACTTCAAGGAACACAATTTTTGACTTCCTAACTTTGTTTAGACTAGATAGGAGGGATGGATCAACCAACATATCAAATGATCTTGCCTGTAGCCCTTTGAATTTTTAGGTTAATCGTTTTACTACCGGAAACTATGCAATCAGCGACATGAGGAGACCTTCTACAATATGAAAGCTGATAAAATTTGCACAAGTTAAACTTATTTAAGTTATAAACCTACTTCAAAAAATGGAGCGAGGTATAAGAGCGGAATCTAAGGATCACTAAGCAGTTGCAAGAAACATATACCTACATAACATTCTGTGAACTTGAAAAACAAAAACAAACAATTTATAGCTTAGTTACTTGCTTCTCACACGCGGGTATTTAATAACAAAAGCTTTTGAAATTCCTTAACTTCTTAGTTTAAAAAAAAGTACAGTCATATTATAAACGAGCTAATTTTAGCGAATTCTGGTAAATATTCCGTTCACTTCGCGTGATGTTATAAAGAAAGTGCCTAAGTTTCCGCTAAGGTTAACCTAGGTCATGCACGAAGGTTGTATTTTGACTATTTTGAGGTAATATTAAAGGAAATTACTTGAAATCACAAGGTCTAAAACTCACCAGTAATCAACGTTATATGCTTCGTTAAAATGACAAGGATTTAACTAAAGACGTCGTTTTAGCATGACTCTAAAATTAAGAAATGCAGCTTATCCTATATAGATTCGTTCGATTAATTCGAAGCACGTGTCAGTACGTAATACAATGCAAATGACGTAACAATTCAATTTCGCATGACACAAGCAACAATCGCGAAAGGTGAACGACTGGGGATGTGTTATCGCGTGCACTGTGGCCATATCGGCTGCAACCGTGCCACTTGCAACTTTCCGTGTAATCTATGCAGCTTTTAGTGTAACGAACATGTTCATGCACGATTCACGAACAGGTGCATTTTATTGCAGAAAAGAAGAAAAATTTGCAATCAAGACTCAACAAGTAGCAGAACGTGAGTCCCACGCGAAGTTGTGAGGATAGATGATATCAGAAGACACGCAGTTATGTCTTGACGCAAGAAGGAATCAAAAGTGGATTAAGCCTGTGTCATGACTGCTAAATTGCTGACTGAAGATAATTATGATGTTTAACAGATACTTGCAACTCTACCTCAATGATATTAAAACACACGATTAGTTCGATACAGACGATGATGCTAATATTTTAAAGAGGTATTTCAACAATACTTATTTCACAATTCACGCATTTGCTAACGCACTCATTACGTTTCTTTTATTATAATAACTCAATCACGAAACTTTGTTCGACATACGAGGGTCAAACTGAAAGTTCTTAGAACTGGCCACTTATAAACAATATAATAAAAAAAATATTCTAAAATTTGAAAATAGTACTCTTTGCCAATATTACTGAGTATATATTTCATTCATTTGTCATTTGTTTTACGATTTGGCGGCAAATTGAAAATTGTCTGTGTCACGTCAACATGAATTTAACACGAGAAAATTTTCGTGCAATGATTTTTTATGACTTTCGATGTCATTTAAGTCAACAAGAAAGTTATGATAGACTACGATTGGCCTTTCACGATGAAGCCCCATCTCGTGCGACTGTTTACAACTGGTTTAATGAGTTTAAACGTGGTCGCACTAATCTCACTGATGATGTACGTGAGGGACGGCCTTCTACGGCGACGACTGAAAATAACATCTGTGTTGTGCGGCGTATGATAGAGACTGACAAAAGAGTGACCTATCAGCAGATTCGGACAAGCTTAGGCATCGGTATGAGTCAAGTGCACAAAATCCTCCACGAACATTTAGGGTCAGGAAGCTTTGCGCCCGGTGGATACCTCATAATTTGACTAAGGCTCAAAAACTCCATCGTGTGGATTGGTGCCGTAAAATGATTGAAAGATTTAACGGAGGTGACTCAAATGCTGTGTTCGACATACTAACAGGTGACGAAAGCTGGATTCACTGTTATGATCCTGAAACCAAAAGACAATCTGCTCAGTGGGTGTTTCCTTTCGAGGAGTTGCCAACTAAAGTGAAGAGAGATCGAAGTGCGGGAAAAAAAATGGTGGCCTCGTTCTTTAGAAGGATAGGTCATTTCGCAACAATTGTGTTAGAGGATCAAAAAACAGTTTCTGCAGAATGGTACACTACCAATTGTTTGCCACTTGTCTTGGAAAAAGTTCGAGAGAAACGACCTCGCAGTAGGATCCTCCTTCACCACGACAACGCCTCGTCGCACACCGCCAAGCGAACGATCGACTATTTGGCGACATCAAACGTTGAATTACTGGGTCACCCGCCGTATAGCCCCGACCTCGCGCCTTGTGATTTTTATTTATTTCCAAAAATTAAAGAAAAACTTAAAGGAAAGCGGTTTATGAATGCTGAAGAAGCGGTGGCTGCGTATCGCGATGCCATTGAAGAGACCCCTAAGGACGAGTGGGCAAAGTGCTTTTCCCAGTGGTTCCATCGCATGCAGCGGTGTATTGACGTCAATGGACAATATTTTGAAAAGATATAATACAACTAATAACTGGCTAATGTAATCAGTTTTTGATTTTCTAAGAACTTTCAGTTTGACCCTCGTATCAATGTATTGAATAGCGTATACAACATGACCAACATAATTGATGGATTTCCCGTTTCACCGTACACATTGAAAGTTTTATTGACATTCCCAAACAATACCTAATTATAACATAATCATAACACAACACACGCATGAAATGTTTTCTTTTGTCAATATAAAGGTGATTAAAATGGAGCAGGCCTGCCGCTGACAGGATCGAAATATTTTCAATTTAATATGTGTATCGGATGGCAAAACAGAGTGCATTTAAAGCTACAGATGCTACGGAGATGAATAAATGTATAACTAGATTTATGAAATGTATACGTCAATTACTCCTAGCCTTATGAAAGGGTGTACCCTTACATAAGGCTAGGATACGTAATTGACGTCAGGTAGGTGCGTTGGAGCTTATCAACGCTTGCGTTTAAAAGTTTTCTTCATTATTAAGCAGTTTTTTGAATAGTGGTTTAGTTTAGTTTCCAAATCAGCTTGGCAGACTCCTATTTTTGAAGCGTAAAAATGGCGTGTTATAAAATTCATTGATTAACGTCCGATTTTCTGGTGTAAATTAGAACACGGGATAGATTTGAATAAAGATCACTGAATTTTATGAGAACTAATTTTTACATTTCGCATTACGTTAATTGATTTTTGAATGAAAATCATACGCCATATTTAAGAGTTATTCAAAAATAGGGCTTCTGGTCTAGTCTAGAGACGAGGCAACAAGAGCGAACCTATATAATATTAAAAAGTCTATCTGACGAGTGATCTGTGACCTGAACAAACGAAGCTGACCTTTTCCGAGGCACGATCTACGAGTGTATGTATAAAATAATGTTACAAGTTATACTTGATCGCGAATTTATGATGTTTTCAGTTCCACGTGAATCCGATATTTGTACACGTAGGATTTGGGGAGCGATTAACCGATGTTGACAATGTGTCGCCAACTGAGGATAACAACTAAGTTCATTCATTGTTTTACTCGTAAGAGTGGATAAAGGAAAATAAATAGCATGCCGTAATTACAAAGCATTATTGTTTTCATGCATAAAATTATATAGATTTATATAAGGGTAATACGTTACTGTAAATGTGACTCAATAATGCCTATGTGAAGAACACAAGTATTCGCTTCACCTGAGATACTTGTATTAACGGGGAATTCTAACGATCAAAGTTTTTAACCCTTCGTAAAACGTCAGAAACAGATTTCCCTTTCCGTCATCGGATCGGTAATTTTGAGCCAATTTCGGCGGGTAAAAAGTTTATGCAAATGCCTTCGAAGCCTTGCCGCTGTAGGTACTCAGTTTGGTGAAGGCAAACGCCGACGAGTTTCCAATTTCGAGCCCGTAAATATTGTACAGTCTGCAACGTATAACTCGAATCACATATGGTTAAGTGCAATATGTTTTTTTATTAGACATATTCTGAAATATGGTTAACTATACCATATGGTTGGACCGTACACAATAACACAGTCTGGCCATAAATACTGTTACAATTAAAAATAAGAAAGATATTACATTCGAATTTGGAATCTGTCATTTATATACGATTGCTCATTGTTTTTCCTGATTTGGCGCAAATACATTTTGTAATATTTTGAAAAAATCCTGTCCGAAAGCAAAAGATTTTATCTCGTTAGATGAAGATAGCACCCAGAACGATGTCGCATATTTTAAAAGATGACTTAGGACTTGCAGCCTATAAGAGACGCACTGGTCATTTTTTAACTGATAATTTATAAAACAATAGGGTGGTAAAATCGAAAAAACTATTGAAAGCAGTCTTGGTTAGAAGCGAACGTTTCGGACTTCATCAGAGCTGAAGACTGGCCGTCGTCTAGTCCCGATCTTAATCCGCTGGATTATGATTTATGGTCAGTTTTAAAGAGTACGGCTTGCTCTAAACGCCATGATAATTTGGAGTCCCTATAACAATCCATACGATTGGCAGTGAAGAATTTTCCCATGGAAAGAGTGCGTACTTCTATTGATAACTGGCCTCTACGTTTAAAGGACTGTATTGCAGCCAATGGAGACGACTTCGAATAACCTTTTTATATTTTAAATTGTTATATAAAATTTTATATAATAAAACTTACACACTGTTAAAGTAATAAATATTATTTGCATTAAAAAAAAAAGTTTCTTTCTTTGTGACAGTATTTATGGCAAGACTAGGTATACTAGACCTTTACAGAAAAGATCATTTCGTAGGCTGAAAAGGAAAATGCATGTGCATAAACCAAAAATAAGCAACTTATTTTGCGACTGCACATATTGCTGCGTGGCTTTTAGTTAACTATATTATGTTTATAACTTTTGAAAAAAAAACAATGTCACCACTATTGTTGGCAGCAATATGCGGCGTTCTTATTATGTTCGAACCAATTTTCTCATAAGCAATGTATTTTCGCAGCTCACTGTACCTCTTAAGCGTCCAGTAACAACTTGGCTAACGATAATAGGATAGGTCAGTTAGGCCTAGCCCATCTAGGTGTTCCTTGCCGCAAGCCATTAGCGACCATTTGAAAGTTATCTTATTGGGTATCTATCAAGAGTCAAGACACATATATTTTTTTAAACCGAATTTTATTTCACAGAAAACTATTCAATTAAATTTAATATATATTTTTTTCTTTTTTAATCGAATAGTTATTAGTTATTAATCGCCGTTTCATAACAATCGGCAATGCGGACTATAGTGAAGTACAATTCGTTGTTTCAACAATACAGCACAATAAAACTTTCGTGGAAGTAAAATTATAGGTAACAAAATAGTAAACTAACATTACTTCGATAAAAAAATATATATGAAAAAAGTAACGATAAAGTAAGTTTGTGGATCATAAGCATTCGGCCAAATAAAATTGTGATGTAACATGATTCTAGAATATGTTGAAAATCGTTTAGAAACATCTGCGAATTGTTTTATGGGGAATGAAATTCGTTGAAGTTTTACCCATGTTCCCAATCTAATTAGGTAATACGTCATACGAGTATAGTAATATCCAAATAGTTGGTTTCAGTCGACCTGACAACTAGTGCGTCAGTTCATTTGAAATTTTCAGAGCTTTTGAGGAAACTTCATTTACTATAATAATCTCTAAATTCATTGCGTGATTTTGCAATTGAATAAACTAACCGGGCGGTTAAGCTAACCCAGCCTTACATAGCGATTCAGATAGCTACAGGTCCCTTAAATGTAACTAATTTAAATTAATGACATGCCGTGTATAAACACAAATGTTAACTCTCGCACACGCACGCGTCCATTCCCCATTCAGCACATTTAAGTCAACGAGAATATTAGTTAATCATATTCCATAAAATGGTGAACGTATAAACGTACTTTGTGCTACCAACGAGTACTTAGTGCAGAGTTATACGCGGGTCAAACTGAAAGTTCTTAGAACTGGCCACTTATAAACAATATAATAAAAAAAATATTCTAAAATTTGAAAATAAAACTCTTTGCCAATATTACTGAGTATATATTTCATTCATTTGTCATTTGTTTTACGATTTGGCGGCAAATTGAAAATTGTCTGTGTCACGTCAACATGAATTTAACACGAGAAAATTTTCGTGCAATGATTTTTTATGACTTTCGATGTCATTTAAGTCAACAAGAAAGTTATGATAGACTACGATTGGCCTTTCACGATGAAGCCCCATCTCGTGCGACTGTTTACAACTGGTTTAATGAGTTTAAACGTGGTCGCACTAATCTCACTGATGATGTACGTGAGGGACGGCCTTCTACGGCGACGACTGAAAATAACATCTGTGTTGTGCGGCGTATGATAGAGACTGACAAAAGAGTGACCTATCAGCAGATTCGGACAAGCTTAGGCATCGGTATGAGTCAAGTGCACAAAATCCTCCACGAACATTTAGGGTCAGGAAGCTTTGCGCCCGGTGGATACCTCATAATTTGACTAAGGCTCAAAAACTCCATCGTGTGGATTGGTGCCGTAAAATGATTGAAAGATTTAACGGAGGTGACTCAAATGCTGTGTTCGACATACTAACAGGTGACGAAAGCTGGATTTACTGTTATGATCCTGAAACCAAAAGACAATCTGCTCAGTGGGTGTTTCCTTTCGAGGAGTTGCCAACTAAAGTGAAGAGAGATCGAAGTGCGGGAAAAAAAATGGTGGCTCCGTTCTTTGGAAGGATAGGTCATTTCGCAACAATTGTGTTAGAGGATCAAAAAAGAGTTTCTGCAGAATGGTACACTACCAACTGTTTGCCACTTGTCTTGGAAAAAGTTCGAGAGAAACGACCTCGCAGTAGGATCCTCCTTCACCACGACAACGCCTCGTCGCACACCGCCAAGCGAACGATCGACTATTAGGCGACATCAAACGTTGAATTACTGGGTCACCCGCCGTATAGCCCCGACCTCGCGCCCTGTGATTTTTATTTATTTCCAAAAATTAAAGAAAAACTTAAAGGAAAGCGGTTTATGAATGTTGAAGAAGCGGTGGCTGCGTATCGCGATGCCATTGAAGAGACCCCTAAGGACGAGTGGGCAAAGTGCTTTTCCCAGTGGTTCCATCGCATGCAGCGGTGTATTGACGTCAATGGACAATATTTTGAAAAGATATAATAAAACTAATAACTGGCTAATGTAATCAGTTTTTGATTTTCTAAGAACTTTCAGTTTGACCCTCGTATTATGATTTTCAAAACAGGTGAAAGCTGACAATGGATGCGGTATCTTATGAACTTTACGAACTTTCAACGGCGTTCTCTTTTCAGACATCAAATACAGTCAGATAAGCATAAAAGTTAGTAGTTTGTTTGTGTTTCAACTTGACTGACGTTGGGGCAGAAAAGTTCTAAATTGGAAACAAAGACACGTAGGACGACCACCGACAAGATGGACGATCATGTAAAGATCGCAGGATCACTCTGGATGCAGACCGTTATCGGTCGCTGTGAATAGCCGTAGGGGAGGCCTATGTTCAGCAGTGGACGTTCTTTGGCTGATAATGATGATGATATTAAGAAAAAGAAGTTAGTATTTCATGTAAGCCTGACGCGTAATTCTCTTTCAAACAAGTCATTATCAGTAATTAGCTGATGCAAATAGGCCATCTAGTACATTGTGTGGGTGTAACAATCCACAGTCAAGGCGACAGACTGACTAGCCTATTTGTCCCATTATCTAATCTACTCCCTATTATGCTGTCACTAACCTGGTAAGTTAATAAAGCTGTCTGATTATAATTTCATTTAGTTACACTATCACTGTGATAAAAGAAAAATGAGCAATACCGGACATAGTTCTCATTCGATATGGTATCTAATACAGAAAGTAATTCGAATATATATTATTATTATATTTTTTATTATTAAGGAAACTAACAGCTTTACAATATTACATTAGGCTTAATATTAAGAAGACACGCATTAGCATTTAAAGTTTGAAATGATAATTAATACAATTTTGCCAATAAGGTGACAAATGCGAGAAAAAACAGCAAAAATAATAATAACATGGAACTGGGAGCTTAATAAAGTAATATTAATATACTAATAGGCCCTAGCCTAGACAGATCTCAGGAGATAGCGAAAACGCGTCAACCGCTCATGAAAAATGACAATATATCGGTGATAATTTTCAGATGAAGCAAAGGCAACGGTTATTTTACAGCATAGGAAAAAGGAAAATCTATACTAATTTTACTTGTTTGAATGCGCTAATCTCAGGAACTGCTGGACCAATTTCAAAAAATATTTTTGTGTTGGATAGCTCATTTATCGAGGAAGGCTTTAGGCTATATAGCACATCACGCTGCGACGGGAGAAGGCGACGGGCGTATGAAGTCGCGGGGTACGCTAGTCATTTATAATCTTTCAATGAAACTTTGCCCAATTTTGAAATTTGTCAATGTATCTTATTTTAAATCTGAAAAAGACTTGAGAAAAGTATTCATTTCACAATTTGCACTACAATGGAACCATCCGTATAGCAACAGCTATTCAAATATTACTTAGTCATTCTCATTATTCACGGCTCGTTACCCCGGCAAGCTTGTTTCATTCATGAATACCGCTAATTAAAAAGATTCGGCCAAACTATCACACAATACACAGTGTAGATAAGTTATGCTTTTATTGCATGAGCGTAGACAAGCAAACAGATTGGATGTGATGACGTCAACGACGATTCAAAACTTTTATTATAAAAGTAAAAATAAATAGTACTGCGCTGCAACTGGCCTTTACTGACTTCCTTCCTTCCTGCCAGTCTTCCTGATGTATAAAAGCGAAAGGAACAATAAGCTCGTAGCGCTTTATCAAACGACAGGTCGTAAGAGGTCTTTCCATGTAAAGACATGGGGTGAGATTGTATTTGATGTGAAATATTTTATCCATTAGAATCTGCAATACTACCATCTCATTAGGTGAACCTTTATGCTTAAACACTGCAGTCAACCTATATTATGAAGTCGATATCAAATTTTTTTGAGGTAATGTTCATTCTGAAACCTTCATTCATATTTTATTAGCATATTTTTGTATTAGGTTACCTCCCCCAAATAATAAGAAACAGCGAATGCTCGCGACATGCGCGTTTTGTATGCGCAAGTGCGGCGTGACGTCGGCGATTGTCGCTGACTTCAAATAGGTGTAAATTTGTTTTGCTTTGATGTCGCCTGAAAGGTATCGTTTACTATGCAAAACTGAACTTGCAAAATTGGGCGAACCTCGTCTTAAGAAAGGAGGAATACACAATAATGCTAAGTAAGTATTAGAACTTTTTCATTACTTTTTTGTTTAAACAAATAGGGATTAAATTAAGAGTCAACACACGCTTATAAGAAAGAACGACATCAAAGGGTAAGTACCTCAGCGTTCTCTGCCGTATTTATATCATTCATTACGTCACAAAACCATCTCAAGCGCTAATTGATCCTAATCCCAAAAATCACTGTTTCAATTTCAAAGGCGCACGTACGCTTTACAAAACCAAACAGCGGTGTCATAGCCGTATCGTTTGCATTCCACACGTAGCCCACACCAGACCCGGTCTGATCGATCCCATTCGATGGTGATCCGATTACAGCGCCGTAATCCGATGGGATTACAATACTGCCTGACCGAATGAAGGATCACTGTTTTAAAATACGGGCATATTTTTGAGATGCATGGGTACAGACTTTGAATAATCACTGATTGCTCGTTCTGAATAATTAGATACAGAATCAATAATTGAAACAGCAGAATCAAACTATCGCAAAAGTATTGTGTGATAGCAATGTAAGGAGAGGTAGTATATTAGCAGACCAAGGCTAATACCTTAAATTAGCACGTACACAAATTATCATTTTTGTCAGTACAAAAGTGATAATTTGTGTATGTGCTTGTAGTAGCTTGTATCCTAAATACATCATTTAATGGATTACAATTGGCATTAAATTTATGACATGTAAGAATTTATATAATAATGCGATTATTTATTTATTTATTTTTATTTAAAGACTTTATTGCACAAATTTAGTGTACAAAGGTGGACTTAATGCTAAAAGCATACTCTGCCAGTCAAACCTTTAGGTCATGCAGAAAGATAGCAACGGGTGCAGTGAAAAAAAAAAACACAAAATAAAATAGGAAAATAGTAACAAGAATCTAATAAATATATTATTGAATTAAATAAACTAAATAAATAACTATATCGATAAATAAATAAACTACAGAATATTTATAAGTATAAACATAAACACAAATAAAGCATAAATACATACATATAATAATAATATTATGCAATTATTCACTCTTTCAGAAATGTACGAACTTTATTCTTGAAAGACAACTTTGCATCGGTTCTCTTTATATCCACGGGGAGAGAATTCCACAGTCGTGTACCTACTATTTTTGATTTTTTAGAATTTGATGTATTAAAATTTTCATTTGCATGACATAATAAGTATGACAGAATGAAGTATATGACATGAGCATTTTTAAGTTCTGACATCAATAAAATACCATGTTTGGTGCAAATAAATGATTATAATTATGATTAAGGCAATAGATTCGATGCACAATCCAAAACTTGATTGGTGAAGTATGTATGAATGACAGAATAAAAAACACGTCACGCATAATGACGTATCCTTAAGAGACCACAAATTTCGCAGGGTCTGACAGACACCACGGTAGCTCAATTGGTAGAGCGTTTGGCCCGGTAAGCCAGAAAGTGCTGGTTCAAGTCCCGCCCGTGCGCAAATTTTTGGTTTCTTATTTCATATTAAGAATAAACAAATAAGCAAGGAATAATAGTGTCTGTTTGTCTCAATTTTATGAAAAATACTAGAATAACAGGTGATAACTGACAGCATTCCTGATATCCACAGACATACGAGAAACGATGTACACGTAGCGTGCAATTATAATATCAAATTGCATTAGCACTTGTTGCCACTCGTCACGGTTGTGCCAGGGCTGTCTGTCACATATGAAAACAGACATTATGGAAATAAACCCATTTACCTAAAATAGTTTTAACAAACATTACAAAAGTCGGTCGCCATCAAACAACTTACTAAAACTTACCAATAACGCAATTGCCCTCTTGAAACAAATGCATTTAGAGTCGGGAATGCAACCGGACTGATTTTGATGAAACTTACACTATACTCTTAGTTGAAATATAGAATCACCTGGCTTTGTCTTCTCGTTTTTGAGAAATCCGTGGACAAACATGTATACACGTATTCGTATACACTTACGAAATTTTGCAGACGTGTTTTGAAGCCTTTGGAACAGATCAACATACTCAAATATGGTCAAATTTTAACGATGTCACACACAAACACATTGAATTTAATACTTTTTTTTTTGAAGTCGGAAACAAGCAGCCGCCTGTGGCAAAACACGATGGTCTAAGATAAAATTCTGTTATCAAATGTATAATGTTTTGAGCTAATAAACATATTATATTCTGTTCTTTTCTATTCTATACCTGTTTTTTTGATTTAGTTTTTAAATATCATAGTTAAGGTAATGATTTTTTAGTAAAATTAATTTATTACAATCTTCATGATTACCCTAAAAAAGCCGACATTAAAAAACCTATGAAATTGAACGGAGAATACATACATCACACACATGGCACTGACAAAACTAGAGAAATCGAAATAAACGAGTTAAGTCTTCCGCAAGACTTGTACACGTATTTCTTCGTCGCCAACCCTGCACAATGACAATATTCCCATTCGTGGGAACAAATGCCGGAAGGGCCAAGTTCAGTCACAACAAACAACGCGACAACGACACAACAGGTTCACGTGTTCACGTAAATCACGTCATGTTACATTTGCGGAAGTCACACACAGTGAATAATACGAATAATAAAATAGGCACTTGACATAAAATTGCGAGGAGTTGTGTTGTCCCTTGGTATAGCAGGGCTAAGGTCAAGGGAAGAAGCGGCGATAGACGTCAAGTTAACAGTGATAAAAAATTACGACCAGAATTTGAAGTGCGCCGTCGTAGCGTCGCGTTAATTTTATACTGAACTTGGTATTAGAAAAATATATAATAGAATAGATTGTTACTAAATTAGAACACGAAAGCATGCAAAAAGAAAACTTTAAAGATAAACTCATTCTCGATATGTGTGTGGTTGATACATGATGCAAAAGTGTAACTGTAAGTTATATGCGTGTGCGCAAATCGCGGATTATAAGTGACTTTAACATATTATTTTCATGACGTTAATTGCTTATGACGCGTGTTAGAAAACAAAAGGTTGAATCCGTTTAATTAACAGTCACGTAAGTTGTTATATCTTGAGCCTACTAATATAAAATACGAAATCTTCCATGAGAGCACAGCTGGTTATTTAACCTAATGAATTATGTACTTGCCAAGGTACTTAAGTAACAATTTGCGGTCAAGTATCAATCAATCGGTAGAACGACCGTACTTAATGAAGTGACCTTCAAACTTCTTATTTGAGAATAATTCAGCAACTGTTTAGGAACAATCAATGATTTGATTGATTCGCTGTTTATTTTTCTGCTTATCAGATATTTGACCTCGATTGCACCTGATGTCGGGTGTTGATGAGGTTAAAGGTGCTTAGTTGCAACCTATGCCTTAAAGAGGCTTGGGTCATATTTCTGAGTGAAAACTTCTGCAGGCAGCGAGTTCTACTGTAGCTGTACGCATTACAAAGGAGTCAGATAAGCGTTTTGTAGGGGCAGGTGGAATGTCTTAAACATAGGGATGGTACACTAGCCTACGTCTGGTGTCCCCCTGTGATGGAAAGGAGCTGATAGGACTCGATCGTGCAGTTCACTTGCACAGTGAAGAAAGTCTGAAGAAGACCGACTGCTTGAGTAAGATCCTACATTGAAGCAAAGATTCAAGATTTAATGGCAAAGTAACGAAAGTCACAAAACAAAAGTTATCTTATCAAGCGATGACGCAAGCGGCGCATAGAAACTGCAAATTGAAAGTAATTGGACACTCCACGAGAATGACGCAGAGACGAGGGTTCGGCTTGACAACCGATTGATTTTTATTGTTACGTATGATTTCGTACGTTCTATGTGAATTGAGGAAAATAAGGAAAACGGTCGAGAGCAAATTTTAAAAAAAACCGGCCAAGTGCGAGTCGGACTCGCGCACTGAGGGTTCCGTGCCAACTTTAACTGAATTTGGGAATCCACTTATTTCCACTAAGTAAAATCCACGATATTTTGTGGACAGCAAATATAACTTTGTTTTTCATAGTGTTTGTATGAAGTACAAAGTTATGTTTGCGGTTGTTGAAAATGTGCTATATTTCTACTGTGCTACTTCTCGTTCGATTCCGTCCGAACCAATTTTCGTTAAAAGTATTTATAGTACTTTTAACGAAAATTGGATTGAAATTATATAGACGCTAATTTTACCACTTTGGAAGCGTCTAGCTATGAAACGTTAGACTTTAAAAGAAAATGGTTTGAGGAACCACAGTGTCATTTTAAAAGACCTATCCATAGACACCCTACACGAATAGGTTTGACAAAAAAAGTTTTTTTTGGTTTTAGTTTCATGTATGGGAGCCCCCCCTTAAATGTCATATATTTCATTTTTTGTATGAGAATCGTAAGGCGGTTAACAGGATACATCTTCCTACCAAATTTTAACAGTGTGGTGCTTATAGTTACAGAATAAAATGGCTGTGACATACGGACGGACAGACAGACAGAAAGACAGACAGACAGACTTGACGAGCCTATAAGGGTTCCGTTTTTTGCCATTCGGCTACGAAACCCTAAAAATCGGCAATTCGCTTTTGACCTGCACAAAATCATGGTGTAGATAGACTAAAGTCAGTTTTTCTTTGCTAGTCGAATATTGTAAACAATCATGACATTCCTTTTTTTAACAAAAATATTTTTTAAGTATAAAATACAAGAAAAATTTAAAATCTTTACAGGCAATTAATCGTAAAACCCTTTTTTTAAATAACAAATTAGTTTTATTCACTGATATGATCATAGGGGTTATGAAAATATTATACAAAATGGTACTAGCAAGGAAAATCGGACTTTAAGTCCACAGTGCACCGAATTCCAGCAAGCTTTTTGAACAGACAGACTATAGAGACAGAATATAAATATAGCAGGTAATTTATCAATGAACCCATAGCGTTTAGATGATCGCTCATCAGACAGAACGGCTCGCAGCATATTCGAAATTCCAAAACATCCCTGTTGCACAGTTTTTTTTTTATTGAGAGAGAGAGGGATAAAAACCGTAACAGCGCACGCTTATCGAGTCACGTAAGCGCGGAGTCTGGGTCAGAGCCCCTTCCCTCCATCCGTCATTTGTCACTTAAGTAAGACTCGAATACAAGTAAACTTTTTACCATCGTTTCTACAATCAAAGAATTCGCTCAATCAAGAAACTCACAGTTTTAAAGGTTTTAAGTAAAAGAGACGAAATTAAATTCACCTTTCAAAAAATGGGCAGAAGCTAGTTTTGAAACCAATGTAGATACTTCAATCGTTCACCATATGGAATAAAATAGCAAATTCAAAATCTAATAGATCACTTAAAATGGTATGGTTGTATATTTATAATAAAAACATTTCCTCCCTAAGGGCCCCTTTATCAAGAAGACAGTAAAAAAACCGTCACCGTACACGCCTGTCGAGTCACGTACGCTCGGAGCCCGGACCGAAGCTCCCGGCTCCGGGGGCATCCGTCATTTGTCACTATCAACACAGATCCGGCTCCCTATTGTAACGGGACTAGAGTAAACAAACATTTTCAAATAGAGTGTCTATATGTTTTGAGAACACGCTTATAGACACATTCAAGACATAAATAAATAGGCTTGAATATTTTAATAAAAACCATTTGACCTGGAGTTGAAATACTGGTGTGAAAAAACTGGGGGACCGCTAGTCCTAGCTAGTAGTAGTAGTAGCGACTTAGTCAGCGCGTTTTGATATTGCTCCCTCCCCTCCCGTCGCTGCAGGATGTTTTACAGCCTAAATCCTTCCCCGATAAATAAGCTATCCAACACAAAAAGCAGTTTTCGAATCGGTCTAGAAGTTCCTGAGAAAAGCGCGTTCAAAAAACAAACAAACTATTCAGCTCTATTATTTTGTGATGATGACGATATGATTGATACCAATAATATTGTAGGAAATAGGTATTTTGCACTATATTACTATTAGTTTTCTTAGATTCTAAAATGTAGACTTGAGAAACTTTGAAGTAAGGTGTAATACCTCTCCACTAGAAATAAAAACACATTAGTCCGATAACATTAACCTAACGGCACTCAGTGCAAGACCACTGTCGTTCCGTTGTACGCTCGTTAAACATCGATTATTAATGCGTCATGTCAATTTGTGTAATGGAACGTTTCCTCGGCTTCTTGGGAGGAGCGTGCGCCGGCGCCGCTATGATGGCGCTCGCGTTTTTGCGCAGCTCCTATTTGCGCAGTAAAAAATACAATACGTAGATAAAGATCAAACAAAAAGTTTAATACCTCTTTAATTTCTGATCACGCTTTCGTTTTGCTGGCGAAACGCCAATTACCAATATATTGTGTACACGAAAGAGCGGACGGCCAATAGGTGGTCCTCGTTTATTTAATGGAACTATTGCTTGCGAGATTTAATATTATGAAGATAACTAAGTGTTGGGAAGCTACGCTGTGCTGCGGTTGGCAGTATAATTTGGTATTATTCAAGATGACTTATTGACTGTCATGTGTTTAAACGATTTGTAAGTTAACAGTGTTAATACAATTAAAAGATACAGGGCTAGAAAAAGTTCAGGAAAGCTTTACATAACTAAGAACGTAAACAACAAGAACTACAAAGTTATTTGTAAGAGGTTTCCATGGTCACAAAAAAGACTAATCTTCAGAGCCATCTTATGAGAACGTAAATAAAATTTAGGCCCATTTTGACACCAAACTGACTCATAAACCCACGGATAATTCGCATGAGTCACCCGTGACTTGAGGCGACGCGTGCCATCGCCAATGGTGAATCACCGATTAACAATATCCTCATAGAAAAACTATTGAGTTAACACACGTGGATATAATAACTTGATCTGATGGAGATGACTGGATAAAAACTTTAAATTAAACATACTAGTACATTCCATTTGATTATACTTCACTATTCTATTAATAATTTGAAATATGCACCGTGTGAAACTACTGAGCTACTACGCTAATGTGATTACTAATAATAATGTATTTTTTTGATATGTAAAAATATATATGTAACCCTATGTTAAAATGGTATGAAATTGAATACGTAGAAAAAGGTTAGGTACCAATAAAACTAAGTAGTCGCAAGAACTGTATTTATTACAGTTTGTTAACCTCACGCTTAATTAAATGACAATGCAAATATCACAATTAAGACCCCTTTTACACCAAGCACGGTAATAGTCTATTAATACTCTTCCTGTAACAAGCGTGTAATGAATATTTACACGCCGATCCCTTATTTGATATTCAATCACCAATCGCGTCTCTTCAGATAGGGTAAATGCCTTATTCTTCAGACGTGAGTAAAGTGAATCAATGCAGGTTGATTTCATCGCTGAATCAGAATGTATGCACATTCTGATGAATATTGTACAGTACAGACAGATAAAACCACAATGTAATTCGTGGTGTTTTTAGCAAACTCTGATTTTGGAGTCACTGACGAATGCAAACGATTATCACAATACCCTGCTCCTAATGAAGGCAGGTCTGGATCCAGCCATCCGTAGTCTAATCAAGGAAGCTTCGAGAAGGCATCTGGAAGCTCCTTAAAGGGCTGTGTTTACGACGCGAGGTAATAGTGATGTGCAGACACGGTTTGAATATAAACTTATCGACTTCTTCAAGTACCTATGTATCATGTCAGTTTATATTTTAATCAACCAAGTAAATAGTGTTTTGTTATATTGACGACAATTGAAAATTTTTGGTCAAAATATTTATTTATGTAGGTATTAAGACTGTTTGGAACGAGGTATAGACAACAAGGAGCAATACCAACATACTAGTGGTTGTTTACAATGCTCTTTCACCCGTTTCATCGAAATCAAGATAAGAAGTATCGATGGAAATACAGGTTTCCAGCACGACACATTGGTTTTAAAGACAGTCTTATAACAAGGGCATAGGATCACTTTGCTGTAACTTTTCTTTCTATGACTTTAGGATAGCAGAAGAACGTAACTTTTACAAATCCCCTCACTAAGTGCGACACCAGGCTGTGGCGATATAAATAGGCACTTATAACACGACTACAAATCACTCGGCACACTTAATTAGGAGATCTTGGCCGCTGCGTCAACTAAATTACACTTCACGCGGCCCACTAACACTTCTTTGGTTACTTTGCGATTGTGACTCCATAAATTAGGATTTATGCGTTTAAACAAAATATGAAAACGAATGTAACGGTGGGTTTTAATACTATGCTTAATAAAAAAACCGTCGTGTTGTCTTTATTTCAAACTATTTGTTACAACAATCAAAACTGAATCTTATTCACATTTATTCCTACTCTAAATAACCTCAAGTGGGTTTATGTCGCAGTAGCGAGTTCGGGTTCGAGTTTGTTAATGTCGTAAGTGTGAAAACTGTGTGTCATAGAAAAAAAAATGTGTAGACTATAGTAGATATTATGTTGCAGGGATTTTTAATTGCTGTATGGCTACAGCGGTTTCTAAAATCATAAATTAAAATCACGGAATGTGAAGCATCTCTGCGCTCGCAACGGTGTTTCGCACTAACCAGCTCTAGCTCAATATTAATAAGTCTCAAATTCTACACAAGGTTTTCGCAATCTCCATCCATCACTATTACCATTATTTGCACTCAATAAAGAAGGCAGGAGCGCTCGATAAATTGTAATAAACAACCGACACAGATCCCGGCCCTGAATAGATAGTATTGTACAATAGCGAACGTGGGCGCGTCGGCCGATACCAGAGAACTTTGACTCGCCAGT
Organism: Pyrausta purpuralis; assembly: GCA_963924145.1. Classification (NCBI taxonomy): domain Eukaryota; kingdom Metazoa; phylum Arthropoda; class Insecta; order Lepidoptera; family Crambidae; genus Pyrausta; species Pyrausta purpuralis. The sequence continues at coordinate 27,825,739 of OZ001649.1, forward strand.
AATAACTTACAAGAAACTTATCGAAGGACCATTTAATTGCAAGACTACAATACAACCACTAAGTCACACATACGATCGGAGTCATAAATCAATGTAACTCAGACCTAAAGGACATGATTTACGACGCTACGAAATCAAATACAACTTTAATGGAGGTGGAGACTCAAATGCCATTTTGTTGACAAATTGCATATATTTGAAGTAAAATTTTGAACGTATGATTTATTGATACTTTAAGAAGCTAAGAAAGTTTTGATAACATCACACTAAAACTGGATTAAAACACTTTACCAAATCTTAACTAAGTCAACGAGTGTTATTTTACCAAAATAACGTCACATAAGTACCACAATGGAGTTGTTGAAATGTAATCCCTTTATAATGGATGTGAAATAATTTCGTATCATTTTGTTGAAACAAAAGACGGGTATGTAATTTAAGCGTACGTAAATTTTGTCATTTTCGATACCGAAAGCGTAATTTGACAGCTAATACATGGAACACTAGCAGTGAGACATTTTAGCGAATCTATGCTAATATTATAAAATTGAAGAGTTTGTTCGTTTCTTTGTTTGAACGCGCTAATCCCAGGAACTACTGGACCGATATGAAAATTATTTCTGTGTTGGATAGCTTATTTATCGAGGCAGGATTTAGGCTATAAACAATCACACTGCGACGGGAGGGGAGGAAGCAAACTCATTACGCGCAGACGAAGTCGTGAGGACTGCTAGTTTCGAATATAATTCTACACAATAATATTAATAAGTAGTTCTTTGATGACAGTTATGAAGAATCCTAATGAAGTGTAATAAACTAGACTCTTGTTTACGGCAATCAACAAAATTACACGCATTCCTCTCACGAGGGAACAGGTACTTAGTAGTAAAGTATCTTGTTTAAGACCTACTGCAGGGAACATCACTGCACGCAGCAGTGTACGTTACTTGTTAAGAAGAAATAACGTGTTGTAGTAAAATACAACTATTAACATTACTGAGACCTATCTTCAGAAATATTTTTCGTTGACCATTGGTCTTTGTGGTTAGCGTCTTTCTTTGGGATCAAAGCAATGTATGTGATTGTGTTTATGAGATGACTATTGAAAAAAAATGCAAAAACTGTCAAGTGATTCTTGGTTTCAGTGGTACTTAGGTTATCTCGCATAATTATTTGATGTATTTTCAATTAAGCTTGCAGTACCCAAACAAAATGTTGAGGTTGTTGCAGATCCTTACGCATTGAGCATGTTTTCAGTCTTCTACGTCGTGCAACTCTCATATTGCACACTGGGTTTGTGACAACCAATTGTGTGTGTAATTCACACAGATGCCACGATTTTTATCGTTACTATTAACCTGAAGATAGATGGATAACCCTACTTTGTTTTGGCGTCTTCATAGGGGTTTACATATATATTCATTTCCTATGCCTTGGGGCACCTAAACGCGAAGATCTAATGGCCGTTGGAGCAGAAAAGTTCTAGATCGGAGACCCTTTGACCAGAGACGCAGCGTAGGACGTCCACCGACAAGATGGACAGACGACCTTGAAGAGATCGCAGGATCAAACTGGATACAGACCGCTAGTGATCGGTCGCTGTGGCACGCGAAGATCTAATGGCCGTTGGAGCAGAAAAGTTCTAGATCGGAGACCCTTTGACCAGAGACGCAGCGTAGGACGTCCACCGACAAGATGGACAGACGACCTTGAAGAGATCGCAGGATCAAACTGGATACAGACCGCTAGTGATCGGTCGCTGTGGCAAGCCGTGGGACGTCCTTTAATTATAATGATGATCTATACTAATATTATAAAGCTGAAGAGTTTGTTTGTTTGTTTGTTTGTTTGAACGCGCTAATCTCAAAAACTACTGGCCCGATTTGAAAAAATATTTTTACGTTGGATAGTCCATTTATCGAGGAAGGCTTTAAGCTATATAACATAAAGATACGACTCATAAGACCACAGCAGAAATTAAAAGTGTTGCGAAAACGGGAGAAAGATATTCCTTTTGAGAGCTTCCGCTGCATACGCTGCGGAAACCGCTTAAGTTACACAAAAATCATGTATGACAGGATTGTTCAGCATTAAGAGTTCTATAATAAAGACCGCGACAGCATATGTCTATCTTTTATGGTTGACTTACTACAACCTTTTTTATGTTAATAAATTTATAAAAAATAATACATTATTTTTAGAGGTGTATTATACACACAGGTATTCATTCTTATCAAAATAAATACATTCATCATCACGAGCATTTCATTTAGAACCAAGTTGCCCTTTATATCATTTGATTTTAATAAATATCTTAGGAGCTATCACAGTTTTAACATAACTTCGCACCAAAATAATGTTCGCAGCTTAAGTACAACGTGCGCTTGCGCTAATATATTATAAAGCTGAAGAGTTTGTTTGTTTAAGAACGCGCTTATCTCAGGAACTGCTAGACCGATTTGAAAAAATATTTCTGTGTTGGATAGCTTTTTTATCGAGAAAGGCTTTAGGATATACATGACGCTGCGACGGGAGGGGAGGGAGCAAACTCAAAACGCGCGGACGAAGTCGCGGGGGACCGCTAGTGCCTTGTAAACGGCATACTACTTCACACCGAGTCGGTGGGCTGTATTGCCTACCGAATGTGCTTAACATGCGACTGTCATCAAGCGTCCAGTCCTCGACCCTTTTATGTGTTTTCTATTTTATCTAACTTCTTCTCGCTCGTCTCCTATGCCTTGGAGACCGCATACCGCACACCGGGTCTGTACAGCCTACGCAGCAATTTGCAAGCAGCTGCCGCGAATTTATAGCCGCCTTCAACTTGATCTGCGGTCGTGTTGTTGCCCCAACGTTGTTCTGAGGTATTTCGTATATTCTTCCCATGATTTCACAAATTTTACTTTACTTTTATGCAAAAAAGATAGTTTCACTGAAAGAACATCTGCCATTGTAGTCCTGCTAATGTTTTATTGATCAGTATCTCAATTCTCTAATTGGATGGATTGGAAATTAATTACAACACAAAGGTTACATTTTGCATTTAGTACTTACATTTACTACCAACTTGTTAATAACAATAATCCTACAATGATAAGCATAACCAGTAAACTTAACTAGTCTTATCTGAATGTAACAAGATCAATATCACCATTTACGAGTATGATCGAGTTTCATTTCAATGCTCCATACAAGGCGAGACGCCATGACAGATATCTATTAACTATAATCTAACCTAGTTCTAAAGATACAATTTAAATAGAGAAATCATAGTCCATACTTGGCGTCGCTTAGCACTCAATTATGTTAGGATATCAGGTATAGTAATAGCTATCAGCTGGTTAGATCCGGCAGGCGATATTAATACTGAATCGTTACGGGCCATTGGTTACATTCAATGCCACTCAATCTAGATACAGCCGCTGTGCAGAGATTAAAAAGCAGCTAGAATAGAATCGATTAGGCACTATATCAGTACCGTTACCATTAGTTTAATCGATAGCGACGACGTTAAAAAAGTCTATGGAAAATTGCACAGCGCCTCTAGCGGTCACTGACAGAACTAAAATTTTACATACAAAAAGTTAGGTCGTCGTTAGCGAGAAAAACCGTCGTGGCTATCGAGTAAACTCATGGTAACGGTACAGATCGATTTCGCATAGTTATTTGGAATTTGTTGTCGTCCTTGCTGAATTCTATTAACTGTGTACCTAAGACGGCGAGCGTGGGTTTTCAACCCTAACGTCTAGAAACAGCGTTTGCGTCTTTACGTCTGTTGGTAGTGAGTGGGCAGACGAGTAATAAATACAAACCTACAATTACAATTCTTCTCAGTAAATTAGTTGCAGATTTTAGAACCTGGTTCAATGAATTTAATCAATTTCACCCTCTACAGGTTCATCTTAATTCACGCGGACAGAATTTATTAACCTTAAGTTGCGCGACGGTGCCAGTGACAGCCTCTTTCTGTGTAAAAAACAAGTCGTAGAATCAACGAAATAAGAATACTGGTTGTTTTATTTATATTGTGGCAAACATCAGATACTAAATATAGAATACAACGTAAGACTAGACTGGAATACACTTGCATAGCCTTGCATTGGCATTCCTTCTTATAGACCTAACGCGCTCCTTATTAGCACTTGGACCCTGCATTTTATTATTGCGACTTGCGTTTTCTTGGAAAAGATCTGCCACAACAAATAGAGACATAGTAGCTCCACGCTGAATAAAATGTAGCATGGAAATGGGAACGATCCTCATAGTAGTAATCTTTTAAAAAATAGACAGACACATAGACGCAGCATAGGACTTAGTTATTATCTGAAAGTAAGTTTGCAACGCATAAAAACCGGCCAAGTGCGAGTCAGACTCGCGCACTGAGGGTTCCGTGCCAACTATAACTGAATCCGGGAATCCACCTACTTCCACTTAGCTAAAATACCACAATATTTTGTTATCAGCAAATATTTTTATATAACAAACTTTGTTTTTCATAGTGTTTGTATGAAGAACTAAGTTATGTTTGCGGTTTTTGAAAATGTGCTTTATCTCAAAAACTACTAGTTCGATTTCGTTCATACCAATTTTAGTAGAAAGTATTTGTTAAGATCTACATTACATATTTTTTTTTCAAAATTTACACTCACAAAGTTTAGAAATTAGATGGGGGTCGCCCATTTTGCCACTTTGGAAGCGTCTATCTATCAAACGTTAGACTTTAATTAAAGGAAAGTCGTTTAAGGAACCTTTATGTCATTTTAAAAGACGCATACCCCATACGCATAGGTTTGAGTAATAAAAAAACCGTTTTAGTTTCGTATGGGAGCCTTGATATTAAATATCATTAGTTTTTATTTTTTGTATAAGAATCGGAAAGCGGTTAACAGGATACATCTTCCTACCAAAGTTCAACAGTGTGATGCTTATTATTTAGTAACAGATAAAGTGGCTGTAACATACGGACGGACAGACAAACTAGACGAAACTAAAAGGGTTCCGTTTTTTGCCATTCAGCTACAGAACCCTAAAAATAAGTAGGTGAAACAACACCTACGTTTCCATCTGCGCGTAGAAGCGCTGAGCAACCAACTAATTGATGTTCTAATGCAGACTATACTGTCGAGTAATTAACTCGACAATAATTTTATTGAGATAAGTTTCCTTTACAGCAATTCGTAAGGAAACTCGGTCTTCTGGTGTTATTTACTTTGCTTCTCCTTACTTTTTAACTTTAAAACAGGAGGAGGTAGGTGCTTATTTAAAAAAAAAAAAAACTTTCCAAAGTCAAATCAGTAATAAAAGATGTTGTTGAACTTTAGTTACGTTACCTAACAATGTAAGTAAATGGATATTATTCGTCTGCTGCGATTGAGTTTTCTAAAAGCCAGTTAAAAAGTTAACCGGCAGTTCAATCGCACAGCCTTCATAGAGCAAAAGTGACGTAACCCAAAAGGCCTCAGATCATTGCACCCGCGCCTGACTCATCGGCCTTTCTCTGTCTGCCGGCTGTCTGGCCTCGCAGCCGCGGCCGAAACGAACGGAGGTTTAAGCGGAACGAACCGTTTGTGCCGCTGTTACTTTTGGTAGCTTTCAAGAGCAAGGCTGATACGATGCGAGTGTTTCTTAGTAATGAGTGCGAATATTAGATATTTAGATATTTTTTTAGGGTTCCGTAGCCGAAGGCAAAAAACGGAACCCTTATAGTTTCGTCAAGTCTGTCTGTCTGTCCGTCCGTAAGTCACAGCAACTTTATCACAGCTCTGACTATAAGCATCACACTGTTGAAATTTGGTAGGAAGATGTGTCCTGTTAACCGCTTTACGATTCTTATACAAAAAATAAAAAAATATATATTTAAAGGGTGTCCCATACATGAAACTAAAACCAAAAATATTTTTTAGTCAAACCTATGCGTGTGGGGTCTATGGATAGGTCTGTCAAAATAACTTAGAGGTTTCTAAAACCATTTTCTTTTAAAGTCTAACGTTTCACAGCTAGACGCTTCTAAAGTGGTAAAATGGGCGTCCCCCATCTAATTTCTAAACTAAGCAAGTATAATTTTTATAAAAAATATATAATGTAGATCTTAAGAACTACTTTAAAGGTCTGGGCACACAGCCGGCGGGGCGGGACGGCGACGCGACGCCGGCGGAACGCCAGCGCTATGAGGCAGTCACACTGCCGGCGTGACCGTCCCGCTGGCGTCGCGCCGGCCGTTCCGCCCGCGGTGTGACGTGATGGCAAGATTGCAGGCAAGAAATGGCAGATTTCAGTGAATCTTTTTTATATTATTTGTGGCTAAGGTCGTTTATCAATGTGTAACCTCTGACTCATTCTATCAGACGTTCAATTGTTTCAACATCTTTTCTTTGGTACTAAAAGTTGTATAAAAATACAAAACTCCGTCCCGCCGAGCGCGACGCGTCCACGCTCCGCCGTCTGTGTGGCTACTAAATACGAACATCGTATAACACAACGCTCGCCGTCCCGCTCACGCCACGCTCGGCGCGACGGTGGCCCGCCCCGCCGCGCTGTGTTTTGTATTCGCGCTCGGCGCGACGCCGACGCGACGCGCCAGTTACCGCCCCGCCGAGCGTGGCGGCGCTGTCTGTCATGTCTCCTATATTTCTATATTATACAACTCGTCCAACCCGCTGGCGTTCCGCCGGCGTCGCGTCGCCGTCCCGCCCCGCCGGCTGTGTGCCCAGACCATTAACGAAAATTGGCTGGGATTGGGAGTATATCGAACGAGAAGTTTTTAGATATACGAGGGTCAAACTGAAAGTTCTTAGAACTGGCCACTTATAAACAATATAATAAAAAAAATATTCTAAAATTTGAAAATAGAACTCTTTGCCAATATTACTGAGTATATATTTCATTCATTTGTCATTTGTTTTACGATTTGGCGGCAAATTGAAAATTGTCTGTGTCACGTCAACATGAATTTAACACGAGAAAATTTTCGTGCAATGATTTTTTATGACTTTCGATGTCATTTAAGCCAACAAGAAAGTTATGATAGACAATAAAGTTATAATATTTTGAAAAGATATAATAAAACTAATAACTGGCTAATGTAATCAGTTTTTGATTTTCTAAGAACTTTCAGTTTGACCCTCGTAGTTGGCAACTCCTCGAAAGGAAACACCCACTGAGCAGATTGTCTTTTGGTTTCAGGATCATAACAGTAAATCCAGCTTTCGTCACCTGTAAGTATGTCGAACACAGCATTTGAGTCACCTCCGTTAAATCTTTCAATCATTTTACGGCACCAATCCACACGATGGAGTTTTTGAGCCTTAGTCAAATTATGAGGTATCCACCGGGCGCAAAGCTTCCTGACCGCTAAATGTTCGTGGAGGATTTTGTGCACTTGACTCATACCGATGCCTAAGCTTGTCCGAATCTGCTGATAGGTCACTCTTTTGTCAGTCTCTATCATACGCCGCACAACACAGATGTTATTTTCAGTCGTCGCCGTAGAAGGCCGTCCCTCACGTACATCATCAGTGAGATTAGTGCGACCACGTTTAAACTCATTAAACCAGTTGTAAACAGTTGGGGCTTCATCGTGAAAGGCCAATCGTAGTCTATCATAACTTTCTTGTTGACTTAAATGACATCGAAAGTCATAAAAAATCATTGCACGAAAATTTTCTCGTGTTAAATTCATGTTGACGTGACACAGACAATTTTCAATTTGCCGCCAAATCGTAAAACAAATGACAAATGAATGAAATATATACTCAGTAATATTGGCAAAGAGTTCTATTTTCAAATTTTAGAATATTTTTTTTATTGTATTGTTTATAAGTGGCCAGTTCTAAGAACTTTCAGTTTGACCCTCGTAAAGTGAAGAGAGATCGAAGTGCGGGAAAAAAAATGGTGGCCTCGTTCTTTGGAAGGATAGGTCATTTCGCAACAATTGTGTTAGAGGATCAAAAAACAGTTTCTGCAGAATGGTACACTACCAATTGTTTGCCACTTGTCTTGGAAAAAGTTCGAGAGAAACGACCTCGCAGTAGGATCCTCCTTCACCACGACAACGCCTCGTCGCACACCGCCAAGCGAACGATCGACTATTTGGCGACATCAAACGTTGAATTACTGGGTCACCCGCCGTATAGCCCCGACCTCGCGCCTTGTGATTTTTATTTATTTCCAAAAATTAAAGAAAAACTTAAAGGAAAGCGCTTTATGAATGCTGAAGAAGCGGTGGCTGCGTATCGCGATGCCATTGAAGAGACCCCTAAGGACGAGTGGGCAAAGTGCTTTTCCCAATGGTTCCATCGCATGCAGCGGTGTATTGACATCAATGGACAATATTTTGAAAAGATATAATAAAACTAATAACTGGCTAATGTAATCAGTTTTTGATTTTCTAAGAACTTTCAGTTTGACCCTCGTAGCACATTTTCAACAACCGCCAACATAACTTTGTTCTTCATACAAACACTATGAAAAACAAAGTTATATTCGCTGTCGACAAAAAATGTGTTTTTTTAGCTAAGTGGAAGAAGGTTGTAGTAAATGGTTTCCCGAATTCAGTTAACTTTGGCACGGAACCCTCAGTGCGCGAGTCCGATTCGCACTTGGCCGATTTTTTTAAATACAAGAACTCGAGAACGTTTCGTTCAGTCTCCGGTCGTATTAAACTAATACGAAGGTTGAATAAATTAGCACCTCAGGCGATGTGCCAACGTGTTACCGTGGTGTTACGGCGCCTTTACGGCTGGCATTTCTGGCGAGACGAGCGAACTTTACGGTCCACTTTCATTACTCGACCATTCAGGTCTATAAAGAGCTTATGGACCTTACGACGGTGTCGCGAAAGTAGTGTCAAAGAGTACTTTCGAAGACAATGAAACAGATGGTCAGTTTCTGCTTCTTGATTTCTGTATTTTTCGCTTTTGATCCGAAAATATTTAGATCGAATGTGCAAAATTGCTCTTAAGATAAGAAAAATAATTAAATAATTTATTAAGTATATATGTATTCTATGTATGTTTATTAGTCTTTTGCTTATGTATCCTATTATATATTTGTATAATATTAGTATGTATGTTTATGTTAGTGCATTTTACTTCTTTTTTTTAGCACTCTTCTCACATATTATTAATATTCCACCACTGATTAAACTTTCTGCATTACCAGGTGGTCGACTGGTAGAGAATGCCATTAGGCATTAAGTCTGCCAATTGTACAACTTACAGTGCAATAAAGTTTACATAAAAAACTTAAAACGGTAATAATATAATTATAAATAATTCACAGTGATAGCTAGAAATAAAGCTTATTTGGTTTACCCTCTTTATTGTACAAACATTTTTAATGACGGAGCTGATGGTTGTTTGCGAGAAACCGGGGAAACCAACTTATAGAATTGCGTGCTGAGAAACTGATAAAGTTAAACTGGATGGCAGATCAGAGAGCTGGATGGAGCCGAAACTAAGCGGATCGCTACGCAACTAATTTCTGTTAATTAATACTTCATTTAGGTACATCTGTGAGACGAATCCTTGGAACACTTTTGTTTGAGATAATCAAGAGAATTTCAATAGTTAAGTTTGAATAGAAGGCGAATAGTTTTACAAAACACAACTTAGAATAATTGAAGGAATTCCTTAGTGCTGATAAACTTCTTGTATTAAGGCCTGATTTAACAATACATCACTTATTTGTCAGCGATCATTTATGTGAGTAAATGTCAGTATGGTATAAAATCGGTCGTTATTACTTATTCAAGTCTTCATCTGATGTTGGTAAAATCGGCCCTAAAGTTTGTAGTTTCTAGTTTATAAAAATCGACCATTAGCCTGATATTTAGACACCGTAAATCCGCGATCTTGTTCCGAAAGAAAACACATCTAGACCGACAAAGCCAGCTGAGAGCAAGGAACAAAAGAGACATTGCTATTGTGGAAATGACAGGCCGGGTCCATTAGAGACAAGTAGGTAAGGCCACTGATGTTTGCTGTAGGTAGAGTTTCTACTCTATACGACAGTGCGTATTATCAACTGTAACTGTCCCTGTCTCTCAAGCTACCAATATAGAGCGAGTGAGCAGGAGAGATAATATGCCATGGGAATCGAGTTTAAGATTAGAGCTTCTGTTTCGAGACAGTAATGTAAATTCTTATCTTTGGGTCGATTTGAATTTCTGAGGGTGTTGTTTAGCGATAATTACGTAGTTTGTGATATTAAGGGCCACGTCACGATTAGTGGAGATCAACTGGCAAATGGAGTGAGGAATAAATTCATTAAGTACGTAGGTACAAGGATTCATCTGACTTAGTAGCGCGTAAGTTTAATAAACTTCCACACTAAGATGATGTGATGGTACAAGAAGAGCGCCTAATTAGATATTGCCAAAATCTATACAAATATTATAAAGCTGTATAGTTTGTTTGTTTGAACGCGCTTCAGGAACTAATGGACCGATTTGGAAAAATCTTGTGACGGGAGGGGAGGGAGCAAACTTAAAACACGCGGACGATTTCGCGGGGGAACGCTAGTGTAGTAGAAAGCTTCTACTACTGTAGTAGAAAGAGTCACTTTGTGTTTTCCAATAAATAAATGAAATAAGCAGGTTTGCTAATGTTTTGTTGATTCGAATAGCAGCCTGAAGGCATTGTTCTAGTTTAAGATACTAAATAAGACATTCCGTGTCAGGCGTTCAGGCACTTATGTTATTGGATTTTAAAGGTCAGGCCTCCTAGCGTTAATATTGAGCGGAAAGGCAGGGTCGATGTTTAGCTAGGTTAATGGATCGTTATGAACCTCTATGTTTAAATAAACTATAGCTTTCGTGAGCACTCATTGCCGTGTTTAATGTTGTTACAGGAGACATAGCGTCGTCGCGCGGCAGACGACACTGTCGTCCGACCGCAGATCAGTAGTATGGCTGCCGCTGTGAAGTGATGACGTCGTCGAAGCATCGTTAAGTTTCTCTTTAACTCACACACACACTATTTAACTCACACTTTCACTTGATCGACATTTCAGTATAGGACGTGTGGCTTTTCGTCTTTTCTTGTATAATATAAACGTCATCTTTATCTTCTTCCTCTTCTAACAAAAGATACAAAAGTAAATCTCGATCACTATTAAACACTTCACTTCACTTCTTGTCTCACGAAACATTTGGAATTAACTGGATACTGCGCCGTCTGTCTGTCGCCGTCAGCCTGCAGTCAGGTTCGGAATCATGACTGAAGCGACATGACGCCACGACATGTCGTTGCGACACGTCGTCTGCTGCTGCTGCGTGGAGTCGGTTACGGAATTATACCTTTAGTTTGTATTAAACGTTCTGGAGGGCCGCGGCGCGGGCGGCGGGCAATTGCCTTGCCGCTCGCGCCGCAGTCGCCTCCGCGCTCGTCCAGTTTGCAGCCTTGAGAGTATGCGACAAAATCGCATCATTTGGTTATTTGTGACAAATGGACTTAGGACTTGGCTGTATGGGTAAGCCCATAGCCAAAACTGTAAAAGAATGAAAAGATAAGTATTGTGTCATGTTTGACAGTTCTGTTCTTTGTAAAAATACAAAAAATATTGTACGAGAGAAATAAACATTGTTCAAGCACTTTGACGACTTTTTATCATGACCCAGAATTGCAGATACTTCCATCGTCAAGAACTTTAATAATACCATTAAGAGTAGATATAATCGGTAAAGTTAATGATAATGATTTATGATGTATTATTACACAAAGTATTTATTGGAAATTTATGAACGGCTAAATAGGAGAGAATGGTGAAAGTTTGTAGTACGTATATAACATTGAAAAATTTTAATATTCTATAGATCTTTAATGCTATTTTACTTTTTAACAGTCCATTCAAAATACTCATACCAATAACGTTCGCAATTTGCGCTTGATCAAGGGTCGCATGCCTTAATAAATAAAAGCTTTCACCACTACAAAACCAGAAAAGGCGCAAAAACTGAGAACAACTTTCATCCAATGACACCAGATATGTGGAGTATTTTCACTTTCATACAAAAAAAACTCAATAGAAAAAAAGTCTCATAGAGCTTCGGAACTATGTCACTGACCTTTACGATGAAAGTGTGTTAGCAAATACATTTAAGAATTTGAAATAATGGACTTTAAGACGATACTAATAAGACTCATGCAGGCGAATTTATTTCGGTTGTATTGATAAAAAATGATACTAGCAAAAAATAGTGACAGATAATAACTTATAATGATGAATGACTCAATGACTGACTTTATAGTATTGGTAAGTGCAAGATTAGTTAGAAAGGAGTGGAGATATGAAACGATTTCATACGGGAATTTTTGCTTTGTGTATTAGCAACATTTATGGCACATTGATTATTTGTTCGTAGACTCAACTTATGGTGACTTCTTGACATATTACTTTTGTCTACGAGTATTATTTCAACCGCTTTACGAGAAAGTTGAAGCTTAGAACAACAATCAGCCAAAGTAGGTAAACTTTTGAGGTAAGTTTCATAAAGAATGTACTAGTAAATAAATAATAACGATTTTAGATGATTGCTTCCAGGTAGCCTTGCAGTCAGACTGTTGCCGAAAGCTAAGGTCGACCTTTTAAAAAAAGACGAGGACAGACAGGAATACTGTGGCTTGAAATAACAATGTGCGACTGTTGACGAAAAAGACGAGTTACTACACCGAGATATTGTTCAAAAATATCAAATAGTCAGTCTCAGAGTAGTCAGTATAATTAGGGATGCAAGATGCAAGACTTTGAAAAATATAGATATATCGATATTTGTCGATATTGATATATCGATTATTTATCGATATTTACTCTTGTTTTAACACCATTCAATGAAGTTAGATAGATTATATTATATTAGTTATTATTTTTTTCATTATTAAACGTTTAGTGTAAAGATGTGAATAAATAAAAAACTTTGAAGTATTAATAATGTTTAAAGAAAATATACCATTTTCACACATTAATTATAAAATATTTAATTTAACATGAAAAACAGATAATAATCTAACTAAAGTTCAGTTTTCTCACCACAGATTAGAGTAGTTACAAAGAGTATGTAAATACTACGTTTTGAAAGGAATCAATTATTTAGACAGTGCTGCCATTGCCAGTTACAGCATTATACCGGTTATTTTAATTAGCTTTTCGTCGATATTTTCTTACGATATATTGAGTTTTTCGATATTGATACATTCATCAAATTTATCGACATTTATCAGTCTTTCGATATATCATTGCAAGCTGAAGTATCATACATCTTTGCTGACATTTAGTCTCACAACTTGTATACTTATCGTAAAATAAGGAAAACCTAGTATTGGCTTACTATTGATTAGTACGTTGTAATTTTGTAGAAGTAATTATAGCTGTTGTTTTTTTAAATAAATAAATAAACAACCACAAGTTATGGTGATATCTGAGGGCTTGGAAACCGGTATTTTTTTAACCGGTTTGACGAAAATACAGGTGGAACTTTTTGAAAAAGGTTATGTTCCTTTAAATCGGTTTTTAACCGGTTTGGAAAAATATGGGTATTTTGCATTAACCGGTTCAACTTTTCGTTCAGGCAGGACAACACCCTGAACTTCGTAAAGATCTGCGAGCGGTGAGCGCATCTGACGTTTGTTTTTATTTAATAAAACGTATTTTGTTGATATATCCTATCAGATACGTACAGTGGTATTTGTTCAAAATATTTTTGTACATATTAATTATAATATAAAACAATACAATGGCAAAAGAAATAATTCTGAAGAATCTGATAATTAAAAAACAGAACAACTTTACGAGCATACTGTACCCACTTGCATACTGTGTTACTGGCTGGTACTATTTACATATAGTAAAGCTGGAGAGTTTGTTTGTTTGAACGCGCTAATTTCAGGAACTAATGGACAGATTAGAAAAAATATTTTTGTGTTAGATAGCTTATTCATCGAGGCTAGGCTATAAATCATCACGCTGCGTCGGAGAGGAAGCAATCTCAAAACGCGCGGACTATAAAGAAGAAATAAGAAACCAAGAAACTTGGTAATTGATATAACGTTTTCGCCATTTCATGACCAACTTTATTACCAAATTTACCAAGTAGTTTTTTTTCTGTAACGAATAACTACTTGGCCCACTGTTGCAATGCAGTCGGGTAGATGGTGCTGATGTCACGCATAATAAGGCATCGAGACCAATGACGTTCAAAAGGATTTAATTAATTAATTTAGAAAAATCTTAGATCGAGACTAGAAATTTTGCACGGTTGGCAGGTTCGAATCTCGCTAGTGCGCGATGTTTGGTTTCTAATTTCATCTTATTAGAACACATACTAACACTGTAAGAGTCAAAAACATTCTGTATATCTTTTTGGACTGTGGCGTAAGTGCGCAGTTACTAAACGAGTACCTATGAGGTAATCTTATATTGCGACGAAAACGGCCTATTTAGCTGGTTCTTAACCTCTTAAACAAACGAATTAAGGGCACGGCGTCTGTGTGCCTTATTAACACGCGCCCTTGGACTTTAATCTACTTAGGAACGAATATAGCGGTCAAACCAGCTGACTAAATAAAACGCAATAATACAGAAGATAATATAACAGTGCTGGAAATCAAATCATTTTTTTACCTCATGCTATGGTGTTTTCAGAAACACCATAGCATGAAAGAAAAGAAATATAAAAAACTAAATAGATAAGTCATTTGCGAATCACGTTACTAACCAAGGTGGGATGGGATTAAAATATTAGAATAGGATTAGGATCCTAGGATCGATATGTAAAGGAATTCCCACTATCTTCAGTCTCGAAACGAAGAGTATTTCGAATTATTCCTTATTATTTATGCAGACAGGTAAAATGAGGGAAAGGATTACGTAAATAAATATTAAGATTTTCTAATTATACTATTGCTATCGTTAAATAGCAATTAGTACAGAGTACGTCAGAAAATGTGGCTATGATAAGAATAGAGGGATATTCGTTCACTATTTTCGATAGCCTAGTTCATGACAATAAAACAGATGACAAACGAAAACATGCACTAGCTGACACCCGCGAATGCGTTTACGCGTTTTGAGTTTGCTCCCCCCCTCCCGTTGCAGCGTCATGTAATAAGCCTTAATCCTTCCTCTATAAATAAGCTATCCAACACAAAAAAAAACGAATCGGTCCAGTATTTCCTGAGATTAGCGCGATCGAACAAACAAACAAACTCTTCAGCTTTATAATATTATATGAAAGAAATAAGAAAACCTCTATATTTCAACAGAGAACAGGATCCGGTGCTATAGAAGACCCAAGCCAGAGCGCACTCACTACAAGATCACAAGACACAGTAAGCGTCTTTCCGCGTGGATAGGAACGTTAACTATATTAGGTGGACTTGCACACGATGATTTAACCCAGGGTTACGCTAACCCTGGATTAAATCTTCATTCTGTCTCTGTCAACATCAAATAAACTGACCAAGAGAGAATGATGATTTAATCCAGGATTAGCGTAATCCTAGGTTTAATCATCATGCGCAAGTGGGCCTTAGAGAGTTGTGGTAGTTTAACTTTTTCAAAACTCTGGAAGTGACCACGCTGTTGTTAAGTGTTCGAAACGTCGGGATATAAAACTTTATTAATATCCGCGAAAAACATCCGTAAATAGTGTTTTATTCAAAGTCAACCTGCTCTGAAGCTGATATTTACGCGTGAATTTGCTTCAATACACAAAGGAACTTGATACCCCATTGTTTTCGCATTGTCTACCACATTTTCCTCCGTCGCACGAATCACTTCACATGACGTCACGCACGCTATCACGTTTTGCGGTTCATCAATATTACAACGGTTTGCTATATCAGCGGTTGGTTTGTGTTGTTTAAAAAGCTATTTTTAGAATTTCGACAACCTCAACGTCAGGAAGTTCCGCCTAGTTACAAATATCTATAGGTACATAAAAATGAATTCATATTTTCCTTGGTCACGGCATCACGCGTGAACGGCTTGACCGATTTCGAAATCCTTTTTTTGTTGTGTATGTTATTGCCAGGAGAAGATTCTTATGAAAGAAAAAATTAAGATTATTGAGCGGTTTGACCGAATTTCATGATCTTCACTTTGTCAGTAGAAATTAATAATTATTATGATTGCGGGAGCCAGGGCGGGACGGGGCCGGAAGCGAAACAAAGTTTGCTGGGTCCGCTAGTTTGACAATAAAAATAAAAATAACTTTTTGCTTTTTGGTAAAACTTCGCTGCCGCTACCCAACCCAACGGCAATTTGAAACCAACCGCCATGCGACATAACTTTCACGAAAGTTAAGGTTTAAAAGTACAAAGATAACATCCTCGTATCCTCAGCTACTTTCGTATAGGCTTTCATCAATGAGTTAAAGCCTAGAAAGCGATAGTGATTTGATTGCGCAAGATTCGAATCTCAGACGGTCGTCGACCGCCGCGTCGCGGGGAAAGTGTGTGTACTTAGCATGTAGCACACTTACGCGCAATTACCAGTCGTATGGACCCGGCCGATAGGATGATTGGGTTACCTTTAAGTCTGCAAAAATCAAACAATGACTTCTGCCAAACATACCCGGTAGAGATGACACAGGGAAAAAAACGAGAGAACAACTGTCCACCGACTAATCTGTCCGTTGTCCATAGCCACCGACTCCAAATCTAACAAAAGACTTATAATTTTTCTCAATGAGCAAAATTTTTAGTATAGCTTTTAGATGGTAAAGTTTAATCTCTGTCTTTGGCAAATTTGGCTGGAGTCAAGAGCAAACCCACTTTTTTTTTTCAAAACCTACAGTATAAATTTATCAAGCCTACTACATGTGTAAAAGACTGTGGTTATCTTTTTTATTTTTAACAATATTAATAAACAAACAAAGACAATGTTGCATTTGGTGAAGTAGTTAGCGTTAGTGGTCCTGAGTAACATGCCAGCAGTCACGGGCTTGTATCCTGTAAGGGGCAAACGTTTATGTTGTAAGTGATTGGGCATGAACATAGTAAGTCTATTTAGTATTTATGGAAGACACCTTCTAAAACTATCATTGATGGGTCCATAAGTAACACAAAGAAAACATTGCATTAATATACTTCAAAACCAGACAATTGGTGTGCTGTCTGGTGCATATAAAATTATACAAAAATAAACAAAGACACATGCACTGATGTTCTGATAACAATACTGTAAGAAATGCCTAACTAAGTTGCTAACTAAACTGGGTCAGTTGTGGTTCATTTTTATTTCTCAGACACAGTTTTCATTACTAGTAATGTAATTAATTGACTTAATAGTTGATATTCAACTACAGTTATGAAGAAACAATGTAATTATTGTTTTCAGACATTGGATGATATAACTTTTATGATTTGAACTCATAAAATACTTCTTTGAGCTCATAATGACACAAATCACATTAATGTTAGCAGTTAAGTGGGTATTTTAGTAAGTCTCTTCTTTGGAGTAGGTAGTTTAGGAGAATAAGAAAACAAAAGTCAATAATATTCAATGACTAGCAGTCCCCGCGTTGTGAGTTAGCTTCCTTCCCTCTCATCGAAGTGTGATGTACTGTATCCTTAAGCCTTCCATAATAAATAAGCTATCCAACATAAACAATGTTTTCTCAAATTGGTCCAGTAGTTCCTGAGATTAGCGTGTTTACACAAAGAAACACATATATTCAAAGCAAATTGAAGGAATGTTAAAAACATTAATTAATGCTGCTCATGATGACTTAGAAGAAAATAAAATTATTTTACAATCTTAAATTACAAGTTATTTCACTAATTTGAAGGTTACCAATTTTGACTATGTATTGTGAAAACATTTAATTATAATGATTACATAACTAAACAATCATGGGAACTTGAAGAGGGTCAAAGTTATTAAACGCTCCACAGATAAAAAGCCGCTGGTGGTCATATAAATATAAGCATAACATAGAAATTAATAAAAACATAATATAGTAGGTGTCCTAGACAGTCACTTCCGCAGAACTGCATATTTTTGGGTTATATAAAACAGAAAATGAGTTAACGGAAAAACATCAGTCGATTTTAATCTTAGACAAAGAGGAACATGTAATTTAAAGCTTTATTTTGGCAAACATTTGTTATATTATTTTACAGATGTGACTGATCACTGTTGAAACACTTACAAGTACATAAAAATTGCGGTTTCAAAAACAACTATAGATGAATAGTTTGTAGTTACTAGTTAAAATTAAGGTATTAACCAGATAACCTTGTCTATCAGCTGACAATTTGTCTTGCAAGTTATGCAGGACATGTACTGCTGTGCTTGTCGCTAAGAAACAAAGAAATGAGGACTTACCTCTTCCCGTCGTTTGAGCCATCTTCCGCAAGGACTCTCCTCTAAGATTTCACTCTCATCCTCGGAATCTTCACCACTTTCCCGAGGAGACTTTCGCTCCTTGTCGATGCTACGACCACCAGACATAACACCGATTTAACAACACCACTACGAAGAACAATGCCACAACACAGTCAACTAATATCTCACAGACGTTTTCAAGCAGAAAACACTGGAAATATTTTCAAAATACACTTTTTCTCGTAACCATAATACCCAAGGTTGTGATACTTGTAACGCGAGACGTCACTAAGGTTTCATCCCAAACCATTATTCGGTACACGGCACTCTTTAGGAAACTAGCACTCGTTGAACAATAATGTCTGAGAATTACTCTATGAGAAGCGAGATGGCACAGCCTCTGTAGCGAGCTTTCTCATGTTAATTAAAATAAATTGTTCACCGGCGCAGTTCTCGACGTATTCGACACAAATAGAACCATAGACTTTTTTTTTTTTTTTAATATACAAGTTTAACGTCCTCGGCTGTACGCCATACAGACAATTCTTCATTATCGTTTTTTCACTTTTCAATACTTAAAACAAAAACTAACACTAAACTAGCCTAACTTAACCTAACTCATTGAAATGCGAGGTGGTCCGCATTCCAAGGCTCAACAAGGAAGCTAAGCGCAGGAACAGCGATCCGGGTAAGACGACGCGATTAGAGCACGCTTCACCATAATTCTCACTTTAACTTCATTGTTTTCTTCAAAAGTATGAATTATCATGACAATTCCACCGCACAATCACAATAATTGACCCGAAAATAACAATTTCTAAAATGAAGAAATATGGTCCGTCCTTCCCTTTTCGTTTCCCGCGCAAAACTCCAGAACCATAGACTTGCACTTCGTAGACGTTACTTTTTTTCCTAAATCATTTCCACAGACAAAGCCTTCCTCACCATAGACAACAGATAACATTGTTTCAGACTGTTTCAGACAATGATTTAAACGTGACAGACTGTATTTGAAGGTAAGAAATAACTCTATTTTCGTACCAATTATTATGAATTTATACTTAATTTTATTTACAGTCAATTTACGACTGGCATTAAAAAAAGCTGGCAGCGCCATCTATGATGTTTTATATGCACTGTACACTAGTTTCGTGTTGTATAGATGGCTTTTGTTGATTGCAAAATAAAACTGAACCTGAAACTAAAGGGGGCATTTTCCTAACTTTCTATAACAAACCATTAACAGCAGTAGATAATGTCATTCATAGTTTAGTTTGGTTTCAACTTGAAGGTGTGTTTGTAGCAATAAGTAACGATCTAAATTGCCTTCTTTTTTTAAGTCAGCGAAAAGCAAATTTATAAAATAAAGTGTAGTTTTACAAATACTTAGTAGATGGCGTTACTCCTCTCCACAAATCTCAAACGGAATGATTTCACTGAAACTCCTACCATCCGCAGAATTTCTGTGGATTTTCTTTTTGTGCCTCCCATTTTGTACTTTTGAAATTTTATTTTCGAAGCAACGAGAAAATTCACCCACAAAGATACAATTACAAAAAGCACAAAAGCGAAGCGAGTTTCAAAATAATCATACCTACAAGTGAAAGTGGACACAGTGTTAAATTATTTTTCCTTGAATTTTAACATTTTATGACCTTCCGTGGTACTCGGCTCGTCGTCGTCGTCGTCGATTTCTTCGCCCTTTCTAGGCGGTTGGGGTGACGGGCGGTAGCCCTTTTCCCCGGCTTCAACTCAGGGGCCCCGCAGGGCCTCTATTTTTTAATCACTCGCGTGAACATGGCGTGTGATAATTGTTTGAAAACGAATTAAAAATCTACGATAATCGCGCGAATTATAAACGTAAGTACATACAAAATTAAGATGTATTTTTGCCAAACCCTCCCATGTGGATTTCAGCTGATTTTCATTACAAAATTCTACTTTAATGAATGCTTTTCACTCGCCATCTTGACGCGAGTGATTCAAAAATAGGGGCCCAGGACCCCGGTGTTCTGGGACGGCCGCACGTTGCCGAGCAGCCTGCAAGGTGCTGGATGTGCCCCAACCCCAATCGCAACAGCGCCCTCTCCCTGGTCCCATGAGCGTCATGTCCAGGGTGATTGGGCTAGTCCAGGCCCCGGAACTCTAGCCTTCTTTGGCAAGACAGCGACACCCAGGGTTAAGGAAGGTGACGGTGAGGGCCGTTGTCTGCGCGGTCGAACATACGACGCGCGAGTCTGACAACAAACTCCTTCACCGTAGGCATGTACAGGTCGCGAGCGATGACGTCATTCCTGACGTAACGGCCGCAGCGCAGTTTGGAGGGTTTTAGAGCACAAGGCGTACCAAGCTGGGGCAGCGTAAGTAAGACGAGACCGGACATATGTCTTGTAGATGCTGAGTTTGGTTCTCAGGGGTAATCGAGATTTGAGGACAGGTCTCAGCATATTCCGCGCCATTTTGGTCATGCGGATGACGTGGCTGACTTGCCACTTCATGCTTAGTGACCTGTCCATACGGCACCCGAGATAAATGACCTGAGGAAGCCACTCTATGTCGGTCCCGCGCAGCTGAAGTGGTGGTGGTAGCCGTCTTCTTGCCCCTCCAAAGAGTATGGCCAAGGTTTTCCTTGCGTTCACTGCTATCCGCCAGTGATCGAGCCAGTCAGGCAGTGCGTCCAAGAGCCGTTGAGTTTTCTCAGCAGCGTATATTGGATTCCACGAGGACACGAAGTAGGCGCTGTCATCCGCGTAGAGCGCCAGCATCGCGTCCGGGTCGCCCTCACGGTACTCGGCTAGCATACTGGTTTCAAGCATCGCCATCTCGTGAGGATCAGGGTTCGATTCCCGGTCGGGTCAATGTAGAAAACGATATTTTCTATATTGTCTCGGGTCTGGGTTTTGTGGTACCACCGTTGTTTCCGATTTCAATAATACAAGTGCTTATCTTGGGATCGGAGCAATGTATGTGATGGTGTCAAATATTTATTTATTTATTATTATTATTTATTATAAGTTAAGTATATACAAAAAAATATTAAAAGGTAAGTTCCTACAAATTGATCTATGCTTAATGATTTCCTAAATTATTTTGAACAGGTGCTTCGTGATGTGGTGGTAAATTTTTGAGGGAAATGGTATTGAGAAAATTTGCTTATTGCTCCAGAATATTTATGGGCTAACTGATATGTGATTCACTTAACTTTTGCAGTACACCTGATTTCAAGCTTCTATTTACTGAATGTAATCGTAAAAGGCCTAGTCAAACTCTGATTAAAGTTGTCTCTGTATTTCAAATGGAGGTTATTTGCTTAACAAACTAACCCTATTCTTAAGTTGAAAACTATCCGGCCGGGTCTATTTTAGAGCTGAACCAAACAAAACCGACTTTTAAAGTACCTGCAGCTTACCCAAGGGTAGACTGCTTTCTGATAGAGAAGAGCTTGTGACGAATGTGTTTTTGAATAAGAAAGGAATATTTATTTATTTTAAACACTTCATGCACAAACGAAAGGTACATATGGCGGACTTAATTCTAAAAGCATTCTCTACCAGTCAACCATAGGTCTAAACAGAGAAAATGCTACGGGCGCGAAGGAAGTGATAGAAGGGCAAAATTAAGAGCTTGATTAAAACTACAATAAAAAAGACTTGAATAGGTATTTAAAACAAAAAATAAGCATACGTACTACTTAATACATAAATACCGTATACATACATAGTACATACACACAATAATAATACTAATGGTACATATGTGAGAAAAAAGGAAGAAGAGGTCAATGAGACAAGTTCGATATCTCTTCCTTGTAAAGTGCCCGGAGGGCCTTCTTATCAATATACACTTACATGTTTTTGTATTTATTTGTTCTATATGGTGAGCAATAAAGAATATTTATTATTATTACAATATATTTTTTAATATTTTTTTGGCATCAGTATCGTTCGTCCGACCACTGCTAAGTTTACTCGGTGTAGTGTTACACTAGGTATAGTATTCTAAGTCTACCGTAGCCTACCAAAACGGACGCAATTCTTCTGGTAGGAATAGGAATACAAAGGCATACTACGTAGCGTTCGTAAATAACTTTTATGTAGTTATTTTATCTTGGCTTTTATTAAGGAATTTACGAGATAAAGTACCAAATGTAGTATACCCAAGTCCTGCAATCGTTTTAAAGTTAAAAGAAAATCCTCGTTTTGTTCCTGTGTAACTTTTGTCTGTGACTATTTGTATCAAAATAATATTTTTATTTATATTATGTATTAAATGAAACTTTTTTAACTACAAATCTATAAGTTACTATTTTAGAATAAGTAACCATAATTTATTTCAAATTCAGATTCAAGATCATTTATTTCCCTCAAGAATAATTCGTGATACAATGAAATGGAATCTACGAAAGCAACCGCACTTTATGAAAGGATTCCGAAGTCTTCCGTAGTCTACCGGAATGCTACTGCATATTTTGGTAGGGTACATTCAGGCGCGGTCGCAGCCTGATATTTTGGAGGGGGTCACTCACTACCCCAAAAAAAAAACGGCTAAGTGCGAGTGGGACTCGCGCACTGAGGGTTTCGTGCCAACTTTAACTAAATTAAGGCATGTTGGCAGCAAATTTAAGTTTGTTTTTCATAGTATTTTTAAGCAAGACAAAGTTATATTTGCGGTTGTTGAAAATGTGCTATATCTCAAAAAAAGGAACTAGTACGATCTCGTTCAAACTAAAGTTCATTTAAAGTGTTTGTCAGATAAGCACTACATTGTCCTATTTTTAATTTTTCTAGTTTAGTTCAAAAGTTAGAGGGGGACCACTCATTTTACCTCTTTGGAAGCGTCTATCTTACAAACGTTTGACTTTCAGATAAAATGGTTTTAGAAACCTCAATGTCATTTTGAGACACCTATCCATAAACACATATTTGCTCAAACCACATGCATAAGTTTTTTTGGACATCGTACATAGTTCATAAAAACAGTACTAGATGTCAGCAAACTAAAAATTTATTACTGTTCCCCTAATAGTAATTTCTAGCTACTACTACTAGCTTTCCCTTTTGTTTTTTGGAAAATTTCTGAGATTTTTTAATTAGACCTTAGATTTTGGGGGGGGTCATGTCCCCTGTGACCCCCCCCTTCGGACCGCGCCTGGGTACATTGGACTTACAACTCTACTCCTGAGTCGGGCGTCGCTGACCAAAACAACACCCTGATAATAAAGATCTTTATCCAAAATAAAACTATAACGTGCTTACATGCAATTATAACCATGAATACTTGAATGAACACCTTAGCTAATAACGCAGTGGAAACCGTTAAAAATTAACCAAGCCGTATTTGTTTTCGTATTACTTATAAGTTATCATAAATAAATTATTATGACTTTTAACCCTCAATCATTTTGTATGAATTCATCATTAAATTAAAAAAAAATCTTACCCTTTATCATGTAAGCTTAAGCACACTTCATAATATTCATAAAATTCACAAAAAATGAAACCAATAACCTTCTTTCATTTCTTTACAAAAAAATCTCGTTTTTTATAAATGAAGTCAATGCAAAAGATCAAAGGCAAAATAAAAGATAAAAAGTGTTATCTCTTTTAGTAAAGTTAGCCTGTATCGTCCCACTGCTGGGCAAAGGCCTTACCTCAATTATGAGGTAGTTAGAGCCATACTCAACCACGCGGGCTCAGTGCGGATTGGTGGAGGCGTGTTTGCCAGGCAAGCGACTAACCTCGACTAGGCTTAACAACTAATATCAACCGATATTAGCCGGGACCAACGGCTTAACGTGCCTTCCGAAGCTTCACTTCAAGCGTGACAGGTTGCTTCACTAATCACTTCGGTATCACTACCAAAGCGCTGCTACCACTGCACTACGAGCACCTCATCTCATTTATCACATTTAAGTGTAAACTGCGGCAACATAATTACCGATACGTATTATAAATCCTTACTAATATAACTACTGGACGGATTTGAAAAAAAATATTTTTGTGTTGGATAGCTTGTTTATCAAGAAAGGCTTTAAAACACTGAGAATATAAACATCAAGCTGCGACAGGAGGGGAGGAAGCAAACTCAAAACGCGCGGACGAAGTAGCGGGGGACGGCAAGTTTTAAACTAAAATTAAAATGCGCTCCCGTAGAGAGCCCGGCGTCAAAGCACAAAGAGGACTCGAACAAGAGACATAGCCGTCCCAAAATATAGCATTATAATTTGTAATTCTGTCGTTGCGTCTATTTTAAACTTGTTATTATTTGTTATGCGACGAAGTCATAGCGTCGCTTTTTTCATTAATTATTCCTTCCAATATACCTGATTTGGTGTGGTGCAAAAATGTACACAGTCTGGCCATAAATACTGTTACAATTAAAAATAAGAAAGATATTACATTTGAATTTGGAATCTGTCATTTTTATACGATTGCTCATTGTGTTTTCTAATTTTAGCGCCAATACATTTTATAATATTTTGCGATATTAAAATGGAGTGGGGTGATAAAGAGAACCGAATCGCTGTGATTGCATTACACAAAGTTGGTATGGAGCCAAATGCAATTTTTAAAACTCTCCATACGCTTGGTATTAGTCAAATGTTTGTGTACCGGGCTATCAATAGATACAATGAGACCTCCTCTGTTTGTGACAGAAAAAGATCTGGAGGCCGATTCTCGCATGATCGAAAAAAGTTCACACACGTAAAAAAGTTCACCACTCGAATTTTTTTCGAAGGAAACAAGGCTTGTGTATTCTCAGACCTTCACAATCGAACTAATTCGATGGAACGTCACACGAACATTTCGATTGCTGGAGAGGAGACCAATAGATTTCGAAATTCGTATACGAACTATTGAGGTTCTAATCGGGCAAAATGATTACCTAACCTAAAATTGAGAAAATTTATATTGACTTTGAATGATTTTTAGTAGACTTCGAATAAAGAAGGTTTTCCATGTGTCCAATATATAATGTTTTTTTGCCGTCTATTATATCATGTTTGGCTAAATCGATTTTGATGCGGTTTTCAGAAGAGTACTTCTGAAAACCGCATCAAATGCGTTTTAGAGAAGTTTCGAGTATATGAATTGACTTACAAAAAACCGTGGTCACTCCCGACTTACCACTTTCAAAGGAATATCGCTTGCACTCATGACAAAACAGGCGTCGGTTCAAACAAAATTCGACACAAGGTGCAAGCGATTAGCTCTTAAGATGGTTAGGCAGCGGTGCCCTCGATAGGACTTAATATTATGTTAAGAGCTATCCAACCCTGGATACTGTCTAGAGACAAAGTACTTTACAAGTCGAATCTTACGAGCCCAACTCGATTAGGTTTTGTTGTCTTATTACGGAGTACCTTCGGTCACCTTCAGCTTCATTCTCAGACCCTGGTTTTATATTTTGACTCTGTTTCAAGCTCATGAACATGGATTGCCCCTATGTATTATGCTATGCATGAATAATGAAATTTTAATAATTGATCTACCGTTATTATATTTTAACAATATGTATGGTTTTGTGAATATATACATCAAATTAAACAAACAAATAGATTTATTGTCTAATTTCATCAAAATTAAAATTTGTAGATGGACTTAAATATACTTTATTTCGGCGTTTTTAAAAACGCGCGTACGATCTCTGCAATGGAACGTTGTAATGAAATTCGAACGTGAAATGTTCTATCGGTGCATGAGAATAGAAGTTTTATGTGGTTTTATGTATCACTCGAACTTTTACAATAGAATTGTGAACTTCGTATACGAATTACCACACGGAAAAAGTACTACTTCACGAGAATTGCTCCCCTGGCCGTCCACTTAGTGTATACGAAAAAGGTGGTCAAAGCAGTAAGAAAAAGAATTCGCATAAATCCTATCCGAAAGCAAAAGATTTTATCTCGGGAGATGAAGATTGCACCCAGAACCATGTCGCGTATTTTAAAAGATGATTCAGGACTTGCAGCCTATAAGAGACGCACTGGTCATTTTTAACTGATAATTTAAAAAACAATAGGGTGGTAAAATCGAAAAAACTACTGAAGCGGTACCGCAAAGGGAGGTCAGAGAAAATTTTCGTTTACGGATGAGAAAATGTTTACAATTGATCAACATTTTAACAAACAAAATGACCGTATTTATGCTCAAACCTCTAAGGAAGCTTCCCAATTAGTCGGCATAGTGCAACGTGGGCATTACCCGACTTCAGTGATGGTTTGCTGGGGTGTTAGCTACGAAGGAGTGACTGAGCCATATTTTTGTGAAAAGGTATCAAAACATCGGCACAAGTGTATCAAGATACCATTCTTGAGAAAGTAGTTAAGCCCCTTAACAACACCATGTTCAATAAACAAGCGTGGTCTTTCCAACAAGAAACGACACCGGGTCATAAAGCTCGGTCCACGCAGTCTTGGTTAGAAGCGAAAGTTTCGGACTTTTTCAGAGCTGAAGCTGACCGTCGTCTTGTCCCGATCTTAATCCGCTGGATTATGATTTATGGTCAGTTTTAGAGAGTACGGCTTGCTCTAAACGCCATGATAATTTGGAGTCCCTAAAACAATCGTTACGATTGGCAGTGAAGAATTTTCCCATGGAAAGAGTGCGTGCTTCTATTGATAACTAGCCACAACGTTTAAAGGACTGTATTGCAGCCAATGGTATTTGCATTCGAATTGCAGCCAATGCACTTCGAATAAGCTTTTAATATTTTAAATTGTTTTATATTTATTTATAAAATTAACATACTGTAAAAGTAATAAATATTATTTGCGTTCAATTTTTTTTTCTTTTTAACAATATTTATGGCAAGACTAGATATACTAATAAATACAAAAATGCGATACAGCCACCTTACTCGAGCTGTTTCGTGCGGCCGGTATGTGTACCTAGGGATCTAAACTACTACGGAGATCGTGGTGCTCGTAGCGCAGTGGTAGCAGAGCTTTGGTAGTGATACCAAAGTGAAGCAACCTACGGCGCGGTCGTGTTTGGATGGGTGACCATTCCGACCATATAAGTGACGTACATCATGAGCATCTCCGTGCTTCGGAAGGCACGTTAAGCCGTTGGTCCCGGCTAATATCTGTTGATATTAGTCTTTCAGCATAGTCATCATATAACATCTGACAGCAGGGTTAGTCGCTTGCCTTGCAAACCTCCACCAACCCGCACCTCCACCAACCCGCACTGAGCCCGCGTGGTGGAGTATGGCTCAAACTACCTCATAGTTGAGGTAAGGCCTTTGCCGATTAGTGGGATGTTACAGGCTAACTTTACTTACTCTACGGAGATCGTACACTGCATAAACGCTTACCATATTTAGTCAACGCCCTGCCGCCCGAAATAGCTAAACTGTCAAATAAAAAAGAATCTGGAATTAAGCTTAAACGGCACTACATGGCTTGTTGTAGCGTACATTATAATATGTGTGTTGCAATATGTTCGGTATATTGTTTATAGGTATAATGTTGATTGTTTAGTTTAAGTAACATACATACTCGTATACTAAGCGATATTCGCACTCGCAATCAACCACAAAAGTGGTTTGCGAGGCAATTAAGTTAAATTGATATTGTTAAATTAAAAATAAAATAAAGAACAATAAAGCTGAAGAGTTTGTTTGTTTGAACGTGCTAATCTCAGGAACTCCCAAACCACCTGGATTGGGAAAAAAAATGTGTTGGATAGCTTATTTATATCGAGGAAGCAAGGCAATATTTCCCAAAGACTTTGATTAGAGCCATATTATTTTTATTTTAAAGGTCTATGGCTAAGCTATCTCAGTTTCAGTTTGTCACACTCTTTTGGGACACCCAGTTTGTATTGCACACACGGAAAGAGCGAGCAAAAGCAAGAAACACCGGCTACAATGACTAGTTTTCTTGCAACGAGGCTTTAAGCTACACAGCCTCGCTGCGCTATACTAAACTTAGTCACTAGGTTTGACAAAAGCACTGTAAATTAAAGTTTTTTATTTCCACCTCACTAGCTGAATGGAGGACCCTTGTAAAGATCACAGGATCACACTGGATGCACATTAAGTGCAACTAGTCACTGTGAATAACTGGTAGATAATACGTTTGGCATTAAGTTCGTTATATGTTAAATTTAAAGTTTGGTGCATGGAATTATAATATAAAATAAATAAAAACCAATGCGGTACCATAGTGATCTTTAAGATATTTTATATGAAGGCTTTTCTTTCCTTTCATTATATTACTTAAACGAGTGACAAGTACCAACCCAAAGTCTGCGCTTGAAGGTCGTACATAAATGTATGTTGTATCTTGAAGTCCATTCGTCCTCTATTAATCCTCCACGACTGCGTTCGCGCGTTTTAGAGCTATCCAACAAAAAAAAACAGTTCAATAGTTCTTGAGATTAGCGCGTTCAAGCAAACAAACTCTTAAGCTTTATACTTGAACGAGTAATACTTGTATATATTTTCTTGTAGACCTCATGGGTTCATGACATGCATAAAAAAACTGACTACAAAGCTTATAATGCATTGGCCGGCTACGCAGGAGAAACAAATGCATTTGGATGATGTGCGTAGAGACTGTTTGGTATATAGTCCATTGAATAAAAAGTTCTAGAGTGCGTGAGTTAGTAACGTAAGATGTTTCTTCGGAAACATGTCAAGAGTCCCTAGGTAATAAACATACTAAAACCCCGGGACACTAGGAGGAGCCCCGGAGTGGGGGGAGGGGGGGAAAGGGTCCATTTTTTCATATTTCGCTTAAATCTCAAAAACGGTACATGTTAGAGAAAAACTTTCAAGGAAAAGTTGAAAGGCCATAAAATTATCTACAAGTTGTACCTAAATCATTTTTTCCTATATCCTACCATTTCTGAGTTACAAGCAGTAAAAAATGATTTTGGCTCAAACAATTTCCCCATACTACATACTCATTGACTCTTGACATGTTTCCGAAGAAACATCTTACGTTACTAACTCACGCACTCTAGACCCCCCTTGGTTGAGATCATGAATTATCTTGCTATGACTTCTCGTTTTCGAGAACTTTGTGGACAAACATACATACACTTACGACATTTTGCACACGTGTTTGGAAGCCTTAACAGATCAACATACTCAAATATTATTAGAATATAAAACTTTGCGATGCATTGCAATAAAAATTAGACATGACGGATCTAATCGCGAATAAAAAACAATGAGTAAGTAATGCTATTACTCATTTATTGTTTTTTTATTTATTTATTTTTTGTAAGTTGTCAAAATAAACAATAATACTTTCGATTTCAAGCGTAAAAAGTTTATGCTTCTAATGATGTTGTTGCTGACTTACAAAGATTATTCTTATGAATATTGTAAAATATTCGCGATGATCCATTATTGCCACTCCTAGTTCAGTCGAACTTAAATAGCTGGCAGTAACAGCGAAGTGAAACAAAGGCAGTGTGGCGAAGAATATCTAGCGCCTATTGTATGGAGTTTGGTCATGCAAAGTAGGGAATTAATTAGTTTCTAGCCTACTTAGACACGTCCAGAGATGTGCGCTTGCGGACTTTATCCCCGTGGTGTAGGGTTTATTTTTCAAGGGTAGAAATAACGTCTCCTTGTGCTTCAAAACAGTAGAGTCACAGGTCAAAATACGCACATAATAGACACTTGATATATCTAAAATAAGAATAACCTACTTATTTATTTTCTTTCGCTAATTTTAGTTACGAATTAACCGTCGTTGCTTTCTCCTATAGTTTTTCTGAGGTCTTAGGTTACAGTTCCTGACTGACTATTGTTTCGACAGCTTACCTTGTTACGTTCTTTTAGGATAGTGAATTATTATTATTTTCTTATCCGACGAGCAGTTGAAACAACTGTTAGCTAGCATCCGTATCCTATTTCCCGAATTTGGTGATTGATAGATAGAATTTTAGTCTCTACAAATAAGACATTTTCAAATAAATTCATGACGGAAGTCTACTGGGCCTTTTTGTTCCAGGTTTCCGGGAAAGTGTGCTGTTAAGGGTTCACCATAACGATCGGGTGGAATATACGGTAGAGTCGTAAAGGGCTGATGGATAATAATGAATGGTATAATTAAAACCACACGGACCATCATTGTTTTACGTGCGGTCAGATGGCCGGGAAAGCTTTGAAAATCTACACATCCAACCTGAAGTAATTTTAGGAGATTAACTATTTTTTTTTTACTAATACCTTTCCCACTTCATAATGTCCACCTTTTGTTTACTTACAGGTGAAAAGAAAAGAGTTTTATCGATTTCGAAAAGGCGTTCGATCGTATTCCTCGCTCTGCCGTCTGGCTCATACTGAACAAAGGTCCCATAAAAATCATAAACCTGATCAGATGGTTTCATGATAATATTTCAGCTAAGGTTCAGCACAACAAATTTTCAGAATCCTTTCCAGTTAAGAGTGGTGGACAGCAAGGATGTGTCATGATCCCAAACTTATTTCCTCTGTCCTTTTTTGCGGTAAAGGCCGACGCACTGAAAACATGTAATGCAGGCACCAAAATTAATGTAAAGTCAGTTAAAGATGTACTTTATATCGTTTCAGGGCAATAACTAAAGTGCCAAAAACCTCCAAACTTGAAATTCTCTATGCCGACGACGTTTGCATACTGGCAGACAGTCTTGAAGACCTTTAGCTCAGTACATTTGGCTAAGTAGTAAGCGTAGCCAAAATCAAAGTCCTCAAGCAACCTAAAGGTTGTTATGCTGCTGAAACCCAAATCTATTTTGGTGTTACAGCGCTGGAAGAAGTTGAAATCTTTAATTACTTGAGTAGACAAATTCGAAAAGATAACGGTCTCGTATCAGAGATTCCATCTGGCATCGCCAGAGCCGCTGCTATTTTCGGCAAGCTAAACCATACAGTTTGAAAGAGGAGTTTTAAAACAAGTTATTGGCTCTTTTAAATTTTATGGTTGTAATCTGTTGATTTATTTGATTATTTTATTTACCTACTTAGAATTAATATTGTCATCTTGGCAACTAAATTTAAGTCAATGTTCTCTAAAATGTTCCTTTTGTCTTAGTCTATTATTATTTGGTTCCTGGTTAGTATCTTAGATCTTTTCAATAAATATTTTTAAAACTTATATCTTGTTTTCAATCCCAAGTCAGTTTTTCTAGCGGTAGTTTTAACTATAGCTCGATGTGAGAACTAGTTTTATCTGAAACTCAAATATTTCAGTGGTAAATTCTAGTTTTAACTGATTATTTCTAGTTTTAACAAAGGCATTAAGTAATAACTAATTTTAACTGGGAAAAATGAGTTTTAACGAAAAATGGGTTTTAACTGTAACATATACACCTTGGACGAATAAAGAATACATACATATACACACAAGTATACACTGAATGAACTCGGGCAGATGATTTTCTTAGGAGTCATTACTCAGAAAATCTTCCCAAAATATCATCCAATACGCTACCATCGTATAATCATAAGTTTACACACAATTTGCATTTCCATAATATGAATGAGATGGTTGTATTTTGCGCTTGAATAATTATTACATCATAACGTGATTTTGCGTGTAATATTAAAATGTTGTTTCCGAGATGCTTTACGCGTAAATCATCACAATCTTAAATGTTACTTTCAAACCTTCCTTTCTTTTTCCGACTCAAGGGGAACTGGACTGGCTGGGAATTTTGATATGTTTAACCTTTTGGTCCAAACAAAGTAACGAAGTCAAAAATAGTATTCCAAATGATTCTCTCTATAATCCTTCCTTTCTTGGTCAAGAGTCTAGTCTGTTACATTCGCTTGGTACTTGATGGGCGTAGACAGTTGGTGTAGGAAAGCTCGTCATCATGCACCGACTCGCCGACCGAGCTTTTTAGTAATTTTTTGAAGGCCAATTATTATTCATACTGATTTTTTTCATTGTCTTTAGTTAGTTCTTTAGTATGAGCTGTAGAAACCGATTTTAGATGAAACTTGCATTGTACCCTTAGTTGAACTGTACCTGATTGAATTAAAAAAGAATCATCATAGCGAGAATAACTTATTGTTTTCGAGCAATCCTCAGACAAACACACACTTACGAAATTTTGCACACGTGTTAGAAAGCCTTAATAAATCAACAACAAAAATGTTATCCAACACTGATGATATTATATACATACCACCTGTATGTACTTTATTAATAACAAACAAGAAAAAATAAAAAATTGGAGGGGAGGAAGGAGGAGGTTATCAATTATGTTTTTTTTTGTATCTATGTTACCTCATATCTCAGTCGTTTGTCGACCGTTTCGTAAAAAATTTTTCGGTTACTTAGAGGGTATACCTAGTTGGTCCCATTTTTTCAAATTTGGGATCTGATGATGGGATCAAGATGAAATCGAGGAAAACCCTCAAATTTTAAAGGCACGTATAGTGTTTCTTTACTAGAATCTTAATGTTGGCGTGTTGTTACGTCTGATAGTCAACATCTTGTGCGGCTGAGCTGATGGTGGAACTCCTTAACGCTTAGAAGTTTAGTAATTCTGATGAAAAAACTTATAATAGGTAGTCTGTAGCTTCCTCAAAAACAGAGTTATGAGGTGCAACTCCCCCTTAATGCAATTCTCCTGTAATCTCTAAAAATGATGAAATAAAATTAACTTTAAAAAAGTAACACTAAAAAGTCTTAAATAAACTCTTGACTATTTAAAGGAAAGGAATCATTTAAGGCAAACAATTTCTTTTTGGAGTCGCTGCCCCTTCTTTGACCATAAAGCATCAACTATCACAGCTAAAGTTCAAATCAAAGCTAAAGTTTTTTTTTTGTGTATCCACCTAACGTAGGCATTTTAAAACTGAATTTTACGGAAACAGGCCTCTTTATCGAAAAATTATTAAAGCATGATCATAATCATTTTAAAATACCTATTCAACAACACCCCACACGATGGGTCATCCCAACGTTACTTGTAGGAGCGGTACCAAAAAAAATATCTTTTTTTTTTACCACTTTGACGGGGATATTAGAATACAATTATCTATGCGAAATTACATTCTGTTCTAACACCTCAGACCTCTGCGCTGGACTGCGGACGGACAGACGGACATGGCGAAACTATAAGGGTCCCTTGTTGGACTACGGAATCCTAAAAAATCGGCTAAGTGCGAATCGGACTCGCCCACTGAGGGTTCCGTGCCAACTTTAACTGAATTAGGGATCCACGTACTTCCACTAAGCTAAATACCACAATATTTTGTTGACATCAAATATAACTTTGTTTTTCATAGTGTTTGTATGAAAAACAAAGTTATATTTGCGGTTGTTGAAAATGTGCCATATCTCAAAAACTACTAGTTTGATCCCGTCCAAACTATTTTTCGTTAAAATTATTTGTTAAGATCTACATTACATATTTATTCAAAATTTAAACTCGCTTAGTTTACACTTTGGAAGCGTATATCTCGCAAACGTTAGAATTTAGAGAAAATGGTTTTAGAAACCTCTATGCCATTTTAAAAGACCTATCTATGGACACCTCACACGCATAGGTTTGACTATATATTTTTTTATTGGTTTTAGTTTCATGTATGGGAGCCACCTTTAATAATCATTATTTTTATTTTTTGTATAAGAAGTGTAAAGTGGTTAACAGGATACAACTTTCTATCAAATTTGAACAGTGTGATGCTTATATTTACAAAATAAAAAAGCTGTGACAGACAGACAGACAGACAGACTTGACGAAGCAATAAGGGTTCCGTTTATTGCCATTCGGCTACGGAACCCTAAAAATATATGTCATAGTAGCCACTGCACCGGTGCCTCCCTCTGGGGGGTGGTGTATGGTAAGGCTACACTATTTCGATCATCGCAGGCAACAGAAATATCACAAACTGATTTAGGGGAAGCATTATAAACTCGAACAACGTCAGTCGTAACGAAGCGAAGTGCAGCTACTACGGGATACCGCGTAGCACCGTAGCAATTTATTGATTTAAACTTACATGGTCATTAACATTAGAATTGATTGTAACGGGATTGCTACCATGTACCTTATTATTTTTGAGTTTCCGATATTTCGGCACTGTTGCAAGTGCCACGGTCACGGCGTAACTGAAGTTGTTGCGGGTAAGCTGTTATTGGCTGACACATCGGTCTACCCTCCTTCGAAGTCTTTTATTGCGATCGCAATAAAAGACTTCGAAGGAGGGTAGACTGACAGTCAATTCTAACCGTAGCAATTGTCCGTAGCACCACGGTTTTTAGCAAGAACGGATTTATCTATAGATGTGCCATTTGCCGGCAACATTTCCGTGCTAAGAAAGGCATATTTAAGCAAAATAATTTATCATATAATTCATAAATATTTACATTTTATTCAAAAAATAAAAAATGTTTCTATACTTTCACGGAAATGATGGCAACAACGGCACATCTACGACGTGTGACGTTACATGCGCAAACATAATAGGTACTTAGTATAAATATTACCTCATCTTTGATATCTATTGAGGACTTTATAAACAATTAAATGTGATTCAGTAGAACCGTTCTCAATTCGAACAATCTATGAAAGTTCAATAAAAATTGTCGCCAGTCAATAACACACAATAAGTGTAAGATTAGTTATTCTAATGATTTGGTATTTTCTGCAAATAAATGATAATTTC
This sequence comes from Pyrausta purpuralis, assembly GCA_963924145.1. Classification (NCBI taxonomy): domain Eukaryota; kingdom Metazoa; phylum Arthropoda; class Insecta; order Lepidoptera; family Crambidae; genus Pyrausta; species Pyrausta purpuralis. The sequence goes on from OZ001649.1 coordinate 27,860,689, forward strand.
GTATTCTCAAATTAGTGTTGTAAAAGCTTACTAGCTCAAATCCATAAGTTTACCAGCATTTAATATACTTTGAGCGCTTTCTATGGACAGGCAGACATTACAGCTTGCAATCGCTATCAATTCACGTAAAACCCCTGCTGGAATCTCCAGATTTGTGGTATTTTACCCCAAAGTCCAAATTCGCGTGCTAAGAACATTGAACTTGAGTATGTAAATATTGGATTTATGTGTCTGCGCCGGCCGACCTGTATTCCATATTATTTTAATAAGTTGAGTCGAGCGCGTCTGTCACAATATTGAAGTGGCCTGCGGAATACTAAGCCAGCAGCAGAAGTTAGGGGCTTCGTGACTGAAATGCAGACGGGGATATAGTTTTGTTTGGGTGTTAGTTATGGATTTGCTGGGATTTTGCATTTACTTAATTTGTGAAGAAAATACGCTTCTTGGACGTGTTTGATTATTTGCAGCAATAATTTTATACGCTTTAGATTTCCCTTTAGGTAGGTATTAGTTAGGTATTATATTCCCTTTAGGTAGGACATTTTAAATTAGGATGTTAATAACAGTAGAACTAGGAAAGCCACTGTATAAGTATTAAGTAGTCAAGCACATGTAATTTTTCTTTTCATATCTCCTATTCGGAAAATCTGCACGTACCACGGTTTCATAAAAAAAAGTAAAAACCGACTTGTAAACCAAAATGCACTAAAAAGTCTTAAATAAACTCTTCACAATTGAAAGGAAAGGAAACCATTTCTTTTTGGAGTCCGTGCTGTGATAGTTGATGCTTGATAGTCAAAGTGATGGCACTGACTCCAAAATAAAATTGTTTGCCTAAAACGGATTCCTTTCCTTTCAATTGTAAAGAGTTTATTTAAGACTTTTTAGTGCATTTGGTTTTGAAGTCGGTTTTTACTTTTTTTAAGTATATTTTATTTTTTCATTTTTAGTGATTACATAAGAGGAGGGGGGGGAGTTGCACCTTATGATTCTATATTTTTAAAAGCTTCAAATTACCTATCATAAGTTCCGTCATTATAATTACTGAACTCCTAAGCGTGAAGGAGTTCCACCATTAGCTCAGCCCCACAAGATGTTGACTATCAGACGTAACAACACGTCAACATTAAGATTCTAGTAAAGATAACACTATACGTGCCTATAAAATTTGAGGGTTTCCCTCGATTACACCAAGATCCCATCATCAGATCCCAAAATGGGACCAACTAGAAGGTACACCCTCTAAGGTAACCCTAAAAATTTTTCGATTCGGTCGACAAACGACTGAGATATGAGGTAACATACATACAAAAAAACATACAGTCGAATTGATAACCTCCTCCTTTTTTGAAGTCGGTTAAAAATATAAGTTTTATCAATAGCAACTGATTTTTATATGTATGAATTTATAATAACAAACAAGAAAAAAAAACAAGACATGCAACATAAAAAAATAACTTAATATCTACCTATTCAAAAACGAAACCATTTCCTTGCGGCAAGGAGGCTATGATGCTGGCTGCTTTGCCGCGTTGGATAGCTATGCTGATTCTTTGAGCTAGGAATCAGCCAGCTTTATTATTAGCTGTTAAATTTGGAAAATTGAACTTTTATATGTAGCCACTGTCAGGCAATGTCCGGTGGTAAATAGCTTTTTCATCAGGGTGGAAGGTAATTTAGTGTTAATAGGCATTGCATTAAGTCATGCTGTTCCGTGAAATCAATTTTTGAAATTGAAAACATTTATTTCAGAAACAGTTTCCATACAGTCCTAATCTAATACCACTATAAATATATAAAATCAAAGCTACCAACTTAAAAAAAACTGTCTGTATTTCAGGTGGCGAACATTCCCGAGGCACTGCAGCGCCAGGGCAGACCCGACATCCCCCTGAAGGCATTGTTATATTGTATGCGCAAAGCACTGAAGGCGTTTTTCAAAGATAATTGAGTCACATCATGATATTATAATAAAAGCTTTCGATACATTTTTGCTTAGGTATTCATTGAAAAACGTTTGTATTATGATTTCATTCTTTGTTTCGGGAAAGAAATACATAAAGCTCAACGCTGTTCATTGGCAGATCCAAATGGCTGTTTTTTTTATCTCAAATTCAGCAAGGTCAGTACACAAATGCATTTTCTTTATCGTTGTACCTGTGTTGTACCTCTTTAAAAAATGATTTACCCACTTATTTGGGTACAATTTATTCCTCACTAAAGTATCACACCTACGCAAATTATTAGAACAGTTTTTTTATTTGTTTATCCTACACTATCCTACTGCTGGCCAAAGGTCTCCCCCAAACTCCTCGATCTATCTCTTTTTATTAGTAATTATTCGGGGATAATCATGCACTTGATTAATCAGTACTTTATGTTTTCGCTACTCAATTAAAAATAAAGCATAGCTGTTAGACCCCTTACACCTTACACACTGCACCTTTTAGCAGCGATCCAGTCGCGATGCTAACGCGCGTTAGCATCGATACAGTCGCGATGCAGAAGCTGGTAATTGTCAAATTATGTACTGAATTTTGACGACTGCATCGATACTTACGCGCGTTAGCATCGATGCAGTCACGCTTCTGCATCGATGCTAAATTAACCCTTTCCAGCGCGGTGAACGGCTATAGCGGTAAATTGTGTCTAGGATACCGCCCCGGAAATAATTAAATCTGTTCATTGCGTGAGTGCTGATGCTGCTGCTCGATGCTGAAGCCCGTTTTCAAAACGCGCGACAGCATCGATGCTGAAACTTGCAGTGAGTAAGATCAGTCTTAAGGGGTCTTACCCATCCATCTCGTAGAGGTCATGAGGTCATCCCCCATCGCGCGTGATCCTGAATATAGCTTCCGTGCATATTAGCGCCATTGAGGGTTCGCCCACACGACTGAGTTTACAACTTCAACACTGGATTGCAATCAGCTCGCGGCGAGACTGCGAAACTTAATCTATACTGATACTAATATACTAATCTATATTAATGGTATAAAGCTGAAGATTATGTTTGCTTGGACGCACTAGTCTGATTAACTACTGGAACGATTTAAAAAGTTATTTTTATGTTAGATTAGTACATTATGATACAAGTGTGCTAAGTGGACCATTATATACAAGGCGATATTGTGTGCGCACGAGCGAAAGCGAGTGCGCCATAAGAAAGCCGCGTATATTATGGTCACAGGCACACGTGTTTCATACGACGTTTTTCAACACACTTCCCAGGAAAAAACAAGACTCTTCATTTACTAAGTTTTTAATTATTAAAAAAGTAAAAATACATTTCACTCGATTTTGATGGCAAAGACTTTTCGCACGCGTTTTTCGCCTCGTTACGTATGTCCGGTGGAGTTAATAGTAGGTTTTCTTCAATTTCTTCACTTAAAGAAGACATTTTCATTAATATTAAACTTCATAATTAATCCAAACTTCGTCACAGCCGACAATTATTATTTACGAAAAATGGCGTGTTGTTTTTTTTTTCTTGCCGCGATACCGATGCGCGCGCAAGGCTTTTAGGCGCGAACTAGATCGGCCAAAAACCAAGATTAAAAATGTAATAAATCATGTTTAAAACACAAATCACAGAAAATGTTAAATGAATTTGAGCTATTTTTTAGTAATAAATCTGGATTTACCATTTATTGATATAAACATGTAGATACTGTTATTTTTCGCATAAATACTGTTTGTTGCTAAAATAAAAGTTTTGTATAACCCGACTAAATTATATCGCTTCTTCTTCTTACTTACGACTTGGTACCAGGGTACAAATGTAAGTTGGTCGGGTTAATAAACTAAAAGCACTAGTGCAATAATATAGGTACTGAAAAAGCACGCGTGTCTAATATCTATGGTTATGAGCCAAAAATCAGTGGAATAAAAACGTCGTTTTGAGCAAGTGTGTTGAAAAGTTTATTTATTGTGTATGGCCTTAGGCGATAAAACATTAAAGTCCGTTTTTCGAACTATATAAAGCGTCTTAATACAACGTTAAAAATAACATCAGTGAATAAATTTATTTGTCTAAATCACCTGATTGTTATGGGTATTAAATGAGTAAATTAATCGCATAGTCTGGAAAACATCTCTTCGCGACCGGTATACAGGTTGTTATTTTGATCAGCGACGAGCGACTCACGTGTGGTTGTACAAACGACACTGATGCCAAAAATACTTTTAAACAGAAAAATACAACAAAATCAATTTATTATTTACTAGCAAGCGAGTCAAAATTACCAACACCAGGTCACATTTTCATAGCTTACTCGCTACGGCGTAGCATTTCATAGATACTCGCGCGCTACGCGCAAAGGTTCAAATTTCCCCATTCGTTTTTTTTTTAGAATGTTGTGAAGAGTTTTTCTTTTTTAAATCTTACATATTAATTTAAATAAAAATGTTTATTAGAATAATCATAACTCATATAATCATCCCTGTGTTGGATGTCACTAACATAAAAACACTTTGTATGGAGGACTGGAGTTTAACGGAGGTGGTGTCCCGTGCGTTACAATTTTTAACGAAAATCACATGCAAATAAGGACAACAGCTTGCATGTGATTGATTAGGCGAACGTAAAGAATGGTAAAAGTGGAGACATAAAAAGGCGAGTCTCTAGTCGGTGCATACCTACAAGTCGGTACTGGTTACCTCTTTGAACCCTTACACACTGCGACTTTTAGCATGGATGATCACTTACACAATGAACAGATTTAATTTGGCATTGATGCAGTCGCTTGTAAGTATCGATGCAGAAGCGCGAATAATTTGTCAATATCCAATAGGCATGAAAATTTCATTAATAGCAGATGAAATTTCATATGAAATGAAATTCATTGTTCACACCTGCTACTTTTTTTTTAACATAGACTCAATGATATTATATTAAGAACTAGTTCACCGGTGAAAGGCTAAAAGATAGCTCAGCTAAACAACACCTCACTTTAAATTGGGGTCATAATTTTGACGTAGTCTGTTTTTGATGGCGTCAGTGTCTTAATGCCTCAGTGCGCCTTTAAAACTGCAGAATCACCTAACTAAATAAAAAAAAGTCCAAATATCATATTTTCGTTAAGTAAATTGTATTTAGTGATGCCTATCATTCATGATTGAAGTATTTTCAATAAAATTAGTGAGTTTTGTTTCTTAGCCAACCCACGGACTAACATGGTCGATATTCTAAGACAGTGCTATACATGGAGTAGTTTGGTACTATATTTTTTTAATAACAATTTAACGACCGTCACAGTGTGGTAGTTTACGTTCCGGACTACAAAGAAAAGCAGTCGCGGGTTAGAATCCCGCCCGCACGACCCTAACAAATATGTCTATGGAAATGTATGTTAATATGTCTCTTATATAACTATAAATTACACCTTCATTTTTTTTAAAGTAACAGCGTAGACACTCACGGATCAAAAGGTCACGCACTCGCGTTAACAAAAGTTGCGACTGCATCGCTGCCTTTACCCTAAGAGGCTGCGACGGTTATACGTCTCTCTAGAAACGGATTTCAAAGCGTGTCCTGCTTTTATGTTCTAAAAATGAAATAGCAAGAAGAACATGAGAAGTCCTTGACCGAAATCCACATACAAGTGTACTAGTGTGTGCAAGCTTAATTACGAATAGAGCTTTCAAATTAATTGTGTGGTCCAATCAAATGAAAGCCTCCTTTTAACAAATAAAGCTAGTCGTAAAACGTGCAAATGAGAACTTTATTGTTGTAACATGACTGTACCACTTCGGTCAGTTTTATGATATTTTTGATGATAGTAAGTTAAGGAGATGATAAATATGCATACGATTTAGTGGCGATCTCGTCTGATGTGATGATCGGATAATTGGATGCATATTTACCTTGGACACCTTACACATTGCGACTTTAACCCCTCAAGCGTATGTGAACGAGACACAATAGATCTTGTTATGTGGTTGCCTGCAATCGCTTGGATATTGAAAAGTTAATTTATAAGTATCTTAAGTGTAAGAAAAGTACATACACACACAATAGTACTACACCCGATTTAGTTCTATAATAAAAATACTAGATTTTTTGATCCAGAAATCCCGGGACTACTTATTCCGATGTTAAACTCGTTACATATTAGCCAACACCTTGAATACCTACACCCGATTAGATTTTATAGTAAAAAATAAATTTGTCATTTCCGCAATCCCGGGTTTTTTTCGATTCAAAAGTGCACTCCATATTAGCTAACACCTATACTTTAGGTAAATATGCATCCGATCATCCGATCATTACTGATGATGCATCATGTCTGGCTAGTAGGTAGCAGTGGCCGCCGCGTGGCTTCACATGCGCTTGGAGATAGTATCGCACATCATCATCATCATCATTATCAGCCAAAGGACGTTCACTGCTGAACATAGGCCTCCCCCACGGCTTTCCATAGCGACCGATCACTAGCGGTCTGCATCCAGTTTGATCCTGTGATCTTTTTAAGGTCGTCTGTCCATCTTGTTGGTGGATGTCCTACGCTGCGTCTTTGGTCGAAGGCTCTCCAATCTAGAACTTTCCTGCCCCAACGGCCATCAGTTCTTCGCGCTATGTGCCCTGCCCACTGCCACTTAAGCTTACTGATTCTCAAGGCTATCACACAAAATATAGGTAACTAGCGGTCCCCCGCGACTTCGTCCGCGCGTTTTGATTTTGCTCCCTCCCCTCCCGTCGCAGCATCATGTTTTATATCCTAAAGCCTTTCTCGATAATTAAGCTATCCAACACAGAAATACTTTTTCAAATCGGTCCAGCAGTTCCTGAGATAAGCACGTTTAAACAAACAAACTCTTCAGCTTCATAAATATTAGCGCAAGCGCACGTTGTACTTAAGCTGCGAACATTATTTTGGTGCGGAATTATGTTAAAACTGTGTAGCTCCTAAGATATTTATTGAAATCAAATGATATAAAGGACAACTTTGTTCTAAATGAAATGCTCGTGATGATGAATGTATTCATTTTGATAAGAATAAATACCTGTGTGGTATATTACACCTCTAAATATAATGCATTATTTTTTTACAAATTTATTAACATAAAAAAGGTTGTAGTAAGTCAACCGTAAAAGATAGACATATGCTGTTGCGGACTTTATTATAGAACTTTTAATGTTGAACAATCCTGTCATACATAATTTTTGTGTAACTTAAGCGGTTTCCGCAGCGTACGCAGCGGAAGCTCTCAAAAGGAATATCTTTCTCCCGTTTTCGCAACATTTTTCATTGCTGCTGTGGTTTTATGAGTCGTATCTTTATGTTATATAGCCTAAAGCCTTCCACGATAAATGGACTATCCAACGTAAAAATAATTTTTCAAATCGGGCCAGTAGTTTCTGAGATTAGCGCGTTCAAACAAACAAACAAACAAACAAACTCTTCAGCTTTATAATATTAGTATAGATTATTAATAATCTATGTTTTATTCGAATGTAAGCGAGCTATATTATTATTAGTTTTATCAAAGACCATTCAGAAGTTTCTTGCGTGACATACGTCGATACATCTATCCACACATGCTTCCTTATAGTAACATGTACATGCAGCGGAAAAGGTTTTGATCACTTGTATATAAGCTGTCATATTTATTTTATTGTTTATTTTCTATCTACCATTTGTGTTGTCTTATAAGATAAAGATTTACAAAAAGACTCTCGTACTTCCTATGTTAGGTAGTTTTAGAATATTTAGCAGCAGTTTGGAAGTTGTGAATATTTTTTTATTTTCTGTTAATTTTGAAAATCAATAACAAAAATAGCCTTTTCAATCATTTTTGAAAATCAGAGTGCCGAGTGCACAATCAGTATTCCCTTACTTCAGTCGGCAGCAAATTCTATTCCTTAGCCTTATCACCACAAATATAAATTTGATTTACAATAATATCGAAATAAAACTCCATTAACAACCCAGTTTAAAAAAAAACTTAAGTAACTTTGCTGTGACTTTCATTCAGTTAAAATTAGTTGTTTTGTTGTTATTTAATATAATATTTCACAAACGAAGTTAGCAATTAACAAAAAGAGACTAATATTTAAAGTGCTTCAAGCTAACTTATTAATTTGCCATTAGACTTCGCCAATGTCTAAACATGATTAAATTAATTAAGAAAACATATTATTATTACTGAAGTACGCCCATCCAATTTATCTCGTCTATTTATACCACGATTGCTGCTTGAAGCCAATTAAAATTGTAAAACAAGGCCAGTTTCGAAGTTACTGACTTGAAAGAGGGGGGGAGGGGGAAATAGGGGGTACTTGAACTGGAAGAACCATTTTACTGAAAAGATTAGATGGTAATTTAAATGGATATCTAACCTACTTATCTCAAATCTCATTGAACGACAATTTATCAGAAACACGGTGATACGTAGAAGAACTAAGGTATCGGATGCAGCCCTGAGAATCAGTAGGGAAGTTTAAGTGGCAATGGGCAGGGGCAGGGCACATAGCGTTAACTTGGATTGGTATTTGTCAGACGTGTCGTGTCGTGACGCATCAGAACGCAATCGGTTTCATACATTTAACATGGAAACGTTCAGATCAAATCACGACACGACACATCACACTAATATAAACGTTACCATACTAAATGTATGACACCGATTCTGTTCTGATGAGTCACGACACGACACGTCAGACAAATATGTCTCCACCTTAACTGATGGCCGTTGGGGCAGAAAAGTTCTAGATTGAAGACCCCTTGACCAAAGATGCGGCGTAGGACGTCCACCGACAAGATTAAAAGACAACCTTGTAAAGATCGCAGCACCGAACTGGATGCAGACCGCTTGTGATCGGTCGCTGTGGAAAACCGTGGACCTATGTAACCTAGACTAAGGATCCTAAGGTGAATCGATCGCAGAATTGGCTCTGTCGTCCTTAATAGGTTCACTGAGTTGCATGCAAAAAGTTCTAGATTAGTAATATGTTACTAAATGTGCAAATCGGTGAATCTAGAACTTTTTGCTACTAAACAGTATGTATGGACACTGTTAGTCTGAGATCTAAGTTTTTTTTAATGTTTAGCAGTGGGCGTCCTTTGGTCGATAATAAAGACATTTTATTTGTATGTGACACCACATTAGATTTTAATAAGTTGATCAATTACAGCATAATAATTAATAGGTGTCTGAAATTAAATACGTCGAAACGGCTCTTCTTTCTTTCATCAAAAATATAAGTAGACCTTTTTTGATTTCTACTGACTAAATTGACTAAAATAAACTGTTCATTGACCAATACTTTTTCTTAATTATACCCAGAACTTAAAGTTCAAATGTTACCCAAAGACAGTCAAATCAATACTACTACCTCCAGATTAAATTTGGTTCCGAATAAACGGTGGCGAGTAAACAATGTAGGCTTTAATTACAGCCCCACTTAGAGATACTGGATAGAACCCACTTGAAACGAAATCGAATGCGAGATGTTAACAGTTCTGGTTGCAAAGCTGTTTATGCAAAATTAACTGATTCCTGTTGTAGCATTCTTTAATAGATTACTGGTTAGGTACTTACATAGCTTCTTAAGATCTGCTGTGTAATATTGTCTTATTTGTGATGGAATCAATATATATTAACATTTGAACAGTCAATTAGATTCCTTAAAAAATACTTAGAAAAAGTTTGGAAACGAAAATTGGGTCTTCGGATGGTGTTTATAAATAGATTTAACATAACAATTAGACAAATTAGATTATGTGTACCTAGATTTTACTCCTTTTACCACTATTTTGTGATGTTTTAAAATTTAGAATAAAGAAAACAATCAACTATCTTGACATCGAAAAACACGAGTCTCATCAAAAAAAATAGCAAGAAAATATTTATATCTTCTGAACTTGCCTGTACCTCATTTAGCCCATCCTTAACTTGTCACAGGCAGCTATTTGTTTGAGTAGATAACTATTGTATGTAGATTCTACACAACCGCTGCACTTGAGACGCTTGACAGCTGACAGGTGACGGCTTGTCACTTGCAGATTCAGGGTCGGACAAATAGGCAGGTAAAATTGTCTATGTAAAGTGTTTTTTTTTCTTTGCTAGTCCAATAACGTAAACAATCTTTTAATAGAATCTATCACTCACTGCTCAAAGTTTCGGCTGTGTTGCAACTGTCGTGGTCACGAGCCAACAGTTGGCTCGTCTAATACTTATTGCAATGCATCGCGAAAGTTTAAAATCTTAAATCTTATAATTACTTTTAAAATAATATCAGTGTATCAAATTAATTGTTTGATTAAAAAGTATCTCAGTATCGACGATGAATTACCTACGTATGTTAGTTATGCGTTTTTGGGTTTACCATATATTAAAATAAATAAATTTGTTAAAAAGAATCGTTAAGATTGTTAACAACATTTGACTTCCAAAGAAACTGACTTTAGCTATAAATCCTGTGACAGCTTGTGGTTGTGACGATATAAGATGTTGATCGAAGATAAATATGTGTTTAAAAGAAATAGGCTTAACCTACTTAAGGGTGTTGCAAAAGTAGTGGGATTGCCCACCTCATTGTAACTTCACTCTGTCGCTCTAATGTGAAAGCGCACTTACATAAAAACCCGCGGCGCTGCTGCCGCGCGACTGCCGCGCACCGCTGCTGCCTTAGGAGTATGAAATTATCAGCAGCATGACTGTCGCGCGACCGTCGCGCTGCTAAGTCACCTAAATGTGAAAGCGCTCTAAGAATAAATACAGACAAAAAGAGATTGACGATCGTACATCTACACTAGTAATAAAAACTCCTTAGTCAGAGTTATTTACCAATGAAAAAATAGATACCCCAGAAATAACAATTGCAAAAGTACATTAACGTGCATCCATAGCTCATAATAACAGCAGTCTGGGAACTCATCCCGCACGCTAGGCGCCCATCATCGTAAACCTATCTTTGAGAGCGAATAAAATATTGCAATATATGGCCTCTTGGGTAAAGAAATATCAAATTATTTTCAACTAGGTATTGTTTGATAAATGTTATTACAGATAATACTCTCAAATTTAAGCAATTTACTATAAGAAAGTATTGAGTAGGCAATTTCTAGGTCTAAATAAGTACAGACAACAGCACGTCACGGGGTAAACACTGTGGGATCTTATGCAGTTGTAATAAGGGCTTGTTTGCAACAAAAGTGGGTAACCTGATGTGCTGTCGAGACGATTGTACTATCCAAGCCATGTTTGCATTTAAAACAAAAAAAAACTTGCTTCTTCATGTAACAATTTATTAATCTGTGCATATTGGCCTAAAGAATAAAAAACCGGCTAAGTGTGATCCGGACTCACCCACTGAGGGTTCCGTGCCAACTTTAACTGAATTGGGGATCTTACTTACTTCAACTCAGCCAAAATACCTATTATGATATTTTGTTGACAGAAAACGTAACTTATTTCATAATGTTTGTATAAAGAACAAAATTATGTTTGCAGTTGTTGAAAATGTTCAAAAACTACTAGCTCGATCTCGTTCAAACCGATTTTCATTTAGTTTTTGTAAAAATGTATTTCGTGTATTTTTTCAAAATTGACACTCGCTTAGTTTTAAAGTTAGGGGGTTAAAGGAATACATCTTCCTACTAAGTTTCATCCGTGTAATGAAATAGTTTCAGAATAGTCTGTGACATACGGACGGACAGGCAGAGAGACAGACAGATAGACTATAAGGGTTCCGTTTTTGCCATTCGGCTACGGAACCCTAAAACCTGCTTAGGAAATTTTTTGCCAAATTTTCCATCAAAAGGAAAAAGGGTAACAGTAATGATCAAAATATACCGGTTATCGATAAAGATATGGTGAAACAATGGCGAAAGACTTTTTCATGGGCAAAGTTCCAAGGAAACGTTCATAATACTAATTAATCAAATTATCCGCCGTTCTGGCTCCATTGGCGTCGCTGAATCATCCTGGTGGAAACGAGCGAAACAAGAATTAAAAAGGAATAATCCTACAGACAAGTTAAGTTGTAATATTTCGATAATTTCATCAACGAATTTGAAATATAAAGTATTATCAAAGTAATAGACTTTATTTACTGTTTGTTCTTTTTTTTAAACTTTATTGCACAAATAAAAGTGTGGACTTAGGGCCGATTTTTCAATGGTCAGATAAAACTTATCAGACTGATAAATTATAAAGCGACAGATTTAAAAATTACATGTACCTATGATTGCTGACAATTAGGTGACGTTTTCAAATTAACCGTATTGTATTTTGTTCGACGAATATTTCTCATCTGACCATTGAAAAATCAGCCCTTAATGTTAATAGCATTCTCTCCCAGTCATTCCTTTAAATCAAGCAAAGATATTGTAATGGGTGCAGGAGAATATGGTGAATAGATATTATAATTGAAACAAATACTATTGTGTAAAATAATAATATAATAAACATACCATAATATACACAAACTAAATACCTATACAGTATAAAAGTATTTACATACCTAACTTCCAAAAGCATACATAACTAAAAATACATATACATACATGTTTTACATATTTCGCTATCATTGAAACAGAAACTTTCGCAGATTGTTTTTGAAAAATATTTTCCGTTATTTTTCATTTAACATTATAATTTGCTTTGGCGAGTACAACTGAATCAACGGACGTTGAAATGACAAATGGCTGGCTGTCATTATGATAAGTAATTAAACAAATGCTTTTTCAATCAAATATTGTATTATCAATTTATTTTATTTTATAAGGATAATCTACAGTGTCGATTTTAACTTATTAATGAGATATAATACACGGGTATATAATTTTAGCATTCAAGTACTGAATACTAAAATTGCTAGAGAAATTGTGACAGAAGTTCGCCAACGTTGTTATTTTTTTGGTCACTGTGTGTGAGCGTTGTCATCGATTCGGGTTCCCCCACAACCTACCTACTTCGCAAACAGCGAATAGGTAATTTTAAATAATGGTTCGAGTATGTCAAAACTGTACAAGTATGTTATTCCCCACCGGCATCGTCCCTACGAATTTGTAAAAACCCGGCCAAGTGCCAGTCGGACTCGCGCACTGAGGGTTCCGTGCCAACTTGAACTGAATTTGGGAATCCACTTACTTCCACTAAGTAAAATCCACAATATCTTGTTGACAGCAAACATAACTTTGTTTTTCATAGTGTTTGTATGGAGTACAAAGTTATGTTTGCGGTTGTTGAAAATGTGCTATATCTCAAAACCTTCTCGTTCGATTCCGTCCGAACAAATTTTCGTTGAAAGTATTTGTTAAGATTTACATTATGTATTATTTTCAAAATTTATACTCGCTTATTTTAGAAGTTAGATGGAGGGGGGGAGGGGGTGTACGCCCATTTTTTACCAATTTGAAAGCGTCTAGCTATGGGACGTTAGACTTTACAATAAATTAGTTTTAGGAGCCTCCATGTCATTTTAAAAGACCTATCCAATAGACCATATAGACCCCACACGTATAGATTTGACTATTTTTTTTTTTTGGTTTAGTTTCTTGTATGGGCCAAACCCTTAAATGCCATATTTTTTTAATTTTTGTATGACAATCGTAAAGCGGTTAACAGGATACATACTCCTACCAAATTTCAACAGTGTGATGCTTATAGTTACAGAATAAAATGGCTGTGACACATGAACGGACAGACAGACAGACAGACAGACAGGTAGACAGACTTGACGAAACTATAAGGGTTCCGATTTTTGCCATTCGGCTATGGAACCCTAAAAATATGTCCCAGTTGCCACCGATGCTATATTACTTTTAGGTGTATTCGAAACTGTAGTCATTAAGAGATCATATAAACCTTCCCTTAAATCAGTTTTTGATATTCCTGTTGCATGCGATGATCAAAATACAGTGGCTCTACCATACACCTACGTAACGTAACGTACGGGACGTAAGGGAGCTTGACCGGGACGTAAGGGAGCTTGACCAAGACCATCTCACCTTCAGCTCCAAGCCAACCTCACCTTCACGTGGTGCGTCCTGTTTATACAGACGAGGCTCTGGCGACCGACCGATGGTGGTATAACCATCCAATGTAAGGCGCAGCTAAATGTTAGACTGCACAGCAGCAGCGTCACAGCTGCAAGGGGCTGCGCCTCTGAGCTCGCCAACCCGCCTGCCAAGCGTGGCGAGTATTGGCAATAACCCCTCAAATGGAAGTACACAATAAAACCAGGCCCCCAGTCTCCGGCAGCCCCGCTATTCCTGACTTTGGTAGCGGTCACGGTAACGGCGGGGCAGGGGGTGCTAAGAATCCCCGGAGGCGATCCCGCTGCCACCCCCGACGACAACTGGCCCTGGTAACGTACAACACGTGTACACTGAGGAGAGATGAGAAGTTGCTTGAGCTGGAGGAAGAAATGAGCAGGTTACACTGGGACATAATGGGTCTATCAGAAGTCCGTAGGAAGGGAGAGGACACGATAACCCTACAGTCCGGAAACCTGCTCTACTACCGGGAAGGCAACCAACGAAAGTCCCAAGGTGGTGTCGGGTTCCTCGTTCACAAGTCCCTCGTCAACAATATCGAGACCATCGAGAGTGTGTCGAGCAGGGTAATATACCTTATACTCAGAATATCCAAGAGGTATTCGCTGAAGGTCATACAGGTATATGCACCGACCTCGAAACACCCGGATGAAGAGGTGGAGGAAATGTATGAGGACGTAAGTAGAGCCATACATACTTCCAAAACCTATTATACTGTTGTAATGGGGGACTTCAACGCGAAACTGGGCAAGCGAGGCGAGAATGAGTTGAAGGTGGGAACTTTTGGATACGGGCAAAGGAACGCCAGGGGACAGAGGCTGGCCGACTTTCTGGAGAAGGAGGGACTCTTTGCGATGAACTTTTTCTTCCAGAAGCCGCCTCAAAGGAAGTGGACTTGGTTGAGTCCCGATGGCTTCACGAGAAACGAGATTGACTTCTTCATGACCTCCAAGAGACGGTTATTCAATGATGTCTCCGTGATCAACAGGGTGAAAACCGGAAGCGATCACCGAATGGTTCGAGGCACATTGAATATAAATGTCAAATTGGAAAGATCCCGCCTGATGAAGTCCATGCTCCGACCGACTCGTGCTCATATCCAAAATCCCGAGAGCTTTCAACTCGAGTTGTCAAACCGCTTTGATTGCCTAGAAAATTGCGTTACAGTGGACGAAATTAACAACGGGTTTGTGGAAACTGTTCAAACGGTGGGGTCTAAGTATTTTAGGCCTGGCCGTAAAAATAGACCTCAAAAACTGTCGGTCCACACTCTCGACCTTATGGCAAAACGTCGATCTATGGCACTGCAGACCTCCGTTAATGCTGAAAACTACAGGCAGCTCAATCGACAAATATGGAAGTCCCTGCGACACGACATTCGTTGCTTTAACACTAATAGTGTTAAAGAAACGATAGAGCGGAACCAAGGCTCCAAAGTGTTTGCAAGGGACATGTCTATTGGGCAGAGCCTGTTGACGAAGCTTAAGACGGAGGACGGCAGTGTAGCGTCGACGAAAGCAGAGGTTTTGAGGGAGATCGAAAGGTTATATGGGCAGTTGTACACCTCAGTAGCCAAACCCGTTGATAGCTCGGCCAGAGACCCACGAGCTATCCTGACCCGTCACTACACCGAAGACATCCCGGATATCAGCCTCTACGAGATTAGGATTGCCCTTAAACAGCTCAAAAAAATTGGTTGCCTGTAAAGCCGGTATACGGGCGAAAGTTTTACGTGACAACGACTTTTTATGTCTGTCTCTCTCGCTCTTAGGCGGTCTAACCATGCCCGAGTGGAAGGGACGCGTGCCTCTCACTCGCTCTCATTGTGAGCGCATAACGTGAGCGGAGCGTAACGCAGTTTCTTGAAGTGTCACCCGGCAAACCAATTTATAAGACGTTGTCACGTCAAAACAACAAGGCACCTGGCGAGGACGGAATCACAGCAGAGCTTCTGAAGGCGGGTGGAACACCGGTACTTAAAATCCTTCAGAGACTCTTTAATTCCGTGCTGCTAGAGGGCATCACGCCTGAGGCATGGAACAGGAGTGTGGTGGTGTTGTTCTTCAAAAAAGGAGACAAAACCTTATTGAAGAACTACAGACCCATCTCACTCCTGAGCCATGTCTACAAGTTGTTTTCAAGGGTCATCACGAACCGTCTCGCACGTAGGTTTGATGACTTCCAGCCTCCCGAACAAGCCGGTTTCCGAAAAGGCTACGGTACCATAGACCACATACATACGCTTAGGCAAATTATACAGAAGTACGAGAAGTATAATATGCCTCTATGCTTAGCGTTTGTGGACTATGAGAAGGCCTTTGATTCGATCGAAACTTGGGCGGTGCTTCAGTCTGTGCAGCGGTGCCACATAGACTATAGGTATATAGAGGTGCTAAGGTGCCTTTATAATAACGCCACCATGTCGGTCCGAGTACAGAAGCAGAACACGAGGGCGATTCCACTGCAGAGAGGTGTAAGACAGGGAGATGTGATATCTCCGAAACTGTTCACAGCGGCATTGGAAGACGCCTTCAAACTTCTGGAATGGGAAGGAATCGGCATCAATGTTAATGGCGAATACATCACACACCTCCGATTTGCCGATGATATAGTTGTTGTGGCAAAGACGCTGGACGATCTTGGCACTATGCTCGAAGACCTTGACCGAGTATCCCATCAAGTGGGTCTTAAACTCTCCCTTGTCGTATCCACTCCAGTATCCGTTGGGAACTCAACTCTCGAAGTTGTCGACGAGTACGTCTACCTGGGACAAGTGATCCAATTGGGTAGGTCCAACTTCGAGAAAGAGGTCAATCGACGAATCCAACTCGGCTGGGCAGCCTTCGGGAAATTACGCAAGAGTGTCTTCTCATCTCATCTACCTCAGTGTCTGAAGACGAAAGTCTTCAACCAGTGTGTGTTACCAGTGATGACATACGGATCCGAAACATGGTCTCTTACTATGGGGCTTATAATGAAACTCAAAATCACACAACGAGCGATGGAAAGGGCTATGCTGGGTGTTTCTCTACGGGATCGAATCAGAAATGAGGAGATACGTAGAAGAACTAAGGTAACGGACATAGCCTTGAGAATCAGTAAGCTCAAGTGGCAATGGGCAGGGCACATAGCGCGAAGAACTGATGGCCGTTGGGGCAGGAAAGTTCTAGATTGGAGACCGTTCGACCAGAGACGCAGCGTGGGACGTCCACCAACAAGATGGACAGACGACCTTATAAAGATCGCAGGATCAAACTGGATGCAGACCGCTAATGATCGGTCGCTGTGGAAATCCGTGGGGGAGGCCTATGTTCAGCAGTGGACGTCCTTTGGCTGATAATGATGATGATGATGATGACCATACACCTCCTCTCAAAGGGAGGCACCGGTGCAGTGGTTAATGGGACATAATATGTTTTTCCAAAATCCTAGTTGCCCGGTGTAGGCAACTGATATAATAACCCTAAAAACTCCCTAGTGTTTAGGTACCTAGTATTGCAATATTTTATAAACGGCTGTATATTTTTCTGTGTCAATGTTTTTATGCAACTTTGGAGGGAAGACAAAAAAACAATGCGCTGATCCCAAAGTAAGTAGCTTATGCACTTGTGTCATAGAAATCTGTCACAACGATGGTACCACAACACCCATACCCGAGGCAATATAGAAAATTTTCATTATTATATTGACCCGAACGGGAATCGAACCCGGAACTTCGGAGTGGCGTCGCCTTGAAACCTAGCGTGCTAAGCCACTACACGACGGAGGTCGTCAAATTTGTTTTTTTTTTCAAAGTATTTGAATAGTGTTTCATTGCCTTAATAATTTATTGTTGCCATTTCTATATAAGTAATTGAATTGGACTCAAAAATTAAATCATAAGGAAAAAAGAGCACTTCATTGTTGTATTAAAACGAACAATAAAAGGAATTTTAAAACGTGCGCCGGCACAAAGGAGGCTTCGCGGCTATATCGCGATAAATTACCGCCGTTCTATTGTTCGCGAATTCTAACGGTATTTTTGTATTAATTTTATTGATTCTAACTAATACAGGGTGTTTTAGAAATTCGATATATATTTATCTTCATCATTCACTTACTTATAATGTTTTTCTTTATCTTTGTCATTTAGTTGTATATGTTATATACTTATTTATTAAATATTACTTATTTTATATAACTCTAAACACTGATTAAACACAAATAAGTTACGTGCGCGTTTACTTAAAGAGCTGAGCAAACAGGAAATTTTTTCTCGACTGTTCCAAACGGAGGGTAATGTTTATTGTTTGACACAGGTTTTCTTTTGTTTCCTGTTCGGAATTCGATTCCTTTCCGCCATTTATCATGATCAGTTTAATATTGTGTTATTAAACGGTATCATAATGGAGTCCGAAAACATCACTTTTGTGCATTAGAATTTCCATTTTTTTTAAAAGTAATTATAAAACAATAATTACCATTTTGATCTGGGCAGTAACTTAAATTAGCAAGTAGTTGAAGTTATTGGCTTTATTTTTTTACATAGGCTATAAAAATCTCAGGTTTTTTAAAAAATTTCTTAACTATGCATATTTTTAAAGTACTTCAAAATAATTTGGTTGAAAATACCTTTGATTTAGATGTCTCAACCATTTTAAGTTAAACAAATAAATCACGCCTTGAAAAAGTTAATATTTTTGGAATTAATGAGCAAAAAATGTAATGAGCATAGTTTCATTTTTTTAAACAATGTTTTGCACATAATAGGCCATAATGTCTTACTTACTTGCAGTTACAGGATTTACAAGAAATAATATCACAGTTAGTGCGACAACATTAAACGTACAAAGTCTTCACATTGCGGTTAAAAAAACGGTTGCCGTAAAGTCGGTGTTTCTTTAGTTGTCGAATACTGTAAACAATCTTGACATTCCTTTTAAACGAAATGATTCATTTTAACATACCATAAACACAAAACTCTATTACTACGTAGATAATTAATCGCTTAACACTAAGATCTTTTTAATTTTATAGTAAATTAGTTTTTTCACTAACATTATTATACTAGCGGTCCCCCGCGACTTCGTCCGCGCGTTTTGAGTTTGCTCCCTCCCCTCCCGTCGCAGCGTCATGTTTTATATCCTAAAGCCTTTCTCGATAAATAAGCTATCCAACGCAGTAATATTTTTTCAAATCGGTCCAGCAGTTCCTGAGATAAACGCGTTCAAACAAACAAACTCTTCAGCTTTATAATATATTAGCGCAAGCGCACGTTGTACTTAAGCTGCGAACATTATTTTGGTGCGGAGTTATGTTAAAACTGTGATAGCTCCTAAGATATTTATTTAAATCAAATGATATAAAAGGCAACTTGGTTCTAAATGAAATGCTCGTAATGATGAATGTATTTATTTTGATAAGAATTAATACCTGTGTGTATAATACACCTCTAAAAATAATGCATTATTTTTTTTACAAATTTATTAACATAAAAAAGGTGGAGTAAGTCAACCATAAAAGATAAACATATGCTGTCGCGGACTTTATTATAGAACTCTTGATGCTGAACAATCCTGTAATACATGATTTTTGTGTAACTTAAGCGGTTTCCGCAGCGTACGCAGCAGAAGCTCTCAAAAGGAATATCTTTCTCCCGTTTTCGCAACATTTTTCATTGCTGCTGTGGTCTTATGAGTCGTATCTTTATGTTATATAGCCTAAAGCCTTCCTCGATAAATGGACTATCCAACGTAAAAATAATTTTTCAAATCGGGCCAGTAGTTTTTGAGATTAGCGCGTTCAAACAAACAAACAAACAAACAAACAAACAAACTCTTCAGCTTTATAATATTAGTATAGAAAAGTTACAAAAAGATTGTTAACAATATTGGACTAGCTAAGAAAAACAGATTTTATATCTTTTTATTGACTTTCGGGTTTTGAATCAATATAACAAGCATGGATATAAAAAGATATAGGTTTCGAAGGTTCTAAGACCACCCTAAGTATTCATAAAGATTAAATAAGAAACCAAAAATTTGCGCACATGCGGGACTCGAACCAGCAACTTTCTGGCTAACCGGGCCAAGCGCTCTACCATTTGAGCTACCGTGCTGGCAGCAGTCAGTCCGACCTTTGTCCAAATTTTTGGTTTCTTATTTCATCTTTATGATATAAAATATGACTCTGTGGGTGTTAAAAATACGCTAAACCACCCTAAGTAGTCTAGGTTGTGTGCTTCAATTGCTATTATATTTTATAGAAACTGCAACCAGATAATAATAAACAATCAAGTAATTGTTTTACCTTTGCATAGTGCCATGCTTTATTTATTTTTTGGCCGACTTCAAAAAAGGAGGAGGTAATGAATTTGGCTGTGTGTATTTTTTGTGACTGTGCTACCTGATATCACAGTCATTTGCAGACCGATTTGAAATTTTTTTTCGCCTTTCATATACTTACTTTCTTGAAGGTCCCATTGTTGCCAAGGGATCGGATGATGGGAAATTCTCAAGTTCTAAAGGCACGTATAGTGTTTTTAAAGGAATTTTAATATTGATGTGTTGTTACATCTGATAGTCAACATTATGTGGAGCTGATCTGATGGTGGATCTCCTTAACACTGAGAGTTTAGAAATTATAATGACAGAACTTATGATAAGTAATTTGTAGCTTTTTCAAGAACAGAGTCATAAGATACACCCCCTCCCCCTCTCTCCTGTAATCACTTTGGCTTTCTTTTGGTTTTGAAGTCGGTTTTTACATTTTTTTTAAAGTTTATAATCTTAAGAATGACTTCAATCGAATTGCTTTGACAGACACCCTGTCTCTTGCACAGCCTGTATAGGAGGCATGGCGTAGCTTTTTAATTTCCTCTCATTGACTCCTTAAATTTGCGATTCTTTTGTGAAAACAATTTTCTTTTTAAATTTATTTGTCGATCGTTTTTGCAGAGTCAATTGACCAGATTTCAGATCAGTGGGGTCAGAGCAATTTGCAAAGGATTTAAATCTCAATAAGTTGCTTTAAAATAAAATGTGATTTGCTGTTGCAATTCATAGAACGTTATTGTAACTGAAACATAGCATGAAAACTAAGTGGTAAAAACATTCTTTTAACTTTATAGCTTGTGGATTAAACATAATTTTCAGTCTTGCAACTATGAAAACACAAACAAAAGCATAATTTAACCACTTTAGCGCCGAATGCAGATTGCCTGAGTGCTAGTTAAGTGTCGGTTCATTCGAAAAGCGTCGTAAAATCAACAATGTACGGTTATTTGTAAAACAATGTCGTCGCGCAATATCAATCTGACTTCTTTGTTCTGGTCAAACTTTGTTTCAAATTGAATGAGACAAGCAAGGCTTTATTGGAATGGAACATGATGTGAGTTGGGTTTTCAAACTCGTTTAAATCTAAGTCCTGGAGATTAATTGCGATTTTATTAGCAGGAACTCATTTTACACTTTGGCCCTGGTTTTTACTCGCCTACGGCGAAGCAAAAAAGGAGGGTTGTGATTTTGACCTGTATGTATGTATTTGGGTATGGATGTTCATTTGTTCCCTCATAACTACTAAACTATTTATCATAATTGGACAAATGAGGTGTTGTTGGAAGCCTCTTAATCGTCCACTGGTTAAAGGCTACATGAAATTACGTTAAATTGACTCCAGCGCCCTCTAGGAGACTTAAATTAAAGAACTAAACAAATGTTTCGTGTGGGGTATCAAATGAAAAAAATTACATAACTCTAAAATAAGTGAAATAACCCTTTCAGACCCACGGCGAAACTAAACAAGGTAGTGTTAAACAAACTCGATATTCCTTATCTTTGGTGTTCCGTGAAAATGAAAACTGAACATTTTTAATGATACTGTGGTGATTTCATGAGAACACAAGTTTATAAAACTAAAACCCGACTACTTAAAACACGCTCTAAAAAGTACGAAACAAGAAAATAGATTTTTATGATAGCTGTACCGTTGTACATGTATAACGTGTAATAAATTGAGTACCTTAAAACAAACAAACAAACAAACAAACAAACAAACTCTTCAGCTTTATAATATTAGTATAGAAAAGTTACAAAAAGATTGTTAACAATATTGGACTAGCTAAGAAAAACAGATTTTATATCTTTTTATTGACTTTCGGGTTTTGAATCAATATAACAAGCATGGATATAAAAAGATATAGGTTTCGAAGGTTCTAAGACCACCCTAAGTATTCATAAAGATTAAATAAGAAACCAAAAATTTGCGCACATGCGGGACTCGAACCAGCAACTTTCTGGCTAACCGGGCCAAGCGCTCTACCATTTGAGCTACCGTGCTGGCAGCAGTCAGTCCGACCTTTGTCCAAATTTTTGGTTTCTTATTTCATCTTTATGATATAAAATATGACTCTGTGGGTGTTAAAAATACGCTAAACCACCCTAAGTAGTCTAGGTTGTGTGCTTCAATTGCTATTATATTTTATAGAAACTGCAACCAGATAATAATAAACAATCAAGTAATTGTTTTACCTTTGCATAGTGCCATGCTTTATTTATTTTTTGGCCGACTTCAAAAAAGGAGGAGGTAATGAATTTGGCTGTGTGTATTTTTTGTGACTGTGCTACCTGATATCACAGTCATTTGCAGACCGATTTGAAATTTTTTTTCGCCTTTCATATACTTACTTTCTTGAAGGTCCCATTGTTGCCAAGGGATCGGATGATGGGAAATTCTCAAGTTCTAAAGGCACGTATAGTGTTTTTAAAGGAATTTTAATATTGATGTGTTGTTACATCTGATAGTCAACATTATGTGGAGCTGATCTGATGGTGGATCTCCTTAACACTGAGAGTTTAGAAATTATAATGACAGAACTTATGATAAGTAATTTGTAGCTTTTTCAAGAACAGAGTCATAAGATACACCCCCTCCCCCTCTCTCCTGTAATCACTTTGGCTTTCTTTTGGTTTTGAAGTCGGTTTTTACATTTTTTTTAAAGTTTATAATCTTAAGAATGACTTCAATCGAATTGCTTTGACAGACACCCTGTCTCTTGCACAGCCTGTATAGGAGGCATGGCGTAGCTTTTTAATTTCCTCTCATTGACTCCTTAAATTTGCGATTCTTTTGTGAAAACAATTTTCTTTTTAAATTTATTTGTCGATCGTTTTTGCAGAGTCAATTGACCAGATTTCAGATCAGTGGGGTCAGAGCAATTTGCAAAGGATTTAAATCTCAATAAATTGCTTTAAAATAAAATGTGATTTGCTGTTGCAATTCATAGAACGTTATTGTAACTGAAACATAGCATGAAAACTAAGTGGTAAAAACATTCTTTTAACTTTATAGCTTGTGGATTAAACATAATTTTCAGTCTTGCAACTATGAAAACACAAACAAAAGCATAATTTAACCACTTTAGCGCCGAATGCAGATTGCCTGAGTGCTAGTTAAGTGTCGGTTCATTCGAAAAGCGTCGTAAAATCAACAATGTACGGTTATTTGTAAAACAATGTCGTCGCGCAATATCAATCTGACTTCTTTGTTCTGGTCAAACTTTGTTTCAAATTGAATGAGACAAGCAAGGCTTTATTGGAATGGAACATGATGTGAGTTGGGTTTTCAAACTCGTTTAAATCTAAGTCCTGGAGAATACATGCGATTTTATTAGTAGGAACTCATTATACATTTCAGCCCCTGTTTTCTATTATTTATAATTAAACGCTCACTGATCAAAAGGCCGCAGGCGGTCGCATTAACAAAAGCATAACGAGAGACTGTTGATAAACTCATCCGTGAGGTTTTATATCTTTTTTATATATTACATATATAAAAAAGTATTGTTAGTTACACTATTTATAACTCAAGAACAACTGAACCGATTTGTCTGAAATCTCGTGAGACGGGGCCGGAGCAGGGATGTGATGGGGCCAGGGCAAAAGGAAATAGGACTGGGGCTGGGGCGGGACGGGGCCGGGGCGAAACATTGTTAGCTAGGACCGCTTAACTTTTAAAATAACGGGGCTGGGCGGGACGGGGCTGGGGGCGGAACAAAGTTCGCTGGGTCCGCTAGTTACATTATGGACACCGATCACATTACATTATTGCTCTGATCCCAAAGTAAGTAGCTAATGCACATTTATTGTGGAAATCAGAAACAACGTTGGTACCACAACACCCAGATTCGAGACTATGTAGAAAGTTCCGATTTTTACTTTGACCCGACTGGGAATCAAACCCGGAACCTCAGAGCGGCAACGCCTTGAAACCCAGCGTGGTTAGCCACTACACCACATCGGAGGTCATCTTCGTATGGAGGGTAGGTTCGTGGTTCGATTAGTGGAAAAATCACTTTTGTATTATGATATTTAGTAAGTAGTTTTTATCAGAGCAGGATCTTATCTTAATCTAAACAAAGCCGTTCTTGAGTTATAAATAGTGTAACTAACAACACTATTTATAACTCAAGAACGGCTGAACCGTTTTTGCTGAAAATTAGAAGTAGTTAAAAACTAGGAGAAGGACATTGGATAATAATTTATATTCCTTTGACGGGGCCGGGGCTGGGGCGGGACGGGGCGGAGGTGAAACGGTGGGGAGGTAGCTTAGAACCTAGAGATGGACATAGGATACTTTTTATCCCCTTCTACGGGGCCTGGGCTGGGGAGGGACGTAACCAGGGCGAAACAACGTTCGCTGGAACCGCTTAACTTTTAAAATGACGGGGCTTGGTGGGATGGGGCAGGGGTAGGACGGGGCTGGGGGCAAAACCCAGTTTCTTGGGTCCGCTAGTATCTAATAATAATTTGAATAAGTATACTTCAAACACAAAGTGTGGGTTTGGTATGAAAAATTAAATTGCAGCGAGTAACTTTAAAATATCAGGATAGCGGCATGTAGTATTGCTATTGCGAACATTAGAAAGGTTTATTGCAGAGTGGACTGTGTAGAAACGGTATTCTACTGAAATCTGTGGTAGCACTTCACTGACTCGACTAAAAAATCTAGGCAACTATTTTGTACACAACATGGATAAAATACATTTAGAAGGCTCACTATGTTAAATCAGTTCCTTACAAAAATTCAAACCCTCATCAGTTGATACTAAATATCTGTTTTTAGGCCATATTCGCGGCTTCAGTAGTCTAACTAATTGTTATAACACACGATACAAATGTATGATACCTACAACGTACGATTATTTTGCTGTTATTATGAATAAGCAACTCTTTTTATATTAGCGAAACCCTAGAACATTTCACAAGCAAATCGTGAAACGTTATTAAGTTTTTACCAAATCAAAAAAGGAGGAAATCAATTGGACAATTTTAAATGCAATGTGACATTTATTCAGGTTTTAATTTTAATATGGTGTGTTCAAGTTCAGTGTGTTCAGTGTGGGTTCAGTGTAAGTTTCATCAAAATCTATCCACTAGTTTTTGAGTTATGAGAAATAATTAAAGATTATGAAATTAAAAAAGAGAAGTTTTACTAAACTAGCAGTCTACACCTAACATGCACCGACTCCAAAATATTTTTTTATTGCTTAATAGAAGACGAATGCGTTATTTCAAGCTTTTTAGTCAGTTTTTTTTTTATTTCCAGTTCATAATGTTCTAAACAGTACCTAAGCCCACTGTCCTATTTCTCCATTGCTGCACAACTAAATTAGATAGCACCCGACACTTCCACTAAACCACTCGCAACGCTAAGTAACTGAGAAATCTGTTTTCTAGAAAAATCTGTGTTCACTAAATTCTAGTAGTACAAGTTTGTTCACAACGCGGTTAGCACGTGCTGCGAAGCCATCCGGGCTGAGGGGGTCACAGGGCCCCTTTGGCCCCCGGTAATTAAACTTGTTAACACCTGACCACAACGAAAGCCGGTTATGTCCCTACGTGTTTGTGTTAGACCAATTACAATGCAAACAGTAGTTTCGTGTTGTGTGAGAGCTGTGTTTTTATTAGAGCTTTTTAGGGTTTCGTAGCCGAATGGCAAAAAAAAAGAACCCTTATAGTTTGTTATTTATACAGATACTATGAAAAAAAAAGTTATATATTTTGCTTTCAACAAAATGTTTTGGCTAAGTGGAAATAAAGTGGATCTCTAATTCAGTTAAAAGAGACACGGAATCCTCAGTGCGCGAGTCCGACTCTTACTTGGCCGATTTTATTCGGCTCAGATTCTCTCTAACTTTTTTGACGGTATATAATACTCTCCAAATTTGACCAGTCCAGTCGATACACAGGTGTAGTGTGCATTATCAACTGTTCTTATACAGGGTATCTCGTAACGACTTTGCATGTATATTGTAGTTAACAAAAATGCAAATACGTGTAGTACATTCAAATAAGTTTATCCAAACGACACACTTGGGAAAATACGCAAACCATCATAAAAATATTTCTGTTTCAAACTACAACGTTCTCGTTAGCACCGCTTTGTACGGTATTCGCAATATTTCGACGGCGAAATTCAAAAAGTTTTCAGTTTACAATTCTGCATATTCGGGTGCATGTTGCAGCTAAAATTGTGCTAAATTCGATACGGCAAGAAGCAATAATCCCGTGCAATAGGAACAGGTTTGGTTAACGGCAGCGCCTCTGGTGGCGGGTGGCGGAAACTCGACTCGACGCCAGATTTTAGCACGCATGACGCTTGCTTTGCTTCAGATTAGGGCTGACACTCGAAAATTGAAATTAGTATTAGAAACTGTAAGGCACTTATCTATCTTAGGTTATAACATACGTTTGTTTTAAGCAGCATAATATGAGACATGTATGTAGACTTATGCCTGCCTCCTGAATTCGGTATACCTTGATGGCCAAAGTTTAGGAATGGTTTCCGCCCTCTTCTTTCTCTTTTTTATTTACGACAACATCACCTGATTGTTATCAAATACTTTGAACTGCTACAGTACTACGGCAACGCAGCATCATAGCTAGCATCATAGCCTCCTTGCTACAAGGAAATGGTTTCGTTTTGAACGACTTCAAAAATTGTAGGTATGTATGAGATATAGTTAGATTTGGATTAACTTTAAGGATGTTGATCTATTAAAGCTTTCAAACACGTGTGCAAAATAACGTAAGTGTATGTATGTTTGTCTTAGGATTTCTTGAAAACGAGAAGTCATAGCCAGATGATTTTTTTAGTTCAACTAGATATAGTTAAACTTAGGGTAGAGTTTAAGTTTTATCAAAATAGGTTTAGTGGTTTTGAAGATATGAGTAATAACTAAAAATAATGAATAAAATACGTATAAAATTAATCCGCCTTCGAAAAACTCACTTGAAAAAGGTTTAAATTACGTTTTCGCCTTCAATTTAGAAAAAACAAATTCTTTTGGAGTCGGTGCATGATGTCAAGCTTACTTACCCTAACAGTCTAAACACATCATGCACTGACTCCAAAAGAATTTGTTTCTCCTAAATAGAAGACGAATGCGTTATATTCAGCTAGTCAGTTTATGAAAGATTTCTTTTATGAACCATGTCTTTTCTTTTTTCTTGTTTTTTTATTATTTATAAAGATACAGTGAACACTCTATAGCTTAAGCTTTGTTATAAAGTAATCATAACTAACAGATTATGTAGAGTGATTCAGAATTTTATTGTCTCAGCTTTTCTAACCCATCACATTGTAGTAAGATTTCAGATACCTTCTTTGTCATAATACTGACAGCCCTAGCGGACTAATGTTGTTCCAAGTAGTGCAGTTAACAAAACAGTCCATTAAGTTAGCAACAGTTTTGTCGACTACCGTTTGGGCTCAATGCAAACATAGAAACTAAGTTAGAACTTCATACTATTTTCCCTCTCGCTTTGGACTAAGTGGTCGGTCAGACTAGATAAATATAGCAATAAAACTCACTTCACTCACTCAGAAGTAGCTTTTAGTTCTTTGACAGCATTTATTGAATTTATAAATGGAACGAAAAAAGAATGACCATTTCGGCTCGGATCTGGCGGACTGTGTGCTTTAAATTAAAAGTTTTCAAATTCGACTCCGCATGAGTGTTTTTATTTTTTTGATATAAAAAGCACTCGTAAACAGTGTAATATCTACCGATGAATTTCAAGAATTGTTCGGTTCCAGAAATTCGCCCCCACAAACCCATAAACTTCTGCTTGTAGATTGTATTGTATGTGGTGATAAAGTGAAACAAAGAATATCTATCTATCGATATCCAAGCTTGATGGTCTTTAATAGGCAGGTGTCGCGTAT
Organism: Pyrausta purpuralis; assembly: GCA_963924145.1. NCBI lineage: Eukaryota > Metazoa > Arthropoda > Insecta > Lepidoptera > Crambidae > Pyrausta > Pyrausta purpuralis. The sequence continues at coordinate 27,888,897 of OZ001649.1, forward strand.
CCTTGTTAGCACAGGCAAGGCAGGCGCGCCTTTGCTAATGAAAATAATGCATCCGCCTCGCCCGATGCGTTATTGCAGACACCCTGTGTTAAATACTATCGACATCTAGAAAAAGTCTATGTCATGTCGATATTGTAAGTGATGGAAGTAAAATAATTTAATTTTTTTATGATAGTGATATGATTGTGATTTATGATAGTGATAGTAATAGTCTGATATGTTAAAATTTTGACACTATCGTATTCCTCTACAAATATATATATATATATATATATATATATATGTATATATATAACTATATATATACATATATATATATAACTATATATATATTTACATATATATATATGTTTTTGAGTTGTTTTTATAGTGTTTTGTGATTATACTAACTTAATAATATAAATTGCACTTGTAAAGAGCCACTTTGGATGTTGTAAGAGCAATTTCGCAACATTGATGAGATCACGCAGCTAAGCGTTAAAGAAAAATTCAACAGGCTTGCCAAGGTGTCAGTGGCGAGTGGTAAAGGCAAGTGCCCAGATAGCGTATGAAACGGGGTTCGATTCGTTGTTGCTTTTTACAAGTACAATTTTTGTTATAAAAAAGATAAATGTCTAATTGAACGATCTAATCATTACTTTGAAATGTTTCCAGCGCTAGTGTCGTTTTACCGAGTTTTTTATTCAGATAAATTAACGTTCAAAGTTACCCTTGTTTAGAAGGAGGTATAATTAATTTAATAGAGATGGAATGTAAGCAAGTTTAAAATTGCTACAATATACTATTAGCCGCGGCTAAACTAATAAGTCTGAAAGCTAGACCAAGGCGGTCGCAATAGAATTATACTCATCTCCGAGAAATAACCTCTCTAACAATAATGCAGTGTGCTGTTTAAGTGTTCTTTAGATAATATATTATTTCATGGACGAGGCTTGTGCCCTTATTGATTAAATAACAAGAATTTGAGATTAATTTGATTGATTGATTGATGATTGAGATTTAATAAAAGAACTGCATTAATTTAAACAACATATTTGTTCAACAAGATAACTATGCGCGATGTGGGGGATCTTGGAGGAAAAACATAAACATTGGATAATATTTAAGAAATTGATGTAGTTCGTATGAAATAAAAGAAACAACTGAGTAAACAGTAAAAACGTCAAAAATAGAAGGAATATGACACATTAAAAGAGTATCAAAACAGAAAATAGTTCGGTTTACCACAATAACCAGGACTTAAACTTCTTCTCAGGCAAAACGCTCAACTTGTGACTATGATGGGATGGATTGGATTAATTCTTTGGTCAGATATTAATCTAGAAATAATTAGATATGAGCTGAAAATTGCTCAGTTAAACGGGTTGTTTCGATGTCTCTTTGAACTGCACTTTCTACAAAATCTTCAACTTTTCTGTCATTTCCCTTACTTTAAAAGCATTTGCAAAAGCAAATCATGCATGTACATTCAGTTCAATTGAACTTTTATTAAATAATTTAAATTTGAAGCAAATAAACTACCAAATTTGACGCAAAACACATCTTTTTGGCGTTTATATTATTACTGGCTTTCCCAAACGAGTGGTCGGTGGCACTCATTTGGGTTTTTCGACCGAATAATTCAAAAAGGCCGATTTTGAGATGACGAAGGAAAATCAGTAGATATTTGTACGCGAGTGAATCAAAAATAGGACCCCAGTAGCATGATACTAGGACTTGCGTCATAGCCGTAGCAGTTAAAGAGTCATGTTTGGAGGTATTAATTTCGTAATTTAGGGGATAGTAAAAAAAATACGATAAAAAATTATAAATTAGATTAAAACCTGTAAATACTGAATGAAAAAACACGACACATACACATTATACACTTTTGGTACTCCGTCTCGACATAGTTCTTTATAAAACCACCAGATGGCGTTCGAAAATCACTGAGACGTAATAAAAGCTTTCGTATAATAATAATATAACTCTTAATCGCACAACATAAAGTAAATTACAATTTATAAGCTTAAAGTACCTATATGTATTGATTGATAAGAATTTTTGAATTATCAAAGATATAGTAACGTAAGTTAAAAGGATATTTGTTGCAGCAGAAAATCAGAAAACTGAAATTGTCTACGCAAAATGTCTAAAATTTCGTTTCAGATTTCGACCGCAGTACTGTCAAATTAACCATACACTCAAAGCAAAGCTTATCAAAAGCTTGCCATACAACCATAATTTTGTGGTCAATTTAAAAACTACTCTGCAATTCTCTTTCGTATTATTCTTCAATTCGTGTCTTAATCAAGAGTTGAAATTGCAAATATATCCTTTGGACATTCCCACACATCGCCATCTAGTCCCAAAGTAAGCTACCTTAAGCTTGTGTTATGGGTGCCAGACAACGGATATAATACTTTAATACTTTTTTGTTTGTAAATACATACATAATATACATAGAAAACACCCAGACCAATACAAACAGACATGTTCATGCACACAAATGTTTGTATTGTGCGGGGATCGAACCCGCACCCGCTGCGTAGTAGGCGATTTTTCGACCACTACACCAGACGGGTCGTCAAAAATGAAACAATAACTGCACTGGTTTTAATTCAAATCGCGGAACAATACGCCGCGTATAGCGCGAAAGAGCTTTTTGGTCGTTGCATTGTTCACCTCACAATGAATCGCGCAATTACTTGATACTTGAAGTTTTATATCTGCATAAAACACCGAGTTGAATTTAGTTATCGCTGCTAGTTTGCACTCATAAGAAATTAAACCTAAAGAATATCGTTCATAGTATCAATCAAATAAGTCAGGAAAAGCAACCATAGAACGCAAACCTTGAAACAACGCTTATGTGAAACCATATCGAAGTTTAGTACAATAACTACTAATTACTTTATCTGTTTAAAAATCAATTAATTTGCGAGAATTTTCAACTACCAAGTTCATAAAGTGAAGTTTTAAAGAAATTATAAAGTAATTCAAGTTATGGGGAATTGCAAAAGCAATTTGATAAAACTTAATCCGAATAAACGGATCTCTTTATAAACTTATGAAGATTTTTATGTGGAAAACGTTCTTTCGATAAAAATGCAGAAGAAATGTTTTCAACGTATGTTGTACAAAATAGTACCTACTAATTCATCATCATCATCATCATTCTCAGCCAAAGGACGTCTTCTGCTAAACAAGGGCTTCCCTCACAGCTTTCCACAGCGACCGATCACTAGCGGTCTGCATCCAGTTTGATCCTGCGATCTTTTTAAGGTCGTCTGTCCATCTTGTTGGTGGACGTCGTACGCTACGCCTACCTACTAATTACTACATATTAGGACCTACTAATTACTGAAAAATAAAGAAATTCTAATAAACAAAAACACAAAATTGCACTCCGGGAGTGCCGGCAGAAGTGAAAACTTGAATATCAACGTTGTGCATTTTTGATTTTTTGGAATAGTTAGGGAATAATTTTGAATGAATTGCTCTTATTATCAATATAAAAGTACTATCATTTTTGTGATAGAATACAATAATAATAATATAATATTTTTATAGAATACAATATTTATTTATTGCGCTATCGTAACAAACATTACAATTTATATTATATTAAATTACATTAAAAAGTTTATCTCTTAGAAAAATCAACTTCCATCCATAATTTCGCCAACCGTTTTACGGTTTTTCGATCAGCCCACGTGTCCTGACGCGAGTTTCACATTTTTCCCCCATCCCACAAAAGTGCTCAACGCCGCTAAAGAAGTTTTCACTTCAAAAAAATAAATAAATAACACAGTATATTATGAGATAAGAGAAAAAAAAAATACACTAGGATGACTAAAAGTATCCATGCAAGCCAACCAGTGCGTGCCACATATGTGTGTGTGTGTGTGTGTGTGTGTGTGTTTCGTTTTGTCGAGAAAGCGGTGCAGTTTTCAACATATTTCCACATTTCTATTGCACTTTTATAACGCTCGCTGACGGCAGGAAAATACTCGTATATGCAATTCTGCGTTTTATTCATTTTATAATCTCACGCAATTTTATCTGCAAAAAGTCAAACGATCCATACAGATGAATACAAGTAAATGCATCCTTTCAGATCCAGCTAGTATTTAGTTATTTTATTCAGTACACTAAAGTAAAATAAATTGTTTCAGTACACTAAAGTAAAATACATTGTTTTAAGCAACTTGCAAAAAGGAATGAGAATAGATTTTCAGGTAAAATGTTGCTTAAAGCCAAGATCGTTTGGCTTTCAGTGTCAAAAAGTTATGAGATCTCATGTAGAGTCAAACTTTTTACCCTACATACTAACTAAACTTCACAAACCTACATCAAAATCTTTAAAAACACTACTACTTACAAAATAATGTTGTTTGCCCGTTACATTAATACGATAACTATTAAATTATTAGGAGCGGAATTGCCACATTATCTTGTAAGGTGAAGAAATTGTAAAGATTTTGTTTGTGAAGTAAAGTAAGGGCGTGTAGGGTAAGGAGTTTGGCTCTACATGCGATGTCATAATTTTTTGACACTGAAAGATCTCGGCTTTGGGAAACATTCAACATGAAATTGTTTTTGGTGCGATTTGGTTTCTTAATGGAATTTGGAAATGCTTATTCCATTATATTTATTTTATTTGTTAACAGTTCTTATATTTTTCAAATTTTATTTACCGTTGCGGTCGTAATTAATTTTATGTAATGTTATTTTAGGTACTATATTTATAGGTTATAGTCTAGTTCTATAAGTTTCATTTTCATGTTTTGTAAGTCACCGGTTGTACAGGTTACAGCCGGTGACTCTGTGTACTAAACAATTTAAAAAATGCAAAATGTCTAGACCTTTACAGAAAAACCGCAAAGCAAATTCAGTTAATAGCAAGCTCAAGAAGTTCTGTTTGTACTTGTTTGTAGTTATTTGAGTAAACGTAAGTCTCATGAAGTGCGCAGCTTACAAAACTGAGCCAGTGTACTAGAATAGTAAGTAACCTACGTATTATTTGAGTTTCAGTTGTATAAATATGGAACGTATCTTAAGCTTGAAGACTTGCGAGTATTGTCAAAATATTATGTTGATGAAGCTCACGAGAACTTTTGCATCTGTATTCCCCATGCCGTCAGACCAATTTTCGTCTCGATATATTCGCCATATCGCAGGAAAGCCTTAAAATATGCGCGAGTGCAGCCAAGTAAGTCGTCCCGCAGGTGTATTATGTAATTTGAAAGCGATCAAGAGGCGATTGCAATCCGTGTGTACATTAGCCGGAGTACGCGGTTGCAAGTAAAAACAATTTGAGCACGTGATACGGCAGCCAATGAGATCATCAGTCCTTGAGAGGCTAAAATCCTGTTGTAGATTTTTACGATTGCAATATGGTAGAGTTTAAGTTAGGTTATATCCCTGCGAGTCTTTGGGATATACCTGCACGTAAATATGTCACGCTGCTTAGAACATTTTCACTTTTCACATCTGCATACATAGGGTTGTCATTTGCAGACTTATTCCTTAAATATATTTTTCAGATATGAAACGGTTAACATTTTAAGTTAGTTTTAACATGTAGTTTTTAAGAAGGAATCTCCTTTTATAGTGGTGCTGCGACTTTAATCTCATTTTTGTAATCAATCTATATACCTGTAGTGGAATCGAAATGAAAAATAAGTTATTTTTAAGGGACCTTTAATATTACTTATGCAGGGTTTTCTTGCTAGTGTGTACGACGTCTCGTCTCATCATCATCATCATTATCAGCCAAAGGACGTCCACTGCTGAACATAGGCCTCCCCTACGGCTTTCCACAGCGACCGATCACAAGCGGTCTGCATCCAGTTTGATCCTGCAATCTTTACAAGTTCGTCTGTCCATCTTTTCGGTGGACGTCCTACGCTATCGTCGTCGCTATCTTCTAATATTAGCTTATTTATTCTTATATTATTCGTAAGCAAAGGTACCTCGTAAGTAGTGTTAAAAATGACTAAGTATTGTGACTGAATTCAATGACTGTCATTTACGGTCAAATTGGTCAAAAACTGTCAAAACAATCATTAACTGTCATAAATGGTAAAATTTTGTTCTTTTGATTGCAGAAACATTATATTACTTTTTTCTATTGTACCTACGCGGTTGGTCGAATTAGGTCGGCCACGTGACTGTTGCGCTGTTCGCGCTGTTCTGTGAAGCCCCGCTCTTCACATCTTATTAATACGCAATATAGCCCAGTTTAGTGTTGTACTAGTTCTTTGCTAAACTTTCGGTTGTCTAAATCCAGAAATAATGTTGTTATCTTAAGATCGAATATTCTCCCTACAAAACGTGATCGAATATTTTGTGTAATTTCGTATTTCTGAGTGTCACATGACGATTTTTGTTAGTAAATACAATTAAAAGTCACAGTTAAAAATACCTTGTTAATTTCTAGCGAGCATTTTGATACCTTTTCGTCAAATTGACTGAATTTGTCATTGTTTGACCGGTCATTAATTATTTATAACAATTGTGACCACTCAGATTCAGACATTTTACAACACTACTCGTAAGTGATTTTCAAGAACTTTTTTTTTTGTTAATCAAGTGTGAATAAAAATACATTTGCTTTCATATTTTAGGCATTTTCAGCCCTGTCCTATGTAAAGCACATTCTAAGTATTTGCAAGCATGAAAAATCTTCGGGGACCGGGGAAAGCTGCACTTTGCATTTTGGCATCCGAATCCGGCTTTAAGCCTTATTTCAGTTTCGCTTTTTATTTACACCCATAGCTGTGTCCGACACGGTAACCAAATGCTGAAATTAAATATGAATTATCGAGTTTGAAAAATATATGATATTTACCTAATAAACTTCAACATTTGTCGCGATCTTCGTCATTTAGAAAACGGATATCTCGTGTATATTGAATTGAATTGAAATCATTTATTTCAGAAACAGTTTCCATACATTCTTAACCTAATACCATATTATCTGACCATGACTTATGTAAAATATTTTGGCTGCACAGTTATAATTCAGCAGCTACTTGCCAGTATCTCGATGATGATAATATTTTGTAGATGTAATAAAAACCCAACAAAGTGCTTCAATTAAAAACCGACTTAAAAAAGGTGGCAATCAATTCAATGTGTATGTACCTCTATGTGATATCGTCGGAATTAGATATTACAAAGACAAATACAAAATATTTATTTCCTTTAAAGAAGATATTATTTTAATAAGTTGATTTTATAAGGCTTACAAACACTTTTGCTAAATTTCGTTAGTGTATGTACATATATTTGTATTGTAATTCAATCAAGTGTACTTTAACTAAGGGTACAGTATAAGCTTTATCAAAATTGGTCTACATTTTTAAAAGATATGGGTAAGAACTGAAAATCATGAAAAATCCAAAAATTAAGATGACGCATATGATTTCAATCCTACGCACACATACAGTCTACCCACATCATGTTCCAAATGAATTTATTTCTCATAAGTAGAAGCCAGTGCGTTATTTAAAGCTTTCTCTTCAGATTTTAGAAGCCGTTTTTATTTCTTAAATCGTTTGCACACTTATGTTGAGGTTAGTCTGGATTTAAAATACTGTAATTCAGATTATTACTACAGCTACAACGCCATCTCTGTATTGACCGTGTTGTAACTGTGAAACGAAAAGCTAAATGGATGTAGGACTCCAGTCCATAGATGGATGATGACACTGACATTTGTCAAGTAGGACAGCTGCTGTTTTTTCCGGTTCCGCACTGTTGGTCGTGCGTCGTAGTGGAACGTTTGTTATAATGTAAAAAAGTAAAAAAAAAAAAATAACGGGGCACGCCCCATTTATTTTGTAGTTTGATAGTTATTCCTGACGCCGCCAACATGTCAATTCGGAAGAATTAATTTCGAAAATGATTTGATATAAATGACTGGAAAATGGTAAGTACTTTGGGAAACTCCTTTGGAAATCCTTGTTAGGAAAATGTAGCCTACCTACATCTGGTCATATTGTATTGAGAGTTGTAATTTTTATCATTTCAGGTCTCAAATAGAATAATTAGCATAAATGTTTAGTAATCAATTCAAAATTTAAATGACGAGCCAGCTGTTGCAGGTATTAAATTGGTTTATTAAAGATTTCATAAATAGGGTGATGAAAAGTTTACTCACCCTCACTTAGAAAAAAAAATGTGGTTAACTAGAACTTTCTTTTATTTCTAGGTTTCGATTTTGATATGTGTCTGTAAGTTGAACAGTCACAATTTGGTGATCATGTTGTAACCTCAAATATTTATTATGAAAAGTTAGTGTTTTTTAACTTTTACTTTGGTTTGTGCGTTGAACTAACATTTTGTAAATTCGTTTCAGTGACCTTACTAAGACCTTACTTAGACCTCATTTGGATTATTTTTGAAGTCAGATTTTCCTGATGGATTGACTTGCTTCTTGTCTGCTGTTTTGAGGATGGATCGGTATCGGTGAAATTTTGGGGTAACGTTGCAGAGTTGTTTGTAGTTTGATGCAAAAAAGATTTGAAATAGTAACCTCCGTTGAAATCCAAGGTTGGTTTTCCTTGTATTACTTTAACTTTAGTGAAAAGTGGGATAATTTAGCTAATAATTTAAGCATAACTTAGGAATCCCTTTGAGGATAAATTTTGGAATAAATTAGGAAATTAACAACTTAAATTGGTGGTTTATCTTTATTCAATTAGAAATTTGTGAACATAAAGATTTGTAATAGTATAGATATGGATAACTAAATTACAACCTTACCTAGTCTCTACTAAATTCTAAACTATTAAGTTTTGTATTTGTTTTTTTTTTTGAAGGTGTTAAAAGGTAGATGTGTAATAGCAAATTTGAATAAACTTTTGTTGCCAAATGCTATACGATTTCTTTATTTCATTCGAATATTAGTACCTTTTAAACACCCTTTGTCCACACTAGCCGGGAGTGATTGTATAAATGTAATTGCGGTACATGACTCGTAGTTATATTTAAACTGCCCTGATAGTGCTACTTTTAAGTTAAACAATGGTATATAGTTACTATCACTAATTGCCAAAATAAAACCACCAGGAGGCAATTCTCGTGCAATTCGTCGAATAGAGTCCACCGATAGAATTTTCTGTGTCAAAAATTAATGGTTTTGGAATTGTCAGGGTCACGATTTCTATCTTTTTAGATTTTGTTCATGCGATATTTTTTTACGTGTAGATATTTCACTTATTTTTTGGTAAAACTTACAATCGAATTACCACACGAAAATAGTTCAGTTGCCGCGGGAATCGGACTCCAGATAAATAATTATTTACTTTAATTCCTATACGTATTGCTATCATAATTGAAGACTGTTATACACTAATGAATATTAATGCGCACAGGCATCCAGATGTTCCGATTGGCGGTGCTCCAGGCCGTGCCTGCCCGCGGTTATCGCTTGATTTGCTGGCTTAAGCCGTTATTATGGCTATCGTACTGAGTAATGTTAAGTGCGCCTGATATCGGTTTGAATGTTATAACCTATTTTATAGTTTATTTATCGGAATAACACACGGTAATGTACAAAATTGGTTTACATGAAGTTAATACGTAGGTATGTATTTCACACCCACAACATGTAACGTAGATGTGTAAGGAACAGAAGGCTATTGTCATTAAAGTTTATTTATATTATGAGACATGTTAAGAAATTGGATTATTTATAATTTGCATGTTATTAAAATGGAATTGAGAAATTATTCAAATAATTATAATAATTTACGAATCACAGCACAATAATAAACAGAACAACAAAAACAAATGATCTATAAAACCTATTTAAACATTTTTGAATAAAAATAAAATACTTTAAATTAGAGACTTAGAAGAAGACCTTTCGTTGCAACACCCTACAAGGAACAAATAAATAGAAATACCGTGTGAAACCATAGTCGTAAAATATGTTGATGTAAATATGACGACCCGTCTGGTGTAGTGGTCGAGAAATCGCCAACTACGCAGCGGGTTGCGGGTTCAATCCCCGCAGAATACAAACATTTGTGTGCATGAACATGCCTGTTTGTATTGATCTGGGTGTTTTCTATGTATATCATGTATGTATTTACAAACCAAAAGTATTTAAGTATTATATCCGTTGTCTGGCACCCGTAATACAAGCTTTGAGTAGCTTACTTTGGGTCTAGATGGCGATGTGTGGGAATGTCCAAAGGATATTTATATTAGGATATTTATGTTGTTTTGAAAATCACACCAATTTAAAGTCTATGTACAGACTCTTAGCAAGTTACCTCTATTCCGATGAACCTAAGTCCACATGAATAAACACTCCAGACAAATTATTTCCCCTTAATTTATATCTCATCTGAGCTATTTTTCCTTCTCATTCAACGAAACACAAATAATTTTATTTAAAAAATATAGTGTTTTATTAAGGCTAAAATAAAAACATTCCGTATAAACTCTGCGCAATGAACTCGATGCAAGTATCATTTTTCATCCGTATAAAAATACACGTCAAAAATACAGCGGCAATTTCGTGTTAAAAATTTGAAATGTTTTCGCGCTGGAAGCAACATTTCAGCTCGGATCGTAAAAAATATAGTTCGACAGCGGAATACGGGCTATTACTTCGGTTTATGTCTCTAATCTGCGATTCCGCGGGAAAGGCCGCGGTGCAAGCTCTGCGCCATTCCTGTTTAATCTATGACATGAATAAATATTACATGTCCCTGTTACATGTAATATTTATTCATGTCATAGATTATAAAGATTTGCCAAAACGCTACCGGGCGTGGGTGTCAAATATTGACATAGTAAAACTGTCTAAAATACTCGTGGCTTGGCCAACATTTAACAACGAACGAACGAACACAGTTTTATTTCATATTTTTATCGGACACAGTTGGAAACGTTTGCCGATTTTGTAAAGCCCAATTTTTCAAATCTAAAAACTTTGGAGTTAGTGTTGGCCTGTTTCACAATATCCAAATAAATTTAGGCTAGATATATAAGTATTCGTATTGAGCTTCATATTATATATCTTTTTTTAGGGTTCCATAACCAAAGGGTAAAAAGGGTAAACAAAACCTTTAACTAAGATTCTACTCTCTGTTCGTCCGTCTGTCTGTCACCACCAGGCTGTTACCCAAAAACCGCGATATCTAGACAGTTAAAATGTTCTTAAATTATGTACTTCTGTTGCCGCTTTAACATCAAACGCAAAAAAATAAAATAAATAAAGGGCCATAAATCAAACGCGTTTTTTGTGCTCAATAAGAGAGACATGAGATCAGTAATGGCAAAAGGTAGGCATTCCGAATTGGTACGGAACCCTTCGTACGCAAGGCCGACTCGCATTTTGCCCGTTATGCTTATTTTCGACAAATAAGCATAATAAGTGTGACAAGCCCTAGGACTATAAAGTTTTACTTATGTAGATAACCAGACATGTATCCATCTACTTCTATCTTAATAGTCAGACAGTGCTTTAGCATTTCTAATTTCAGTTAGATTAGTTCGAAACTTTTGATATTGTCGCCCCTAAGTTGACTTTGCAAGTAATTTCGGTTGGAGTAAACAGGTATTCTACGTCAAATGAAATGCACACGACAGAGCATACGAGCTTGTAAACTTAACTCATCTCTGCAGAGGAAATGAAGTGTCCCAGACGTAATAAACGAATTCGATTAGCCCGTGTTTGTATGCATGGTGTGAAGTATAACTACAGCACCTCAGGCTAGACACAGCGGTATCTTAAACAGTTGTAATAAGGGTCATATTTTGTCAAAAGTGTGCAGTTTGATCTGCTGGGGAAACACATAAAAGTATTGTCTGGTCGGACATAACCGGGGTTTACGCTGATTGCACACCTCGTTGTTACGCTAGTCTAGAATATTAATACAATAGTTTGTCTAGAACAATACCTGAATTATAATTAGAAACCATACCGTATTGCTTTCGACACGATTGTTCAAAACTTATTGTCTCATTTTAAACAACAGGTTAGCTTGAAATAAATGTGATTTATAATTTACGTAGGTAGGTCCTACAAATTGATTTGAATTTGTTATTAAAAAAAAAACAACTGCGCTTTGCATATTTTTCAAGCGATTCCCCGTGAATTCTAAATCAACCACGGGTTTTATCAACATTTATCGTTGATTCTTTTAATCAGTGAGTTATTAAGTTAGTATTTAAGTATTATATCCGTTGTCTGGCACCCATAACACAAGCTTTGAGTAGCTTACTTTGGGACTAGATGGCGATGTGTGGGAATGTCCAAAGGATATTTATTTATTTATTTATTATTATAGAGAAGCTATGCCAAGCAAAAAATGTTTAGACAAGATTGTGACGTATTCTTCGAAATTTGAATGTCAAACACAATGATATTGTATTTAAAATTAGATGACGCCTTGCGAACTAAAAGAGTACACAAATATGGCACTGTCTGATTAATGAACGTCAATGGATTGACGTCTATTACATCAGACATCAGTTTCGGAACAGAGTCCTAATAGAGTAGCTTTCTTATTATTTTTTTAAAGTATGTAGTACATTACAATAGACTCGTTGACCTAATTTTAAAATTGAGTTCACACTTTAGCTCGGTTTTTTTTTCAAACTATGTATTTAACATTTTAAACATTGAATAACTATCTAATAAATGCAATTTGAATGTATCACGTGAATGCTTGATATGTCATCGCGCCACTATCAGAGTCACTTTCACTGCTAGGCATTCATGATCACGTGACCACATGTATATTTTTTAACAAATTAAATTAATGAAAATATTTACATTCCTTATTTAAATAAATAAATAAATATTTATTAATACACCATAGTCATCTGGCATTATGTAAACAGGATGATTCCTTCAAATAACATACTTAAAGTTAGCGTACATATTTTTTTCTACAATCGTGAGGATCATCCCACACTGCCTATGCCTGTTTTTTTTTGTAAAGTTGTTCAAGCGTTTGTTTATTTGTTTGTGAGTGTCCCTAATCAATAAAAGCTTTCTTTTCTTTCTTTCTTTAATAAGTAACATCATAGATACTATCTCAAAAATCTCTAAATCAGAATAAAAATAATTTTCAGGTAATTGTTACTACTTTCTAGGGAAAGTAAAACACGAAAATCCATTCTACGATACAAATCGCCACGTATTTTGATAACAAAACTTGCTAGACACGCTACCGCCGCACAAAAAGATGTATCAAAATCCGTTCTGAATACACAATAGCCAATAGCCGGCCGAATTTTCGTGGAAACATTTATCGCTCACGAGCGCCGCATCAAAGTGCACTCGATAACCGGTATTATTGGGGTATTACCGGTACGAAATACGCTACCGATTCCGGGATTTACCGGTCTTTTGAGCTGAAATATGTAATGCAGGTGTGCGCGAATGTACGAGCCACCACTATTGTTCCCGTAGTCATGAGATTGTAAGAATCGCACCGATATTTCTTATTGTAAAAGTTGGAAATTATTGGACTGTGAAATGGAATCGAATGGATATTCAGTTGAGAAATATAGAGAGGAACTTATAGGTTTGTCTTTAAAAGTAGGTTCGCATCTTTAGAGTTCCGGAATTTATATTTGTCAAAGTGAAATCAAAGTGATTATGTGTTTGCGCCGTTCGGCGTTGAAACATTTGGGCCGTGGGAAACCTGTGCTAAGTTGCTGTTTAGAAAAAATTGCGCCAAAATTAAATTCTGTAACAGCCAATAATAAAGCTGGCTGGTTCCCAGCTCAAAGGATTAGTATAGCTATCCAAAGCGGCAACGCAGCCAGCATCATAGCCTCCTTGCTGCAAAAAATGGTTTCGTTTTTGAATAGGTACATTTTAAGTTATTTTTTTATATTGCATTTCTTAGTTATTTTTTTCTTGTTTGTTATTAATAAAGTACATTTATGTGATATCGTTAGAATTTGATAATATTTGGAAGCCTTTTAATAGGGCTTCCATAATTTCGTAAGTATATTATGCATGTTTGTCTGTAGATTTTTCGAAAACGAGAAGCCATATAGGGAGATGATTTCAAACACACACGCATTTGCCGTCTCTTAACAGAAGAAAAAGACAAATTTGTTACGTTTTGAGCTTTTTATTCAATTTTTAAAGGCGTTCTTTTTATTTTTTTAGATAATAATAGCCGTCTCGTTGTTAGAAGTAGTAGTAGGCGATTTCGACTACGGTGGCAAGTCACAACGACTAACCGACTGCGCGGGACATATGATAGTGCACAAGTGTGTGCGCAAACACAACAACTATTCCTATGACTCATAGCCCGATGGGACAGTAATCTGACACGACCGGAGGGAGATCACGCGCAGGACCAACGGCTTTACGTGCTTTCCGAGGCACGGGGGTGACAGCTACCCTAAAAATTTCCAAACAGAAAACCCAGGTACATATTTTGGCCCGACCCGGGGATCAAACCCAGGACCTCTGGCGCAGCCGTCGCTTTAAAGTGCGACCCACTAACCGCTGCGCTACCGAGGCAGTTACATTCATCGTTGTTACAGTAGATTAGTCTGTTCCAGACGGCCGATACAACGTATCACAACGGGCTATTATAAATTGTTGTCAATAACCATTATAATAGTCTCTTATTTAGTAGTACCCCCGTGCCTCGGAAAAGCACGTAAAGTCGTTGGACCTGCGCCTAAACTCTCTTCGGTCGTGTCAGACTGCTGTCCCATCGGGATATGAGAGTGAAAGGAATAGAGAGTGCACCTGTGTTTGCGCACACACTTGTGCACTATAATATGTTCCGCGCAGTCGGTTAGTCGATGTGACTGGCCACCGAAGTCGAAATCGGCTAGCGGGACTACTACTACTTAGTTTTAGTCATTTTTGTATATATAACTAATTGTATTTTGGTAATTCTTTCTTATCAGATAGCACACATTACTAGTTAAGCACCTAGGTGCTACCTATAAGACACTGTAAATAAAATTCATATTTCCGTCCGAATAAAGAGGTGCGGGTGGCGGGGGTAGCTCAAATAGTATAAATTATGGCGCATGCCTCATACAAGTGCGCACTCTCCGAGAAGATACCGACGACTCAACTACCTGCGATGCCGTAGGGCAGTATACCGAAGATACCCTGCCTTCTTATTTATTGACCCCCGGTTTTGTAGCATACCAGCGCACATCTTGATGTGCGCACCACCGATACCGCACATAGTCAATAAAGTCTATTTCGTTGAGTCCTACCTAGTCGTCCTACTACGATGTACCAATAGATCATTCTTACTACTTTCTAGGGAAAGTAAAACACGAAAATCCATTCTACGATACAAATCGCCACGTATTTTTCATAACAAAACTTGCTAGACACGCTACCGCCGCACAAAAAGATGCATCAAAATCCGTTCTGAATACACAATAGCCAATAGCCGGCCGAATTTTCGTGGAAACATTTATCGCTCACGAGCGCCGCATCAAAGTGCACTCGATAACCGGTATTATTGGGGTATTACCGGTACGAAATACGCTACCGATTCCGGGATTTACCGGTCTTTTGAGCTGAAATATGTAATGCAGGTGTGCGCGAATGTACGAGCCACCACTATTGTTCCCGTAGTCATGAGATTGTAAGAATCGCACCGATATTTCTTATTGTAAAAGTTGGAAATTATTGGACTGTGAAATGGAATCGAATGGATATTCAGTTGAGAAATATAGTGAGGAACTTATAGGTTTGTCTTTAAAAGTAGGTTCGCATCTTTAGAGTTCCGGAATTTATATTTGTCAAAGTGAAATCAAAGTGATTATGTGTTTGCGCCGTTCGGCGTTGAAACATTTGGGCCGTGGGAAACCTGTGCTAAATTGCTGTTTAGAAAAAAATGCGCCAAAATTAAATTCTGTTGTAACGGCTCGTTACAATACTTCGCAGAATAGCCTAAAAATTAGTTAATTTAATATCTAAAATAAACTTACCTAATAACTAAACCTAACTTAGAATCTATATTTACAAAACCTATCCGAAAATCCTTGTCCTAAGCACAGTCAGGCACGAGCGCAGTTTTTACTTAAATTTGGATTAAGCGCGCTTGAACATTGAATGAATAGTTCAAAGAACGACTGCACTCTGAATGCGCTGCGTCATCTCTCGACCGGCCGGCCCGTGCGGCGCTGTCCTCCCAGTCCCCGCCACGCTGATTTTGCGTGAGGACGTATCGCTGCCGCTGAGAAATATTACCCGCGTATCACTACTCTAATCCTCAAAATTATCTAGTGTTAATCCCTAAACATTATTTATTGTTACCCCAATATCGGGTGAGTGTTGCAATTAATTTTAGTGCCTAGTTGTAGTATTTAGCTAGCCGCCTAGTAAGTGTGTTATGTAGTTTTTAATAAACCCAGTTCTCGCATGTAAGTGCTTAATTTACCTATAACTATGTTTCACTCATGCATTTCCTGTATTAATAGTGTGTTTAGAGCTTTTATGTAGAATACTCAATTGTATCACGCGTGTCCACTCCAAAATGGCGTGGCACCGTGACCTTACATGACCTTCGAGGGTCATACGTTTTTTGTACGTGAACCTAGCCTCAGGCTTCACCTGATTATTAGCTTCATAAATTTAATATGTAAGTTTCTAGGTGTGATTACATGTCACCTACATGATTTTGCTTATAGTGCATATTAAGTCATTATTAAATTCCCTCATACATTTTCAACATTAAGTGCTTAGCTTTTAGTATAAGGTTGATCTATCTGGCTGCCGCATCATTGATTACTATATTTTGCCTAAATCATTCCACCTGCTTCGCTTTC
Source organism: Pyrausta purpuralis (assembly GCA_963924145.1). Classification (NCBI taxonomy): domain Eukaryota; kingdom Metazoa; phylum Arthropoda; class Insecta; order Lepidoptera; family Crambidae; genus Pyrausta; species Pyrausta purpuralis. The sequence continues at coordinate 27,905,679 of OZ001649.1, forward strand.
GCTGATGTCGCAGTCAGGGTGAAAAATCGGACATTTACTAAAGTGGCCAATAACCTAAATTACAGGGTTCATACCTCCGGCGTGGAGGACGGTTCGATGGTCGGTCCTACTGCCGCTCGACCGGACTACTTACCTGCCACATCGCAAGCGGACTGCCGCGACGCGACGTGTAGACGCGTGTTACGCGTGTGTCACTTATCTACCCGGGGCTTCTACGGCGACAAAGAACAAGGACAGTGCGGTTTGATTTAGAGACACTAGTAGTGCGTCGGTTGTGATGATAGGTTACCCACTCCCTGAGACTATCTAACTTTAAATTATTTAATAAATTTGTTATATTAGTTATATCATATCTTTCATTTCCACTTACTTAATTATTAATTTGTTGCCGCCTTAGCTAAGGGGCCGGTACACTGTAACAGCCAATAATAAAGCTGGCTGGTTCCCAGCTCAAAGGATTAGTATAGCTATCCAAAGCGGCAACGCAGCCAGCATCATAGCCTCCTTGCTGCAAAAAATGGTTTCGTTTTTGAATAGGTACATTTTAAGTTATTTTTTTATATTGCATTTCTTAGTTATTTTTTTCTTGTTTGTTATTAATAAAGTACATTTATGTGATATCGTTAGAATTTGATAATATTTGGAAGCCTTTTAATAGGGCTTCCATAATTTCGTAAGTATATTATGCATGTTTGTCTGTAGATTTTTCGAAAACGAGAAGCCATATAGGGAGATGATTTCAAACACACACGCATTTGCCGTCTCTTAACAGAAGAAAAAGACAAATTTGTTACGTTTTGAGCTTTTTATTCAATTTTTAAAGGCGTTCTTTTTATTTTTTTAGATAATAATAGCCGTCTCGTTGTTAGTAGTAGTAGTAGGCGATTTCGACTACGGTGGCAAGTCACAACGACTAACCGACTGCGCGGGACATATGATAGTGCACAAGTGTGTGCGCAAACACAACAACTATTCCTATGACTCATAGCCCGATGGGACAGTAATCTGACACGACCGGAGGGAGATCACGCGCAGGACCAACGGCTTTACGTGCTTTCCGAGGCACGGGGGTGACAGCTACCCTAAAAATTTCCAAACAGAAAACCCAGGTACATATTTTGGCCCGACCCGGGGATCAAACCCAGGACCTCTGGCGCAGCCGTCGCTTTAAAGTGCGACCCACTAACCGCTGCGCTACCGAGGCAGTTACATTCATCGTTGTTACAGTGAAATGAAATGTATTCATTTTCCTTTAGTTTATAATAGTCTCTTATTTAGTAGTACCCCCGTGCCTCGGAAAATCACGTAAAGCCGTTGGACCTGCGCCTAAACTCTCTTCGGTCGTGTCAGACTGCTGTCCAATCGGGATATGAGAGTGCAAGGAATAGAGAGTACACCTGTGTTTGCGCACACACTTGTGCACTATAATATGTCCCGCGCAGTCGGTTAGTCGATGTGACTGGCCACCGAAGTCGAAATCGGGTAGGGGGACTACTACTACTTAGTTTTAGTCATTTTTGTATATACTGTTTAACCGTCTTTTAATGAAATGAAAACTTATCATATTTTGTTAATTCTTTCTTATTAGATAGCACACTCATTAGTAGTTAAGCACCTAGGTCATAAGTACTACTTTAAAGACACTGTAAATAAAATTTATGTTTCCGTCCGAATAAAGAGGCCAGCGGGCGTAGTCTGATGCATCATTTTTGACATTTCGCAATTCGACAATTTCAATTTTATGATTTTCTAATTCATCAAATATCATTTTAACTTACGTAGCTATATCTTTAATAAATCTTAAAAAATATTTGTTGTTTTATAAGCATGATTAAAAAATTCTTCTCAATAAATAAATACACGAAAACACCCATTTTGTCTCAGCATTGTTCGAGCGCCACCTGGTGGTTTTACACGGAACTATGTCGAGACTTCCGACACAGGTGGCGGGGGTAGCCGAAATGGTATAAATTATGGCTCATGCCTCATACAAGTGCGCACTCTCCGAGAAGATACCGACGACTCAAATACCTCCGCTGCCGTAGGGCAGTATACCGAAGATACCCTGCCTTCTTATTTATTGACCCCCGGTTTTGTTGCATACCAGCGCACATCTTGATGTGCGCACCACCGATACCGCACATAGTCAATAAAGTCTATTTCGTTGAGTCCTACCTAGTCGTCCTACTGCGATGTATACCAATAGATCATTCTTTATAAGTTATCTTCGTACCCCAGTTTGAAGTCTACTAGAGTCTTCTTTATTTGTTTAATCCCGACCATAACCCATTCGCACAATGACATAATTCCGAGATTAGATTCGAAGTCAACGCCCGTCCATTTATGGCTCGGTTATGGCCCATAAAAATATCCGTATCCGTTATTATATTCCACTATAAACACACGCCATTGTGGCTTATATATTAACCTACATTCTTTTATTGTGTTTATGCAATTAAGCGCGTGAGTATTGAAGCTGCTTTTTAACCGACTTCAAAAAACCGGCTAAGTGCGAGTCAGACCCACGCACTGAGGGTTTCGTGCAAACTTTGACTGAATATGAGAATCAACTTACTTCTACTAAGCTTAAATACCACAATACTTTGTTGACAGCATATTTGCTGTGAGTTATATATGACTTTGTTTTTCAGTGTTTGTATGAATAACAAAGTTATGTTTGCGGTTGTTGAAAATGTGCTATATTTCAAAAATTACTAGTTCGATCCCGTCCAAACCAATTTTCGTTGAAAGTATTTGTAAAGATCTACATTATATATTTTTTCAAAATTTACACTCGGTCAGTTTCGAAGTAAGAGGGGGGGGGGGGGGACGCCCATTTTTACCACTTTTGAAGCGTCTATCTATTAGACTTTAAAAGTGAAAAGTTTTAGGAACCACTTTAAAAGACCTATCCATAGACATCATCCATCCCACACGCATGGGTTTGACGAAAAAATATTTTTTTGGTTATAGTTTCATGTATGGGAGCCCCCCCCTATATCAGAATCGTAAAGCGGTTAACAGGATACATCTTCCTACCATATTTCAACAGTGTGATGCTCATAGTTACAGAATAAAATGACATATATGTGTGACATACGGACGGACAGACAGACAGACAGACTTGACGAAACTATAAGGGTTCCGTTTTTGCCATTCGGCTACGGAACCCTGAAAACGGAACCCTTTTAGTTTCATGTCCGTCCGTATGTCACAGCCATTTAATTCTGTAACTATAAGCATTACACTGTTGAAATTTGGTAGGAAGATGTATCCTGTTAACCGCTTACCGATTCTCATACAAAAATTATAAAATAATGAAAAAAATTTTTTTTGTCAAACCTATCAACTAAACACGACGTTTTTATTTTTTACATACAAATTTAACCGCGGCTAAAAACAAACATTAAAATTACGCTAATTTAAGGAGAAATAAACTCATTTGAACTCGCTGCATGATGACAAACTTAACGGACAGCAGCAGTCTACGTACCTACGCACATCATGCACCGACTTCAAATGATTATGTTTCTCCTATTAGCGTTATTTTGGTCCATTTAGTGTTTGTTATTGAAGGCGGTTCAATTTTTAGGGTTCCGTAGCCGAATGGCAAAAACGGAACCCTTATAGTTTCGTCAAGTCTGTCTGTCTGTCTGTCTGTCTGTCTATCCGTCCGTATGTCGTAAATTGGCTAATTTAATCTGTAACGCCATCACACTGTTGAAATTTGGTAGGGAGATGTATCCTGTTGACCGCTTTACGATTCTTATAAAAAAAATAAAAAAATGATATTTAAGGGGGGGCTTCCATACATGAAACTAAAACCGTTTTTTTTTTAGTCAAACCTATGCGTGTGGGGTCTATGGATATATCTTTTAAAATGACATAAAGGTTTCTAAAACTGTTTTCTTTTAAAGTCTAACGTTTCTTAGTTTCTATCAACGAAATTGGTTCGAACGGGATCGAAGGAGAAGTTTCTGAGATATGGCACTTTTTCTACAACCGCAAACATAACTTTGTTCTTCATACAAACACTATGAAAAACAAAGTTATATTTGCTGTCAACAAAATATTGTGGTATTTTACTAAGTGGAAGTGTGGTGGTGGATGGTGGATTGCCTAATTCAGTTAACATCGGTACGGAACCCTCAGTGCGCGAGTCCGACTCGCACTTGGCCGGTTTTTATGTTTTTTTTTCTATATACACCTGCCTATCGTAATTGTTACCTACTAGATATTAAAGTTGTTGACTGTTGCTTACGATGAAGTCAAAAGTGTCATTTGACCAAGATAATAAGGTAATCTGAAGTAATAGGCATTTCAGAGTGAAGACAAACAGCTCCATTACTTTTTTGTTTGAAGATGCCCCAAAACAATTCTTACTCCTCTAGTCTGTATAATATTTTTCTAAAATTGTATACAAGTATATGAATCATAAATAAATATCCTTTTTAAATAAATATCCTTTGGACATTCCCACACATCGCCATCTAGTCCCAAAGTAAGCAACTCAGATCTTGTGTTATGGGTGCCAGACATCGGATATAATACTTAAATACTTTTTGTATGTAAATACATACATGATATACATAGAAAACACCCAGACCAGTACAAACAGACATGTTCATGCACAAAAATGATTGTATTGTGCGGGGATCGAACCCGCAACGCGCTGCGTAGTAGGCGATTTCTCGACTACTACACCAGATGGGTCGTCAGCCTCTATTTTTGAAGCACTCGCGTCGAAATGGCGTTTATTAACCGACTTCAAAAAGGAGGAGGTTATCATTTCGAGTTTATAATTTGTAGCTTCTTAAGGAACAGAGTCATAAGATGCAACCCCCCTCTCTCCTGCAATCACTTAAAATTAAGAAATTAAATTAAATTTAAAAAAGTTAAAACCGACTTCAAAACTAAAATGCACTAAAAAGTCTTAAGCCAGCCAGCCAGCCATTTTAGGAAAACAATTCCTTTTTGGTGTCGGTAGGTAAGTACTCTGATAGTTGATGCTTTACAGTCAAAGTGATGGCACCGACTCCAAAAAGAAATTGCTTGCCTGAAATGGCTTCTTTTCCGTTCAAGGGTCAAGAATTTTTTTAAGATTTTTAAGTGCATTTTGGTTTTGAAGTCGGTTATTATTTATCTGTAATTTAAATTCTATTGTCGAATGCAAATCTGTTTAAATATACACGAAATTAAAATAACACAATATTGCAAACGTACGAACGTCTGTATTAAACGCGATTTTCGATGACTTTTAATTAATTTTCGAACAAATGACTCAGAATATTTACTCAGATGTTGATCAAAAATGGAGCTCTTGATAGTTTTTTTTTTAATATAAACTATGTACTGAATTCATTCTGAAATAACTATTAACCGTTGTTTAAAGCACACATTAACTTTTATTACTGAATCTGCGTAAAACACACTCATCTTATCAACAACTCAAACGTCTTGCGCATAGTCTTGTAATTGAATTGAATCCAACGGAATTTTCTGAAGGTTTTAATGCGCCATTACCGAAGTAGGAGAATCACCTTGTTTGTTGTCTGCAACGCGACACACAGTAATGGCTGACGTTGAGTGTACGCTTCAACGACTGAAACACGCCTTAAAACACGCATAACAAGTTAACAACAAGGCAACGTTATGCCCAGGGGCTTACTCTGAAATCGAAGCCTTCGTTTTCGGCTCTAGACAGACCCTTGAATTTTCAGGCTAGGTACTATCCTTCGGGCATGATGACGTCCTTACAACAACAACATTTCACGTGCTTTGAGCAACTTCATACAAGGTACATTTTACACATCTCTGTTCAGTTTCACTTTTGTGGGCACGCATTCTTTGTGATTCCTCGAAGCGTCTGAACCATTACCATGAATTGACTCGATAGCATCGATGGTTTATCAGACTTCAAAAAAGGAGGAAGCTATCAATGCGAATATATTTATTTTTGTATCTATGTTACCTCATATCTCAGTCGTTTGTCGACCGATTCGTAAATTTAATTAAACGAAGGTATACCATCTAGTTGGTTCCATTGTTGCCAATTTTGGATCTGATGATGGAATCTTGGAGTAATCAAGGAAACCCTTCAAATTTTAAAGGCACATACAGTGTTTTTTTACTAGAATCTTAATGTTGGATCTAAGCTGGAACTCCTTAACGCTTGGGAGTTCAGTAATTATAATGACAGAAACTATGATGGGTAATTTGTAACTTCTTTAAAAAACAGAGTCATAAAATTAAGTCTATTAAATTAGTTTTTAAAAAAGTTAAAACCGAAAACATCACTTTGACCATCAAGCATCAACTATCAGAGCACCGACTTCAAAAATAAATTGTTTGCCTAAAATGGATCCTTTCCTTTCAATTGTGAAGAGTTTATTAAGGAATTTTTCGTGCATTTTGGTTTTGAAGTTGGTTTCACTTTTTAGCGACGACGTAACTTTTTGTATGTAAACTTTTAGTTCTGTCACAGACCGCTAGAGGCGCTGTGCAATTTTCCATAGACTTTTTTTACGTCGTCGCTAATAAGTAAAGCCGTCGTAAACTCATGGTTTTGGTACTGATCATGGCGCCTCATGGCTTCAAAACTAACAAAGCCCTCTCGCTTTATATAAATTCTTAAACAAAATAGTCACAGATAATAATGTCATTATCATCTTAGGCTTTAAGAAAAAGAAACTGACGTAAATGTCTGTTGCGAGCTGAGGCCACAACACATACTGCAGACTAGGTATTTACTGATAAGAACCCCTTGAGTGGGAAGCTCACGTTTCGTGAAACGTGTGCGTTTCGTTGAGATCATATTAAACGCTTTACCGGCAATAACGGGAAATGGCAACGAATAGGCTGTTAAGAAACAAAGGGCATAAAGAAACAATATTAATAAACGTAACACGATTACCGAGACATGTCTGACAAAGTTGTGATGTATAAAATTTTTTAGTGGCTTATTAAACTTTTTGTATCGTAAGATTTTATTTACACTTGAAAAGATATGTTTTAGTTTATTTCGTATTACGAACTATTTGTTTCTTTGACAAATCTAATAACAATAAAGCAAAACAATGTTTTGAATTTCCAATTGCTGATTTTCAACTGTCTAATAACGGTAAAATAATGTAATTCTTAACAAATTCTCTCAAATGTAGCTAATTGAGTTAAGATCATTATTTGCTCTCCTGCCTCCAATCAAACGCCAACAGTAATCCGTTTATCGAGTTACCAGTTCAAACCGATTCGTACCGGCGCAAACTGGTTTTAGCCGCTTTCGTATTTTCTCGCTGTTAATTATAATGAGGCTCTAGAAGCTTTATATGTATGTAGTACCTTTAATATAATTTTAATTTTGTTCAGCTTGCGAGAAATCGAAAATATGTTACTAGAGACACTTTTCTGTGCAAAGTTCTTTTGTATAATATTTAAACAATATGATGTTTTTTTTATTCATGATGGCAATCTTTTTTCTGACGTCATATCGTTTCAGAGTAATCTAAAAATAAGTTTTTTCTTGACTCGAAACCGCTTGGATTTCGTAAGCATAATTCCTGATAGGTTTAGTAAAAACCTAAGAGTTTGTTATGAAGTGTTATTGCAAGTATTGCAGTGCACTAGTTCTTGTTTCGATTGTAGCGCATCCGATTCCGAAGTTGTGATTAACTCGCGAACTTGTTCAAGCCGCTGTGTTATAATACAAGATGACACAGCAGACCCCTATTCCTTTCCTAGCCATCTAATCTGAATAGCTCAAGAAAACAACTTTGCTAGTGACGTTAATTTGGCACTAGAAAACAGGATCTGCCGAGTCCTGCCGAGTGGTATATATTTTTTATTTTTAGCGTTTTATCAAATGAAACTGTACTATATTTACGGTTAGTACGTACGCACGTACCCTTTAATAACTCAAAAACCCTTAACTTACGTACGTACGTACGTACTCAAACGACTTTTTGAGATATGAAGGGTTTTGTTGAAAAAGCGATGGATGTATAAAATATGCACATTTTATAAACATGGAAAGCTGGACAAACAAACAAGCTGGAAGTACTAAAAATAAGAAAACATTTATTACTTCACAAATTTTCACTGGTGTGGAAAAAATATACAGTTGCTTCGCCATAAATGGACCAAATGCCAAATTTTATACACAAGTGTCTATTTCTAGTGTAAAAATTTGGAAAAAACACATTTTCCACAGAAATTGAAATAAAGACCAATTTTCAACACTAGTGTGTATTTCTAGTGTTGAAAATCGGAATTACCCTCAACTCACTGTCCCACTGTCTCAACTGAGATTAGCCAATTAACGCGGGACATATAATAGTATTTTAGTGTGTACGCAAAACACATGATTTGTTTATTTATGCTTTATTTTTTCACAACCAAAATTTTTACAAAAGGTGGCCTTAGGCTATATAGCGTTCTCTACCAGTCACGCCTTTGGTATAAGCAGAAATGATTGTGGGCGGTGCGACTAAGAAAAAAAATTAATTATGAAAAAAAGTAAATTGTTTAAATAAACAACCCACACTTAGTTTTTATACAATAAAATCAAGACCAAGTTAGTACAATTAACATAACATAAACATCAATACCACAGGCTATAAAATAAATTCATCAATAATAAATACAGAACGTTGATGAAGAACGTTGCATGTAGATGTGGATTTGATTTAGATATATGAAGGAAGTGTGCACCGACATGTCTCTTAAGCCTCTTTTACACTTCAGGAGATGTGTCAGCGGACGTCATCTGCGGACGCGTCCGCGGACGTGTAGAGGGCTGATTTGTGCGTCTGTAGGAGGTACCGCTCGTCGCCAGATGCGTCCGCCCGCAATCTATTCGTTGGCGGTTTTTGTGACACAGATCAAAGGGATTCGGCGCGGACGTTTGGAGCTGTGTCCATACTTCTGCCGATCCATCAGTTTCATCGTAGTTGCGATAGAGAGAACACGCGTGCGTCTTTTCGTTTCACTTTGTTTTTACTTAGCGCATCATTCGTAAAAAACTCAAAATGACTACTAATACGACCACACAAGAAATTTTTAAGTTTATTGAGCTGTATCAAGCAGAAAATTGTCTGTGGAATCCTTTCACGGTCTTAATGTCCACTTTGGATTGCGAGAATATACCGTTTTATTTGCGAGTGTGTTGCGTCTGCCTAGAATGAACATAGACTGATGGATCTGCAGAAGTGTGGACAGTACGTAGGATTCATCTGCGGACGCCTCTGTGAGCATCCGCGGATATATCTGCGTAAGTGTAGTGCAGGCTTTAAATAAGAACATACTAGGAGCCTGTTGAATATTTTTCCGGTAGGATCACCCACTGTTAGTCACTCTCATTAATAATACACTGAACAGAACACCTACTCGTACATGACTGGTGAGATATCAGGAGCAAAACCAAATGCTTAAAGTACTTAAAAACATACAATATCTGTTAGTAGCGTTAGTCCTTCTGCTTTTATCTTATATTATAACACACGATGCGGATTAGCTCGGGTATAGACTTGGCTTCAGAGTTGCCAGTTCAATGAATAAATAAGCAATACTCAGTTTGTTTAGTTAAGGTTGCAAAATAGTTGCATTGTTTAGTTCTGAATGATCAATGAGTTACAGTGTTGACATCTTATAAACAACGATTTAGAATTCACACTTTTTTAGGGTTCCGTAGCCGAATGAAAAAAAACGGAACCCTTATAGTTTCGTCAAGTCTGTCTATCTGTCTGTCTGTCTGTCTCCGTATGCCACTTTATTCTGCAACTATAAGCATCACACTGTTGAAATTTGGTAGGAAGATGAATCCTGTTAACCGCTTTACGATTCTTATACAAAAAATAAAAAAAATGTTATAGTAAATATATATTATATTTCCCATACACGAAACTAAAACCGGAAAACATTTTTTCGTCAACCCTATGCGTGTGGGGTGTTTATGAATAGGTCTTTTAAAAAGGCATCCTAGTGGATCCCTAATTCAGTTAAAATTGGCATGGAACCCTCAGTGGGTGATCCTGACTCGCACTTATCCAGTTTTTCAGTTTTTGTTATATCTAACAACCTATTAGGGTAATTTTATAGGTATACCAAGTAACCTGTTTCTACGCAATCTGAGCTTTACGCTACAATACATCGATGCACACACGTGTCGCTCGAGCCATGCTATGATGCTATGCACCCATGCATGTATGCATAACCCGGCGTAGGCCGCGCGCCGGGAATAGATTGCAGTGGCCAGTATAGCCATGCGAAAGGTTTAACTTTGAACATTTTGAAAATTGAAAGCTTTTTACTGACATGTCGTACTGTTGTGTCGTTACTACTACCTTATTATCCCAATAAGGTTAATTTCAAATAGTAAATTGTGTATCCACACATAATAATTATATGTGATAATAAGTACGTCCACGTACGTACCTAGCCTTATATTTAAAGAAATATTTTGCACATGCATAGGTTTGAGCAAAACGTGTTTTTGTTTGTTTTAGTTTCAGTATGGGAATACCCTCAAACGTCATAATTGTTTATTTTTTTGGGCATCGGAAAGCGGTTAACGGAATACACTAACTAACTAAGTTTCATATATGTGGAATGCTTATCATTTCAGAATTAAGTGGCTGTGACATATGGACGGACAGACGGACAGACTTGATGAAACTATAAAGGGTTCCGTTGGAGGTCGTTTGTGACCATTTCCTTAGAAAATTAAGTGCAAAATCACTGCATTATTTTTGTTAATAGGTAAAAAGTCAACCCAAGATAAGTGTACATAATTGAAGAGAATAATTATACAATTTAATATTTCATTGAAATAACTCTGGTTTAATTACTTTTCGTATTGACAGTCAGCCATTTGTTATTTCATCCTCCTCCTACATTAGGACAGAGACAGTGACTGGTATGCGTTAATCAATTCCTATCATGGAATGTGCCGCATTGTCTTATTGCTCCCAACTAATGCAGAAGCCACCCTATCTGATATCGTTAACTTAACGCTAACTGCCGTTTAAACGGTCAATTTACAAAATTACTTTTAACTGCCTGTATTTCAGTCGTAACGTCCATTTGAAAGTGCATTATATTACCATTAAGTTGACAAAACAAGCACGATAAAACAATCGTTTCAATAAATTTTCTCCCGCTGAAGGGTTAACACTCCCATTAAATTTCGTAAAATGGAGATAGAATCTGCTAAATTGGAAACGATTCATCTGGCCCGGATGTTGTTAATATCCATTTAAGGCAGGGGTCCTCAACCTTTTTGGCGCCGAGCCCGTTTTTAATCAAACGGAGGACGAAAAGAATAATGTTGGCGTGAAATAACAGTCACGATAGTGCCAATTTCCGTCGCCGTTAAAATTATTTTATTTCTCTATTTTGTCTAAGAAAATAAGGCTTTTTATTAGGTCTGGTTGTTATCTGACTGTAATATTGCTTAACACACTCCTCTCCCGATTACTATGTGAACACAATTTAAAGGAAACGGTTTCCCGTGTCTTTGCCTACGCAAATATCGGATTTCTGTTACAAACTTAAATTCCCATTTTATAGGATCAAAAACATTGCCTTGTTAAATTCCATCATAGGCAATTGAGCCGTTTAGCGTAGAAATAACACATGTAACAAAAAATTGTGCAGGGAGATGTTTTAGTTGATGTGAAGTTTACGAAATAAATGTATGATTTTATTCGAAGTATTCTTCAAGGCGACGCATTGAAAACTCCATTCTGACTGTTTATAATTTCATAATCCTTAGAATCCTCATGTTGGGAGCCATGTTTTACCGTATACGAGGAAGTCCATCTGAAAATCTCTGCGGCGCAGTACAATTTAAGGTTAATGGAATGTTCATTACTTCGTAACAGGGCAGAATGGCGATAAACAATCGAAACAATAATTATTGTATAATTATTTCCACCCACAAAGGCGTCATTCTCGTCTTAATTGAACAAACGGTCTGCAACTGACAAATAAACAGGGTATTCAATGGGGACTTAGATAAAGTTGCTTGTGATCGTATGATGGAACTTGTGAGATGTAATATGAGTTAAGGTTAAAGTACCCGTAAGTTATCAAAGACAACCGACGAAAAGAAAAGATACGATTTAGCTGTTGAGCCTTGAAGAGGTTAAGCCTTCAAAAAAACCGGCCAAGTGCGAGCCGGACTTGCGCACTGTGGGTTCCGTGCCAACTTTAACTGAATTAGGGAATCCACTTACATCTACTTAGTAAAATACCACAATTATTGACTGCAAATATAACTTTGTTTTTCATAGTGTTTGTATGAAGTACAAAGTTATGTTTGCGGTTGTTGAAAATGTGTTATATTTAAAAAACTACTGGTTCGATCCCGTTCGAACAAATCTTCGTTGAAAGTATTAATTAAGATCTAAATTCAGTTTTTTTTTCAAAATTTACACTTGCTTGGTTTAGAAGTTAGATGGGGGGGAAGCCCATTTTACCGCTTTGGAAGCGTCTAGCTATGAAACGTTAGACTTTAAAAGAAAATGATTGTAGGAACCTCTATGTCATTTTAAAAGACCTATCCATAGACACCCCACACGCATAGGTTTGACAAAAAAAATATATCTTTAGTTTTATGTATGAGAGCCCCCCCTTAAATGACATTATTTTTTGTATGAGAATCATTAAGCGGTTAACAAGATACATCTTTCTACCAAATTTCAATTGTGTAATGCTTATAGTTACAGAATAACATGGCTGTGACATACGGACGGACGGACAGACAGACAGACAGACATACCTGACGAAACTATAAGGGTTCCGTTTTTTGCCATTCGGCTACGGAACCCTAAAAAGAGGTAAAGGACACCAGCATCACCAGCCTTATAATAAAAAGAGGACCTACCCGCTACGACACTGTAGCGACATCTATGATGAATCGCTGTCATCACAAATCATCGCAACATGCTGACTTGGCTCGACGTGACTAGATGGCGCTAAAGACGAAGTATGAAACCTGAATCGCGATATTTAAGATTTAAGATTGGACTTAAGTACATATGAATAAACCAAGACCAAATAAACATCGGACCTTGGTCCCCGGCGTTAACACCAAGCTTCCCTTTGCCGTCCTAATTCAGTTGCGCCAAAACACTTCATTTGGAGACAATGAAGAATGAAAAGTATGGGTCATTGTCATTGAAAAAATATTACTAGCGTATGGAACTGACACCACGAACTAATTTCGTGCTCCTTTAATTGACACCACTTGCCATCAAACAGTTTCATATTCGTGATTCAAATTTCAAGGAACACGTCATAATCTTGTCGTATTGCGACTCTTTTGCTTGGACATAGCTTATCTCTCGTAGTAATAACATATCACTGGTCATTGTACTAGTATTGAATGTTTTATAGTTACTATAATTCTCCTCGTCTGCAGTCAAAGTCTGAATAAAAAGTTTTGACATTTCGCGTAGACAATTTAAATTTTATGATTTTCTGCTGCATCAAATACCCTTTGAATTTGCATAGCTTGTAACTTTACTAAATCCTCGAAAATATTTGTATTTTTAAGCTTTATTCATATTTATTCTTAATCAATGGATACTCGAAAAATCCAATTTTGTCTTAGCGTTTTTCGAGCGCCACCTGGGGCCCTAGTTTCGAATCACTTGCGTCGAGATGGCGAGTGAAATTAATTTATTAAAGTCGAATTTTCGAATGAAAATCATTTGAAATCCACATTGTATGAATTCGAAAAAAGGAATGTTAAATTTGTCAATACTTACGCCACTAATTTGCGTGATTTTCGGTTATTTTGAATTGGTTTTCGAACGAATATCATACGCCATAATTATATAAGCCTTGAAACCTTGTCTATATGTTGAAATTTCAATTTTATACTATACGTATTTTAGTCTATACGTATTTACCAATATCAAATACGTATCCTTAAAGTGGCCTCATAACACTGTTTTCCTGGAAAAAAGTAAGAAAAGAGATTTTAGGAAGTATCACTAAAAGGTTTCAAAAGAAAATCACAGCGAAATCGGCAAAAATGAGCTTCGTTAAATATTGTCACGTACAATACCTGTCTCCATTTACATATTTACCTTTTTACTAAAGGTTTTGACGACCAAGGTCATTTAATCTGCTCCAATTTTCAAATGAGTAGTACTAAAGTTCAGCAGTATGACGATCTCCGTGGTTTAGTGCCTAAGCACGTTGGTATGACTAATTTCCATAACATAATATAAATAAATATAATAAGTCCCCCTAGCCGATTTCGACTACGGTGGCCAGTCACAACGTCTAACCGACTGCGCGGGACATATCACAATACACAGACGCTTGTGCGGGACATACACAAGTGTGTGCGCAAACCCAGTTGCACTCTCTATTCATCTCATACTCATAGCCCGATGGGACAACAATCTGACACGACGGGATAGAGATCAGGCGCAAGACCAACGGCTTTACGTGCTTTCCAAGGCAAAACACCGCCAACTTTTAAACTCCGGGCTACCCTGATAATGTCTGAATAGAAAAACTATAACATATTTTTGGCTGGACCCGGGAATCGAACCCGGGACCTCTGGCGCAGCCGACGCTTTAAAGTGCGACCTTCTAACCGCTGCGCCACCGAGGAAGTTATGTGATTAGTGTCCAAAATTTGTATTAATAACAATATAAGTAAGTACCTACTTGAATAAACGTAACTTTAACCCAAACCTTATCAAGAAAATCTTTATCTTTTTCCACTTTGTAACTTGAAAAGCTGTCATGCCCTAGAGAGCAGTGATTTCGATGCAGTCCTTTAACAGAACCGCAGAAAAATAACTAACTAACCAGTTTTCACGTAGCTATGGCTGTTAAACATTTCAGGAACATTGGATTAGTGGCCGGTCTAGAAGCAGGTTATATTAGTAGGCGCCGGCCGTCTGCGGTGAGTAAAAATTAACAGCCGTGTGCGCAGCTGTGGCGACGGCAAACGCCTGATGCAATGGCTAGGGGTGGCGATTATTTAAAAGTAAAAATGTAATTTTGGACACCAATCACATACATTGCGCTGATCCCAAAGTAAGTAGCTATTGCACTTGTGTTATGGAAATCAGACACAACGGTGGTACCACAACACCCAGACCCGAGACAATATAGAAAATTTTGATTTCTATATTGACCCGACCGGGAATCGAACCCGGGACCTCGGAGCGGCGACGCCTTGAAACCAGCTTGCTTAGCTACAACACTACGGAGGTCGTCAATTCCTCGATTATTTAACATTATTTTTCAAATAGGAGAAATGAAAATAATATTTCTGCAGCAGAAACTACATAAATATCGGATTTGGCACGATTAGCCAGAAATTACAGGTTCGAGTATTTTTGGTTTCTTATTTCGTATTTCAGACTATAAAATATGTTACTGTGAGTGTTATAAATACCTATATTCTAAACTATCACCACCTTATCCATCCATTACTACGACAGTGGTTTGGATATTTCCGTACATAAAAACGTTCTTAAATATTGGCATAATAAGGATGAGATCACTTTAGGTGTCCGTATAATTTTATGTGCCTTAACTTAAGTAAGACAACTAGTGACCATTACAAGGTCAGTACGGGCATCCTCGCACGCAGTATCCGTGTGTGGTCAGCTGTCCAGGAGCCCTATTTTGAATCACTCGAATGAATGTGGCGTGTGATTTATTTTCATTATTGTTGATTTTTGAATGAAAAGCAGTTGAAATCCACACGACAAATAATAAGAAACCACAAATTTCGCAGGGTCGGACTAACAGCGCGGTAGCTCAATTGGTAAGAGCGTTTGGTCCGGTATGCCAAAAGGTTGCTGGTTCAAGTCCCGCCCGTGCACAATGTTTTGGTTTCTTATTTCATCTTTATGACGACAAATAATTTTCAAAATATAACTCAATTTAGTAACTATTTGTGCCTGTGTTAAGCGTGAAGTCAACACTTGTAATATACCTATTCTTTATTAATAACAATCAAGAAATAATAAAACTAAGACATGCAACATAAAAAGACAACTTAAAGTCTACCCATTTAAAAAAGGAAACCATTTACTTGCGGCAAGGAGGCTATGATGCTGGCTGCGTTGCCGCGTTGGATAGCTATGCTAAACATACATTTAAATTAATACACTTTTAATTGATTCTCGAAAGAATATCACTCGGAATATTGACGCGAGTGATTAAAAAATAGAGCTCTATGCAGGCTGTGTGCAATGCGGCTATAATAATATCCCGGGGCTTAGCATACGCATTAAAGGTCGTAATGCGACCGCTTCACTGGATATAGCATCAATGTATGAGCTTACACAATGACTACAGTACGACTTAGCCTCTCGGTTTCGTGAACAAACAAAGTAATGTATATGTTGAAGATTTTATAAGCTTTTTCAGTCAAAGCACGTGTGTGCAAGTGTTAGGGCAACAGTTACCAAAATAATATGTATTTTACCGACTTTATACAAGAGCAAGGTAATCAATTTAATTTGTGTGTATGTGATAACGTTGGAATTTTTTAATTTTTGAGAACGTTGATCTAGAAAGGCTACCAAACACGTGTTCTGAATTTCGTAAGTGTATGTTTGTCCACGGATTTCTCGAAAATGAGAAGTCATAGCGAGATGATTCGTTCAATTAGGTATGCTTCAACGTAAGGTACAGTGTTAGTTTCATCCTGTCAATCGTCAGTAGTTTTTGAGTTATGGGTAATATTACTAAAAATCATAAATTAAACAATAATTTAACAAATAAAACCGCCTTCAAAAATCTGACAAAAAATTTAAAATAACGCATTTGCCTTCTATTTAGGAGAAACAAATTCATTTGAAGTCGGTACATGATATCAAGCTTGTGTACACCGATATTCTACGCACATCATGCACAAATGTATTCCAAAGTCTCATGCGACTGCTCGGGTGTTGAAGCGTACACTTTTGATTGATTCCCGAAAGAATATCACTTGGAAAGCACTCACAAATTTATTCCAAATGAATTTGTTTCTCCCAATTAGAAGGAAAATGCTTTATTTTAAACATACACACAATTTCGTACACTATGAAACTACTCCGAAATGCTGCATGCATAACCGAATTACTATTAACAAAATGAGTCCGCCAAATTATTATGTTTGTATGCGTTGGTCATGTCATTATGCTAGCGAGACAATATGAGCTTAACCCTTAGGCGCGCGTTTGTATGTGGAGTAACCCTTAATTCCATCCACGTTTTCCAGTTTCGGTATTGTTTGTTTTTTAATTATTGCACTGTGTTTTTGTTACAAACCATGGTGCCAGATATGAGAAGACAGCTTGTGTTTGTTAAGTGATTTATTTTTTCTACCATAAGGTTTATTCGTACATTTCTTACAAAACTCAGAAATTGGTACTTGATTGGGGTAGCAACCAATGAAACATTCAACAACAGGAGGCACCGACTTCAAAAAGAAATTGTTTGCCTAAAACGGATTCCTTTCCTTTCAATGGTGAAGAGTTTATTTAAGACTTTTAGTGCATTTTGGTTTTGAGGTCGGTTTTTACTTTTTTTTAAGTTTAGTTTATTTCTTCATTTTTAGTGATTACATAAGAGGGGGGGGAGGGGGGGGGGGGGAAAGTTTCACCTTATGATTCTAAACTCTTAAGCGTTAAGGAGTTCCACCATCAGCTCAACCCCACAAGATGTTGACTATCAGACGGGAAATGGGACCAATTAAAAGGTATACCCTCTAAGTAACCGTTCCTCGTTAGTCTTCGTAGTTGTTTCACCTCGCGCGTTTGACTGCAACTGCATCGATGCTAAAAGTCGCAATGTGTAAGGAATCTAAAGGTTTCTCCAAAACATGTGATGTAAAACTAAAATAACATAATGTGGACGCCACCACAAGCAATGTAACGTGTGACAAATGAATCATTGTTTTACAACTGACCTAGCGTCTATTAATTGTTCTACTTTGAGTTTTGTCAAATTAGGACAGCCACTCACTGGTATTTTTTACCACAACAAAACAATCAGGACCCAGCATTGAACAATAAACAGGAAAATACTTTGGTTTTATCTACGTGAAATTATGGGTAAAGTAGCTATGAAAACTGGAAGAAAATATTTTTAGCGTTAACTAGCAAAATAAAAAAAAAATAAAAACGAACACAAGGGACAGGTTATATTTATTTAAACAAAATCTACATCAAATGAACTGTACTTTACAAGAAACAAGACTTATAAATAATATTCTACATTTTACAGTAAATAATCTAAACGAACAAATTATATTCAAAATCAAGAAAATAGGATAACTAGAACACAAAATTATTATACGCAAGAGATGTTAACGCTACGACGACCAGGGGCAAAATGAGGGCGGCGCAGGGGCGCGCTCGCTTTATATAGGAACCGGTCGAGTGGGCTGCTTCTTGGTCTTCAAAATGGCGGCATTATGACAACACGGCCTCTCCTGACGCGTGGTCGTCCTCGACCACATGTCCTAAGGCGGCATCCAAGACGCTTCTCTCGGCCGTGGGGACATCATTGTTCTCGGCAAGTGGACTTGTCTGGGACTCCGTGTTGGTAGCATCTTGATTCTGCGACTCCTGATAGCAGCCGGAAGTACTTGGTATTGCTGTAAGGTCCGAAGATGATCCGCTCTCGGCTGAAATTAGCAAAAAGGAATAGGTAAGCAACGCTTATTAAATAAGCCAATAGTAGTTAAATCTCTGTCATATCAATGACTTTAAACAGACAGACAGAGGCACGCAGTTAGCTTGTCTAGGCAAACAGCAGACAGAGGCACGCAGTTAGCTTGTCTAGGTAAACAGCAGACAGAGGCGCGCAGTTAGCTTGTCTAGGAAATCAGCAGACAGAGGCGCGCAGTTAGCTTGTCTAGGTAAACAGCAGACAGAGGCGCGCAGTTAGCTTGTCTAGGCAAACAGCAGACAGAGGCACACAGTTAGCTTGTCTAGGCTAACAACAGACAGAGGCACACAGTTAGCTTGTCTAGACTAACAACAGACAGAGGCACACAGTTAGCTTGTCTAGGCTAACAACAGACAGAGGCACACAGTTAGCCTGTCTAGTAACTATGGGAGTTTACTTACTTGCGAAAAATGCGGCACACGACTCTGGAGTCCACTCTCCTCGCCAAGCAATCATATGCTCGGCGGCAGCCTGGGTAGTTTTGCCATATGAGCCAGCCAGTAACTTAAGGGCATAGCGTCCGTGAGGCAAGACTTGCGTGACACGGTACGGCCCACGCATTCCCGAGTCCAACTTGCCTGTAACTTGAGATGTTTTAGTTACAAAGACCATGTCGCCTATTTTGAAATCTCGCGGTATTTTTCTGCTTTTATTGACATATGCATCTTGCTTGCGCCTATTTTCATCAAGAAGTCCGGAAGCGCGTTGTCTTTGCAATTCCCTTAATCCTTGACTATTAGGGCGCGTGTTTTCAATAGCAACATCACGTATGAGTGCCCGTATGACGGGTGTTACCGCTTCTGAACCGGTTAGCAGTTGCAATGGTGATGTCTGGGTGGTTTTGTGTTTAGTGCAGTTGAGGACGAGCTGCATCTTACCCAGGTTTTCTGACCACTGACCGTTTCGCTTAGCAGCTTCAATGCGAAGCATATTAAGAAGAGTGCGGCAGTAGCGCTCCACCTGGCCGTTCTCACTATGCATTCCTGGCGTTATGAAATGAACCTGAGAGCCTATCTCTGAGATATAATTCAAAAAGGTTGCGCTTTCGAACATGCGCCCTCTATCACACACTATAAGTTTAGGTGCGCCGAAAAGGGAAATGGCATTAGAAAGTGCATTTTTCAGTTCGTCTGAGTCTGGCCGTTTTAATGCATAAAACAGACAATATTTTGTGAAAGCATCGACCATTAGTAGTACATACTTGTACTCGTTTGATGCCGGCAGAGGACCAAGCGAATCAATATGCAAGGTGGTAAATGGAGTGTCTGGTTTAATCCAGGATGAAATTGGCTGGTGAGGAGCTCTGGGGACTCTTTTCGATGAAAGACAAACTAAGCAATGGCCTATGTACTTTTTCACAAAAGTGTAAATTCCAGGGAACCAAAAATGTCGTAAAATGAGATCTATTGTTTTGTCGGGATTTATGTGATCATGTTGATCATGAAATATTCTATATTACTCAATCTATGGCCTTTGGGTATGAAGCATAATAACCTAGGCTCCTCACCCGTAGGGGTATATTTGTAATAAAGTAAATCACCTTGAACAACATATCGAGAACTGTCTAGTTCATTGTTATTGACTTTGTCAATCAACGCACGGGTTTCCTCGTCCGCAGATTGAGCAATTTGTGCCCAGTTTTTAGGCCGGGTGATTTGTCGTACGTCTACAGGATTTCGACTTAGATAATCAGCGTGCTGCATCATAACACCCTTACGATATTCTATAGTAAAATCGAAATCCTGCATGTACATCCACCAACGAGCGACTCGTGGTAGGAGGTCTTTTTTTCTTTCAGTCAATTTGAGGGCATTGCAATCAGTCACAATTTTAAAAGAAATGCCCAGCAAATAGTGACGAAAGTATTGTAACGCCTTTATAATGGAAAGTGTCTCGAGCTCGTACGAATGATACCGTGACTCGGCGCCCTGTGTAGTTTTGCTAAAGTATGCAACAACTCGTCTTTTATTATTCTCGTGCACTTGGATGAGAATTGCACCGTAACCGATAGAGCTCGCATCCGTGTGCAGTTCTGTAGGCAAAGATGGGTTGAATATGGCGAGTACGGGTTCACTCGTAAGAGATTCAATCAACGACTTCCGGGCGTCTTCCTGGTCTTTACCCCAGTTAAAAGGGACGCCTTTTCGTGTTAACGCTGCTATACAAGCGGTTTTAGACGCGTAATTAGGTATGTATTTACGAAAATACCCTGCCAGTCCTAGTAGTTGACGAACCTGTTTTACGTTTGTGGGTACAGGAGAATCTATTAATGCCTTAATTTTACGCTCGCTCGGTTTGACCTGACCTTGAGAGATAGTGCGGCCCAAATACTCCACTTCTGTATCCACAAACGTACTCTTTTTTAAATTGATAGAGAATCCCGCGGAAGTAAGCGTTAGCAAGACCTCGCGCAAGTTCTCTAGAGCCGTTTCTATACATGGTGCTAGAACGATCACGTCATCAACGTAGACTAAGACTTTGCCGGCCTCTATCAATGATTTAAGCGTATTGGCAATGATTCGCTGGTATACAACTGGAGCATTGGCTAAACCGAAAGGCATTTTCAAATATTCAAAATGCCCTTCGGGAGTCACAAAGGCTGTCTTCGATATAGAGTCGCTATCCAACTTGATCTGATGGAAGCCTGTTGCCATGTCAAGGCAACTAAAAAATTTACTGTCTCCAAGACGATCAATATGGTCTTCTATCAGAGGCAGCGGATAGCGATCCTTAACAGTGATCGCATTAAGCGCCCTATAGTCAACGCACATGCGATCACTTCCATCTCGTTTTTTTACAAGGATAATCGGACTAGCATATGGTGACTCGGATTCACGGATGATGCCTTTAGCCAGCAAATCTTTGACTATCTCTCGGACCTTCTCTTTTTCAGTAATTGATAACCTATACGGTCTATAGCAAACGGGAGTGTCACTCTTTAACTCAATGTGCATGCTGCCAGTTGTCACCGTACTCAATGCAGTGCCCACAATAAAATGTTCTTTAAATTCATTTATAATGTTACGCAATTTTTCTAAATCACTGCCTTCTAGCGAAGTTTTAATCGGCAGCTGCTCGTCGGTATCAACCAGCAACACTTTCATTTCGACAGGACTTGATTTGTCACTAGGAATGTGAGTTATTCGTTGGGTATTATTCACGCGAACATAAGCAACGCCTTCACGGTTCAATACATCAGTTCCTATTAACACCGGTACGTTCATACATTTTTGAGGGACAACAAGAAAATCTACCTCCAATGACAAATCAGGAAATTCAATAATTAACGTAACCTTGCTATTACATTCGATATTTTGCTCACCTATACCGCGCAATAATTGATATGTGGGTAGTCGCGCACAGGTAAAATGTTTTAAAATCGATTCGGAAATAAGCGAAACGCGTGACCCGCTATCTATCAATACATCACACGGGATGCCTTGTATCACGGCTGTAGTCACATCACTGTCTATTAGTGACCCTTTTAATTCGCGACAAAAGTTAACATTATTTTTATTACGCTCTTCGGATCGTTGCTTGGCGAAACAGACAGAGATGTCGTGACCTACTTTTTTACAGAATGAACAAGTTTTGGTAACCTGCTGGGCTTCGCCTACTTTGTATCGCTTTGGACATGAACGTTGCAAGTGTTCAGTTGAACCGCACGAATAGCACTTATATTCTCGGTTAGACAAACGGTTAGTACTTGTATGAACACGTTTTCGTGAATTCCTATCAAAAGTTTTGTTTTGCTGCGGTTTCAAAAAGGTTATAGACCTACTCGCGTTTGGTTTTGTGTAAATAGACAAAAAATCGATCAGATCTTTAGATCTTAAATGGGCATTTGTCGCAGCAGCGCGAATCTGGGGATCCGTTAACCCGCGTATGATAATAGCCGTAATTAATTCATCGCTAAGACCTTTGACAATATTAAGGCGCAGCAAGGACCGCCTAGCATATTCTGCGTAGGTGGCGTAATTATTTGAATTGGTACACATCACGTCATACAAGATATTTGCAACATCGATTCTTCGTGAACAGAGAGGTTTAAATTCGTTTTTAAAATTCGACCAAGTGCGATCGTTGGTGACCCAATCGTCCAGCCAACTACGAGCGTCGCCTTTGAGGCAGTTCGCGATTCGCGACAAACATTCATTATCATCCCAGTTATTTATGCTACGGGCTCGTTCAACCTCTTCGCACCAAGAATCAATGTCGTGCAAGCTGGGGTCAAAATTAGAAATATATAAATGGGTGGATCTAACCTTAGTCAGTGCTGATAGGGCTCCGATGAGGCGATCAGTGGGATCCAAGGACGTTACTGTACTTGCAGACGAGTCGTCCACGGTGCTGGTGTTTGATGCCAACGGCGGCCCCCTCGGTGTCGATGGAGTTGCTCCGGTGTTCGCCACGATCGCGTGCTCCTCGGGCGCCGGTGGCGCAGGGCACACAGCTGGTTGGTTGCTATTTTCCAGCGCATTAAGCCGCGCCAGAATAGCACCCAGTTGGTCTTGCAAATTATTGTCATGAACAAGCCTGTTTCTACCTCTATTGCCAGAGGCAGAACGATTGGCCATTGTCCAATTTGTAATAATAGCCTAGTCGTCGTTAGCGCAAATGAGTAATTATTTAAAAAAAACAATGAATCTACATGTGGCTATAAACCAGAGCGAAAGTAGGCTACGGAGCCTATCCCACTTCTGATTTTAGCGTTAACTAGCAAAATAATAAAAAAATAAAAACGAACACAAGGGACAGGTTATATTTATTTAAACAAAATCTACATCAAATGAACTGTACTTTACAAGAAACAAGACTTATAAATAATATTCTACATTTTACAGTAAATAATCTAAACGAACAAATTATATTCAAAATCAAGAAAATAGGATAACTAGAACACAAAATTATTATACGCAAGAGATGTTAACGCTACGACGACCAGGGGCAAAATGAGGGCGGCGCAGGGGCGCGCTCGCTTTATATAGGAACCGGTCGAGTGGGCTGCTTCTTGGTCTTCAAAATGGCGGCATTATGACAACAATATATATATATATTAAAAGTTGAAAAGGTTAAATAAATCTGTCCAATGCTGAGAGCAACTGAAATTCATCGCCATGCTGCACTAATGTTAACTGTTTTAACAAGTTATTGAGGCTGCATTTTCATATAAGTTTCCAGATACGTTACTTAAAATACATGATATATTTTGCTTTGCATAATTTCAGCTAAATCAATAACACATCTCTGCGCTATTTTTTTTATTTATGTAAAAAACATAAATTCTATATGTATAGCGAGTAGAGATGGGTCGAGTACTCGGTACTTGGCGTACTCGGCGGGTTTTTTAATACTCGTACTCGGCCGAGTAACTCGGTTTTCATGCCGAGTATACTCGGTTTAAGTAAGCAGTATATTTTGGTAGATATCATCTAAACAACAGGGGAAATCTTTCGCATTCTCAATTACATAATAATGTATGAGTGGTAATGAGACAAAATGAGGAGCACTAGTGAATGAAAAAAAGTGTGAAATTTCATTTAGTAAAATTATGATGCAGTAACACAAATATCTCTGCACTTTCTGGTAACGGCCTATTCCTTTTTTCTATGTAGACGTTAACAGCCTCCGAAAGTAATCACTCCCTATGCACGATGCTTGCAGGTGCACATAGTATCACTCGTACTAAATGTGCCAGTTTTGGATACCTTGTTTGGTGCCCTACCCACCACTCGAAAGGACTACTGTCTTTTGTCAGTTTATTCTAAAGTAATGAGGCTTTTAGGATCATCGCGCCATTCCAAAATTTGCTTTATCTAGCCATTAGATGGCTAGATAAAGCAAATTTTGCGCGTACCTGTTTGTACTTTTTAACACATTCGAAACAGGAATTTGATTGTAACCGAGATACTCGGCCGAGTACTCGGTTAAAAAAAAAAACGAGTATAACTCGGTACTCGGTACTCGGCAAAAGTGCTACTCGGCGCATCTCTAATAGCGAGTAACAAATATTAATCGAATCAAAATTATCAGCACTAGTTTTTGATTTTGTTGTTTTCTTAATGAGCATTAAGCAAAATCAATTATATATTTGCCTTATCGCACCAAACTATTTTAAATGAGCTTGCTGAGCTTACACGGGCTGTATCCAATGAGATTGATCACCAGCGCGAAGGGTTAAACTAATTAGTGGTAGCCGAGATAGATGGCGCTAATGGCACTCACTGTTTGGGTCAGCGGCGTTTTGTTGCTGTTTCAGTTAAAATTTGTAACGCAGATGATGCAGGAACGAAACGCTTTTGTTTTGATTGCAGGACAGTTTTATTAATAAACAAGCGGACTCAGCGAACTTGACTTTCTCTCTCTTTAGCTTTCTCTCTTGAGCTCTCAGCCCCGTCCTGCCCCTCACCCGTCTAACAGAATAATTAGTATCCTTTATCCTTTTCCTGATTATATGCTACCTTCATTCCAATTTTTAGCTAATCGGTCAAGCCGTTCTTAAGTTATAAATAGTGTAACTAACACGACTTTCTTTAATGTAGATAATAGATAATATATGAAGAATGCCAAATGGCGTTAAATCCACCTTTTGTACAAATTTTGGTTTTACAATTAAGTATTAATAAAAAAAATCTCGTAAATTAATTACTAACTTACTTATTTTTTGATTACATAAAATAAATACTGAAAATAAATAAAATATTACGAATGAATACTTCTTGTCGATGTATAATATTCAAAATTCTTGCTTTAGCTTCAAAACTCACGAGTAAGAAAATAATTTAAACAAACGTTTCTGTTATGCGGTCTGAAATTGAAGGCATCTATCATGTTAAGCCCACGCTACATGTGTCGGATCACGCGTCAAGATTCATAATCCACCTACCCTCATCACTCTATTTTCGTCTAGTTTAACTTAAACATCAGTATTAAGTTTAAACATTATCCAGACTACCTGTGCCTGGGAATAACGGCAAAATCTTAAATAAAATGTCTTCCAAGATCTCCTCAGTAAAATGGACCGGCTCCTCAACAATTGTATTAGATTTGTGTTCGGTCTACGTAAATTTTACCATATCTCCCAGTTTTGCAAGCAGTTAGGCTGGCTCTCCATTCGGTAGCGTAAGCACGAGTACCTCCACTCTTTTCACGACCGGTCCCTTCGCTCTAACTTTTCACTCCCCGTCACACTCCTGGCTTTATGTCCAATTTTTTTTTACTCTCACAGCCATTCGACTTTGGAATGTGCTTTCAAAAAGCGTCTAAACATCTACCTCAACATTAACTTTCAAGACAGCATTGCGAACACTTTACACTCACTCAACTCAACTCAACTCACTGAACCGTCTCATTGACGTTAAATACATATTTATTGTTAGGGTTCCGCAGCCGAATGGCAAAAAACGGAACCCTTACAGTTTCGTCAAGTCTGTCTGTCTGTCTGTCCGTCCGTATGTCACAGCCATTTTATTCTGTAACTATGAGCATTACACTGTTGAAATTTGGTAGGAAGATGTATCCTGTTAACCATTTACCGATTCTCATACATAAAAAATAAAAAATAATGTCCTTTAAGCCCCCCCCCCCCCTTAAAGGACATTATTTCCCCGTACATGAAACTAAAACCAAAAAAAAAAATTAGTCAAACCTATGCGTGTAGAGTGTCTATGGATAGGTCTTTTAAAATGATAATTGAGGTTTCTTAAAACCATTTTCTTAAAGTCTCCCGTGCGTGCTGCGGACGTCGGACGTGAAGACGGAGTTACCCTGCGACGCGGGGCATCCAGGCCGGTAGAGATGGACGCGTCTATGCTCGATGACACTGCACTCAATATGTCCGTTGAGCTAACCGACTTTCAGCTGTTCGTGGTGGAAATGCGCCAATTCAGGGAAGAGATGCGAGCGGAGGCAAAAGCGACCCAGTCCAGGATCGATGCTCTTTGCGATGATGTGCTAGCGCTCTCCGGCAGGGTTGTTCGCTGCGAGGGACGCTTAAGTGACGTCGAGGAGCGTATCCGTGCAATCGAAATGGCCGCCAGCACGGCCGGCGTCGCCGTCGGGGCGCGCATCGACGCCGTAGAGTACAGGCTGGAGGCCGCGGACCGGCGCCGAGCGGAGGCCGACCCGGACGCCGAGGCGGGCGTCGTCGCGGGGCTGGAGCGGACCGTCGCGGAGTTCAAGCTCGAGCTCAACGACAGGGAGCAGGAGGCGCTGCTGTCCGACCTCGAGATCGGCCAGCTCCCGGAGCAGAAGGGGGAGAGCGTCATGCACGCCGTGCTGGTGCTGACCGGGCGCCTGGGCGTGCCGCTGGAGGAGCGCGACGTGGTGTTCGCGGAGCGCGTGGGCGCGCTCCCGGCGGAGGGGGGCGGGGCCCGCGCGCGCCGCGTCGTGGTGCGCCTGGCGCGCCGGCAGCTGCGCGACGAGCTGCTGCGCGCCGCGCGCGTGCGCCGCGGCCTGACGGCGGAGGGCGGAGGCAGAGTCTTCGTCAACGAGCGCCTGACGCGCTCCAACCGCCATCTTTTTCACCGGGTGCGTGAGGAGGGCCGTCGGCTGCAGTGGAGGTACACTTGGACGCGATGAGGCCGCATTTATGCCCGGAAGGGTGACGGGGCGCAGGTCTACCAGATCCGGATGACAGAGATATTATTTTTTCTCAAATCCATTTAATTGATAACAACATTGCAAATCTAATTAATATTAATCTGTTAATGTCAATTATTTATTTTATTGTTAACTTGATCAATAACAGTATGTATTATTGGTTTTTATTTAACTAACTTATGACACAGGCGGCAGGTTAAAAAACTTAGTAGTTGGACTATTCAATGCGGGTTCTCTGGGGACGAAACATGAGGAGCTCCTGGTGGCGGTAGAGGAAGAGGATCCGGATATACTAGCTATAAATGAAACTTGGATGAAGGACCAGGACGACTGCCGTGCTCCCAGGCTACCAGGGTATCAACTTAAGCACATACCTAGACCTAGTTGCATACCTAAGGGTCGTGGGGTGTCGGCTTCTACATTCGCAGAGGTACTAATGCTCGAATATGCCAGCACCCCAACACTGAGGCTTCAGTGCAACAAATGTGGATCTCCCTACGTGTGCAAAACAGAGTGGTTATTGTGGGAACGGCTTACAAACCTCCATGGCAGAATGTGGGGGTGTTTCTCGATGCAGTCACTGAATCTGTTATATTTTTTGGGGGGGCTGATGGTATCATACTCGTAGGAGATTTCAACATTGACCAGCTGGTGGAGAGTTGCCCTAAGTACAGGGCGTTTACCCAGTTCACGTAAACACTGAATTTGGTACAACTGGTAAAGGAGCCAACTCATTTTACTGATCACAGCAGTACTCTGATAGATGTGGTGTGTACTGATGTACCAGCTACTCGGGTAGCAGTACGGTATTCCCCAGACATGGGAGCACATGCCATGATACTGGCACAGTTCAAAATTAAAAAGACAAAAACTAGCCCAAGATGGGTAACATACAGACCCCTAAAGAACATACTCTTAGATCAGTTTGACAAAGACCTCTCTGCAATTGATTGGAACTTCTTTGAGAGACCCCACGGAGTAGGCATCAATAATCTTGTCAATGCCTTCACATTGTGCGTCCGGGGACTGTTTGATTTGCATGCTCCCACAAAAACTATAAAATTTATAAATCCTCCACACCCTTGGATCACGGGCACTATTAGGGAAATGATGCGTATTAGGGACAGATATTTCAACCAATTCAAACAATATGGCACCGCATCTTTCAAAGACAGATACAAGATAATGAAACACATGGTACGGGAGGCTATAGAGAGGGAGAAGGTTAGTTTCTTCGAAATAAACATAAATAATCACCTTAAAGAGCCAAAAAGATTATGGAAAAATCTCAAGGCTTCAATAGTTCCTGATAAAAAGATGCCTTTGGAACCACCACCACATTTCACTGATCCTAACCTCATAAATGCACACTTTCTGGATGCACCTGGCTGTGAAAATGTCACTTTATCACTCGGGGGATTGATGAAGTCTCTTTGGACATGCTCTTGTTGACTCTGCCACATTCACTGGATGCTATCACCTCCATTGTAAATCAATCTTTGGTGGAACATAAATTTCCCGACAATTGGAAGGTAGCAGTTGTCAGGCCACTACCAAAGACCAGTCCACCGGAGGTATTGCAAGATCTTCGCCCTATAAGTATCCTACCCTGTTTATCAAAAGTGCTCGAGAGAATAGTATGTGACCAGC
Source organism: Pyrausta purpuralis (assembly GCA_963924145.1). Lineage (NCBI taxonomy): Eukaryota > Metazoa > Arthropoda > Insecta > Lepidoptera > Crambidae > Pyrausta > Pyrausta purpuralis. The sequence goes on from OZ001649.1 coordinate 27,934,626, forward strand.
TGACAAAATACTTAGAGGACAATGACATGCTGCCTTAACATCAATCTGGATTCCGAAGGGGCCATGGAACGGGAACTGCACTCACAAAGGTGGTGGATGACTTGCTGTCTGCACAGGATCGGGGGGATGTGACATTCCTCCTCCTACTTAGTCAAGTAATAGTCATTCACGGGCGTTCGACTCTATCAGTATCCCCCTATTGCTCTCAAAGCTAACTTACTATGGACTTGATTCCGGAGCCATAAAGTGGTTCCATCGCTACCTATATCAGCGCCAGCAGTATGTGGAGATAACTGGAGCAAATGGTGTCACAGTGTATTCAGCACCACAAATCTTTATCCTGAACAGTGCAGATATCATTGAATGCATCACTTGCTGTAGCTACCATCTTTATGCAGATGATCTGCAATTGTACTACTCATTTGACCCTGAGCAGTGTAGAAGCGCAGTGACTACAGTAAACAATGAGTTGGAGAGGATAAGCGAGTGGAGTAACAGAAACTGCCTCATGCTTAACCCAAAAAAGTCCAAATTTTTAATAATAGGAACACCTAAAAACATCCAAAAATTACACATGAATACAATAAATATAACCATAAATGGAGATCCAGTGGAAAGGGTTGACAGAACAAGAAACCTAGGCCTGCTTTTTGATAGTAATCTAAGATTTGAAAGTCATATCGCTGAATGGACGAGAAACTGTGTGCGCTTCTGCTTTTATCGATTCAAGCTTCTATACAAAATAAGACCATATCTGAGTGAGGCAATCAGAAAAGCACTCTGCGAGTCGCTTGTGCTATCCAAGCTTAATTATTGCGACACAGTGTATGGTCCCTGTCTGCTGGCGAGGTCGGAAAAGCTTATTCAGCGAGTGCAAAATGCGTGCGTGCGCTTCTGCTATCATATCCCGCCTCGAACTCACGTCTCTCCATACATTAGTGCTGCGAGCATGCTGCGAATGGAGGCTCGTAGGAAACTGCACTTGGCAAGCCTAATGTTTGAAGTCATTAAGACAAAGAGACCACGCTACTTACATGAGAACTTGGCATGGACAAGGGGTGGGAATGGGCATGGAAGGAGGGAGTGTGTTAGCGTGTTTCTGACCCCAAGACATCGCACAGTTACATTCCGCGGCTCCTTCAAATTCGCTGCGACACGGTGCTGGAACTCGCTGCCTCCGTCGTTGCGCGCCCTGAAAGTAAAATCAACGTTTAAATCAAAACTTAAACAGCACTTACTTCATAATCAATGTGAAGACGAAAAACACAGGTTAACTTACCAACGGGGTATGCGCGTCGAGCTAGGGGGTCGCAAACCCAGACATAGGTAATTTTACGCCGTGCGTTCAGGGATCTTCTTCGTACTTTAACGGTCCGCGTACGCATTCATAGTTATCGTGCGTAGCACTGACGCGTGGAGTCTATCGAAGTCTTTTGCATTGACCAGTTCCGGATGATACGATCATTTCTTTTGTTTACTTGTTTGTTATTGTTATAATGCCAACGTGTCCGACAAAACGAGTTTGCTCTTCTTGTACGTGGCTGGGTGGCGTGGCATTTATTATCGGTTTTACTCGTATTTCGTCGGGAATAGTCGGAATGCGCATGATGGCCGACCGCCACAGATTAGTAAAACTTTGTCTATGGCCGCCGCAACGTAGCCAAACCAAACTTTTTTTTACTTTTATTTTTTTATATTATGTATTTAATACACATTTATAATAATCAAATGTTGTGTCATTGATATTTTATTGTTAATTTTGTGATGTATATATTTTTTATCTTTGGTGTATAATTTATTGCCGAATTATTACTACCCACTAAGGCGCCCGCTGAAAATCAGCGTCGTGGTATGCGTCCCGCTGCCACGACTTATGCTGAGCGGGTGCCTTTTTGACTCAAGTCGCCTGCTTTTTTAATATATTTGTATATTATACCTGATGTATTATTTGAGTCAAATAAATGAATTTACTTTCTTTCTTTAAAATGGGCGTCTCCCCCATCTAACTTCTAAACTAAGAGAGTGTAAATTTTGAAAAAAATACGTTATATAGATCTTAACAAATACTTTCAAAGAAAATTAATTTGGACGAGATCGAACGAGTAGTTTTTGAGATATAACACATTTTCAACAACCGCAAACATAACTTTGTACTTCATACAAACACTATGAAAAACAATGTTATATTTGCAGTCAACAAAATATTGTGGTATTTTACTAAGTAGAAGTAAGTGGATTCCCTAATTCAGTTAAAGTTGGCAAGGAACCCTCAGTGCGCGAGTCCAACTCGCACTTGGCCAGTTTTTGTTATATAATCGCATATAAGTAATAGGCAGTATGTATGTTTATCGTCGCATTACAGTTTTCTTTATCACTATATTCTTTTCTTTTTTGCCTCCATAACTTTACTTCTACCGCCTGTATATATATTTTTCCTATACCTTTATTTATTATTTAACCTATGGTTGACTGGTAAAGAATTCTTATGGCATTTCTTCTTCTTCGAGTCGACTGGTAACAATCATAATATTTTCACCCAGTGTTGTGTAACTTTGATTGCGTTGTCTTTTGCCTGCTGTAGGTCTTGAAGCGTGCATGAGCTAGGACATTTGGGGCAGGATAAGAGATAGGCCATTGTTTGCACCGCACCGCAATCACACTTGTCATTTCTGGAGAAACCCCACCTCATCCGGTTTTCTGGGCACCTTCCTGCACACCACCTGCCCGAAGTCTATTGAGCGACTTCCAGACATCCCAGGAAAGATCACCACCGGGTGGGAGTGTCTCAGAGGATGGGAGGCGCGAGGCTGAAGGTGGGTATAGCTTTGTTCGCTGCTCAAGCTGGATCATTGATGGATCGTTTCCTACATAATACTCTTGTCTCAGAAAACTTTTCCGACTTTTAAGGCGTGTCGGAGGTGGAATTTGCAATACAGCGGGTGCCTTATGTCTTCCAGCTATTTATTTTTCTCCATGCATCAGGCGGCAAAACGACGTGCAGCCGGAGGGGCCATTCCAGCCAGGGGGTATAAATACGACAGTGGTCGTGCCCAAGTTGCTGGTTTTTGTTCAGCTCGTTATATTCGGTTATCATTCTGGCGAACGGGGAAAAAGCTCCCAAGTTGGTGCGAAAACTGGGATGGCAAAATGTTTTGGTGATAGGAAACCGGGGAAGCGAGTGTGGAACCGTCAGAGGCACCTTGGAAAGGAGATCATAAGAGACGATGCTGTCGAGGATGAACCATTATAATAATAATATTTTCCCACCGATTTTTGGTTATCGTGGCCCCATTTCTGAGGTACTACGCAAGGAGTGTACATTCATGTACTTATTCCTAATCATGTACTAATTCGTAAGTGAACTCTATTCCTTTACTCTCAATAATTTGGTCAGAAAGCGATCCGATATGAATAATGAGATCCAGGTGCAGCAATACTAACTAAACGCGCTTACCAAAGTACCGGGGTCACCAAATCACCACAGTTTTCTTGACTCTGAGCTGTTTCTGAAACAATCTTAACATTTTTAAACAAAATAGTTTATTTTAAAACTTACAATCAACATACGACATTTTACAAATATGTCTGACTGAAGTAGTTTTGTTTTTTGCATGTATTTTTCAATGTCCTTTTTTCGGTCGAATAAAGTGTTTTCTTTCTTTTGTTCATCATTGTTTTCTAAGGATTTTTTAAAATCAAATAATTTATTAATTTTATGCACTGATATTATTTTCATAGTAATAAAATGATTGTTTACAATATTCGAGCCAAGAAAATCTAACTTTAATACTTATTGACTGTTTCAAATATTTTAATGTTTAAATCATGATGTTTAGGAACTGTTTACACAACATTCCATTTATAACATAAGACACCAATGCTATAAGGTGCTTTATAAAGGCTAGCCTTAATTAACCCCTCTCGGCCCGAGACCTCGGCCCGGTTATTGGGTCAGCTGGATCTATAGCCTGATGAAATCTAGCCGACACACTTATAGATCACGTTGCAACGTGCATTTTCTGAAATAAATACAAGCTGGATTAAAATTTAGGTAATAAGTAACCCTACAACATAATGGTTTAGAATGTTTTAACCCTCACAATGTCATATTTTATATTCAGAAAGATAAAATAAGAAACCGAAAATATGCGCACGGGTGGGACTCGAACCAGCAACTTCTTGGCTAACCGGGCCAAACGCTGTACCAATTGAGCTACCATGCTGTCGGTGCGACCTTGCGAAGTTTGTGGTCTTTTATGGATACGTCATTACGCATGACGTTTAGCGCCATCTACCCGTCTGTTTATGCAACAGTGGGCCAAGTAGTTATTCATTACAGAATAAATTCAACTTGGAATTTTAAATACAGATTTGCTGGTTCGAGTCCCGATCGTGCGGGAAAACTTTTGGTTTCTTATTTCATATTTATGGATATAAAATATGACACTGTGAGTGTTAAAATCATTCTTAACCATAAGATAGCGAAGCATCATTAATTTCCAAATTGAATTCATTCTGTAATGAATACTTGACCCACTGTTGCATAAACAGATAGGTCGATGGCGCTAAACCTCACGCGTAATGACTTATTCATAAGAGACCACAAATTTCGAAAGGTCGGACCGACAGCATGGTATCTCTATTGGTAGAGAGTTTGGCCTGGTTAGCCAAGAAGTTGCAGGTTCGAGTCCCGCCCGTGCGCATTATTTTTGTTTCTTATTTCATTTTTATGACCGTACAACATATTGACCCTAAGAAATTAATAATGAACATTAGGAATCAAGATGACGTTATTTAGGCGAAAGATTTTGTGGCAAAACCTGAAGACAAATTAAGCTAACACTTAAGTTGATCAAGTGACTGATATAAAAAAACATTTTAACCTTCTGTAAGGCTTTAAAAAAAACACAGTAACTAAATGTAGTCATAGTCTTCATCTGATCGGGAACTTGAAGTGCTGTCTTTGACTAAAGCTCCTATTGAATCGTTCTTGAACTTTCTTATTGAATAGTTTCGAGCATTATCAGAACTCTAAGTTGTCAACCGAACTGCTATTAGTATTTGATGTGCCTGAAACTTCGCTCAGGAACCAACTTAATTGCAAAATCTTAGGTACTAGTGAATAGTACTGCTGTCAGAATGTTGTGGCATAAGGTCGTTTTGAGTTTGAAATCCTACGGTAAATTTTTAACTTTCCAATAACCGTAAAACTTTATTAATTTATCTATGGTATCTTTTACGTAAAAGCGGTAATCCCTGTCATGAGTTCCAACTTAAAAGGGAGTTCCAACCCTAGTTCTTAACCAATTCTTAAAACTAAAATGGAGCAATTTATCATTTTACATTTTTATTCGTATTGTATTCAAACTAAAACAAGGCCGCAAATTATTGCGTATCTAGTAAAGTATGATATTAACTAAAATACCGCTCTAAATTTTAGTGAAACATATTATTTTTTATTGAAAAGTAATACAAAAGTTTGCAGTTACAAAAAGCTTGAACGGGCTTTTTAATGATAATTTACCATTACAAGTAAACTTTTAACTTTAGATCGCAAGTTAAAGTCGATTTCAATCATGTCAAACAAACTGCGAACATTAAAAGGAACTTCGTAGACGCCTCCTGGCTATGGCTACGAACTACGAGCTACGCCGTAGACGGCTGCTACGAGATATCAGGGGCAATATGACGCTATTCCGAATGTTACAAAATTATAGGTAGTATGACTCTTAGAGCTATAACAATATGTATACCTAGTCTTGCCATAAATATTGTCACAAAGAAAAAACATTATTTTTTTATTGCAAATAATATTTATTACTTTAACAGTATGTTCGTTTTATACATAAATAAAAAACAATTTTAAATCTAAAAAGCTTATTTAAAGTGGTCTCCATTGGCTGAAATACAGTCCTTTAAACGTTGAGGCCAGTTAACAATAGAATCACGCACACATTCTATGGGAAAATTCTTCACTTGACTAATACCAAGCGTATATAACAAACAGATTGACCGTTTTTATGCTCAAACCTCTAAGGAAGCTTCCCAATTAGTTGGCAGAGTGCAACGTGAGCATTACCCGACTTCAGTGATGGTTTGGTGGGGTGTTAGCTATGAAGGAGTGCCTGAGCCATATTTTTGTGAAAAAGATATCAAAACATCGGCACAAGTGTATCAAGATACCATTCTTGAGAAGGAAGTTAAGCCCCTTAACAACCCCATGTTCAAAAACCAAGCATGGTCTTTCCAACAAGACTCGGCGCCGGGTCATAAAGCTCGGATCACGCAGTTTTGGTTAGAAGCGAACGTTTCGGACTTCATCAGAGCTGAAGACTGGCCGTCGTCTAGTCCCAATCTTAATCCGCTGGGTTATTATTTATGGTCAGTTTTAGAGAGTACGGCTTGCTCTTAACGCCATGATAATTTGGAGTCCCTAAAACAATTCATATGATTGGTAGTAAAGAATTTTCCCATAGAAAGAGTGCGTGCTTCTATTGATAACGGGCCTCAACGTTTAAAGGACTGTATTGCAGCCAATGGAGACCACTACGAATTAGTTTTTTAGATTTTAAATTGTTTTATATTTTTGTACAAAACTAACACACTGTAAAAGTTATGCTTTAGAATGTTTTTAACACAGACAGTGTCATATTTTATATTCATAAAGATGAAATAAGAGACCAAAAATTTGCGCTCGGGTAGGACTTGAACCAGCAACCTTTTGGCAGACCGGGCCAAACGCTACCAATTGAGCTACCGTGCTGTTAGTCCGACCCTGCGAAATTTGTGGTTTCTTATGAAAACGTCAATTGCGTAAAAGTAATAAATATTATTTGCATTAAATTATTTTTTTTCTCCCAATTCCGCCTAAGAGAAGAAGAAGAACCTTCGCTGGTCTTTTGTTTTTACAATATACCACAAGTGGTACGTAATATCATTATTTGTGACTTCAAGAAAGGAAATAGTTTTTGAAAATAATGTTAATACTTTCCAGGGCAGTATCCCAGACACGATATAACTTTTATTGTTTTACGACTATAGCCGTTCACTGTCACGTTAAGTGTTAACTATTTTTTGTCTGAAATTTTTGTAATCCTTTAATTAACACAGCTCTATTTCCCTATTGTTTAGATTTATTTGTACAGTACTCATTGTCAGTAAAATCCTTTGTATAAATACAATTCAATAAAATATAACAAGCATAGATAGAGCCCCCCAAATCAACATTCAAACAGAATGACAACAAATTAATGATCACAAGTTGTTTGACCTCCCCCTCCCCATCACATCATTGTCTTCATTCATATGCTTCAAACGAGTTTTAACCAATAAGGAAGTTTTAGAAGTCGCATTAATACGGGTGACACACTTTTAAGGTATGACGTAATACGAATCAGTTAAATTGTAGGGTGAGAATGGGTTCAGGGAGCCAATTCTCGTGCAGATCAGAAAAAGTTGACTCATCGATTCGAGTCTCACTTCATCACTTTTAGAAAGCCTTTACAAATCAAAATCAAGATCAAAATTAAATATTGTTTATTCAATTTAGGACACAATTCAAATGTACAACGAAAAATAAAATAAAAAAAATAGGTAAAAAAACTTTTTAAGTCAAACGGTTTTATGTTACACATACATTGCAATGTTTAAGATAAATGTACTAAAAACCAAAAAATAATAAAATAGATACAGTCATGGGAATTATAAACATATGCATAGACTAGACTAAAATAAAACCGTGGGGCACGTCAATTGTCTACAATCGTTGATTAAAATGTTTGTTTTGTAATGTTACACTATAATTAGGCAGTTGTTCAACCGACCACGATGGACGTGTGATAAGTAGGGCTAGAATGTGGAAACAAGCTAGCAAGCTCGATTATAAGCGAGTTTTAGGGTTTCATAGTGGTGAGCGAGTAGTACTTTTATCATATGTTTTGTCGATTAAAGACAAACTACGAGCAGTGAAACGATTCCTCGCCAGCCAGCAGTGTGAATGTCCAACGATAAACTAGTTGAAACATCTCTTTTATTTACATGGAGTGTATAACTATTGGAATTTCCATGAGCAAGAAAATAGTAAGTAATTTCCTCACCGTCTGCAGGCCAACTGCCTATTTGAACGACGAATTAAACGATTCTTCTATCGCACATTAAGTCGATAATTTGTAGACAATTGACGTGCCCCACGGTTTTATTTTAGTCTAGTCTATGCATATGTTTATAATTCCCACGACTGTATCTTTTTTATTATTTTTTGGTTTTTAGTACATTTATCTTAAACATTGCAATGTATGTGTAACATAAAACCGTTTGACTTAAAAAGTTTTTTTACCTATTTTTATTTTCTAGTTTTTAGTTTTTATTTCGCATTCTGTTTAATTCATTTAGTGCTTCATTATTGCAAGGTTTCCTGCAATAATACCTATTATATCATTTTTATCCACCCTAATGCCATACAGTTCTCGGAGCGTTTTAACCTTTCACCTTAACTTGGGTGGTGTACCGCTAACGACGTATCATTTTAGCCACCCTAACGCCACACAGTCCTCATCACGATACAAAATCTTGACTTGGGTGGTGGATTCAGGCTGGATTAATCAGATACCTAAATTACAGATTCAATTTCTAAATTTAAATCTTATTATTATACGCCATTTGGTGGCTGCGCCCATCTTAAATATTGAGGTTGTATAGTGCACTGTATTCTTCTTATCAAGCCCTTTTATTTGATACCCATATTGGAGGGATTGATAAAAAATTGTTATCAGCCATTTTGTAGCGGCCGCCATCTTGTATTTCAATTTTTTATAGTATATTGTATTTTGCTTGTTGAGCCCTTTCATTTGATACCCATATTGATGGGATTGATAAAACCTACGTTATCCGCCATTTTGTAGCGGCTGCCATCTTGGATTTCAATTTTTTATAGTATATTGTATTCTGCTTGTTGAGCCCTTTCATTTGATACCCATATTGATGGGATTAATAAAACATAAATTATCCGCCATTTTGTAGCGGCGGCCATTTTGAATTTATAATGATAATGAATAAACATAATTGTATTGTCACCAAAATCCAAAGTGTATACAAAATTTCAGATTAATCGATTGACAGGAAGAGGGTGAAATTTGAATTACTAAATTTGACCCAAGAATAATAAATAAAACAAACGGGGTGAGCTAAATAAAACCGTTTAATAATAATAAAAAAATGTGCCCTGAAGGGGCCGAATCATGTCTCCTAAAATGCTTTCCAAGTCTTCTGTTTGCTTGGGTAGTATACAATATGAAATCACTTTTTAATAATAGTTTGACATGTATCCCAGGCTATTTTTGTTTTGTTGAAAATCCTCCTCTAAATGAATGATGCAAGTGTATTAGAAAGCAGGCTGACTGTACAAAGTGACGTCCGTAACGAATTCCCTGCGCATCCACGATGGATGCGCAGCTCCAGCGCAAACCAGAAGTGTGGACTGTAAGGCTATGTTAATATTTGTATATGCATATGTCCAAAATCTATGTCTTAATGGTTGATAATACAAAAATAATTCTATAAAAATACATTTTTTTTTAAATGTACACCAATCACATTACATTGCTCTGATCCCAAAGTAAGTAGCTAATGCACTTATGTTATGGAAATCAGACACAATGGTGGTACCACAATACCCAGACCCGAGACAATATAGAAAATTTTGATTTCTACATTCACCCGACCGGGAATCGAACCCGGGACCTCAGAGTGGCAACACCTTGAAACCAGCATGTTTAGCCACTACACCACGGAGGTCGTCAGAAATGAAAAAGTAAATCAATGTTTACGCTGTATTTTAAGATAAAATTATTAATGGTTTAGAATGTTTTTACACTCAGTGTCTATTTTATATTCTTGAAGATAAAATAAGAAAGTGATTCGCGCATTTTCTCTGATCGCGCTGACGTTAGTGCTATCTACCTGTCTGTTTTTGTCGGATAGATAGCGCTAACGTCACGCGTTATGACGTATCCATAAGAGACCAGAAATTTCACACGGTTGGACCGACAGCACGGTAGCTCAATTGGAAGCGCGTTTGGCCCGGTTAGACAGAAGTTGCAGGTTCGAGTCCCGCCCGTGCGCATTTTATCTTTAAAAATTTAAAATTGTTATATTAACTTTCAATAAAAACTAAAACTTTAACTCAATAACTTCAAACTATATTTTATTAAAAAACGTTGCACACACTTAAAGTTATAGCAGGTCGTTTTTTTGTGAATAGAAAAATTGCTAACGATAATCGAATTATAAAAAAGAACCCCCCTTTTATAAAAAAAAAACAGCTCCAAAACCCGGTCTGTATAAAAGACGGAACAAAAAGGTGGACTCGACGGTGCCAACTGGGCTGTCAACATAATATAGTGACAATGGTGCGTTTTAACATTGTAATATGATGCCCATTCACTATCCTAGATTTAAATAACATCAGTAGCACTTCATTTCTTACCGCAGTCTTTTTTAAGAACAAACTCAAAAAGAATTGAAAAGTTAAAGTATTTTATCCCGATTTATTCTCTAGTAAAGAAAACCCCGTTTTAAAATTTGAGCAAATATTTCTCATCATCTATCAAAAGCACAAAAATGAAATTACAATAACTCATTTTATTAAATAATTTCTTTTCAATTCGTCACGTAAACGAAGTTAGACTAATATTACGATCCTTTTGCCCTTAAATCTGGTCATGCAAAAGCTTAACCCACATTTCACTCGAAACCAGCATATTTCGCATTTACTGAAATTAAATTAGTAAACCCAGCTTTCACGTGAAAATGACGAAATAAAATTTAATAAAGAACCTAATGGATCCGCCGGGTATTCATCGCCAGAATTTTCGTGCGGACGGACCGTTTTAGAGGTCTCGAACGCAAATATGCCTTGCAAGTGTTCCCGTAAAACATTTTTTATGACGAATCGACAAAGAGAAAGGAGAATTTTGGTGTATGACACATCATCACTCATACGTCAACTGACCTTTAATAAATAATATTGTTTTATTACCTTGAAAAATATTCCTAGATAAGTGAAAGGTCCTAAGGAAAGGTTCCTAAATGGGTTAAGGAAATGTCATGTGACACATAAGTAAGTAGGAAAGCCTGTATATAAACCTCTGGAAAATGTACAAAGAGAGTTCAGTTACCACCACCCAACAACTACCTTGTCTTACTTCAACACCACCGCCGCGCCCCGCGTAATTCCATATAATGGCGTTGCTTAAAATCAAGTTTTGATGTTTCCTTTAGTGTTTACATATACGAGGCGGAAATAACATGGAGGGAAAGTACTTATGATGAGGTACCTTCTACTTTTTCTGTTCCCTCCCTCCGACTTTATTTGCGCTGCGTTTTAGGGTTCCGTAGTCCAACAATGAACTTTTACAGTTTCTCTATGTCCGTCTGTCCGCTGGTCAGCGAACAGAACTGAGGTGCTAGGAAACGGTTGTTTTGCAGAGGTATGTATTCTTATCATCCCTCCAAAGTGGTAAAAAAATATTGTTCCTTTTTGTTATAAGTAACATGGGGAAGATGCAAAATAATTTTCATGTAAAGGTTTGATTGAAGAATGTTCACCTCCAAAACGCCTTCACTTATTCAACTGAAACTATATAGAAATATTGATTTCCATTTTATCTTTAAGCTGTGAAAATCGAAATTGTGGGTGGGTCGCAGCGTAATGCCCCGATAAATAAGCTCTCTAAGGCCCGATTTTTCTAACACAAGTTAAGGTATATTCGTCAAAAAAATACAGAACGCCTTATTTGAAAAAGTCGCCTATTTGTCAGCAATGATTTATAAAAATTACATTTTGACATTGGTCGTTTTATACTTATTCAGTCGAATATAATTCTTATGTTGTTATCCTGCGTTGATGAAATCGACTCTTAGACAATTAAAATAAAAACCTCAACAGGAATTTCAACAAACTCTTTAGGGATATAATAATAAGTAGGTAAATATATTGTGACTGTACATTTCTGTTCTTCTTATTTGCTAGTGTCTGTACTAAAAAAATGTCATCAAAATATTTACCCAAAAAATAAACTTGCTTCTTCGTAGTCTGTGCTAACGAATTCGTGAAATATGGAAACTTTTTAATTGTGTGACCCGTCGATTCTCGCTAGTACACACAAACCGGCTTGTAATAATTTACCTTGTTATAAACTTTTCGTCACTCCCGAATATTGATAATTAAATTCTAAGTTTACTTTATATTTTGTATTATTAATATGTTACATTAATTTAGTATAACATTTATATTTTATACACTATTTATGTTTTATTTACCATCTCTAAGTTTTACTAATTTTTAACATCACATCGCTATCTACCTTGGTTGCCTGGAAGAAATCGCTTCCAGCGATAAGACCGTAACGGCTACGAGTTCAGGAGATCAAAAACGAAACTGTGTTTCAACAACAAACTACTAAAGTTTCTGATTCAATAATTACGAAACATGCAAAATATATACCAGGCCATTCAGATAGTATTGCGAGTGATTGCGAGTACTGCGTTCGAGCAGGCTGTAAACGAGGACAAAATCCCCTGTATCACTTGTTGTTGTTGATATCTTCATGGAAGATTTCGAGGCTACAGCTTTGAACACATCACCTATATCACCAAGGTCTTATAAACGATACGTAAATGACACCTGCACAGTATTACCCAACGATAAAGTGTCTGTTTTTTGAACCAGCTTAATTCTATTCATACAAAAATAAAATTTACTATGGAAATTGATGCAAACTAGCTTTCGTAGACATTTTACTAGGAATTTTGATAACACTCTTAGCCACACAGTTCTTAGAAAAGCCACCACCTATACAGAAAAAAATCTTAATGGTGCATCTCACCATCATCATTTACACTTAGCTACCGTGGGCAAAAGTTTGTTGCAGAGAGCGTGGGGCATCTGCGACGACCAACACCTGGCTGTTTAACTTTAGCATATAAGAAAGTCATAGTCTGGAAATCGCACGATCTAAAGCTTCACACAAAACTGGCCGTTTAAAAGTAAAAAAAGCAAAGTTAGCCTGTAACATCCCACTGCTGGGCAAAGGCCTTACCACAACTATGAGGTAGTTTGAGCCATACTCCACCAAGCGGGTTCAGTGCGGTGGAGGAGTGTTTGCAAGGTAAGCGACTAACCCTGCTGTCAGATGTTATTAAGCCGCTCTGATTAGGCTTAACGACAATTATCCACCGATATTAGCCGGGACCAACAGCTTAACGTGCCTTCCGAAGAACGGAGATGCTCATGATGTACGTCACTTATATGGTCGGAATGGTCACCCATCCAAACACGACCGCGCTGTAGGTTGCTTCACTTCGGTATCACTACAAAAGCGCTGCTATCCCTGCGCTACGAGCAACTCATTATATCACCTTTATAAAGCATTAATATTAAACCGTTTTTAAAGTAATAATATTACCTTTGCTCCTCTATACCTCGGAGACTTGGTATCTGTACAGGAAAGACATCAAGTGTCTCGATATTTTCCACCTTAAATGTCGCCGAGCAATTCTCCGGCTGAAGTGGCAGGACGGTTGTCAAACTCGGAGGTTCTGCGCTGAACCATCCTTACAGAAATGGAGTGCCTCCTGATGAAAGGTCAACTTCGCTGGTGCGGACACGTTGTGCGCAAGGAGCCTACCAGGTTGCCAAAACAAATATTTTACTCTGAGCTCAGTTCAGATAAACGCAGACCAGGTGGGCAGTACAAAGACGTGTTAAAGCGCCATCTGACTGCTAGCAATATACCGCATGACTCGTGGGAGAGGCTGGCGACACAGAGGATTGAATGGCGAACTATTGTCAAGGTGAGTTTGGAAGATTATGAGCGAGCCCGGCTCAAAGATCTCAACGCCAAACGCCAAATCAGCAAGACTCGGCCTAAGTCCTCCTATGAGTACAAGTACAATGAATACTACTAGGACTCCTCCTACTGTGCCTCTTGCAACCGGACTTTCAAAACCAAATTTGACTTCGCAAGTCACGCTCGCGCCCATGTAAGAGCCCAGGCTAACAACAGCTAAGTGTGTCGCCGGCGACGGACACGTCTGGGAGGACAAAGATAAAGATAAAGATATTTATTTACTAAACATGTGTGTACATAAATTATGACAATAAAATAGTGATTTTAGTATCAAAATGTTTTGCCAACATTTGGCGTGTAAAAATGTCATTAAAAGTGAACAAATTTTATTTAAATATCCAAAATGCAGACATAATTCCATGAAGTCATAATTAAATAATAATAATTGATAACTAAAAAACAATGTCAAATTAAATTTAATATAAAAATGTCTAAATTTGTCATCTAAATTTTTTTGTACATTATAATAACATTTGTCGGCCAAGATTACATTAAGTTTATTTTAAAAAAAGTCCTTACTCAAAAGCTTCAAGTTATTGGGTAGTTTGTTGTAAATTTTAGGGGCACCGTTCATCGTTGATCTAAGAAAGGTACTATGGGACAACCAGCTTCCAGAACCACGTGGTTGCCGACCTCGTGCCTTTTCCAAGCCCATGACAGTTGAATGCCCACCTGCCGTAATACCTTACATAAAGGAAGGGGGTCACTGACAATATTGGAAATATCTTGAAGCGAACTTACATCAAAACTTATTTCAAGTCACCAAAGAATATTAACCAATTTTTACCACCTTTCAAGTGCACCATACCTCTTCAAGATTCAGGAGTGTATAGACTGTATTGTGACTGTGCCTTGCGTATGCCTTTCGTAGGAAAATGTGACTGTGCCCTTCGTTTGAATTGCCCGAAGTAGATTGGGCTAACCAAACAAAGTATAGGCGTGCAATAAAATAACATATCTCTGACGTCATTATCAGGATGAAACATAGACGAAACTTTATGTTTCGTCTGTCAACATGCTTTAGACAAACCCGATCACTTCATACGTTTTGACCAGCCCCAAGTACTTTCAAAAGACCGTCGGTTCGTTCCAAGTACGCTACACGAAGCTAAACTAATAAGAAAACACCCCAATTTAAACAGAAAAGGTGGTTGGAAAATTTCATCAGCATGGGATACAGGGCTAGCGAGGACCCAAGCAAGACCACTCACTGCTAAATTACAAGACACAGATAGCTCTTTCTGCGTGGATAGGAACGTTAATTAATATTAGTAAGTGACGGTAGTTTATTTTTTTTCAAAACCCTGTAAAACACAAATTACAGCTTAGTCTACCCGTGACCACAAACGCTGTAAAGTGTGATATTTAGTTTATAAATGTTTATGTATTATCATGGCATGTAAATTATATTGCTATTCAATTAGTATTTTCTTGCAATTTTATTATCTACTTACAACATTGTCCGGCACCCATAACAATCTCTCTGCATGACCTTAAGGTATGACTGGGAGAGAATGCTGTTAGCATGAAGTCCAGTTTATACACTTTTATTTGTACAGCAGTCTTTTAAATAATTAAATAAAGGACTGCCACTATTGTACTTGTGAATTGTCACTTGTGTTTTACTATATTTTTCTTATTTGTGCCCTTAATTGTGCAATAAAGAATATTTATTTACTTTTTCTTTGTAAAACAGTTTAGCACTGTATTACAAAGGCCCTGTGCCACCATCGACAGATAACCGCTTACCAACTATAATTTCAGTTATGGAACGTCATTTCGTATAGAACATATATTGGTAACGAGAACTAATGTTAGGAAATTCGGTGAAGCGTTTCGTCACATTTGGTCCACTTCGCAATTGGTCTACTATTCGAAAACGTGTCTATTTCGCATTTGGTCCACTTCGCGTTTGTTCCACCTAGCATTTAGTCCATTTCGCATTTAGTCCTTTTCGCATTAGGTCCACTTCGCACTTAGTCCTCTTCGCATTTGGGCCACTTTGGGTGTCTTAATATATTTTGCTATTTATCAGTGTTTCCTATGTGTTAAGGTTTTTGAATTAAGGGCTTTTAAAATAAGAAAATATGAGGAGTTCGATATTGATTTAATAATACTACATTGTAATAATTCCTTACAAAAATAGACTATAGAATAGTGTCATTGGCCACTTTTAATCAAAATTCTCCTACAACAATGTCATATAAACCTTTTGATATTAAGTTATTTACGAAACACAATAGAGACAATCAAGGTAAATAGTAAATTAAACAAAATAATAATAGTACTAGTAAAGTATTAATAGTACGCAAGTAAGTAAGGTAGTATAATTACAATTGCCTTTTAGTTATTAATTTTTATGTTATTCGAACGTAACAAGAAACATTTATTTATTTATGGATTCCAAAAAGCATATATTATTAACAACACACAATCTGGAGATGCATACAATTTGTTACGACTATTAGCTAATCAAACGAACTTTTTTTTAGTATCCGCAATATTTTTTTATTTATGTTTATGCCAGAAGTGCGTTTTGTTATTGCAATTTTGTGCCGATAAATTAAATTATCCATCAAAATGAAATAGGATAATAATTAGTTTAATTCAATCTATACTAATATTATAAAGCTGAAGAGTTTGTTTGTTTGTTTGTTTGAACGCGCTTATCTCAGAAACTACTAGCCCGATTTGAAAAATTATTTTTACGTTGGATAGTCCATTTATCGAGGTAGGCTTTAGGCTATATAACATAAAGATACAACTCATAAGACCACAGTCTGTTTTCATTGCTGAAAAATGATGCGAAAACGGGAGAAAGATATTCCTTTTGAGAGCTTCCGCTGCGTACGCTGCGAAAACCGCTTAAGTTACACAAAAATCATGTATGACAGGATTTTTCAGCATTAAGAGTTCTCAACAGCATATGTCTATCTTTTATGGTTGACTTACTACAACCATTTTTATGTTAATAAATTTAAAAAAAAATAATGCATAATTTTTAGAGGTGTATTATACACAAAGGTATTTATTCTTATCAAAATAAATACATTCATCATCACGGGCATTTCATTTAGCTATCACAGTTTTAACATAACTCCGCACCAAAATAATGTTCGCAGCTTAAGTACAACGTGCGCTTGCGCTAATCTATACTAATATTATAAAGCTGAAGAGTTTGTTTGTTTGTTTGTTTGTTTGTTTGTTTGTTTGTTTGTTTGTTTGTTTGTTTGAACGCGCTAATCTCAGAAACTACTGGCCCGATTTGAAAAATTATTTTTATGTTAGATAGTCCATTTATCGAGGAAGGCTTTAAGCTATATAACATAAAGATACGACTCACAAGACCACAGCAGCAATGAAAAATGTTGCGAAAACGGGAGAAAGATATTCCTTTTGAGAGCTTCCGCTGCGTACGCTGCGGAAACCGCTAAAGTTACACAAAAATCATGTATGACAAGATTGTTCAGCATTAAGAGTTCTATAATAAAGTCCGCGACAGCATATGTCTATCTTTTATGGTTGATTTACTACAACCTTTTTTATGTTAATGAATTTGTAAAAAAATAATGCATCATTTTTAGAGGTGTATTATACACACAGGTATTTATTATTATCAAAATAAATACATTCATCATCACGAGCGTTTCATTTAGAACAAAGTTGCCCTTTATATCATTTGATTCCAATAAATATCTTAGGAGCTATCACAGTTTTAACATAACTCCGCACCAAAATAATGTTCGCAGCTTAAGTACAACGTGCGCTTG
The DNA here is from genome assembly GCA_963924145.1 of Pyrausta purpuralis. Taxonomy (NCBI): domain Eukaryota; kingdom Metazoa; phylum Arthropoda; class Insecta; order Lepidoptera; family Crambidae; genus Pyrausta; species Pyrausta purpuralis. The sequence continues at coordinate 27,952,303 of OZ001649.1, forward strand.
CGCTAATTATATTATAAAGCTGAAGAGATGTTGGTTTGAACGCGCTTATCTCAGGAACTGCTGAACCGATTTGAAAAAATATTTCTGTGTTAGATAGCTTATTTATTGAGAAAGGCTTAAGGATATAAAACATCACGCTGCGACGGGAGGGGAGAGAGCAAACTCAAAACGCGCGGACGAAGTCGCGGGGGACCGCTAGTATATTATAAAGCTGAAGAGTTTGTTTGTTTGAACGCGCTTATCTCATAGCTTATTTATCGAGAAAGGCTTTAGTATATAAAACATGACGCTGCGACGGGAGGGGAGGGAGCAAACTCAAAACGCGCGGACGAAGTCGCGGGGGACCGCTAGTTACTATATGTTATTATTGCACCATCCTTTTGTTATTATTCGAATTTTAAAATAATGCACAAAGTATACTGCTGAGATGACGTTAAACGCACCCACGAAAAAAAATTTACGAAGTGGACCTTTTGCGAAGTGGACGTTTTGAGAAGTGGACCATGTGCGAAATTGACCAAGTGGACCTAATGCAAAGTGGCCCAACTGCGATGAAACGAGCCATCGTTGAACGTAAAAAAAATGAATTCATTTTTTAGGGTTCCGTAGCCAAATGGCATAAAAACGGTACGGTTTGTCCGTCCGTATGTCACAACCACTTTATTATGTAACTCTTAGCATAACACAGTTGAAATATGGTAGGGAGATGTATCCTGTTAAGAGGATCCTAAAACTATTACTACCTAGTATAAAACAAAGTCGCTTCCCGCTCTCTTTAAAACTACGCATCGAATTTGGATTCGTTTTTTTTTAAATAGATAGAGTGATTCCAGAAAGTCATAAAAAGAGAAATTCATAAAAGTCATTTATTTATGCAAATAGGCCCATTGAGGGCACTTTTACACGTCCCAATATAAACCCTACCACAGCTTCGGGATAATTTTAGTGATTATAAGTAAATTGCACCCGTGCGAAGTCGGGGCGGTTCGCTAGTTTTCACAAAAAGTCCAACATTTGATAGATAGACGCTTCCAAAGTAGTAAAATTGGCGTCCACCTCTATCTTCTCAAACTATGCCAGTGTTGGTCAGTGACATCCAACTCAGGGATGATAATATCAGTTATGCTCAATCAAAAAAAATGTTTTCTTCAAATTCTGAGCAAGTTTTATACACGAAAACCTCTTCACAACATTAAAAAAAAAAAAAACTAAATGAATGGGACAACTCGCACCCTAGCGCGTATAGATAGCGCTTATCTACGAAATGCTACGCCGTAGCTAGTAAGCGACAAAGAGGCTACCTGGTTTTGGTGGTTTTGACTCGATCTCTGTACCGGATAAAAAAAAGATTTTGTGTGTTTTTTCATTTAATATATATATATATATATATATATATATGATTTTATATTTTTTTTGGTATCAGTATCGTTTTGTTACATAGTAAATATGGAACCTTTCTTTTAACTTACCTCCTGTGATAGTTTAAGGTTTTTATTGCATTCTTTCGTCTCATTCCTGCACTGCCATTTGTTTTATCATTAACTAGATTAATTTATTTACTACATATTGTTAATTGGATTATTTCATGAATCTTGAGATTGAATTGTAGCTACCAAAACAAATATTTCATCGAGGTTGACACTGGCGTTGACAGCTTAGAAGTATTATTTTCCCGTTGCCACAGATTATGTAGCGATTCGGTTTGTTGAGCTCGTTAGCCCAGCAATTTCATGTTTCCAATTATTTTTGTTTTGATTCTTAATTTGTTTAATTTGCTTCCAATTAATTCAGAGTACAAATAAGTATCCCTTTTAAATACTTTTCTAAAATTCGATTAGATTGTAATAGTTTTTATTCTACGTGTCTATGGTCGTTTGGTCAAATGCAGTGACAGTGACAGTTGGTGATATAAAAGTACTGGTCAGCAGATTCCGGGTCCTTTTTCTTGGATTTTGCGTCGTGAAGTTCACACTAACCTTTCTACCGCCCAACAGTGCCACCAGCTTCATAGATCAGTCCCCGAGACCGTTACTCAATTTCAAATCTTTTAATTGTAAGTATTCTCGCATTTTGTGCGATTTTCCAATTTACTTTGAGTTCGTTGAGGTTGTGTTGTTTCGAAAACTAACTTTTTGTGGTATTTCCCTCGTCCTCGCAGAATTCTTGGAGGTCACAGGAGACGGCGTGGCAGGCGTGATCCAGCAGTCGACTCGGCGCTGAAATCCGTCATTCCAACCCCTTTTGAGGTAAATTTTTCATTTTTATTCTTGCTGGAGGGTAGATGAAAAGGTCGCGCCCTATTGTTACAAATTTAGGTTTTCCATTCCAAATTCACTTTTTTTAAGATTTCCCATAGCATTATCGAAGTAAATTCACATTTGAAAAGCCTTTATTTGAGATAATTCCCCCCCTTTTTGAATATTTTTAGTACTGGTTGTGACAAACCATAAAATAGGTCTTTTGTCACTTTCCAGGGTTTTTTTGGTTTTGCTTCGATTGTATCCCATTACCTCATCTTCGGGTGCCTTCGGGATCTACGTTTGCGGAGAACCCCGGCCTGCCAAATCCGTTCCAGGGTCTCCGATTTCTCTCCGGCCCGAGGCATCTACCCCGGTAACCCGTATAGGGATCTTTACTCTTTCTTATAATACGGTGCTGCACCCAGCAGTGCCTGGCGCCCACACCTTCATATTTATTTAATTTTGACATTACTTTAAATTAACATTGTGATTGCTCCCTTAATCGTTTTATAGTTATCGGCTCCGGTCTCACCCCAAAGTCTACCCACAACTCCCATTGTGTTCTGCCATAGGCTAGACCGGCTCTTTTTTTTAAATATTGTTTAGTTTAGCAATTTAATTAATTGTTTAACGAAGTTTGTAATTTAAATTTAAATTAACTATTTAATAAATCAGATATATAAAGATTATTTTTTATTATTATTTAACAGTGGCGCCCAACGTGGGGCCAGTAGATTTTGGGGGAGTTTGTGTCTTTCGCTACAAACTGAGATCGGTCCCGAATACCCCGTGTGGTTCTCGGGTTAGAATAAGGCCACCCCGGCACTTGCTCAGGGAGTCGTAGGAGGCGACTGAGAGCTCACCTGTTTTTAACAGCGTGCGACCTTAGGTCTGTTTTCTTTTTTTTAGGCCCTGAAGGCTTAATTGTTTTTTTTTGTTTTTTTTTGTTTTAAGCTCTTACTTTTCCGTAAGGCTTTATTTTCTTTTTCTTTTTTAAGCCCTTAGGCCGTAATTTATTTTTTCTTTTACGCCCCTCAGGCATTTATTATATGAAACTAAATTTTCATTTAGGGAGCAAGTTTTTTTTAAATGTCTGTACCGTTGTTATTGTATTAAGACTGTTCTTGTCTGTATTGTGAGGGACTTGAGCCGACTTTTTTTTAATTTTTTAAATTTTATTTCGTTTTTATCAATTTGAAATGGAGCATCCAATTAATTTTAATCTTTTGAATAAGGACGAGTTAATTTATGAGGTAGAAATTCGTGGAGAAGTACCTGAGGCCACTGTTGAGGCACTTAAAAAACAAATTCGTGTTCTGGGAAAGGAAATACCCTCCGATGACATTGACACTACGTCGCGCGCCCCGGACGCGGAATTAGAGTTTGTCACCACCAGCCTCTCAAATATTGACGTCCTTATGACTGCTTCATCATATTTTAAGAAATTTAACCGGGTCAAAGCTTTGGCTTGTCACCTATACCATCGTTTGTCGCGAATTGATGTGAAGCCAGACATCAAGGATCAACTGTCGACTCTGGAAGCGAGAGTTAATTCCCTCCTTTCTAGGCTCGAGAGGATGACCTTCAGCTTCCACAGTACCTTTAGTTCGGTCGACGAGGCTCCTGCTACCACCCCTGCCACCGCTCCATTGTGTTCGCCATCTTCAGTTTTGGTTTCGTGCAGTAGTGAGAAGTCCGTTAGAAACTTGAACCATCGTTTTGACGGTCACTCGTGCATTCGCACTTACTTACAGACACTGGAGGAGCTCGCGCACTCCAGGGAGATCAGCGAGGCGACTTTGTTTAGGTCAGCTTATTGTAAGGTACAATTAGAAAGAGACAGCTATATTTGTGATTTAGGGTGTGGGAAGGAGAAAGAAAATAAATGTCAGTTCGATAATGGCTTCCTAGTTTGATTTTACGTTTACATGGCGCTGGGCCAAAGGAAATTAATTTTATACAGTGGTTTTATACAAAATGTAAAAATAAGTGCATAATAATGAAGAGTGCGACCAAAAATTTCAATTAAGTAATAAATTGATACGAAATTCCTCAAGATTATTATGAAATAATCAGATATAAATTTACGTTGAGGTACGTCTAACCTTAACGAAAGCACTAAGCACGCAGTTCGCTCACGTGAGAGCATTTCCTTTCAGATTTCTACTTTTGGTGGTTGTACGTTTCACAATCACAATTCGTAACCATGGACACAACAGAAGAATCCAAAATCAAGGAGTTTAATGTGTCGGAATTACGGGATGAATTGCGACTCCGCTGTCTCCCGGTTAGTGGAACAAAAGATGATCTCATTTTAAGAATAATAAATGACAACATTAAAAGACAGAACGAAGGGTCGATGGACGTTTTAAAGGAGGAACGTACGCGGAGGCAATCACAGGATTTGGAAATACAACAACTAAAAGACAGAATGGAACAACTATGTCGCAAGCAGACAGGCTCACAGAGTGATAGTGAAAATAACTCTCAAAAACAGCATAGCAGTCAACAAGACAGTCTTTTGATTGATTTGATTACAAGGGTGGTTGACACCCAAGAACAGTTAGTTTCTCGTCAGCCTAACATACAGATTGTTTCTACAAATGACTCAGTAAATGCCATACCCATTTTTGCTGGTAACAGAATGGACAACGATGCAAACTGGATAGCACAGGTACAACGTATATCAAAACTTGCAAACTGGTCAGATAATTTAACTCTGGTTAACGCGTCTATGAGGTTAAGAGGTCCTGCAGGTGATTGGCATAAAGCTATAGGCAAGTACTGTGAGACTTGGGAAGAATGGAAGGGTAAGTTGGTGGATAGGTTCTCATCTAAAATGTCATTTGCTGAATTTATAAATTTTCAAGGAAAAAGAATGTTACGATCCACTGAAACATTAACAGAATATATCTACAACAAAAATGCCCTTTTGGATAAATGTCCGATGATACTTTCTGTTGTAGATAAAATATCCTTAATTTTGGAGGGAGTTACAGATACAAGGTGGGCCATTCCGTTAGTCAGTCATTGCTGCAAAACTCTGGATGAACTGTTAATTCATGCATCTGCGTTGGACAATATAAGAAAAGTACATCCTAGGGGAAGATTTAACCAGAACGTAAGTACTTTGAGTTCAAGTTCAAATGTTTCAAGTTCTCCTAACAGTACTAATTTTAACTCAAAGTTTATACCTAAATATAACCCAGAAAAAGATAAGGAAGAGGAACAAACATGCTTTAGATGTAAACAGAAAGGTCATGTGTCATATAACTGCAAAAATGAGCCAGTTAAATCAAGTATTATGAATAAAACATTTGAAAAGAATGCGTCAAGTACAAACCAGGTAAGCTGTGTTCAAAATCTAGAGCCTAGTGTTACTTTGATCCCTATTACTTTGAATAAAAACTTACAAATCAATGCGCTTCCAGATTCAGGATCTGTAATAACAATTATCAACAAAAAACATGCTACCAGAAGATACTCAAGTTTACCCATGGCAAAAAGGAAGTTTCAAAGCTGCAGGTGATGAGATTACACCCATAGGATGGATAACTGCACAATTACAGGTGGGAAAAATTGATTACATTATGCCACAGATTGCAATTTGTGAGAACTTGCCTGTACCAATGATATTAGGAAAAGATTGGCAATTAGCTGTGTATGCTAGAATAATTCATGACCCTGATGGTAAAATATGCATCATGACCCCCACTCACACAGAATACTTTCCTAGAATCTTGAAGGAGAATAACTCTATTTCATGTTGTTTGAATTTAAATAAAGACAAAAAAGGTATTTCAGAGGAGGATCGAAGTAAGGTTATGTCCCTTGTTTCAGAATATGATGATATATTTAAAAATGATAATAATGACATAGGAAAATTTCCTGACTTTGAATTAGAAATTAATTTGAAACATAACAAACCCATTAGTTGTAAACCATATAGATTGCCAGAACCAGAAAGAATATTTTTAAAAGAAACAGTAGAAAAATGGTTGGAACAGAAAATATGTAGATTATCTAATTCACCATATGCTGCACCAATGTTTGTCGTACAACAACCATTTCATGACACTACGCCATACAGACCAGTAGTTGATTACTCAAGAACGATTAACTCGATTACAATTTTGGATTCACAACCGATTGAAAGAATGGAGGATATTGTAACAAGCATTGCACAATATGTATATAAGTTTAAACTTGATATTTTTCATGCGTATCACAATATTTGCATTAAAGAAGATGACATTTATAAAACTGCGGTTATTACACAAGATTATCACATTGAGTTCATGAGAGTAATGTTTGGATTAGTTGGAGGACCATCTATAATGTCAAAAGTTATAAAAACAACTTATGGTTCACTGTACAATGAAGGTGTAAGGGCATATTTTGATGACATATGTGGAGGAGCTATGTCAGTAACTTCACTAATTGACAGTTTGAGAAAGGTATTTCAATTAACAAGAGAAAAAAAATTAAAGTTAAATAAAGAGAAATGCATATTTTTGGCAGAAGAAATACCATTATTTGGCAAAATAGTTGGATATCAAGAAGAAAAAATTGATCCAAAACGAACAGCTGCTGTTGAACAATATCAAACCCTGTCAACAGTCAATGAAGTGCGTTCCTTTTTAGGATTCACAGGTGCATTCAGAAAGTATATTAAAAACTATGCCGTGATAGCAAAGCCATTGCAAGAAACTTTAAAAAAAACAAAGTCAGAGAAAGGTTCAGAAGAAAAGTCTAAGAAAACAAAAATAATATTAAATGAAGAACAACAGAATGCATTTTTGCAATTAAAGAAATTGATCACGTCATCACCAGTTTTAAGTAATTTTCAGCAGGATGCAGAAACAATTGTTGAAACAGACAGCAGTTATGAAGGCTTAGGTGCTTGTTTAATACAAATACAAAATGGACAAAGAAAAGTAATTGAATATGCTAGTAGATGTTTAAAAGATGCAGAGAACAGGTATCATATCAATGAGTTGGAAGTAACAGCAGTACACTGGGCAATTGCAAGTAAATTTCGCATTTATTTACTGGGCACGAAGTTTACGTTAATTACAGACAGTTATTCGACTGCTTATATAATAGACAAAGCAAAATTAAACAGAAAGTTTGCGCGTTACGTGATTGATTTGGCTCCATTCGATTTTGTTTCAATTCACAGACCAGGAAAACAAAATGTGATAGCAGATCATCTGTCAAGATATCCATTAAAAGAACTATGTATGACAGTAGTATCATCAAATATAGAAAAATTAAAATTATCCCAAAGTAAAGACTCCTTCATACAACAAGTTAGTGCCAAATTGCAAAGACAACCTGATACACAGCATCTTAAACAAATTCATGACAGCTTTAAGATTTCGGAAGGCATACTTATTCACATCAATAAAGATGAAATGCACAACCAAAACAAGATTGTAGTCCCTCAAAGTTTACTTTCTACATTTATCATGTTGGTACATGATGAAAATGGACACATTGACTATGAAACAACACTTTGTAAATTACGAACAAAATATTGGTGGATAACCATGAGAAAGGATGTGAAAGCATATACAAACTCATGTTTAACATGCGCTCAAGTAAACAGACGGACAAGACTAACATATGGCCAGTTATGTAGAAGACCAATACCAGAAACACCAATGCAAGTTGTATCATCAGACCATATTGTGGCATTACCACCAACTGAGTCAGATAGTGCCCCATGTTTTACAAGTCATGCAACACAAAAGTTTTTCTCAAAATATGGAATTGAACACATACCAACGACCCCATATACACCAAGCAGCAATGGTTTAGTAGAAAGAGCAAATGCAACAATAATCTCTACATTAACAAAGTTTTCATTAGAAAATAGAAAAGACTGGGACCTATTATTACCTAAAGTTGTACTTGCAATTAACACTTCAAAACAAAAGACTACCAAATATTCACCATTCTATTTATTACATGGTTATGAGCCAAGAATACCACCTAATGAAATACATTTTGGAACCATATTACAAGACATAGAACGTGAAAGTCAGTTGGATTTGTTAGCACAAGCTCGATTATTAGCAGGAGAAAACATAACAAAGGTTCATTTGGAAAATAAGAGAAGATTTGACCAGAAAAGAATACACCAAGAGTTGAAACCAGGAGATTATGTTTTGTATGAATGGGAAAAACCAACAGATACAAAGTTAACCCCAAGCCCCAGCTTATGAACTTTTTACAGGTATTGCTTTGGTGTGGTACCGCAGTGTTAGAGATACCGTCTGCGATTGGTCGTCACTAAGGCGTCTCGTGATCGAGGAATTTTCTCCCCCCGATTTCGATAGGCGTCTAATGGACGAGATCCGTAAGCGTACTCAAGGCCCTACCGAACCAGCTTTCATCTATATCGCTATAATGGAGAATTATTTTAGTAGGTTGTCCTATTCAGTCAGTGAGTCTGAAAGACTGCACATTATTAGGTTTAATATGAGGCCGAGGCCTAATTATGTTTCGGCGTTGGCTCTTCACTCTATAGACAATATTTCTCAATTAAAACACAAATGCAAACTGTTAGAACATAGTCTTGTTTACGCTGGTGATTTTAAAGAACCCCCTAAGCCTAATGACGCCACGCTCGCGAGTGATTTGTCCTATGTTGCGCCAAAGACTCGACTAAAGCCAGATTAGGTGAAACAGGTAGATAATAACTACTGTAAAAGGTGTCGCAAAGAGGGTCACACACTTAGCGGGTGTAATTCCAAAGAAGTTGTATGCTTCAAATGCGGCAAAAAGGGAGCGTACGCCAACAATTGCTCTAATTGTCTGCCTAGTTCTAGCAAGTCTCAAAAGTCCGACTCTCCACAGTCAAAAAACTTGTAGGGCTGAACCGGTGTAATTTTTTTGACCAAAACGATTGGCGTAATAATTTAAAACAAGATTGTGATTCACGTCATAAAGTTGCTTCGGTTCATTATTTAACTCATGGGGATGAGCGTCCTCATTTAACGGTTTCCATTTGTGGTTCTAAATATTTCGGTTTACTGGATTCTGGATCCGCGATTTCTATTTTAGGTTCCGATGCGGGTTCGCATTTTCTCCGAGCAGGACACACGTTACACAGTGACAATAATATCAAGAATATTGCCACTGCTAACGATTCTGTGGCTTCTGTCTCGGGTTATATTTCTTTGGTGGTAACCTTAAAGGAAACCACAAAAGTAATAAAATTTCACGTCGTTCCCGACATTTCCACTCCGATTATTTTCGGAGTTAATTTTTGGAAGGCTTTCAATTTGGCCCCAAGCATTTTTAATGATCTTCCTTTTGAAGTTTTTCCTTCTGATAAATTTTCTGTCTCTGAAGTTCGTAGACTTCACGCATTCGTTGAGCTAGACCCTGATCAGACTCTCCAGGCCAATGAGATTATTGAGCGTTTTAAAAAAGTTTATTTTGAAAATAAAGGACAATGTAGAACTCCGTTGATTAGTCACAAAATTGATACAGGCGATGTCGCACCTATCAAGCAGCGGTTCTACCCGATGTCCCCAGCTAGGCTAAAGGAACTTAATCGTCAGCTCGATGAGATGCTTTCTTTAGACGTGGTCGAGCCCAGCAACAGCGCCTGGAATAACCCAACCCTAATGGCCCCTAAGGCAAATGGGGAGCTGCGCTTTTGCCTGGACAGCCGGAAACTGAACGCAGTCAGCAAACCTGATGCGTATGGACATTTCTACAGAAGCGACTGATTGACCGACTGGAGCAAAAAACCTACCTTTAAAATTGAATAACGTGTCTGAAAAAAATCACACGTATTTATACAACTCTTGGCCTGATGGAGAGCATATCAAGAAGACCACCAGGTTGTACATACGGTCTAAAAAAAATCGGAAAGTTCAAAAACGGGCAGAATTTGGCCTAAAATGGAGTGTCCGGTTTCCAGAATTTACTCGTTTTCGTTTCATAACTTTTAAAATAATAAGTTGCTGATTATTATTCATACATTCCTATAACAAGGAATAAATAATGAAGCCATATACGTGCTTACATATATCGTGAATCCTTTAACTTGAATACAGTGACACATTTAAATTTTGTCCGAGGCTTGTGCCTCAATTCGGTGAAATTTACTTTTATGTACCTACCTGTAGCACTAACTATGCATAATAGGAACGCGCACTACTTGTTCCCGTCATCTGACAGTTGCGCCCGAGCGGACGAACAGTGTAAACGGGAGATCTGTAGCACTCAGGAGCAATTTTCAAAGGTACGAAATCGTTCGGTGTTTTTGGTACAGGGTAATTTCTCAAATCGGTGTGCCACCTCGATTATGTATCTAAAGTATTTTATGAGATTTGTGCTAAAACTATTGAGTGTTTAACAGCTTTCTATCGTTAGGTTTAGTAGAAATTACTGTAACTCATAACATTTTTGGGTAATTTGATGTATTGTGTTATTTTCTCAATTCCATGGATCTCAATTCCGTGGAAAATGGTGCACCGAATTGAGAAAACTTACACCGAATTGAGGTTTTACTTTTATATTTTTAATTTAGCTAATTGTTGTTGTTGATTATTGTTGTTTATGAAGAAAATCAACAGCACATTCATAGTTATAACTCACGTTTTAATACATTGGGCATGGCCAATTACAGATCTCCCTATAAATTATCAGTAAGTTAGTACAAAAATACTAACAAGTGTCTTAAAATTGACAAATTAACAATTCAACAATAACATATTACGAACGTACCTAACATATTCAATTGTAACTGTGATTAATTGTATTTAAATATTAAATTATTATAAAATATTTTATGTGATTAATTGAATTTAAATATTAAATGTAACAAAATATTATGAAGACAATTTACTAACAAACATGCTGCACCAAGTAGCTAGTTATGGAACTCTCTCACCCTTCTGTCTTAGATTAGGGTTGCCTCAGCATATTTAAGGGCAAGCTCATGTATTTTATTATCGACTTAGCCGTTTCAGCCTCAACGGCCCGTGCCTGTATTTAGAATAAGTTAGCCAGTAATAAATCATCTTCGAATCGGTGCAGACATTACTCGATTTTAATTTTAATTAATTTAGTTAGTTTTTAAAACCTCCCTACCCGGCTCCCGATACGTAACTAGCTTCTATCATGTGGTGAATTTGAACTTTCGTTCAGTTAGCAGAATGATTCCTTTAGCGCTTCAATTACGTAAAGCAATAAAGAATAAGGATAAGAATAAGATATAAATATATACAATAAAGACAATAAAGATAAAAAGACAATATACATATTTATATATATAAAACAATAAAGATATAAATATATTGATAATAAATAGTATTGTGTTATCCTCTTTGAAAATTGTAATGTTTAAATTGTATGAGTTTTAAAAACAAGACTGATTATTAGTTATATCGAAAAATAAACATGTTGATCAGTTTTTTTATTATTATTAACATTACAAAGAATTATTGATATAGATAGGCACATAAACTATTAAATCAATAGACCAGCAGTCAGTTAACATAACGCTTTAGGTATTTTTTTATTTTGATCATTCAAATACACTATATATACACAATAGAATGCAATACAATACAATACATTAGATAATGTTGCATCTATTCTCAATTCGGTGATACATTTTCTCATTTCGGTGCATCGTTTTCTCAATTCGGTGCTTTCACAATTCGGAGCCTAACTTTTCTCATAGATCAATCAACAAAATTTAGGCAAATCGTTATTTTATGTTTCAGGATGGAGTAAACTTCATTTTTTATTATTTGAACTACTACAAAATCCAAATTAAAAATCAACCACCGAATTGAGAAAAAAAGTGCCCTTCTGTAGAAATGTCCGTATCCACTCCCTTATATTTCTCGCATTTTAGATCGACTACGCGACGCTCGATACCTGTCCTCGATTGATTTAAAATCTGCTTTCTGGCAAATTCCTCTTGATTCAGTAGAATCGCGAGAAAGAACTGCTTTTACTGTCCCTGGCAGAGGTCTGTATCATTTCAAAGTAATGTGCTTCGGTCTTACCGGCGCTCCAGCTACTCAGCAACGGTTGATGGACAGGTTGTTCGGCCCTGAGTTCGACTGTAAAGTCTTTGTTTACCCAGACGATATTATTATTACGTCCGCAACTTTTTCAGAGCATATTTCTCTCCTTAAAAGAGTCCTTGAAAAATTAGATAAAGCAAACTTGTCAATCAACCTAAAAAAGTCTAGTTTTTTCCGTTGTGATTTGAAATATTTGGGTTACATTGTAGATGAAATGGGTCTTCACACAGATCCCTCCAAGGTCGAGGCCATTGTTGATTATCCGACTCCTACGAACCGTAAGGAAGTAAAAATGTTTTTAGGAACTGCCTCTTATTATCGTAGGTTCATCAAAAATTTCAGTTCTATCGCAGCTCCTCTTAATGCGCTTACGAGCACAAGTAAGAAAGCCCCACCGTTCAGTTGGACCCCGGAAGCAGAACAGGCATTCAATGAGTTGAAGTCTGCACTTGTTTCAGCTCCTGTCTTAGCTTGTCCTGATTTTTCTCGACCTTTTGCAGTTCATTGTGATGCATCCAGTTACGGGATAGCAGGCACACTGACTCAAACGTTGGATGGGGAAGAACACCCTATAGCTTTCGCAAGCCGGTCCTTGAATTCCGCTGAACGGAACTACTCCGCTACAGAGCGCGAAGCCCTTACCGTCGTTTTCGCGGTCGAACATTTTCGTCCTTACCTTGAAGGAGGTCCTGTGTTTAAGGTTATTACTGATCACTCCAGTTTGAAGTGGTTTTTTAATTTGTCAAACCCTACGGGTAGGCTAGCTCGTTGGGGTTGTCGTTTATCTCCTTATAGTTTCACCATCGAACATCGTCGTGGCAAAGACAATGTCGTGCCTGATGCTTTATCACGTGCGGTACCCGTACTGGAGATTCGTCCGTTGGACAACGATACCTGGTACAACAGCTTACTCGAAAAGTGCACCAAACACCCACGTTCTTTTCCTAATTTCGTGATAAATAAAAAATAAATAAAATAAAATATGTTTATTTCGGACTAGGGTCCATATAGTGTTAGTAACAAAGAAAGCTTAAAAAACTATGTTAGTACAGTAAAATTAAATTTAAATTGATTGATTTAATTAAAATTAAAATTATTATAGATAATTTTAGTGTCTTTGACGAGATGGACGCTTGTCCAGTGCTGCATAACAGCACTGTCCGCGTCCAGTCTCGCCGCGACCACCTTCAAGAGGCTGTTGGCGCTGTCCCGCACTCGCTGCAGCAAGGACGCGACGCGTTGCCTAATAATGGCCGACAGGCTATCTACTTCAGCTGCTGCTAGCATCTGGGATGCGCTGCAGTGACGTGGCAGCCCCATCAGCCCCCTGAATGCATTATTATATTGGATGCGAAGGACACCGTATGCTCTTTGGGTATAATTCGTCCAAAGGCTGCACGTGTAAAGTGAGTGGCAGTAAGCTTTAAAAAGCGCTATTTTAACATTTTTGGTGCAACGTACAAACCTTCGGGACAGCATATTAGCCCTGATACACAGTGCCCTCCGCTCCCTCTCAATGTCAAGATCATCCTTGAGTGCCTCTGTGACCCAATGTCCCAGGTACTTGAAGCTCTGGACTTGTTTTAAAGGAGAGCCATTAAGTTTAATTGGCGGCACGATATACGTCTTATTTTTAGCCTTAAAAACCAGCAGTTCGCTTTTAGACACATTGTACCTGAGACCATGTGCCTCCACATAACCCTCACAGATAGCAATCAGTTTCTTGAGAGCACTGATCGAAGGGCACAGTAGCACCATGTCGTCTGCGTAGCTTATGTTATTTATAAATGTGCCATCAATAGAACAACCGACCCCGGCGCCACTGAGCCCCTCGATCAGCTCGTTCATGTACAAATTGAAAAGGGTTGTTGAGCTTACTCCCCCCTGCCTCACTCCGCATTGCAATCCGTACATGTCCGAGTGCTCACCTGCCCATTTTACATAATTACGTTGATGCATATACCAGTATTTTAAAATATATATATAATCATTGGGTACATTTGTTTTATCAAGCATCTTCTCCCAAAGAACATCGTACTGAACCAAGTCAAAGGCCTTACTTAGATCTAGAAATAGGGCATAGACAGGCGTATTTCTGCTAGTGTAGTACTGGACAGTCTGCTTGAGGCATAGAATGGCAGTTTCGGTAGAAAGACCTGGTCGAAATCCAAACTGCGCATCATGAAGGTTAATATGTTTGCGCAACTGCTGGTCAAGCAGCCTGTCCAGAACCTTAGCCAATATCGTAGCCAATGATATGGGTCTGTAATTTGACTTGTCACTACTGTTTCCAGTTTTATCTTTAATAATGGGCACGACCACAGTCTTTAACAAATTATCAGGTAAATATTCATGACTTATACAAAGGGAATAAAACATAGCTAGGACACGAGGCAGGTGCGCGCCTGCAAAGAGCAAGTGTTCAATGCTTAGGTAGTCATGGCCGGGAGATTTGCCTCTTGTCATTTTACTCAGCACAGATCTAATTGCACCCGCTGTGACCAGGGCTGGTGGAGACGTAAGGTCATCATGATAGCGATATTGAGAATGATTATTGGCAACTGAGCTCAACAGTGGTTGGACCTTAAAATGTTTCACAAACATTTCTGCTATCTGTTTTGGATCATTTAACCCCTCAACACTTACAGGAACACAAGGTTTAGGATTAAGCTTTTTCGTGTGTTTCCAAAAACTAGAAAAATCTTTTTGTCTATGATGCATAGCTAGAATGTCTAACTGTATTTGTTGTTTATTTGTTTGACACCATTTTAACTTAGATTTAAAGATTCTCCTCGACTCACACATCATCTGATATACATATCCTTCACGAGGTTTGTTATAAAGAACCCAATAGTAAAACCACAGGCGCGCCTCTTTATGCGCCGCCTTTACATGCCTATTCCACCCACACACATACTTATTTTTACTGCTGGTATTTTTCTTCACAGAACTATGTATGGAGGCGTCTGTCAAAATATTTACGATTTCATTATTTCGTCAAGTTTTTTACGATGTTCAGTTTTATTACATTTTTTGCCAGCACAACCTAAGAAAATATCAGGGAAGTCTATATGCTTTAATTTAAGGTTACAATATTCTTTATACTGTGATGTTTGAAAATCATCTCTGTCTCCCCACTGTATCGCGTTATTAATATTACTATCACAGTAAATAGTTTTGGACCTCAATACGCTCAGATTACATGTTATTTCCAGAGGAAAGTGGTCAGACCAAAATACATTGTAGTTAATGGATACATTTACAACTGTGTGCTTAGTTCCTTCAGACACCAGACAATGGTCAAGCCAGCTGACAGACCCGTGACTGTCACTAATATATGTGTATGAACCAGATGACCTACCCAGTATATCAATATCAATACAAGACATATTCTGGCTTAAGCAAAAATTATATAGTTCATTACCAAATCGTTTGCCAGGATGGGCATTAAAGTCCCCAAGAATATACACATATTCAACATCATAAAGGACATCACATTCATAAAGGACAACAAGTTTTATCGTTACTCCAAAAATCGCTACGGAGTATCCAGCGAGTACGATTGGAAGGAAGTGGTCCCCGTCAGTCGTAGGGAGGAGTTGTTGAAGTTCTACCACAGTGGCGAATTGTCTCCACACTTTGGAATTTTCAAAACCTATAAGCGGTTATCATTACGTTATTTTTGGCCAAAGATGTATGGAGACGTGGTTAAACACGTTGGAAATTGCGACGTCTGCCCCGCTTACAAACACTCTCAGCAACCCACCCCTGGTCTGCTAGGTGATCCTAAAGTTTGTTCCAAACCTTTCGAATGCATCAGTATCGCTTTAGTCGGCCCTTTGCCTCGTTCTAAAGCAGGCTACACCTTTTTGTTAGTTGTGGTGTGTTGCTTCACCAAATACTGTCTGTTGTTTCCCCTAAGACGTGCCGTAGGTAAAACCATAGCGCAAAAGTTGGAAGATGGCGTGTTTCTCATTCATGGCATACCTCGCACAGTGATTGCTGATAACGGAACGCAATTCACTGGACGGGAAGTGCAAGAACTCTTGAAGAAATACAAAATCCCCCAAATTCATCTTACGCCGCGCTATTGCCCCGCGGTTAACACCGTTGAGCGTTATAACCGTACAGTGATGACTGCTGTGTCCATACTCGTCGAAAAGGATCACAGATCATGGGATTGCAACTTGCCGAAAATACAGTTTGCTATGAACACCGCCACTAGCGAAGCCACTCGTTTTACTCCATTCTTTTTAGTCCACGGGCGAGAAGCTGTCAGCTCGGTTGAAGTGTTCGGTACAAATACTTCTTCTCTTCCCCCTTCTGATTTTGCATCTAGAGACTCTTATGCCCAAAACCTTGGTGTCTTAAAAGATATATTCGAGCAGGTCGAGCAAGCCTTGGTCACCGCCCATGGTCGTAGCGCCAAATATTATAATAAGGGTAGGCGACAGTTGGAATTTAAAATAGGTGACACTGTGTGGAAGAAAAATTACCCGCAGAGTGACGCTTCAAAGTTCTTTATGGCCAAATTAGCTCCCAATTACGAGAAATGTAAAGTGGCTCGAAAAGTTTCACACCTGGTGTATGAGTTGGAGGACGCAATTACGAGCAAGTCACTCGGTTCTTGGCACGTCAAGGATTTGAAGTCAAGCAGTAGTAGTACTGACGTAACTTAATTATTGTATCATGTAATTCCTTGTTTAGCGTCTCGCGCTTTTATTTTATTTTAGTTTAGGGTCGCTGTTATCGACAGACGTGTGGCCCGCAGGTCATCCCTCGCTCGCCACACCGCCGCCGACGACACCTCCTCTTCATTTCTGTCCGTCCTAAGTGTAGAGGGTGTCCATTAGTCAAGAACATTTTCTGCACCTATTTTTTTTTCAAGATCTTCCTGCTAAAGTAATATATATTTTGAGTTTTAGTTAAAATGTAGTAGTGGAGATTCTTGGTGATTAGGATAAGTCGACAGAAGTCATTGTAAGCCGAGGGTGCGCTTATAGTCAAACTTCGGTTGTGCTTTCTCTTAGTGATGAGCTGGAGGGCCAGCTCGAATTTTACTTACGTAAAATTCTTCTAATTGGGGGAATACTGTTACATAGTAAAAATGGAACCTTTCTTTTAACTTACCTCCTGTGATAGTTTAAGGTTTTTATTGCATTCTTTCGTCTCATTTCTGCACTGCCATTTGTTTTATCATTAACTAGATTAATTTATTTACTACATTAATTGGATTATTTCATGAATCTTGAGATTGAGTTGTAGCTACCAAAACAAATATTTCATCGAGGTTGACACTGGCGTTGACAGCTTAGAAGTATTATTTTCCCGTTGCCACAGATTATGTAGCGATTCGGTTTGTTGAGCTCGTTAGCCCAGCAATTTCATGTTTCCAATTATTTTTGTTTTGATTCTTAATTTGTTTAATTTGCTTCCAATTAATCCAGAGTACAAATATTATCCCTTTTAAATACTTTTCTAAAATTCGATTAGATTGTAATAGTTTTTATTCTACGTGTCTATGGTCGTTTGGTCAAATGCAGTGACAGTGACAGTTGGTGATATAAAAGTACTGGTCAGCAGATTCCGGGTCCCTTTTCTTGGATTTTGCGTCGTGAAGTTCACACTAACCTTTCTACCGCCCAACAGTGCCACCAGCTTCATAGATCAGTCCCCGAGACCGTTACTCAATTTCAAATCTTTTAATTGTAAGTATTCTCGCATTTTGTGCGATTTTCCAATTTACTTTGAGTTCGTTGAGGTTGTGTTGTTTCGAAAACTAACTTTTTGTGGTATTTCCCTCGTCCTCGCAGAATTCTTGGAGGTCACAGGAGACGGCGTGGCAGGCGTGATCCAGCAGTCGACTCGGCGCTGAAATCCGTCATTCCAACCCCTTTTGAGGTAAATTTTTCATTTTTATTCTTGCTGGAGGGTAGATGAAAAGGTCGCGCCCTATTGTTACAAATTTAGGTTTTCCATTCCAAATTCACTTTTTTTAAGATTTCCCATAGCATTATCGAAGTAAATTCACATTTGAAAAGCCTTTATTTGAGATAATTCCCCCCCTTTTTGAATATTTTTAGTACTGGTTGTGACAAACCATAAAATAGGACTTTTGTCACTTTCCAGGGTTTTTTTGGTTTTGCTTCGATTGTATCCCATTACCTCATCTTCGGGTGCCTTCGGGATCTACGTTTGCGGAGAACCCCGGCCTGCCAAATCCGTTCCAGGGTCTCCGATTTCTCTCCGGCCCGAGGCATCTACCCCGGTAACCCGTATAGGGATCTTTACTCTTTCTTATAATACGGTGCTGCACCCAGCAGTGCCTGGCGCCCACACCTTCATATTTATTTAATTTTGACATTACTTTAAATTAACATTGTGATTGCTCCCTTAATCGTTTTATAGTTATCGGCTCCGGTCTCACCCCAAAGTCTACCCACAACTCCCATTGTGTTCTGCCATAGGCTAGACCGGCTCTTTTTTTTAAATATTGTTTAGTTTAGCAATTTAATTAATTGTTTAACGAAGTTTGTAATTTAAATTTAAATTAACTATTTAATAAATCAGATATATAAAGATTATTTTTTATTATTATTTAACAGTTTGTACAGCCACCGCTGTGTCGCTCGTCGCTGACCAAAACAACACCCTGTATATGATGTAGATCTAAACAAGTACTTTCAACGAAAATTGGTTTGAACGAGATCAAAATATTAGTTTTTGAGTTAACAAACAAATTTTTGAGTGAACAAAAATTTCAATAGGGAAGATGGTTTTAAGTTGTCTCCGACGTGGAATCCCGTGATTAGAATGACACAGCCTTGTTTAAGTTCGCAGTCGAGTAATCACCAGAATACGGACGCGTCGAGCGGTCTCCAGAATAGGGACATTGTCAATGTAGTGTGTGGCGGTGGTGCGCAAATAATAAATACTTTGCGGGTGGAACAAGATCCTTCTACCCCGCAAACGGAGTTAAGAAATCGCAGATCATCAGTTCGCCTGTGACCACGATCGGTGAAACCCGATCGAAATGTCAGGCCAAAACATAAGGTAGGTATTTATGTTTTTATCGCGATCGCGTTAATTCCCGGATATATAAGTGTAGTTTTTGAGTTGCAACATTTTTCACATTTTTATATTTGCTGTCAATAAAATATTGTGGTATTTAAGTTAAGTGGAAGTATGTCGATTCCCTAATTTAATTAAAGGTTGCACAGAACCCTCAGTGCGCAAGTCCAACTCGCACTTGGCCGGTTTTGTCAATACATAAACTTGCAAGTATACAAATAACGAGGTAGGTAACACAAATAACTCCCGAAGCAAAGAAATGGGTAACAAAATCTTTCTTCATTGTCGATCCCGTCACTATTAGTGTGACGCTATTAACTATCCTCCAGAGTATATTTTTCATGGATATCGAAAACGTGTGAAATATGTTTCCAAATAAGGTGTCAGTTGCAATCCCACTCGTTAGCCAAGGGACGGGCGTAAATAACTGTGGTTGATACAAACGATCACTGTTGACGCAAGATTTAAACCTATGTCAAAAATGAAATGCAATAAGATCCTTTGTACACAGTGAATTTTAGCAGCGTTACAGTTGCAATACAGTCGTGATGCAGCATCGATGCAATCACAAAATGTCAACCTGTACACACGATCTGCACGATACTGCACGATCGCAATTCACAAGCTGGATTTTGTCAAGTATATTGGCGACTGCAACGCGCATTAGCATCGATGCAGTCACGCTTCAGCATGGACACTTTCGCGTGACTGCATATGCACTGTGTAAGGGGTCTTATAACTACTGATCTATGCTCATACACCTCGTTTACTTATAAACGCAAAAATAGTCTTCCCACAAAATAGTTTTTTGCAGATAATATACTGAAGTCATGTCAGTATCTATTTTCTTAAGTTTTTTTTGTTTAATTCTAAATATTAATACTTTTGGCTTGTGAATGAAGTTGTATAGGGCAGTTGACAAATGTTAGTCACTGACGTATTGTAAGTGTAAGTATCACATGCTATTCCTGCAAATAATTGCGAGCAGGACCAAAAAAATGGCAGTGATTCTTATCAGATGAATGCTTTACGAACGCGTAATTTAATTTTTTTTTGATTATGAAAGTCATTTAGTTATGCAAATAGCCACCCCCTGTGGACACTTTTAGACGTCCCACTATAAACCCTACCACAGCTTTGTAGGACAATTGTGGGCTAGTGCTGAGAAGAAGCTGCGCAACAAACTCAGTCACTATTGTCAATGCCTCTTTTCGAAAGTTTTACAATGTTTGTGGTGATTATGAAAGTCTATACATTATTATCTTTTAAATTTTCATCTACCTACTTCATAATACCGTTTCGTCACTAGGTTTTTTTTAATGATAGTTTAAGTTTATCAATCGGTATGTCAATAATATATTCTGGTAGTTTATTGAAAAATTTCATACATTTTCCCATGTCAAAATTACCAGCTTTTCGAAGCCTGGTTATCTGTGCATCTGTATCTAATGATATCCTAGAGAGAAAAAAAACAAGTAAAATAAGCCTGTAATCATGCTGCATGCTGCTGCTGGGCAAAGGCCTAACCTCATGATGCAACTACGCGTATGAGCCATACTCTACCATGCGGGCTCAGTACGAATATGGCGGAGGGATGTTTGCAAGGCAAGCGTCGAACCTTGCTCTCAAATTTTATCAAGCCGCGCCGAGTGATATCAGCCAGATCTACTGCTTAACATGCCTTCTGAGTTCACTTCTGATCACAGTTAGCACCTCGCTACAAGCATGTTTTTTTACTCCCTGAAGAAAATCGAAGCAAATTATCATAAGTATTATAACTTAACTATATCAAGTGTAGTAAACGGAATAAGTAACTAAAATATGAAACTCATTCAAACCCGAATGCATCTAAATCCACTCAGACTGCTTAATCGTCAAAACATAGACAAGTATCCTGCGCTGAACTGCAGTTTATTCCGGCCGTTTTGAGCCAGTCTCAAGTGCTCTTGTTCACCACCGATCGCCGAATTTCATCTGCTAGAATAAACAAGTACGCATCGCAGACTCCACTGGCGAATATTAAGATACGGGCTTGAAAGCAACATTGCAAAGGTAATAGGGTTGTCCCTTCTTTGTAGTTTTTTTTTGTTAGAAAAGTAATTATAAATATGTCCCTCAATTATTATTATTCAGTGTGTGGAAATGAGACGTGTCGCTCTAATGTAGTGAAAATAAAAGCACAAATGTTTCAGATGCATCAAATGGAGTTCAAAATATGCACTAAATCACTGTGACGTCATGAAACATTGAATAGTTCTGGTATGATTGAATGAATAAGTGTGATTGCCAACAGTGGTACATGTTGTTATAATAACAGAGTGGTGGTCATGCCGAAAGAGTATTTAATAATATTTTCCTACCGATTTTCGTAAATGGTGGCCACTCTGAACAAAGATAGGCCAGGTACGCAGGTATTATGGTGCCAAAATGTGTGCGCGATACACACATCATGACATGACTGATTAGAGATCAGGTGCAGGATCAACGGCGTAACGTGCTTTCAGAGGCACGATGGTGTCATCACCACCAACATCCTAACTCCGAATTCTTCTTCTTCTTCCTAGCAACTGTCCCGTCTGGTGACGGGGTCTGCTTTCCGACTATTCTTCCTCCACTCCTATCCTATCCTATCCTAACTCCGAATTGATTACAAATATTTATAGGACAGAAAAATCCCAGAAAAACATTTCTGCTCCAACCGAGTTTCTAACCCGGGACCAGCAAACTCTACACAAACGAGGCAATCTAGATCAAAATATTTTTCATATAAAAGGTAAATTCAAATGAAATGGTTCAAATTGAATGCGATGTACCAATCTCAGAAACGTGGGCGTGATAGAAAAAAAAGGTTTTTTTAAACACTTTCTTATTTCGCAGTTGGCAAGCTCTTGTCTGTGACAGACGTGCTGCGGATAATAGCTGATAGTCGTCGAACAGCTTTTACTTTGATCGGGCCATTGCAAGAGCGGGAACCCGCTTATAGGAATACTTTACATTTAAATTTTTATTAGAGAGCCAAATACGATATTTGGCCACTATTTCGTAATTTAAAAAAAGTGTTGTTCCTTAATAATTGAAAAAATATTTTTTTTATACAAAACTATTTATATTGATTATAATATTATTTAAAAGTTGTTGTTTTAATTTGTGTTTTAAAGAAGTAATTAGCATGAATTTTAACAGTGCTATTACCAAAAAGTCGTAAAAATCTGTATTAAAATTATGTTTACGTCATTAATTGTAATTAATTATTTATACAAGTAAAAATTCGTATAAATCACAGAGGAATGTGTGACTGACTGAATGTGTTACTTATGCAAGGAAAAGGGTTTTTTTTTTTTTTTTTTTATTTTTTTAGGGTTATTTTTCACTCGTTAGATTTTTATCCATTTGTTACGTCTGATTATAACTCTATCAAACTCATGTATTTTTTTCCAAATGAGTAAAATCACATTATTGCATACTAACGTCATAAGTTCAATTATTGACCGTTTATATTATGATAATCGATGAGACGTTGTCATTTCGTCATTTATAGTGATGTAACCCAAACTAACTACTACTTCTACAAGCCGATACTTTTTGGTCAAAGTAATCGATTAAAGTCAGTTTTTCTTTGCTAGTCGAATAATATAATCATTTTTTTTTAACTTTTTACAACAAGTAGTTTGTCGACGGCTGAGAACCACATCTCAGCGGCTAAACAGCAATTCGCCGTCAACACCCTGTCAACGTGCAGACGTATTCAAATGCCGCGGCAGTGCTTTGATATAAAATTAAACTACGTCAGTTTTAGTGAACATAGGCCCGCTAACTCTATAGCCCTGTTCTAAAACGATGACACGGTAGTTACAGTTTCGTGCGGAGATGGTCCCTCCACCTTTCAATCTCGGTGCAAACCGCATTACGCTTTATTGCCGTGGGCTCTGTCTGCCTCTTATGGTGGTGTCACATTGTGTGTATAGCATAGGTATAGTGGCATTATTGAACCTTAGTATCGGTTGGTTGTTCTCTACTAGAAATAAAGAGGAAATGTTATTCAAAACTCATTGTGATCTACTTTTATCCCAGTTTAAGGCCGAGCACCTAAAGCTTTAAGTAATAATCCAGATTAATCTGCAGTAAAGTTTGAATAAAGTATAAAACACAATAATGCACGAAAACAGATACAGTAAAAAGCAATGTAAAATTATTGATTTCTGGGAAAATATTATCCGATATAAACATTCTAATGCAATCATACTTAGATAAATTGTTACCAAAAACAGTTTTACCGTAAGTGCATAAACTGACACCAAATAGCAGAGCTCATATTCACTCCAGCAAAATTGATTGTCACGGCAGCCGGTAATAAAAAGCCAAACATCCGACACAGTTACACCGTGAAACGACTTTGTCACGCGAAAATCGCTACGGAAACCCGTAGCGGCGCTCGTAGTCCGTAGCACTCTAACAAATCGTAGCGGACGCGTGCTACGAGAGCCAACAATCAATTTTAGTTAACGACAATGGTGTCGATGTTAGTGCTATTTATTTAGAAAGCTACGAACGCGCTGTGCCTCGATATTACCATCGAAAGGTTACACCACGATATCCAAAGAGATGCAATTCCAAATACAAGAAACGTATTAAACTACGTGAACGATCTGGCGATTGATCTTATGAGAACCAGAGTGACTTTCTCCAGACTGAAAATAATAATTTATATTATATAATATATATCATTTTGGTAGCTTAATCACTGGACTTGGACAACAAAAGACCTCTTTATTTAATGTCTTATTAAAAAAAGAGAGATAGATTGTAATAAGACAGATCAGTAAAAAATTTAACAAAAAACGAACATGCATCACAGAATGAATGTCTTGCTTTTACTAGATTCAGTTGCATCAAAACACTTTGTTTTCTGTTTGATATTAAATAAACCTCTTTTAGTGATTGAGTACAAAGTAATGAACTTTCAGACCTTTATTTAAATTAACTGTTGTTTGATCGTCATTTTCTTGAAATCAATTAGATTTTGTTGATGAAAATGTTTCAGGTCGTTATTTTTTTAGCTGTATCAGATGTCTGTGGTGGTAAATAGTATGAATTACAAAATCACAACGCTTTGGTCACCATCACTTTGCGCTTCGTATGCAGAATTGGTCACGCACTTTTAAATTTACCCGTCCATTGATTGCTCTTTTATTTTCGCACCATTCACACCCTCGGTCATAATATTGAATGTCCTGATTTATTCACGCGTTTAAATGTGTTTGAAGTAAATCGAATGCAGTTCGAGAGCGTTATATTGACACGGCTTTTAAAACTGCAAGGAAAATATTTAATAAATATTCAAGCTTGAGTTTACTAGAGGTAGCTTAGCCAGCTTATGAAATAGAATTTCAAATGCAATTGCGGCAGCGAAAGAGGTATACCAAATTATTCATTAAAAAATTCAAAGAATGTGTCCAAAAGAGTCAGTTTCAGCGAAATATGAGTATAGTTCATAACGTAAAAATTAAAAATTATGCAAAGATATGCAGTCACCCGCGCAGCTTATGCAAATGCGCTTATGCAATGATGCGGGCAGTCGGATGCAGGCTGCAACGCCACGGCTGCGTCTGCGTCCGTTTTGCATAGTCTTGGACCACAATGTTTTAAGTTATGTTTGGAATTTTATTACGAGTATGGAATTGTACTTGCATTAAGTTAACAACAACAGCATTCATTCAGAACATACACTTTGTTTACGAACAAAAAGTTATTATTGTTTTTGAATGGATAATTCCTGCTGTATCGGAAACTTTGTTGGAAAATTCTTTAGTTCTTTCTATTATACAGATTGTTGTTTTGGTCAGTAACATTCAACTCAGGGATGATATGAGTTATGCTTATTCAAAATAAACTTAATTCAAATTAAATGCAAGTTTTTTAAATGTAAACCCATTCACAACATCCTACAAAAATTCAAAAGGAATGGGGAAAATCGCACCTTCGCGCGTAGCTTGCGCGTATCTATGAAATACTACACCGTAGCTAGTAAGCTACGAAGAGGCGACCTAGCATTGGTAGTTTTGACTCGCTCGCTAGTATCGTAATATTGTATTGATTTATTTTAGTGGGAGTTTTCCAGTGAGTTTTGCTATATTTTTTTCGGATCAGTATCGTTTGTACGTACAACCACCCCTGTGTCGTTCGTCACTGACCAAAACAACACCCTGTATTAACAGCAAAGTGAGAATCTAGCATTGAAAACGCATAAGGCTAATGTGTTATAATTTTAATTTTTACTTCATAAGAATTATTGTAAAGCTGTTGTTTCCTTAATCAAAAAAAATGCTTTAATTCGGTTTAACATTGACCGAATGTAAAACCGAAACAGTAGGAGTAGTCTCGCAAAAAGTGACTAGTAGCCAAAAAACTAACTAGTAGCCGTCCAGAGCTAGATGTAGATGACATATATGCGTTTTAGTCTTAATAACAAATGTAAATTATCGCTTGACAAAAAACATAGATACAAAAAAACCGGCCAAGTGCGAGTCGGACTCGCGCACTGAGGGTTCCGAGCCAACTTTAACTGAATTAGGGAATCCACTTACTTCTACTTAGTAAAGTACCACAATATTTTGTTGACTGCAAATATAACTTTGTTTTTCATAGTGTTTGTATGAAGTACAAAGTTATGTTTGCGGTTGTGTAAAATGTGCCATATCTCAAAAACTTCTCGTTCGATCTCGTCCAATCCAATTTTCGTTGAAAGAATTTGATGAGATCTACATTATATTTTTTTTTTCAAAATTTACACTCTCTTGGTTTAGAAGTTAGATGGGGGGGGACGCCCATTTTACCACTTTGGAAGCGGATAGATGAAACGTTAGACTTTAAAAGAAAATGGTTTTATAAACCTCAATATCATTTTAAAAGACCTATCCATAGACACCCCACACGCATAGGTTTGACTAAAAAATTTTTTTTTGGTTTTAGTTTCATGTATGAGAGCCCCCCCTTAAATGACATTATTTTTTATTTTTTGTATGAGAATCGGTAAGCGGTTAACAGGATACATATTTCTACCAAATTTCAACAGTGTAATGCTTATAGTTACAGAATAAAATGGCTGTGACATACGGACGGACAGACAGACAGACAGACAGACAGACTTGACGAAACTATAAGGGTTCCGTTTTTTGGTATTCGGCTACGGAACCCTAAAAAGCGTTTTTAATGCTGCATATACAAACATTTTGTGTCTAACTTCTCCTGTTTGCAGTTTGTTACGAATTTCAAGTTGAAAAATAGCCGTCAAAACTGCAAAGTGCTTAATCAAATCCGTGTATGCTTTATCACGAACGAGCTGCTTGTGTACTGACGGTACCTACTCTGCGACTCGTCCGTTAGTTACACATTTTATATTTGCTAAAGTTGTTGTACTCTCTTGCACTATCACGTTGGAATAAATAAGTTAACAGATAAGAAAGCAGCATATTTCAGGAATAATAAGTCTTCTAATCGTTATTGTAGATTGTGTTTTGCTAGGTGGCCAAATCTGCATCACGTTTTAAGTTTTGGTCTTGTGAGTGGTATTTTTCACTCACAAGATCATGCTAGCATGAAGGACCAAGATAACTTGATTTGAGAATTTTGATTTGTGTTAAAGGGTAGACCACCAGCCTCTGGGAGTTTTTGTGAACCGCGCATAACGAAGCGTCCGCGTTGCCAATCACTCTTTCGAATATCGACAGCCAATAATTGAATAATACAGATATCTGTAAAATACTAGCGCTACTCCCACGGACGATACGGATTGGATACGTACATATTTAATAAAAAGAATTGAAACTCTTGTATTCCGAAATTGAATCGCGCGACTGTTTCTCGCGCCCAATTGCATCAAGCATTTATAAACCTTAATATTTTACACGGAAAATCTGATTTACATCGTCTTCCAACAGAAACAATACTACAATAGTCTATTTAAAGATTTAGAAAATCTCTGTGCTAAAATGTTTGAATACATTCATAGAAGGTATTCTGGTAATCACACTCACAGTCTGGTGAGACGGCAATTTCGAAAGCAATCAGGCGTAGGCCCAACAGAGGTGTGACATTTTATTAAGGGGCATAATAGTAGATTGTTATACAAGGGGAGAAAGTGACCCATTTCACTCGAGAAGTTCTTGGCGCTCGAACGGAGTGAGAGCGCTAATAATTCGAGAGTGAAACGGGTGCTTTCACCCGAGTTATACATACTATTTTTCATTTTGACTGTGAGGAAAAATAAATAAATTTATTTAGATATTATGTTGTTTGGCGAGAGATGAAATCTCAAGTTTTTTAGGTACATCACATATCAGTTTGTGTTCTGTCGTTATACAGTAAACACAAAATTAGAAGGACAGTAAAAGCACGGAAGACAACAGAGTACTACATAAAACGCGGACGATATTAAATATTTCAAATCATTGTTAAAAATATCGATCGATTTTTCTCACAGACAATAGTAATAGGAGAAGAACGCAACCTTAAAACTACCACAGATTATGTCCAATTCTAGGTTCAATTTTGCCTCATGCATGAGATAGCGCTATGAATGACAGCTAAAGGTCTCACCTTTAGCTGTCATTAATAGCGTGAGTAAGAAGATTAATGAACAACAAAAATGGCGGCAAGTCGCCTCCGCCTGCTTAATAATCTATGCAATAATCGACCAACCTAAAAAAGTATGTCGTCAGAGACAAACAAAATGTGACAATTTAAAATGGAAAAAAAGTGACACTATGTATGGCGGGAAACCGAAATATATTTGTAGATTTTAAATTGTAAAAAATTTGACCAATTGTAAATTTGAAAAATCAGTGACCATAATAAACACGCTTTCAATGTTTAGATCTTAAAAATATGAAAAGCTTATTTTAATAATATAATGTGACTCAATTACCTTTAGCTCCATGTCCGATCGTAGCAATTAAAACTAAATTACTTTCTGCCCTAGGGATGGAAAAGTTATTTTCCACCCGTCTATCTACACATAAAAGTTCAATTTTCCGAACAGAAGAAATGAAAATGTAATTTTATCTGTATTCATTAAATAATAACGCAAAGATATTTTTGCTTCTATTAATGCAACCTACTTACAAAAATAAATATTTTTCAAGAAATTGAAATAAACTTCTTGTAATTAGGCAAATCTCGAAGTTTACAATTTGTATGATTGGCCGATTCTCGCTTACCAAAAGTTTCTGGTTAATATCTGGGCCATTATTTGGGCACCGTATTTTGATGGTCACACGTTTGTAATTCCAAACATATTCAATGTTTAGTTTAAAAATAATTTTTGTATGTTTTATCATATATCTATCTATATAAATTCACTTTAAAATGTGTAATAATATTTATAGTTTTGTAGGATAAAATATTTCAACATCGGAATCGGGAGTAAAACTGCTGTTCTTCGCGCGTCACACCGAGTTGGCGCTCAGTTTAAACCATAAAATTAATATTCCTATCGGAATAGAAGGACAAGTAAAAGCTGTCAAACGAAACCGATTTAAGATGTCAGTAACTAACATAAGTAAGTAACATTAAGAGCTTTAAATGAGATAACCTTTCGATCAGGTGATTAGAAACAATGTTCCTAAGATAAACATATTAGTTTACTGCATGATAAACAGCCGACACAAAATATTGAACATGCAGCTCTAGTGTAAAACTAAATATTATTTCATTATATAAAATATTCATATTTACATTCCCTGTGTTATTCTGTCTTTACTTTTTACGTAAATTAACGTTTGTAGAATAGAATAATCAAACAGCGTACTTTAAATTTGAAGCGCATTGGCAAATATAAGTCGTATATTAAGAGGCTTCGCTTTGGACTAATTTACCTGTTGAATGATTATTGGTTGGGTTATTCCGCTGTAATGAACAACAATCAATCACCGATCAAGTCACCATGTTTCAACAGAAATATTTCTTCAAATTGTACACAATTTCACATAAATTTTCAAAAACTCAAATGAGAGAAATTTTCAGCAAGCCTCCATAAGCCTCCGAACTGTTTGACATCTGCCAAAAATGGTTCTGCTACCCATCTCTTTTTATCACACAGTTTGCTGCTAGTGACATCTCGCTTCTGTCGTTCTATTCCAAAGGGATAATAATTTTATGGTTTAAACACTTATGTCTTGCTGAGCTTTTACATTATAATAACATTATATATGTCA
The DNA here is from genome assembly GCA_963924145.1 of Pyrausta purpuralis. Classification (NCBI taxonomy): domain Eukaryota; kingdom Metazoa; phylum Arthropoda; class Insecta; order Lepidoptera; family Crambidae; genus Pyrausta; species Pyrausta purpuralis. The sequence continues at coordinate 27,981,886 of OZ001649.1, forward strand.
AAAAATTGGACATATAGTCAGGATAAGTAATATTGAGGTGGAAAAAATCCGTCTTTAGATTTAAATTTTATATAATTAATTTTGTGTCGGTCACACGATTTTAGCATTTTCGAAAATGTGACACATAAGTGCTCATAACTTCAAAAAGGTTCAACCTATCGACACTAACCAAAGGTCCGCAGAAACTTCAGACGCGTTAAAACACCAATAGAAGACAAATTAATATCTCACAGCAATGATATAGCTTATTACAGCCCCTTGCTTTTTATTTTTTTTCTTCAGACCCTAGTTCATGTGACCCTTCATGGGTGATGTTTTGAGATTATAAGTCAGCGTTACGAATAAATGTCTACTATTGAATCATAAAACTCATAGTCAAGATTCATTTGAGCTGATTAGATAACATAAGCGTTAGTTACTTAATTTAATATTTCTGAAAATGTAAAATTTTCGTCACTTGCGTGGCACAACTTTCGTGGTCAATTGCCCACGAAAGTTACAAATCATACCACGAAATGTTATCAAAGTGTACTGATCTCACTAGAAATTATATTTTATGGTTTGTAAATGCAGTTAAAATAACCGCCTTAACGTTTTATACTTGAATTTTTCTACTAAGACAGTTTCCAGAGGCACAGATATGATTTACTGAAATAATGTAGCTTACTAGAAAAATATGTAGAACGTGACATCTTAAATCTTGATTTTCATTCGGCTTTGAATCGCCTGATCAATCTATTTACTAATTATATAACAGCGTAAAGTAATCATAATAAGTTACTCTAACAAAAGCATACTCATTAATTAATTAATTTTCGTGCCTTATTCGTAATTACCCCAATTTGTGTTGTTTATACATGAGAAAATAATGAATATCACAAAAGCAAACCTCAAAATAAATTATTTGCCACTAATAAGAATGATGGCAGTTTATGCCAGTCGTCTTAATTTAATTAACCAAGTGGCATGGCTAAAATTTGAGCCTGGTCTAAAGCTGGAAATTGTTGACTAGATCGATAAAAGAGTCTTCTTTGAGGCTACTAGATAAAGCCTGTAAATCATGAGTTTGTTTCACGGGATAAATACAATAAAAACTGATACTAAACTGATACATTCAAGGTTTGACATTAAGTGCGTGACGTCTGGTGTTTATTTCCAAAGATGCTAAAGAAATAGTTATTTCTTAATTGGATAAGAAAAGGTCGTATTTTGAACGCTCTTACAGCTATGATCCAGCAGCTAGTAGTCTAAATAGTCTCACTCCAGGCAAGAAAAATATCTGGAAAACTAATTTGTTGCTTGTAAAGTTTATGAGGGGAATAATTTATGCATTTGACTTTGAAAATGAGTTTTGACTCTTCTCATAATAGCCGGCAAATATCTAACTACTAAAATGCAAGGTTACCTATATGTAATTTGAGGCACTACTTTGGAGGGTAAAGAGATGATTGCTACAGATTTGCTACCATGTACTTTAGCTTAACTTTATAACCCCAGATAATTTCGACAGAATGCGAATACTTACCAAGATTTGTCAAGGAAGTAATTTGGTTACAAAATACTATAAATTCCATCGTGAGTATGGGTTTAAATTGTCGAATATCAAAATACCATTGATTTGAAAGTGTGAAACCGTAAAATTTAATAAAGTATCCTATCGCTGGCAGATACTGTCAGTGTTATGTGTCGAGAACAAATGCGAGTAAACAGTGAATTTGAGGTAAGTAACACCGCAAATGAGTGCAATAAATGATTTTGAAGGAGGGTAGACCATTAAGTCTGCAAATAACAGCACACTCCCAACAGTTTTAGGTACCCTGTGATTATAGCATTTGCGACAGTGTTGTAATATCAGATACTCGTAAATAATTTGGTACATAGTAGCAATATCAAAGGTAATATACTATTCTTATGTTAGTGTTCATAATGCATGTTAAAAATATATGTAATACCTAAACACATTACTTTTTGACTCATCTTCATTTAAATTAATGATTATACTCATGGCTGTAAAATAACCAGTCACATTTAAGGATATGTACTTAGATTTTTATTATTATGATGTTTGTAAGTTTGCAAAGGCTAATGAACCGATAATAACATTCAATTCATGTTATGACAAATTATCTATATAGCAGCAAGTATAATAAATGCACTATTTAATTATGTATAAAGTTCAATATGAGGTAATAATTTAAGTAATTGATACTTTTATTACCGAATTATCTATCCAAAAAGACGCTGCGTAACTTTCGTGTCTCGGTGAGTAACTTTCGTGGCTGACGAAATTTCAATATTAAATATCTATATGTATAATGAACCGATTTTCATGAAATAAGAGATTTTGTTACAGTTTGATATCTTCTTTAAAGCAGTATTTTTTTCATTTGAATAATATCAGTATAAATTTTCGCCACGAAGGTGACACGAAGAACACTTTCTGAAGAAATGCCCATCTAATATTATGACCTCAATCATGACATCGGCTCAAATACAAAGCAAGCGAGGACAGTTGGAACAGCAGCCAAATGCCCTGAGCATTACGATCAGCCGCAGGCCAATTTAGAAAAGTTCTTGCCAAATTGACCCGATCGGGAATCGAGTTTGGCAGCGCTCGGCCGCTAAACTTTATAGGCTCATCGCATAGTCACGTAATGTCGCACATTTGAGCGGAATAACCATCATTTAGTGATGCTGAGAAAAGCTATTTTATATTGGAACTTGCAACCTTCGTTTCGCCTCCAACCCCGTTACGCCCCGGAACGTAATTTTGACGAATCCAACTAAGTGAAAATTCTAAAAATCGGTCCTTTTTTCTATCATAAGAGATGCCTTCTTCTGACAAAGGTAACAAAAAACTAATCGTCGAAATCGGTCTAACCGCTTCGACGATTAGTTTTTTCACTTCACGCGTGATGCGTGACCAAGGATAAAAAGGCTTTATTTTTAACCGACCTCAAAAAAGGAGGAGGTTTTAATTCGACTGTATGTTTTTTTTGTATCGATGTTACCTCATATCTCAATCGTTTTTCGACCGATTCGTATTTTTTTTCTACCTTCTAGTTTGTCCTATTGTTGCCATCTTGAGATCTGATGATGGAATCTTGGTGTGATCGAGGGAGACCCTCAAATTTTAACAAGAATCGTAATGTTGACGTGTTGGTACATCTGATAGTCAACACCTTTTGGGGCTGAGCGGATGGTGCAACTCCTTTACGTTTAGTAGTTCAGTAATTATAAAGACAGAACTTATGAAAGGTAGTTTTGTAGCTTCTTAAAAAACAGAGTCATAAGGTGCAACTCCCCCCCCCTCCTGAAATCTCTAAAAATGAAGAAATAAAATTAACTTAAAAAAAGTAAAAACGATTGAAAGGAAAGGAATCCGTTTAATGCAAATTTTTTTTTTTGGATTCAGTGCCATCACTTTGACCATTTAGCATCAACTATCAGAGCACCGACTCCAAAAAGAAATTGTTTTCTTAAAATGACTTCCTTTCTTTTCAATGGTGAAGAGTTTATTGAAATCTTTTTAGTGCATTTTGGTTTTGAAGTCAATTTTTGCTTTTTTTAAGTTATTATGTTTAGATTTATTCATTTAAAGGCCTACATACCTATGTTATAAATGGCATTGACAGTTAAACCTACGTAACCTTTTTCCACGATGATTTTACGGTCATACTTACTTATTCGTATTACTTGAGAAACATAAAATTCAAGTTATGTGTTTCAAAATAGACACTTGGCTTGAAAAATATCGTAATATGATGCTATTAAAACTCCATAAATATCAAATTCTCTGACACGCATTCGTTGTCAATACACAACACAAAATTCAAACCTCGGTCACTAGCTGTTATGCAGTTTGACTGTATGCTATGATTTATTTGGACAGATTCTATCTAAATAACGCTCGAGAACAATATTGACTATGACCAGTAAACAATAATAACCATGGAAGTATTTCTTAAATTAAAAATGCCCCCATGGAATGGTGGGACTTTAGAAAATGTCTAGGAAAGAGAGAGAATAGTTTATGTAATTAGTTTCATGTAATAAGTAGAATGTATGTTTATTTTTTTGCTTTAAATACCTATTGTAATTTCAATCAAGCTCCCACTTTTGCCCTTCTATCACTTCCTTCGCGCCGCCAGCAATTTCTCTGTATAGACCTATGTTTGACTGGTAGAAAATGGTTTTAGCATTAAGTCCGCCGTATGTACCTTTTGTTTGTGCATGAAGTGTTTTTAAAATAAAATAGTTTCCAGAAAGTAATGGCCGATATCAAGAAAGGACGAAATGAACTGGAGTTCTATTATTAACCAACTTCAAAAAAGGAGGAGGTTGTCAATTCGACTGAATGTTTATTTAAAAAAAAAAAATTGTATGTATGTTACCTCATATCTCAGTCGTTTGTCGACCGAATCGAAAATTTTTTTCGCCTACTTAGAGGGTGTACCTTCAAGTTGGTCCCATTTTTTCCATTTTGGGATCTGATGATGGGAACTTGGTGTAATTGAGGGAAACCCTCAAATTTTAAAGGCACGTACAGTGTTTCTTTACTAGAATCTTAATGCTGATGTGTTGTTACGTCTGATCGTCAACATCTTGTGGGGCTGAGCTGATGGTGGAACTCCTTAACGCTTAGGAGTTCATTAATTATAATGACGGAACTTGTGATAGGTAATTTGTAGCTTCTTAAAAAATAGAATCACAACCTCCCCCCCTCTTATGTAATCACTAAAATGAAGAAATAAAATAAACTTTTTAAAAAAGTAAAAACCGACTTCAAAACCAAAATGCACTAAAAAGTCTTGAATAAACTCTTCGCAATTAAAAGGAAAGGAATCCGTTTTAGGCAAACAATTTCTTTTTGGAGTCGGTGCCATCACTTTGACCATCAAGCATCAACTATCACAGCACCGACTCCAAAAAGAAATTGTTTGCCTAAAACGGATTCCTTTCCTTTCATTGGTGAAGAGTTTATTTAAAACTGTTTAGTGCATTTTGGTTTTGAAGTCGGTTTTTACTTTTTTTTAAAGTTTATTTTTGAATCACTCGCTTGGATATGACGTGTGATTTTCGTTCGAAACCAAACTAAATTTCAACGAAAAGCGAGTAAAATGACGACGACGACCTCCGTGGTGTAGTGGCTAAGCACGCTGGTTTTAAGGCGTCGCCGCTTTGAGGTTTCGGGTTCAACTCCTGGTCGGGTCAATGTAGAAATCAAAATTTTCTATATTGTCTCGGGTCTGGGTGTTGTGGTACCACCGTTGTGTCTGATTTCAACAAGGAAGTAAGTACTTGAGGATCAGAGCAATGTATGTGATTGGTGTCCAATTTTAAATAAAAAAAAAATATACGTAAATACTTACAATATTGAGTATTTTTCATCACTCCTGTGTGGAATTAAACTGTTTTTCATTCGATAATCGGACATTAATAAATGAATATCACGCCATTTTGGCGTGAGTGATTCAATAATATAGCTCCTGGTCTATTTTAGTAAAAACGGTCACCAAATCATCATCACACCGAACTTATACAAAGTCGGTTATATCTTTTCAGAGGGTGAGGACACATTAGACTCTAGCAAAAAAAGGGTCGCCAAATCGAAAAGTGATGTGTGCACACTCATATATGCCTTAAATAATTTCAAAAGACCTATCAAACGATACCATCTAGTATAATCTTCACTAGTAGGGAAGTTTGAAATATATATAATATATATATAGATAATATTTTTCAATATTTTAATTCACCGCTTTGACGCCGTGATTGGAATACTCATGCTAAATTACAGTTTTCTAGCACCATAGATCTCTGAGCTGAGTCTCGGACAAACACACATACGGACAGATAGATAGGGCGAAACTAAATAAAAAGGTTCCTCGTTGGACAACGGAATCCCAAAAATGATGTCGACTATTATCCGAAGAGATGTTTCCATAGTTAATATCGTTCACCGTTGTGAACTATATCACATGTTATTTGTCTGTGCAATAGTTATGACCGCGCCAGTTCAGTAAATAGGTCGATATCGATAAACATTTCGTATTTGAATCAAAACCTATCAATCCCCATCTGTCGCAGAGCGCACACATACGCGGTAATATCAAGTATAAGATATACTGTGATGTTGAGGTCGCAGCCATCTGGTAAAATCAGACAGTTCATTAAAAGCCGGCATCCAATTAAATGGCTGAGCTTTAACTAGCCAAGTCATTGAACGCAATGTTTAGTTAGCCAGATGGCTGAACGAGTTGTCTAATCGATGTTAAGTTAAATTTGATGTTAACGAATTGGTTATGTTTGGAAAGAGTGACTAAGAGTTCATAATTTATGTAGTTCGGTTACTTTTTAAACAAAAATTATATTTCTCAATCATAATAAAATGACATTAATATTGCTAATCGTATTAAGTCAGCTTAGAAATAAACAATCAGAAAGTTTATTTGTATTCTCCATATTTAAGCACTATTTTGTCACTATTACAGCTTAATTTCACTTCACAGCATTAACGCCATATTTGTTTGGTGAAAATGTGGTGGATAAAGACTTAACATTTTTTTAATAATTTTGCTAAATCAAGGTCTAGCTTCTTCAAAAGGGTATCATTCATTACGCCAAGTTCTAAAACGTTGAGTGTTTGTAGTCAATTAATCATCGGCCTAGCCATTGTATTGGCGGCTGGCTTTTAGTGAACCGCCAAGGTATGTAACTAACTGGCTGATTTAACCAGATAGCTGCGACATATGGAAAACCTTCGATTTGTCACGCACGAGTGTCGAGATGAGCAATGTTGAACAAACTCCTTGATTAACGGGGTTAGGAACATTGTACAAACTCATAGGGAGACGATGAAACATGTTGTTTATAAAGGACTTGATTCGAAGCGAATGTGTGAAAGGATAATAGTAGTAGTAGTCCCCCTAGCCAATTTCGATTGCGGTGGCCAGTCACAACAACTAACCGTCTGCGCGGGACATATATTAGTGCACAAGTGTGTGCGCAAACACACGTGCACTCTCTACGAGTATTCCTTTCAGTCTCATAGCAGGATAGGACAGCAATCTGACACGACCGTAGAGAGATCAAGCGCAGGACCAACGGCTTTACGTGCTTTCCGAGGCACGGGGCTGAAACACCGCCAACTTTTAAAACTCCGGGCTACCCTAAGAATTACTAAACAGAAAATCTCAGGTATATATTTTTGGCCTGACCCAGGGATCGAACCCGGGACCTCTGGCGCAGCCGCCGCTTGAAAGTGTGACCCTCTTACCGCTGCGTCCACCGAGGCAGTGTGAGAGGATACGTGTATAGCATCCGGCCACACAGAACGCAAAGTGTGTTTGGGTGATTTTTTTCGAACGTTATTTATAAAGAGTTGATATGACGCCTAGTGCTTGAGTTTAAACGTGAAAATTTTGATCGACCGCTGAACTAAACCCTTACTTCTGTAGTTACATCCAAGCAAAATGTTACCAACCAATAGCAATAATATATTCTTAGCAAATTGTAATACGTTCTCGAGACGTCTCCAGACGCGTGATGCTGACAGGCTGACATCTGCCAAACGCAAGTTTTCTCAAATAGTAACGTCATGAGTCCACCTATACACTGTGACATGCATCTTTTGGCCGACGACGGCGCAAATCGGAACTAACCCTTTTCTTCAAAAATGCGGTTGTCCGATCTAGTGTAGCCAAATCTCCTCAATCTTACAAGACTACGAGTAATGCTCCACTTACTTATATGCTCAAGTTATTTCACTTACGACTTGATTTCTCGAAAAAACTAAATTCTGTAAAAACACACAAAAGCAATGAAAGCCCAACATTTTTTTTAAACTCTTATTTAAGCTGTCGAGGAAAACTGTCCTCAAAATATACGCTAATAAATATTGAACACCAATGTTACATTGCTCGATCCCAAAGTAAGTAGCTAATTGCACTTGTGTCATGGAAATACACAACGGTGGTACACCACAACACCCAGAACCGAGACAATATAGAAAATATTGATCCGACTGGGATCGAACCCGGGACTTCGGAGCAACAAAAAGTAAAATACTTCAACTCCTTTTCTTTATTTTCTCACATCGAGTAAGATACAACCTTATGTTAACTTATGTCTAGTATCGTTTCAACTGCACTCTAGGCGGCCATAACTCCGCGATACGGCCTTCGATCATTTCTTCATTCACTCTATCTTGTGAAGGATTGCACGAACCTTCTACCGAGGGAAATTATTGCCGAAGAAACATTAAAATATATTTATGGCTCTATGTGAAATGAATGTGTACTACGTAAATTGTCTATTGCTTAATAGAGACGTCAGAATTTACTGTTCTGTTTTGCAAGTTCCCATAATATTATACCTTTTTTATTAACCGACTTCATAAAAGAGGTAGTTAATAAGACATTTGGGGACCAATTTGTTTTTGTCTCACCTCGTTAGAGGGTTTACTTTTTAGTTGTTCCCATTGTTGCCAAATCGGGATTTATGATGAGACCTTGAAATAATCGAGGAAACTCTCAAATAGTAAAGACACGTAAGACAAAAAGGAAATGGGTTGCCTGAAATGGAGCCCTTTCAAGAGTGTATTTAAGACTTTTTAGCGCATCTTGTATTTGAAGTCTGTTCTGTAACCACTTTTTTGAAAAAGTTAATTTTATGGTAGTTATAAGGCATTTGTAACTTGTCGAACCACGTGGCAACATTCACGTATGTACAAATAACTAAGGGCCTTACTAAGGATGTGACTCTTACCAACACGAGACGTGGCCACGATCACAGTTCACAGTTGACCCTTCTCAATAAAATACCCCCATGAGTTATATAGAGACGACTCATACTGTGGGGCATTCTAGCTTTGACGGCATTATATCGTCGATAGAGCGACGGATAAGGAAATGCTGAAATCTGCAAAGGGGCTAAATTCAGACACCTGAAAGCGAAAATCAAGTGAAACTTCAAAGTATCAAGCGGCAATGGACAAGGAACATAGCGCAAAGAGCCTTTGACCAAAGTCGCCGCGTACGACGTCCACCGACAAGGACAGGCGATCTCACAGATCACAAGGTCACCGACGGTCGCGTAAACAAAAGTATAACAAAAGACTATTGATAAACACATACGTGAGGGTAGGCCTATGTTCAGCAGTGGACGTTCTTTGACTGAAAATGATGATGATGTTGATATCGTGAAACTTTTATTACATAAAAGACCTTTGTATGACTTTTTTTCTTATATTTCTTCTGATGATTTCAATAACTATCATAAATTTAACTTGTCATTAGAAGGAAGAAAGAAAATAGTAAGGTTTTATTATCACTTATTTTACTACAGTTTCTTTGCTTATTACTGACTCAAAAAGTGCCGTAACGATCACGGCTATTCATCTGTTAGGCTGCCGTTAATTGTCTAAATGAAAGGCTGATTACGTACCTAACTAACAAGCAATAGCGATGTGATCAATGTCCTTTCAACGGCATCCTTAATTATTTCACTCGCATAGTTTGACATAACCTGAATTAGATCAGGCGTGGTAGTTTCGTCGCGAAGTGACGTATGCTAACTCGAGTAACTCGTGAATTGCGAGACTCGACACCGTGTTTTGACAGTCGATACGCCGACAAAGCAAATTTGCAGGACTCGACACACTAATTTTGACAGATGTTGACGATAACGCTATCGAGGGTAATGAAAATCTGTAAAAGCTCATCTTAGCAGAATAATCGAAAATTATGCTAGAATTATGTTAGAAAAAAATCAAAAGATTTTTCTATGTATTTTTTACCTTTACTCAAGTGTTTAATTCCTAGATACGGTGTTACTATTGTTTTCGAATGTAAAGAGCCTCTTGCGGATACTTCTGGGAACTAACTTCTAGAGACATGCTTTTTAATAGATTATGATGCTTTTAAATAATTTTCATACATTTCCTTTACTTAGGATTTGTATTTGAATACGGCTAATTTCGACGATAACTCCATTCGTCGGGACTTGCAATTTTTACAAACGTCAATCTCGCAAGCACAATTTTCTAATGTCATTTTCAGTATCGTCGAAAAAAGATAAGTAATTAGAAATTATTTTATTTAATACTCGTGGCCTAGTTGTCGCATTTGTGCGGTAATAAAGTTAAAATAAACGCAGTATTTTTAATTATTATTTTCAAAAGCCTGATAATTCTGATAATTCCAATGACGTATACAACAAATTGTGTTGAGGGTTCAATAATAAGCAAATAGGAAATCCGGTCGGAATTCCCTAATTTAACTCCATAGTTGATATTTTTAATTACACAACATATTTACTACTTAATTTACGTACCTTCTTACCTACTTACCTCGAATTTTAAGGCACTTACGAAGTAATTAGTAATGTAGCTGATAAAACAATCTATGATATTGTACCTTTACTTGAAATTATATTTTTAAAGTATATTTAAGACAATAATGCACGATGAGAGGCAACAATTTTTAAAAGAAAGTTGATAACCACTAGAACACTCGATCACTATTTGCAACCCTTATTTGGCTCTCATTAATACAGCTAAAAGGTTGACTACTACATAAATAACAGCTTCTAAAGCTCTTAAGTTCTTGTTTATTTTTTTATGAAACCAAAGTTATTTACGGTTCCGTCGCATTTGGATGGTGTTTATCTAAGCGAATACTTCTACGTCACCATCATCATTCTATAAGCTAGAATAGGCCTCCACCACTGTTTTCTACAGTAATCGTTTGCGGGTTGCATCCAGTGTGGTCCTGCGATCGCAACGGACTAAGACAAGTGAAACTATAGACACTTTACACTCTGTGATTTTTAGCAGCGATGCAGTCGCGATGCAGCATCGATGCAGTCGCGATGATAATGCTGGAAATTGTCAAATTATGTTCTGAATTTTGGCGTTTGCATCCATACCAACGCAAACTGCATCGATGCTATACCTATTAAATCAGTTCATTGCGTGAGTCCCGATGCTGAAGCGCATTTTCAACACGCGCGAGTGCAACAATGTAAAAAAAGTCGCAGCAACGGGCAGAGTACATATCGCAAAGGACAGTCATTGGGACGGAAAAGTTCTAGGTTGCATCGATGAATTAGTGATAAATAGTTATCAAACTAACATTAAATACAAAAGCATTTTATAATGATAGCTGTCGTATGTCCTATTCAGCGCGACGACGAATTTAACTAACTCTAAATAATGAAAATTGTGCCCCCGGCTGGAGTTAATAGTACTGTAACAAACGCGACTTTCTGTTACTATATACATAACGTATGAGAAACGATAAATAAAAGATTCTGGAATGATTCGCATTTAATGATAATAATAATAATATTAAAGAATATTGCACAAATAAGGACACAAGAAACAAAAACATTTCAATCAAATTATAAGAGTTCAATATTGGCGGTTTTGTCGCTGGGAACGATCTCTTCCAGACAACCATTGATTAGAGGGAATAACGTTTATTAGAGAGGTAGAATCGTTTATTAGAAGGTATTTTGTGGTTTTCAATTAAATTATTACACTATCATTTTTTATTGTACTGCAATTATTGCTTTGTCACTCCTTCAAATTTTCAACTGCAGCAATTCGTGAAAAAGTCCTGAAAATAATTGAAAAAGCTATTATAAATCATTCTTAATGCACTTCACATGTCTCCTGCATCTTTATGCGCTCGTTTTGGTTTCGTTTTTCGGGTTTTGTAAGTTCTTGCTCTGTCTTTTAAGTCATTTTAACTGTAATCTGCTAAAAACTTGTCTTTAAATAGTTCTGCAATACATGAGGGGCTCGGATCTTATTTAGTGAGAAACCGATAATTAACTCAGTTTGAAACCGCTAGTATTATATTATCTGGGCCGCTACCTTGCGGGAATTTTGACCATTAAATAATCACTATTTGATGAAATCATAAACAGACACTAAATATCTAGCTTCTTATGCACATAGAAACACGTTGCAAAATTTTATTACTTACATGCATGGAATCTATTTATTTATCCGATCTCTACATTAAACGATGTACCGAAAGTCAAGATAATGTGTTTTTATATTATTCGATTTTGTATTTTACTATATTGGCTGGGAATTCTCGTAGAATTTAATTTAATAAAAGCAATAATAAATTATTTGCAAAACGTTGTTTATTTAATGTCAAACTGACATAAGGTATTGATTTACTTATTACCAGTGTTGCAGGAATTATTTTTACTTTTCCTTAAATTAATATTCACCGCAAACCTTAAACCTTATTAAAATAAGTCTCGTGTATCGTCATAGCCGTATCACAAAGCTTATTTATAGGGTTCCGTAGCCGAATAGCAAATAACGGAACCCTTATAGTTTAGTCAAGTCTGTCTGTCTGTCCGTCCGTATGTCACAGCCACTTTATTCTGAAACTATAAGCATCACACTATTGAAATTTGGCAGGAAGATGTATTCTGTTAACCGCTTTACGATTCTCATACAAAGAATAAAAGTATTGATATTTGAGGGGGGCTCCCATACACGAAACTAGTACAAAAAAACAACAAAATTTGTCAAACCTATGCGTGTAGCGTGTCTATGTTCTATTAAAATGACAATGAGGTTCCTCAAACCATTTTCTCTAAAAGTTTAGGTAAAATGGGTGTCCTCCCCCATCTAACTTTTAAACTAAGCGAGTGTAAATTTTGAAAAAAAAGCATGATGTAGATTTTGGTTTGAACGAGATCGAACTATCAGTTTTTGAGATAGAGCATATTTTCAATAACCGCAAACATAATTTTATTATTTATAGAAATACTATGAAGAACAAAGTTTTATTTGCTGTCCACTAAATATTGTGGTACTTTGGCTAAGTGGAAGTAAGTGAATCTCTAATTGAGTTAAAGTTGGCACGGAACCCTTAGTGAGCGAGTCCGACTTGCACTTGGCCGGTTTTATTGCTGTGTGCTTGGGCTGAGATGAGGTTTAATGCATAATATTATTTTCTAAACCTTTATTATGATTCCATGCCATTTTTTGGTCTCTATTTACAATCAGTCAGACAGCTTTAATTAAATTTGATGAATTGTTGCATATTTATTGACAGTAAAAACCATCAGTTCGACAGTAAAGACTATAAGCTCTCTGTTATAAAATATCTCCCGTTATAACGGTTACCCCAAATAATGGGAGGATGTGTATCGGGTACGATTCGTGGCAAATGTGTACGTTTGAAGATTGCGATATGAATACGGTTAATTTTATCAGATTTCGTGATACTGCAAGCTATTTTTTGTGATAATGAAATGTCAAAGTTTTGCAACATCAGACTACCAGCGCAGGCTTAGCAACAGGCACCGACCACTCAAACACACCTCTCGTGTAAGTCTTAATAATTCCATGACATTACCAACAGTTTAATTGCAATGCAATAGCGACCGACTTATAGCCTTACAAATCGAGTTTGGGTCTACCTTATGGACCCTTGGGATAGAACAGCTCATAAAGATTAAGATATATTCCACTCGTTTCCTAAAGTGGTAGCGTTATCACACGTCTTGTGGGAACTTTTTGCTTTATTGCACCGAGACCCGAGTGAATAGGCTGAGGCATCTATAAAGCTCCGCCATGAATCACTTCTTTATTCTTGAATGAAATTTATTATCACAGGAACTCGGTTTGATAAACTCATTTTTTTACAGAGATTTCAATAGAATTTTAAATTTGAGACGACCTTGAGTACTGCTCTTCTTTCGAAAATTTGTCTTTAAAAATGGATGATGATTGACAAAAGTACTTATGTACAAACAAAAATTTAGCTTAGATAAGCTGCTGTTGTTTAGAAATTGTCATTTTTTATCACTTGCCATAAAATTTACTAACGCCTGATTTTTCGAACGTCAAAAAAGGAATATTTGTCAAATATAACACAAAACGCCTAATTTGAAAACATCACGAATTTGTCAGCAATTATTAGGGCCATTCTTTAAGCACCGTTTTTTGATGGTCACACGTTTGTAATTCCAAACACATTCAATGTTTAATTAAATAATAAATTTTGTATGTTTTATCATGTATCTCTATCTATATGAATTCACTTTAAAATGTGTTATTATGTTTGTAGTTTTGTAGGAAAAAATATTTTACCATCGGAATCGGGAGTAAAACTGCTGTTCTTCGGGCGTCACACTGAGTTGGCGCTCAGTTTAAACACTTCTATCTTGCTGGACTTTTACATTATATTAACATTATATATTTTTAAAAATTGGATACTAAGTCAGGATTCATTATATCGAGGGGGAAAAAATCAGTCCTTAGATTTAAATTTTACATACTTAATTTTGTGTCGGTCACACGATTTTACCATTTTCGAAAATGTGACTCAAAATTGCTCATAACTTCCTAAAGGTTCATCCTATCGACACAAACCATAGGTCCGCAGAAACTTCAGACCTGTCAAAACACTAATAGAAGACAAATAAGTATCTCATAGCTATGATATAGCTAATACAGCTCCTTGCGTTTTATTTTTTTTCTTCAGACCCTAGTGCATGTGACCCTTCATGGGTAATGTTTTAAGATTATAAGTCAGCGTCAGGTATAAATGTCTACTATTGAATCATAAATCTCATAGTCAAGATTCATTAGAGCTGATTAGATTACATAAATGTTAGTTACTTAATTTAATATTTGTGAAAATGTAAAATTTTCGTCACTTGCGTGGCACAACTTTCGTGGTCAATTTCCCACGAAAGTTACAAATCATACCACGAAAGGTTATCATAGTGTACTGATCTCACTATAATTTATATTTTATGGTTTGCAAATGCAGTTAAAATAACCGCCTTAACGTTTCAAACTTGAATTATTCTACTTAGACAGTTTCCAGAGGCACAGATATGATTTATAGAAATAATGTAGCTTACTATAAATATGTATAGAATATGACGTCTTAAATCTTGATTTTATTCGGCTTTGAATCGCCTCATCAATCTATATACTAATTATATAAAGAAATCACAATATGTTACTCTAAAAAGCATACTCATTAATTAATTAATTTTCGTGCATTATTCGTAATTAGCCCAATTTGTGTAGTTTATATGAGAAAATAATGAATAATTCTTTGCCACTAATAAGAATGATGGCAGTTATGCCAGTCGTCTTTATTTATTCAAACAAGTGGCATGGCTTATATTTGAGCCTGGTCTAAAGCTGGAAATTTGTCCACTAGACCGATAAAAGAGTCTACTTTGAGGCTACTAGATAAAGACTGGGAATCATGAGTTTGCTTTACCGGAAAAAAACTACAATTAACACTGATACTGGTTCGAAAATAAGCGCGTGACGTCTGGTGTTTATTTCCAAAGATTCAAAAGAAATAGTTTAATTCTTTATTGGATACGAAAAGGTCATATTTTGAACGCTCTTACAGTTATGATCCAGCAACTAGTAGTCTAAATAGTCTCACTCCAGGCAAGCAAAATATCTGGAAGACTAATTTATTGATTGTAAAGTTTATAAAGGGCCTAACCTTTATACCTAATATAGCTGAGCCTACCTTAAATGAGTTGATAATAGCCGGCAAATATCTAACTACTAAAATTCAGGGTACCTGTATGTAATTTGAGGCACTACTTTGAAGGGTAAAGAGTTGATTGCTATAGATTTGCTACATGTACCTTAGCTTACCTTTACCTTTATAATCTCAGATAATTTCGACAGAATGCGACTACTTACCAAAATAGGTTAAGGAAGCGATTAAATTACAAAATACTAAAAATTTGATCGTAAGTATGGGTTTAAATTGTCGAATGTCAAAATACCATTTCTCCGAAAGTGTGAAACCGTAAAATTTAACAAAGTATCCTATCGCTGACAAATACGGTCATTGTTGTGTGCCGAGAACAAATGCGAATAAACAGTGAATTTGAGGTCAGTGATACTGAAAATAAGTGCAATAAAACACTTAGAAGGAGGGTAGACCATAAAGTCTACAAATAACAGCCCACTTGCAACAGTTTCAGGTACGCTGTGATCATGGCACTTGCAACAGTGTCGAAATACCTATCGGATACTCATAAATAATTTGGTACATAGTAGCAATATCGAAGGTAACAAACTATTGTTATGTTAGTGTTCATCATGAATGTTTAAAAATATATGTAATACCTAACCACATTACTATTTGTCTCAAACATATATAATATTTTAAGTACTTTGATACTTTTATTACCGAATTATCTATCCAAAAAGACGCTGCGTAACTTTCGTGTCACGGTGAGTAACTTTCGTGGCTTACGAAATTTCAATATTAAATATCTACATGAATAATGAACCGATTTTCATGATTCTAACAGATTATGTTACAGTTTGATAGTTTCTTTAAAGCAGTATTTTTTTTATTTGAATAATATCAGTATAAATTTTCGCCACGAAGGTGACGCGAAGAACACTTTCTGAAGAAATGCCCATTATTTTATGTAAATAACATTTTAAACCGGTCGTTTAATACTTATTCAGTTGGATAAGTCCTACCAGACTTTGTTTAAATCGACTCTTAATTTTCTTACGAAAGGTACACTTAGGTCGTTTTGTGTGTGATCTTGAGAATCTTCAAATAGAATGTATGAATAGCAACTTGTTATATACGAGCCCTTCATTAAATGCACGCGTCAAAAGGGTCCCTCATTAAGATCCGCAAACGTCCGCATACATCCGCAAGCCTCCGCACGGATCAGTGCGAGCGCCGTGATTGATGGAGCGCGAAGAGATTCTTACCGCTAGGGTATGTATGTCACTGGTAGTTCTGAGTCTTTGTGGCTTTTATGAAACGTCCAGATCAGGTTTTTCTAGCTACTGTCGATTTATTTTGATATGTGCTTTCTTTTCTTTGTCTAACTGTTTATTAAGGACAATACATAATTCTATTGTTGGATTAAGATTAAATATTTAGTATGGAAATAACTTATAATGTAACCAGCTCTGTTTTCCACAGATTTAATATTTCCATCATGCGACATTTAGGCAAACATAGCAATTACGGTGTAGTGTTATTTTACATACCCTTCCCCTGTTTTGTTTGGTATTCCTACATGACTTGTATATTTGCTGCCGTGGAACTCTCTCTCTAATTGGCTAGATTGCATAATTAAGTTATAATTGTCACAAATGTGTTTGCCTATGAAGCTGTTAAGTTTGCGAAGTGAATTTCCGAAGGGAGGTCATAATTTTACTGAATCATCACTAGTTTTGTTTCCATTTGTTTGATTTTAAGGAACAGTCACCTGGTCAAATACTCATCACTTATTCTTTTTATTGTTATATCTTACTGAATTTATTTACAACTTTACTAAGTGTATGAAACTAAGTTTTTAACTTCTTTTTTAATATATTGTGCAGATTATGTTTACTTATAATTGACTGTGCATAAAGCAAATACTATAATTGTTATCTTTATTACCCAAGATTAAATGTAACAGTTGTTGGAAATCTTAATAAATAAATAAATTTAGTATCTGACATACTTATTACCCATGTTTTTTTTTAACAAGCGGTCCCCGGAAGTGCGTCTGAGCGTTTTGAGGATGCTCCCTCCCCTCCACTTGTAGCCTGATGTTTTATAGCCTCAAGCCCTCCTCAATAAATAAGCTAACGAACACAAAAGATACTTTTCAAATCGGTAAAGGAGTTCCTGAGATTAGCACGTTCAAACAAACCAACTTTTTAGGTTTATAATACAGTATAGCTACTTCTAGATAAGAAGGGCTATAATAAATTAGATATGATCATCTGTGACCATCCTCTACTTACCTTTAGGTCAGTAGATAGTGTCCAAATGCCTGTGACACATAAATGATACATCTATTAATTTGTAAGCTCAGTCCTAAACCTGACGATGGTCAGTTCTGGGCTTTCGTCATTTCCCCAACAGTCGTATTTCACGTTGTGCCAGTGGCATATGCAGGCGTGAACACAGTCGGTTATCCGCTCATTCATCACAGTTCATCAGCTGCGCACTGACAACTGCCGCGTTTACCTTCCGCCGAACAACACATTACACCCTTTACACACTGCGACTTATAGCAGCGATACAAATACTGTTAACATCGATACAGTCGCGATGCAGAAGCTGGAAATTGTCAAATTATGTACTGAATTTTGGCGACTGCAGCAATGCTAACGCGCGACTGCACCGATGTTATATTAAATCTGTTCATTGCGCGAGTCGCGATGCTGGATCGCGTTTTCAAAACGCGCGGCTGCATGAAACTACTGATAAAAACTACTTAACTAAGAAACTACTGACCGACTAAAAGTTGCGGTGTGTAAGGGGTCTTAGATCTCTATAGTTGCTCGCCTCATGGCTAAGGGTTTATGGTCACGTGAAACACACACAACAAATAGATTATCAAGTAACATATACAAGAAAACATATCAATACAAAAAGATAAATTGTACTCAGGTTTTTAATTAGATAGACCAGAATGACAACTTCAATCGAACTTTTTATTGTTTAACGTTGCAAGCGTAGTACTAGTAGGGTTGTAACAATTCCATCGTACGCGATTAATTAACCTGGTGATATAAATTTTCATTATTGAATAAAATTATTATACATGGTGTTTAGAATATCATGTGACGAATAAAATGGCTTATAATGGGGGTTATTGGCTATCATTTTCGGCCTTAATATATTTTATCTACTCTCGTATCGTTAAATTCAAAATACAAAACTCAAAACGAGTTTATATAGACATATTTTATAAATAGTATATCGAAATGAAATTAAAATAATTAATTATGACACTATTTCTCTAACAAAATAATGTTATAAAATTTTTTTTTTCATTACGATACAGATTACAGATCATAGATACATCTATTTAATTTTTTATCTGTGGCTGCGCGCGCTTTGGCGCATGCGCGGTGATAACGGGAATTTTGGCGCCAAAGTACGTTTGTGTTTCGGTAGGTAATTATTAGTGTTTATTAAAATGTATGATAATGAAAGTGCAGAAAATTTGACGCCGCCCGACATTTTAGAGACTGCGACAGCAGTCTGTCTTAATCTACTACCAGTCAAGTCAAGAAAATTACATTATTATAGTACATTATGATACAAATGTGCTAAGTTGATCATTATATACAAGGCGATATTGTGTGCGCACGAGCGAAAGCGAGTGCGCCATAAGAAAGCCGCGTATATTATGATCACAGGCACACGTGTTTCATACGACGTTTTTCAACACACTTGCGAGGAAAAAACAAAAATCTTCATTTACTAAGTTTTTATTATTAAACAGTTATATTTCACTCGATTTTGATAGCAAAGACTTTCACACGCGTTTTTCGCCTCGTTACCTATTATTTACTCCGCCGGACATATCCGGCGGAGTAAATAATAGGTTTTCTTCATTTTCTTCACTTGAAGTAGGTAGACATAGACAAAATAGACATTTTCATTTTATTAAACTTCATAATAATTAATCCAAACTTCGTCACAGCCGATAATTATTATTATTATCGAAAAATGTCGCGTTGTTTTTTTCCTTTCTTGCCGCGATACCGATGCGCGCTCAAGGCTTAGGCGCGAACTAGATCGGCCAAAAGCCAAGATTAAAAACGTAATAATTTGTGTTTAAAACACAAATCACAGAAAATGTTAAATGAATTTGAGCTATTTTTTAGTAATTAATCTGGATTTACCATTTATTGAAATAAATATGTAGATACTGTTATTTTTCGCATAAATACTTTTTGTTTGATGGGATGACTATCATCCCTTGGAGTAATGGTCGTGCTCTGGTCTGGGATGCAACCTGTGTAGACACTCTGGCTCCTTCTCACGTCTGCTCAACCTTCAGAGGTGCAGGTGCAGCGGCTGCCATGGCGGAGTCTTTTAAAAAAAGAAAATACTCTTCCCTGGACAGTTGTTACCGTTTTGCTCCTTTTGGAGTTAAGACTTTGGGTCCCTGGGGCCCTGAGGCAAAAAAACTGTTCGCCGAGTTGTCCACTCGTTTAATTAGTGTTACTGGTGACAATAGAGCTGGCAGCTACCTTGGCCAACGCATAAGTATGGCTATTCAACGGGGTAATGCTGCCAGCCTTCTTGGTACAAGTTTCACCGATGTGATTCGGGGTTAGGTTAGTTTATTTTTAGTTTCATTTTATTTTGTTTACACTTTGTACATATTAGTTAAGTTTTGTTTTAGTTAGTTTAAATCTTTTTAGTTAATTGTTAATATAATTGTATTCTTGATGAAATTAAACTTATTTTTTGTATAACTCGACTAGTACTATATTATCTGGGACTCGACTAAATTATATTGCTTCTTCTTCTTACTTACGACTTGGTACTAGGGTGCAAATGTAAATTGGTCGGGTTAATAAACTAACTAGCACTAGTGCAATAATATACTGAAAAAGCACGCGTGTTTAATATCTATGATTATGTGCCAAAAATCGGTGGAATAATAACGTCGTTTTGAGCAAGTGTGTTGAAAAATCTGTTCATTGCGTGAGTCGCGATCCTGGATCGCGTTTTCAAAACGCGCGGCTGCATAAAACTACTAATAAAAAACTACTTAACTACGAAACTAATGACTGACTAAAAGTCGCAGTGTGTAAGGGGTCTTAGATCTTCATAGTTGCTCTCCTCGTGACTAAGGATTTATGGTCACGTAAAACACACACAATAAATAGATTAGCAAGTAACATATAGGTACAAGAAAACATTAATATGTTTTCTATAAAAAGTAACATAATACAAGAAAACATATCAATACAAATAGATAAATTGTACTCAGGTTTTAAATTAGATACACCAGAATGACAACTTCAATCAAAATTTTTATTGTTTAACGTTGCAAGCGTAGTACTAGTAGTGTTGTAACCTGGTGATATTTTTTTTTTATTAGTACTGAATAAAATTATTATTATTATACAGGGTGTTTAGTATATCATGTGCCAAAGAATATGGCTTATAATGGGGGTTATTGGCTATCATTTTCTGCATATTATTTTTGTAAGTTATTGAGTATTATTTGGCATCAAAAGCAAAATCACATAGGACAAAAAAATTTAGTTCATGTTTTTTACTTGCAAAGTTGCTGAACATAATTTTCTCAAATTTTACCTGCAACTTTATATGTCTGTAAAAATAAATAAAAAACCAACTAAACTCGTCACTCTTCATGAAAACTTCTGTAGACTATGCCTATTAAAAAGTATGCCATTTGTTACAAAAAAAAAAAAACGAAATTTTTGTCATTTATTGACCCAGGACGCAAAATGCCGCATACAAAATACGCACCAAAACTAGTTTTTTACCGCCTTCAAAAGAAGGACTTAATCAATATGAATGTGATATCCTTGGAATTTTAAAATATTTGAGTACAATACTTCCAAACATGTGTACAAAATTTTGTAAGTGTGTATGTAAACAGTATTATGTATGTCCGTCCACGAATTCCTCGAATACTTAAAATATAAATTTCAAAATCAAAAAAAGGGGGGGGGGGGTACACGCTCATTTTAACACTTTGGAAGCGTCTTTTTCTAAAACGTGAAGAAACGAAGCCTTTTAGAGAAAATGGTTTATGGAACCGCGATTTTATTTTTAAAAGACCTATCCACAATCACGCATAGGTTTGACAAAATAAATATTTTCAGGTTTAAATTTCATGTTTGGGAGCCTTAAATAATTATATCTTAAATATCATATTTGTGTATTTTTTGTTTCTGACGAATGTTTTCCTTCCTTAAGCGATATCGAAATAACTATGATTTTAATGTAGATAGCCATTTTTTACGATCGCACTTGATGATATATAAATGTCAATGCGGCCTAAGATGAATCATTTGTGACTATAGTAGTATTTAATACTCGCACCGCTGCAACAATAAATCATTCGCATCAACGTACGAGCTTATCGAAGACAGTGTAGTGTGCATTGCAGCACTACGCCTCCCTATATAGCCTGTGAGTGTAAAAGAGCGCTGTTGCAATAGGCGGGAAGAAGTCCCGTCTGTTTAGTATATAAAAGGTAAAGATGGAAACTAACTCCCTAGTGGCGTAGATATCCCTTTCCCTAAGATACTAAAGCCCTAGCCCAGCCTAACAATAGATACGGAGATCCAGGGTGTCTTTTTTATCTGTACCGAAATTTTGTGTAAAGACTCCACTGAGGAATATGAATAACTTTCACTATAGGGGCAGTAGTGAAATCAAGAAAAATAAACAGCTGTTCCGTACAAAAGTTCAATTGGCGCGCGGTCAAAATGTATGGAACAGCTGTTTTTTTTTCTTCGATTTCACTATTGCCCCCATAGTAAAAGTTGATCATATTCATCAGTGGAGACTTTACACAAAATTTCGGTACTGATAAAAAAGTCACCCTGTATCATAAGGATGTTGTGGTATGATAGCTGCTCCCAGGTAGTACACCCACGTGTTATTGCCGCAGAGGAAGCGACTGTTTAATACTACTATAGTAGGTAACAGCCTATTCACTCGATTCTCGAAAGCGTCAAAATCATAACTTATCTATACTAATATTATAAAGCTGAAGAGTTTGTTTGTTTGTTTGTTTGTTTGAACGCGGTAATCTCAAAAACTACTGGCCCGATTTGAAAAATTCTTTTTACGTTGGATAGTCCATTTATCGAGGAAGGCTTTAGGCTATATAACATAAAGATACAACTCATAAGACCACAGCAGAAATAAAAAATGTTGCGAAAACGGGAGAAAGATATTCCTTTTGAGAGCTTCCGCTGCATACGCTGCGGAAACCGCTTAAGTTACACAAAAATTATGTATGACAGGATTGTTCAGCATTAAGAGTTCTATAATAAAGTCCGCGACAGCATATGTCTATCTTTTATGGTTGACTTACTACAACCTTTTTTATGTTAATAAATTGGTAAAAAAATAATGCATTATTTTTAGAGGTGTATTTTACACACAGGTATTTATTCTTATCAAAATAAATACATTCATCATCACGAGCATTTCATTTAGAACCAAGTTGCCCTTTATATCATTTGATTTCAATAAATGCTATCACAGTTTTAACATAACTCCGCACCAAAATAATGTTCGCAGCTTAAGTACAACGTGCGCTTGCGCTAATTTATTATAAAGCTGAAGAGTTTGATTGTTTGAACGCGCTTATCTAAGGAACTGCTGGACCGATTTGAAAAAATATTTCTGTGTTGGATAGCTTATTTATCGAGAAAGGCTTTAGGATATAAAAAATGACGCTGCGACGGGAGGGGAGGAAGCAAACTCAAAACGCGCGGACGAAGTCGCGGGGGACCGCTAGTAAAAAATATACGTCAAAATCATAGTTGCTAACGAACACCTCTAATATAAATGAATGTAATTGGTATACTTAACTTTTTAGAAGGGGTTTTATTTCAAACTTTTGTTATTAAGTGGTCCGAAGTCAATGAAACTCTGGTAACTATAGTTATATTTTAAAGACTCGCTACTTCTGCGGCAAGAAAACGTGGGACCGCGACAGCGCATACTAATATTTCTTTTGGAGGCGGAGTTGCACCAGTGTAGAATCGATATTTATACTATAAAAAATATATTGATTTTAGTTCTTAAAGATAGGGAATGAATAACAGGCATAAACATTCATTAATTACATTTACACAGAAATAAAAAAATTTGGAACTATAAGAATTATTAAAAAATCTCATATGATACAAAAATAAATGTATATGATCCAAATACAATATTCTAAATACCCGAAAATAGTCTCTAAAACATGACCAAAATACTACATAAAACCATAATAATTTAGGTGTTCGCAACAAATTATATTAGCCGGATATTTGGCTGATGTCATAATGGTATAACTAAAGTGTCAATATCACAGACGGTGGATTATGTTTGCTGATTAGAAAAAGGTAAATCAGTACTTTCCTGAAAACACTCAAATAATAACAGGGCCCTTTTTTTTAATCACTCGCGTCAAGATGGCGTGTGATATTCATTGATTATGAATTATGATTCATTTTTCAACGATAATTAGTATAATTCCACACGGTAGTGATAAGAAAAAAAACTACATTTTGTGAGTACTCACGTTTTTATTTCATGTGACTTTTAATTCGTTTCCAAACATAAATCACACGCCACATTCAAGCGAGTGATTCTAAAATAGGGCCCCTGACGTATAACTAACTACAATATTTTACACGCGCTGCAAAGATTCTGAGATATACCTTCATGACCTTCTTCTAATGTTTTGAATATCTAAATATGGATATTACATAATTAACAAGTCTAGCTGCGTGTTATTGCGTCTTAAAATATTAAAGTAATCACGTCATCTTAGAGAAGACACGCACAATGCTATGTGATAAGCATAACTTATTTTATTTTTTAAATCAAATTTAGTATACTACAGACGCGGACGGAATGGCAAATCTGCCGTCCATAAACTATAATGCCGCTAACCGACAATTGGTCAAAATTGACTTTTTAATACCATCTGAATCAGAAAAAAAAGCTGAATCTAAAACTTTTACCCATATTTTTCTATCTTACTTAGTTCCTGAGATAAAAAAAATAAAAATGCCGTTATCTGCATCGCCTGAGCTAAATTACAGAGCTAAAATGCAGTTACATCAAGTTACTTAACTAAAACGCGGTTAAGGGATTTTAACTTTTATTAGAGACGATGACCTCAGTAAAAATACAACATTATATTGCCGTTATCAAAAATTTCCACTCAATACAGTCGTTAAAGTCTTTTGATGATGTTATTGCTTAGGTGTTCTTTGCAAAACTTATATATTACAGATCAAGACTAAAATGCCGTTACGTAAAATACTAAGCAATAACGCAGATAAAATCCAATAGTGGCAATTTAGCGTTGCATTAGGTGTTTGTATTTATCAAAATTGCAATAGCGGGTTGAACATAAATGCTAACTAAATGTAACAGGATACATGTTTTGCACATGTTTACACGACTTAAATGCCGTTATCCTACATTCCTTAACTATAATGCGGTTAAGTTCAAATATTAAATGAAGAAGTTTGCGAATGGCAAGGCATCATCGTCGCGTCTGAACTCTCGGCACAACAAATTGGAGCCAAAACGTGAGTATTTTATTTATAAAATTTACAGTAATTTTAGCACGCGAGTTTTCGATGTTGCGTCTTTTAATTACCAAAGCTTGCCAAGCAAATACAAAAATATTTAAACCTTTACTATTATTAGATTGCTTGCTGTTGCTGTAGCCTACAAAATACGCCTACGCCACCAAGTGCATACTACATTTAATGTAGTTAATGTACCATACATTTAGTGGCGTAGAGAATTAATCATATAGGTCACATTAAGGATGGTTTTATAATATTTCAGATCTCACAGCAGAAACAAGTGCTCTTTCGTTAAAAATAGTTTAATTAAGTTAGATAGGTATTCTTAAAGATACGTATAACAGAAGGGCGCTTTTAATTTGCAACCCAAACATAAACTGCTATTTTAGCTAGGTATGTATAAGTCAAAATATTTTATTTTACACTAAAAACTACTTTATTTTTTTCCAGATCATGTATACTAAAAAAGACATCATTATTTGTAAGAGTGCACAAAAATTAACTCGATCTTCTAGAAATACTGACTTAAATACTTTGTACACTCAGCCTTGATGCCATGATGTTATTTTTACTTTAAAAATAAATACTGCACTACCAATAAATCTTCGCATATATTTTATGATTATGGCTGCACTGAAAGGTGTTTAGAGAATATTTAAAAAATGCAAAATCCAAACCAGATCACTACTTTCGAGCATCAACAGGTAGTATGTCAAACCAAACGACCAAAACGTCGTCTTGTTAATGTGGGTTTTGACGATTGTAGTAGTACTTTATTATTTTGTTACAAAGAAATGCTTTCACCATCTGCTCAGCCAGAAGATGAAGAGGGTGAAGATGTTGAAAAAGAATTTCCTGCGCCCGATTACCCTTTAGTTGATGAAGAAATACCTACCTATGTTTGATATCTCGAAACAGAAGTACAAGATCCGTTTGCAGATTCCGATGATGATAGAGACAAAGACTTCGTGCCAGATGACTTAGATAGTTCAAACTCAGATGCTACTATAATTGTTGCTGAGTGACCAAAGAAGTAAATATAAAAAAGCCTAAAACCAAAAATCTACTCAAAGTATGTAAGAAACTCGTCGAAAGTCATACAAACTACATATCTTCACCAGCTTTGGATAGTTTTACGTCAGGATTTTCCAAATACGTAAAATGCGGATATATCACTATGCGAGTACGTTGGTCGTTATAAGGAGGTATTCAGTGCTTGCAGGAAATGTTTTTGTTGTCTATGTTATACTCACTTTATTAATGAATATTCTTTCAATGATTGTAAAATTCACAATGCCAATTACTTACAAACTGACACAAATTACGACATGAAGGAAAAAGTGAAAACAACTAATATATTGAAGAAAAAAGATACCACACAGACAATTGAAAAGACTCTTAATTAAAAATGTGGTTAATATAACACGCAAATTACAAGAAAATGGTAACAAGGCCACAAAACAACGAATGCTAAGACGAAGATATAGTTCAGATATATGTAAAAACTCTTCGAAATTTGCAAACCCTACAACGCAACAAGATTTCATGTCACCTCTTTCCCGCGAGCGAAGTTACACGATCGAAATATGATATAACGAAGCGTCGGCTATCTTACGATATGAAACTTTCACTCAAAATTTAGAACCTCTATCATTGCTACTGCCAAAATTACGCAAGAAGTGTTGTATACCCCTTCTCCAAATCAAAGTAGGTTTTTTTTTTATAATTTGAATCAAAGTTAGTCTTTATCATGCTAACAATTGTTGATAGTGGTTTGACGACCCGTCTGGTGTAGTGGTGGAGAAATCGCCTACTACGCAGTGGGTTGCGGGTTCGATCTCCCCGCACAATACAAACATTTGTGAGCATGAACATGTCTGTTTGTATTGGTCTAGGTGTTTCTATGTATATTATGTAAGTATTTAAGTATTATATCCGTTGTCTGGCACCCATAACACAAGCTTTGAGTAGCTTACTTTGGGACTAGATGGCGATGTGTGGGAATGTTCAAAGGATATTTATTTATTTTATTTTTTGTCTTTTGTTAGAATCTACATATATAAAGTTATGTAAGACTGTTCGAAACAATTTTTGATGGTTGTTATTCAGTAACCTATTATTTTTATAAAAAATCTAGAAAATTGTTAAACTGTTAGATTTAAGTATTACGATACATAATCGTTTGATCTTAAAATATGGTTAAGATTTGATTATATTTTAAGGATCTTTATGTCATTTACATATAACGTGTATATTATTTACAAATTACAAATACCTATGGTTGTGAGAAGCAGTTTTTAATAAATGTGTATTGTTAATATTTTTATATGAATAGCAGAAAATTGATCAACTGCTAAATTAAATAAATTATGATAAAAAGTCACTATAATTTATTGCCACGAGCCAAATTAAAAAAATATTTGTTGATTTTGAAAACTAAAACAGGTTTTCTTATTTTTGACATAAATGCATTTTTCTTTATATTCTAAATTGTCAAGTAACTTATGCCCAGCTTAAATGCCGTTATGGTGAAAGGTTTGGTTTTTAGCTGCATTTTAGTCTTGTAAAAAAGACGAATTAAATAAGCATACAAAAAGCATCCATTTTTTTGTGAATAAACCAGACTAAAATGACGTTAACTAACATTAGCCGCATTATAGGCAAGTAATGTCTCGTCAAAAACAACTCGTTTTACAAATCTATAAAAAAATATTAAAGATCCAACACTAGAATGCCGTTAAGGCATTATAGCGGCGTTTAAGTTGTGTTTATTATGACTTATTTGTTATTTGATACTTAATTTAAAACGTATAAATTAAAATATTTCAAAATCTATAACACATAGCGTTGAGAAACTCATACTGTTTTTTAGCTCTTTTAATTACTTATCTGACGGTGTATCAATATTACACCTTGCTCTTTTACTATTGAAACAGCGAATTTTTTTTCGTTCCCACTCTTTAAACCCGTTTTTCTCCGAATTTGGTTTTTGCACTTAACGGCATTTTAGTTTGTGGACGGCAGAAATATGCACCCGATAATTCGATTTATATTTATCAACCATACTCCTTACCCACTTAAATTAGCATAAATGTACATCTATATTAAAAAGCTGAAGAGTTTGTTTGTTTGTTTGAACACGTAAATCTCAGAAACTACGAGACCGATTTAAAAAATATTTTCTTTGTTAGATAACTTATTTATCGTTTTAGGCTATAAAACATTACAATACGACTTATAAGAGCAGATCAACAATAGAAAATGTTGCAAAAACGGGAAAAATATTCCATATGAGAGATTCCGTTGTGTATGTAGCGTAAACCGTTTAAGACACACAAAAAACATGTATGACGGGATTGTTTCGCTTTAAAAGTTCTATAATAAACTCTACGACAGCGTATGTAGTCCATTGAATGAGTCCCTCCAAGGGGGGTCTAGAGTGCGTGAGTTAGTAACGTAAGATGTTTCTTCGGAAACATGTCTAGAGTCCCTAGGTAATAAACATACTAAAACCCCGGGACACTAGGAGGAGCCCCGGAGTGGGGGGAGGGGAGGAAAGGGTCCATTTTTTTCATTTTTCGCTTAAATCTCCAAAACGGTACATGTTAGAGAAAAACCTTCAAGGAAAAGTTGAAAGGCCATAAAATTATCTACAAGTTGTACCTAAATCATTTTTTTCTATTAGCAGCCGTTTTCGAGCTACATCCCATGAAAGGTGAAAAATTCGAAAACATAAGCAAACTTTAGCATAAGCTTAACGAGTGCGGACCCCTTCCCATGCTACGTGTGAAACTTCATCGAAAAAATCCGAACAACGAATAATGTTGGGACATTGATGTCATATGAGAGGCGCTAGAGGAAAATAAATAAATAATTCAAGTAACGTAACTACCCTAATAAAAGTCAATTCCTCCTAAACGCCTCCATGGTGGAATCTGGTTTTTTTATCAATGATAGACCTAAATATGAGCAATCTATCGGTACTGGTCACAAGTTGCACATTTGAGTTTTTTGAAAGAAAAAAATAAAAAGATCAAGTTCAGTAACTCAAACTACCCTAATATAATATTTTGACAATCGATTCCTCCTAAAGGCTTCCATGGAGGAATGTGTTTATATTACCAATTATAGACCTAATTAAGAGCAATCTATCAGTACCGGTCACAAGTTGCACTTTTGAGGTTTTTGGAAGAAAAGAAATAAAAAGGTCAAGTTGCATAACTACCCTAATATAATATTTTAACAATCAATTCCTCCTAAAAGCTTCCATGGAGGAATGTGTTTTTTTTACCAATGATAGACCTAATTAAGAGCAATCTATCAGTACCAATCACAAGTTGCACTTTTGAGCTTTTTGGAAGAAAAAAAATAAAAAGTTCAAGTATCGTAACTACCCTAATAAAATTCAATTCCCCGTAAACGCCTCCGTGGTGGAATCTGGTATTTTTATCAATGATAGACCTAATCATGAGCAATCTATCTGTACCGGTCACAAGTTGCACTTTTGAGTTTTTTGAAAGAAAAAAATAAAAAGATCAAGTTCAGTAACTCAAACTACCCTAATATAATATTTTGACAATCGATTCCTCCTAAAGGCTTCCATGGAGGAATGTGTTTATTTTACCAATTATAGGCCTAATTAGGAGCAATCTATCAGTACAGGTCACATGTTGCACATTTGAGTTTTTTGGAAGAAAGAAATATTTTTTGATCGATTGATGTGATAAACATGGGTATGTAGTATGGGGAAATTGTTTGAGCCAAAATCATTTTTTACTGCGTGTAACTCAGAAATGGTAGGATATAGGAAAAAATTATTCAGGTACAATTTGTAGATAATTTTATGGCCTTTCAACTTTTCTTTGAAAGTTTTTCTCTAACATGTGCCGTTTTTGAGATTTAAGCGAAAAATGAAAAAATTGACCCTTTCCCCCCCTCCCCCCACTACGGGGCTCCTCCTAGTGTCCCGGGGTTTTAGTATGTTTATTACCTAGTGACTCTTGACATGTTTCCGAAGAAACATCTTACGTTACTAACTCACGCACTCTAGAACTTTTTATTCAATGGACTAATGTCTGTCTGATATGGTTTACTCACAACAATTTTTTTTATGTTCATAAATTTGATTAAAAAATAATGTACCATTTTCAATTGTATTTTGATGCACATGAACATTAACATAATCATCATCATTACGAGCATTTCATTTTTAACCAAATCGCCCTGTACATCATTCGATTGAATATCTTAGAAGCTATCACAGTTTTAAAATAGCTCTGTATCAAATAAACATCGCAGCTAAGGGGCTCCCCGAATTTTTGACGCACACACTAGCGCCACTCTATTTAAAATAATTATTACTCCTTAAAAAAAAACAATCAGAAATCCGGTAGACATGATTGAAGTACAGGTTCTATAGGTTATTTAGTACGTTTAAATTGTTTTAAAAGTAGTTTACTGTAGTTAGAGTTAGAAAAACTGCTAAATATGGAAATTTTTGGCAATTTTTCTAAATGTAACTGCAGTTAACTATTTTCTATTGAAATGAAACATTTTATCTAAACCACATAACCAGAGCTACAATCAGAATCGCATCAATCAGATTTTCGATTAGTCTTTTATTTAACGAGTTATGATTTTTCTACTATAGTGGCGCTAGTGTGCGCTTTAAAAATTCGGGGAGCCCCTTAAGAACAACACGCTCGTGCTAACCTCTGTGGTTTCTGGCCAATGATATTGTATTAAGAACTAGATCACCGGTGAGAGGCTAAAAGATGGCTCAGCTAAACAACACCTCACTTCAAATTGGGGTCATAATTTTGACGTAGTCTGTTTTTGATGGCGTCTGTGTCTTAATGCCTCAGTGCGCCTTTAAAACTGCAGAAACCCCTAATTAAATTTAAAAAAAAACAGTCCGAATATCATATTTTCGTTAAGTAAATTTTATTTAATGAAGCCTATCATTCAATCTTGAAGTATTTTCAATAAAATTAGTGAGTTTTGTTTTTAGCCAACCCACGGACTAACATGGTCGATATTCTAAGACAGTGCTATACATGTAGTAGTTTAGTACTATTTTTTTTAATAATAATTCAATGACCGTCACAGTGTGGTGGTTTACGTTCCGGACTACAAAGATAAGAAGTCGCGGGTTCGAATCCCGCCCGCACGACCCTAACAAACATGTCTATGGAAAAGTATGTTAATATGTCTGTTATATAACTATAAATTACACCTTATTTTTTTTTAAAGTAACAGCGTAGACGCTCACGGATCTAAAGGTCACCGGCACTCGCGTTAACAAAAGTATAACAAAAGACTGTTGATAAACACATATCTATGAGGGATGATC
Organism: Pyrausta purpuralis; assembly: GCA_963924145.1. Lineage (NCBI taxonomy): Eukaryota > Metazoa > Arthropoda > Insecta > Lepidoptera > Crambidae > Pyrausta > Pyrausta purpuralis. Next base: position 28,013,343 of record OZ001649.1, read on the forward strand.
CTCACGATTGTAGAAAAAAATATGTACGCTCACTATTAGCGTGTTATTTAAAGGAATCATCCTGTTTACATGATGCCAGATGGCTATGGTGTATTAATAAATATTTCTTTATTTTTTAAAATACGGACTGTAAATAGTTTAATTAATTTAATTTGTAAAAAATATACATGTGGTCACGTGATCGTGAATGCCTAGCAGTGAACGTGACTCTGATATTGGCGCCATTGGTTTTCACGTGATACATTTAAATTGCATTTATTAGATAATTATTCAATATTTTAAATGTTAAATAGTTTGAAAATAAAATGTTTTTGTTGATTAATATACTACCGAGCTAAAGTGTGAACTCAATTTTAAAATTAAGCCAACGAGTCTATTGTAATGTACCTACATACTTTAAAAAATATATTAAGAAAGCTACTCTATTAAGACTCTGTTTCGAATCTGATGTCTGATGTGACTGATTACATATAGATTACATAGACATCCATTAATCAGACGGTGCCATATTTGTGTACTCTTTTAGTTCGCGAGGCGTCATCTACTTCTAAATACAATGTCATTGTTTCTGGCCTTTCACTTCCTACAAAAATGTGTTTTGCGTTGAAATATTTTACGGGAAATCTGAAATTTGCGCGGGCGACGCTGCGGGGGACCGCTAGTGCTTTATAATCGCTTTAAACAGTAATAAGTAAAAATAAAAAGTAAGTACACATCAGAAACACATATGTATACTTAGTTACGTAATATAATCAGAGGTATGACTTGCTAATATGATACTAGCGCGACGCGTAAAGATAAATTATCGCGACCTAGCTACTCAGCGTGACATTGAAATATCTGATACCTGTTTGTGTGTTTTATTTTTGTGACAATAATATACATATTTAGCACGTTGATGGCAGTTTTCCGGCGACAAATAGTGTCAACGTGCCGTGCACGATGTGTTAGCTGTGAAGAAACTGTGGATTGCCGTCAAAATACTTATCAACGGCAGCCGTTGCCAAAACGCGCCGTTGTGATGTGCCGCTTGTGTCACAGCTAACTATTCTGATTGCTTACATTGTTATATTTGAATTCTTTTCCGAGTGCATCAATCAAATGAGGAGTCTTCATAGTACGTCAATAATATCGGGGTTTTACAGTACAGTACAATTTCTTACAAATAACACTGTATAACGTCGGTTCCTACAATGTAGAGTATGTTCTCATACATTTGTACCTCGGTTGATACGATTTTCCTTCCCGCTTGGTAGGCTGATATTGGATGAAACTTGTCATTATTGTCCATCGGATTGTCTATTAGTCGTTGGAAAATATGTTCTAAATAACTATCTGATAGTCAGTAAAAGGTGCGAAATAGAACAACAATCTCCATTTTTTAATCAGTTACATCATTCTTTCTACTGATTTTGTGTACTTTTGTAATTTTTTACCCATTTGTATTTGCATTTTGTTAATATATCAGTATTTATTTTCATAAGTCAAAAAAAGTTTAATAAGTCAAGTAAAGATTGTAAAATATTAGAAAGGCAAAAAGTATTATAATGTGTGTGTACCTATTTTTAATAAAATTACTGATCTTTGCTCTTTTATCGAGATCATAAATGTTTATAAATGTCAATTCTGGCATGTAAATAATTCATACCTACCATCCATAGGTATTTTAACGGAAGTATAACGGCTTATAACGTATTCCAGCTTATAACGAGTCCCGACAGAATCGTACTATCGGGGTTTTACTTTACTTTTAGGTATTAAGTATATCGATCACCACGCGGTAAGATAAGCGATTTTAATCAAAGAATGGATTAAATGATAGTGTCTTGCCAGAGTCGTTCTTTTGTCAAATTATTGTATTATTGACGCAAATGGATGAATTAATTAATTATGATACTTACTTCATTAATTATTATACTTAACAATTTAACTTACTTCAGGAGTAGTTCAGACTTGTCTGCCTGCCCTGCCTTGGCAGGCCATGAAAGTTTATACAATAGAAACAATTGATATTTACAATTTTTATTCACAAATATCACTCAGTAAAATAAAAATAATAACAGTCTTTATAATACATTACATTACAGGCTATCATTTTCGGTCGAATGCTATATATTTTGCTCATGAGCGTTTAGAACATCGAAATAGCAGAAATGCCTCTCCGCCATTTCATAAAAAAACATTCATACTCTACGAGGGTAATTCCTATTTACATACAACAGTGCAAACAATAGCCCTCAACATATTGTTTACGTATAAAGATACTATAAGGCCCCTCTGGTAATTGCTAGCTGTAAGTAGGGAAATTAATATATGTATTTTTACTTATATTATAAAGCTGAAGTGTTTGTCTGTTTAAACGCTCTTATCTGGGGAACTACTGGACCGATTTCAAATAATATTTTTTGTTGGATAGCTTATTTATCGAGAAAAGCTCTCGACTACAAAACATTACGCTGCAACGAAAGATGAACGCAGTTGTAGGAGACCGCCGAATACCTACTTCTTAAACAATTTTAAAATGTCCCTACTTATCACATACGCGAATATATTTTCAAAGGGGCATGCTGAAAGTTTCATGTCTGTGTAAGCTCTAAATGGGTACTGATTACTACACAAAGATACACTGTTTAGTAGACGGATACACTTTGCTATAGGGATACCCAGTGTTGCTGAAAGGTCTCGAGGTCTACGTCCGTGGAGTCACTTTAAGGGTGATGCTGTCATTGGGAGCAAGGATGGCGCGATAGACGCTGTACTTGAAGTTCTTTTTCGTGGCAGCCGTGGGCTCGAAGCGGTACTTGGTAAGCATGCGTGCTGCACACACGCGGGTCTGCACGTATGCGAAACGCATCCCTGAAAATGATACATATTTTGTTAAGAAGACGATTCTGAAAAAAGTTATGACACGGAAAGTGACATAGGTATATCTATCGCCATTGTTTTGATTCCTGTCATAAATAAGTGTACCTACAAGGTCTGTACCGTTATCATGAGTTTACGACGGTTTCACTCGCTAACGACGACGTAAAAAAAGTTTATGGAAACTTGCAAAGCGCCTCTAGCGGTCACTGACAGATGTTCTATATAAAAAGCAACGTTGTCGCTAGCGAGTGAAACCATCTTCGCTATCGAGTACACTCACGGTAACGGTACAGACCTTGACATTTTATTCCAAGCTTGCTTGACAGTGTGAGAAATATGCTAATCTGAGTCTACAACACTCATTTCAATATTTTACCATATACGCAAATAAAGTCTCAAAAAAGTACTTCAAAAACCTTATGAATATTATATTACACAAAAATAATTACCAATACAGTTCCGGGGTCCAAGTCCAAACGGCATGTAGGCACAGGGGTGGCGTGCTTTAACATTCTCCGGGGTGAAACGCTCCGGGTCAAACCTTTGCGGGTCGGGATAGTTCTCCGGGTCGTAGTGCACCCCACGCGCGGAAATGAGGACCATAGTGCCTTTATCAATGGTCACGTCGGCATACGGGATCCTGTACGTGTTCTCCGACCGCCGCGTCAGCGGGTCCACGATCGGATACTTCCTCAGTGTCTCGCTGATCACTTGGTCTAAGTACGTCATTTTCTTGAGACAATCATAGGTCATTTCGCCGTTGGTCTCTTCGAGAACCTGTAAAATGATAACAGAGTTATACAACGTGTTATATTAAATACGTATAATCTCAGTCACCCCAAATGGTTGTTAATTGAATTGACCTCATTCTGAAAGAATTAAAAAATATTCTAAGGTTAAAACCCGTGGTGCTGGTTTGCCTGCGTCAGCGCAGAAAATAATAAAACAAAAAAATACAGCCTGATCGACTCCCGGTATCATTGTGTACCGTTCGGAGTCGAGACATTAGGTTCATGGGGTCCCAACGCTATCTTTTTGCACAGGCAAATTGCTAAGAGGCTAACAGTAATGACCCAAGAGCTGGCAGTTACCTCGCACAGCGAATAAGTATAGCCATTCAGCGAGGCAATGCTGCCAGCATTTTGGGCACCTTACCACAAGGGCCATTTTTATAATTTTATTTTAATATCTCTTTTGTAATACTTTTTATTTTATTTTGTAGTTTATAATTTCTATTTCTTTAAGTTGTATATATTATTTCATAGATGTATATTTTAGTTTACGGTATAAAGTATGTATAATATTACTATTGATTACGTTGATGAATAAATCTTCTAAGGTTTTATGTGGTGTTTTAGTTTTACTAGAACTTCTGATTATTTCGTGCTCTGCTGATGACGCTCTATCGATAGAGGATTCGGTAGGTATTCACCAGGCCGCACTGACATTAGATGTTTTTATAACAATCTACGCTCATAAAAAATAACCATTGCTTGATTACGTATTTTAGGCGGGTTTGCGCACGTAATGGCTTGTCTTGTTAATAAATAGTCTGTACAACATTTTAACTGTTTTTTTTTTTTGGAAATGTGACCCATATCAAAAAGTGGTTCATTCGATCCAGCTTGCGCATTTTACGTTAAACGTTGTATAATAACATTATCTTTCTAAAAAAATAAATGCTATCTACATAATGAGACAGATAGCCAGATAATTACCATGATAACCTATCAAGTATTTGGAAGATTACAAAAAAATACTTACAGCTCTTATTTGAGGTAACGAGGTATTAATTTATTGAGTTTACAATTTACTATATTTTTCGTATTGTTTTACCATGATAAATTGCTTCACTTTGCACTGCGTTTTGAGGAAGTGTTAAGAAATTGGTACCTGATTTATTTCGGCGACTAGCTTATCCTGTATGTCCTGGTGATACGCGAGCTCGTGCAGCATGAAGCTGAGCGTGGTGGCGGAGGTCTCGTACCCGCCCGCGAAGATCACGAACGCCTGTCCAGCCATCAGATCATCAGTGATCGTCAACATGCGCTCCTTGTCATTTTCGTGCAACTTCGACCCGTGAATCTCACCAGTATTCTTCAGCTCGAGAAGCAAATCCATAAAGTCCCGTCTAGAAGACGGCTTCCCATCACGCTCTCTCATTATAGTTGCCACGAGGTTGTTAAAATATTCTGTCACGAACTTTGGGAAAAGATCCCTGTTGAACCATTTGAGGGTGCCGGGAAGCGCAAATTCGATGTCCTGAGTGATGTGATTGTATGTAACCATTTCGTCAATTTTGATCAGGTTTTTGTCATCCTTATTAACATCGAGGTCGACACCAAAGGCACAGGCGGAGATAGAGCTCATCGTAAACTTCTGAGCTAACAGCTTGATGTTCAGCTCCGGTGTCTTCTTTACCAATGGCCCCATGTACTCCATGAATTTGTCACCTCTCTCCTGAAGCAGATGGAACATGTTCTTCAACTTGCCACTTGTGAATATTGGAGAGATCCTTGTACGCAAAACTCGCCACTTATCGCCTTCCACCATGAAGAGATTGCCACCGATCCCTGTTTCTGTTAGACTGAAGCCACGGTCGACAAAGTTGTCGAAGTCCTTAATGAATATGTGTTGTAAGATGTCCAAGTCACGGACTAAAACGGCCGGGTTCCAAAATCTGAATAATCCGACAATTTTTTCATTCGGATATGCATTATAATATTTTTCCAAAAGTTCCATAAGAGTCCCACGTCTGAGTGTGCTTTCCTTTAAGTTGCCGAAAAATAGAGCAGGTTTTGGACCGACGACACCTCTCTTTGTCCAGTAGTCGTTATTTCGCGTTATCAAGTAGTAAATTATCGCGAGTACGGTGCCGAGCGCCAGCAGCGCGGTGGAGAGCTCCATGTTGACTGAAACGCTGCGCGTGCGACTGTAAAACAGACAACGTTGTTATGATTTGATTGGAACCAGTTTCGCGCTCTTATGTACACACAAAAAGCTGACTCACGACAACTTTGGGAAAACTCGTAATATTGCAATGTACAAGTATATATATGTTACCGGCCAAACCTGATTCGGGGATAAACTAGTTTTGGCTAGGCTAAACAGGTTATTACTATACGCGAAAGGATTAACTAGTACCTAAATTAAATTTGTTCGTTCTAAGCTCAATAGGATAAAACGGTTAAGACACACTAGTTAACCCTAAAATAAACACGCAAACTCCCAGGATAAATTGGTACGGCCTAGTCTTAATATTTAAGAATACTTAGAAAACATAAATAAATTCAAAGAGGTAGACAAACTCAATGAAATACTCTGTAACTAGAAACTATATTTTTTATTAAAACGGTATGGTTAATTGATAATAGGAACTATTGTAACTATAACAATTAATTAGGTTTTATTATATAAAACACCTGCTTAGTGCGAGTTGGACTCGCGTACCGAGGGTTCCGTACAAGGGTTATTTTTTAGTAGTATATGTAACAAACATTATACGATATCAAATCAAAAACGATGAGATACGTAGAAGAATTAGGGGCCGTCCATTAATCACGTGAGGTCATTTTTCTCATTTTTTGACCCCCCCCTCGGTGATATTTGGTGAGGTTTGGGACTACTCCCCCCCCCTCCCCCCTGGATCACGTGTATTTTTTGGAAGTCTATGTAAAGGCTATTTTTGACTGGAAAAAAATATTGAGAAAATGGTGATTCGAAAAACATTTATTTTAAACATTTATTTAGTTTGTGACAACAAATTGTTCAAATTTTCGCGCCGTTCAAAATTTCGGTTCAGAAATAGCGCTTATTGACAAAAACTAAATAAAATTAATACACGTGATGTCTAACGAGACCCCCCCCTCCCCCCTCGTGATGTTTCGTGATGTTTTCCTTACCCCCTCCCCCTCCCTTTTGAGCCTCACGTGATTAATGGACGGCCCCTTAAGGTAACAGATATAGCCATGAGAGTAAGCTCAAGTGGCAATGAGCAGTGCACATAGCGCGACGAACTGATGGCCGTTGGGGCAGAAAAGTTCTAGATTAGAGATCATTCTACCAAAGATGAAGCGTAGGATGTCCACCGGCAAGATGGATAGATCAGCTTGTGAAGATCGCAGGATCAAACTGGATACATGCCGCTTGTGATCGGTCGCTGTGGAAAACCGTGGGGGAGGCCTATGTTCAGCAGTGGACGGCCTTTGGCTAATAATGATGATAATGTCAAACAAAAATTTACGGTTTTTGCCAATTTTTCTTTTATCTGTGCTGTAACACGTTGCTAAGTACTAAATTTCAAGAATGCGAATGTGTGACACGTTCCCATTTTTAAATTTTCTAGGCTTCTAGGTTTTGATTCCCTTGCAAGTGTCAAAAATTTACGGGAATTTACGGATGCTGTATCTTTTGATCACATAGAAGCTAGTTTTTTTATTAGATTTTTCAAAATTTGCGTATTTAATATAAATTCTAGCTTGATAACTCCACACGTTTCTGAGAAAAAGGTATCGTTAGACAGTCATACGGTCATCAGTCATACTATAACGGTTCCGTTTTTCCCTTTCGTGGTATGGAACCCTAAAAGTAAGTAAAGTCATTAATTTTAATAATAATTTCAATATGTTGTATTTTGTTGCCATTTAGAATTGCTTTAATGCACCTGCTCTGTTTGTAGAATAGTTCCTTTTGCAGCTGTATGTCACAAAATCTTGGCCCAATCCAACTCATTGAGTGAATAAATGAAATATTATTGAGAACTGCTGCATCTATGTTCACTGTACTAGACGGTACTATTTTATCCTGTAGTGAACGTATTTATATCGAGATTACCTAGTTTGACCTAGTTTATCCTACTATCCTATACTGGTTTATCCTACTAGGCTTTACCAGTTTACCTTAGGATATAAGCGTAAAATATTAGTTTATCCTAGGCAAAACTAGTTGAACCTGATATTAATTCACACACTTCTGGGTAAATTAGTACGGCCTAAAAGAGTGAACAAAGCTGCAGCAGTCCGTAATAATATTTTATTCATTTACACATTCAGTTGGATCATGCTTAGAATTTTGAATTTCGATTGCTTTACAGCATCTGAAGCAAACGTGGAATCGTCAGGCGTATTACATCAAATAAATGTGCGTGAAATAAATCCGTTAAGTGTTATATTATATCCGCCTAAACTTCAAAACCAAATCTATCCTAATACTACGAAGCTGAAGACTTTGTTTGAAAGCGCTTATCTCAGAAATTTTTAGTCACTCCCATTTGAAACATTATTTTTTTGTTCGGCAAGATTTTCTACGGGAACGTAGAAAAACTTAAAGTGTATGCGCACACGCACGCACCGCTGTGATACAGATATTTCGATGACATCCACGGTGTTGCGCGAGTCGATCAACAAATCCTATCTCATTAATAAATACTTGACACCAATCGGCAATCACATACATTGATCCTAAAGTTGCTTGTGTTATAGAAATCAGACACAAAGGTGGCTCACACAAGGTCACAACACCCAGACCCAATACAGTAAATTATTTTTGAATAAATGATTTAGATTTTATTTATATGAACGCTATTGTTTCACGAACTTGTATACAATTAGATACGAAAAAATATAAAGCAAAGTTAAGATAATAAAAGTGTTAAGTAATGATTGATATTTTTGTCTGTTGCCAGCTCGTTTTTACCAAATAAGATTATTGTATTGATTAGATAAAATTACATTTTTGTTTCTACAAAATAACTTATTTAACACTTTTACGGACAGTACTCCAGACACAATAGAAGTTTTATTGTTATCCCGCCTATAGGCGGTCACTGTCCGTGAAAGAGTTAAAAACCTGACATATGATTTTGACATAAACTTTTTCTATTTCGATGACCACAACAAGATAAGTAAGTGATAACACAAAATATTGGTTTTGACGCTGCATTCTTCTCTGTAAATAGTAATCAATAGTGTGCAGGTTTTTTCATAAATCTAATATTTATTGTTTAATTTTATCTAATAAAATATTTTTTATTTAAATTAATATAATATTTATTTAATTTTGTGATATTTTATGACTAGGTTTAATAAATAATAGTAAATATATTTGAAAAATTAGCAACTAGGTATTCTGGTCAGGTTGTCTGTCGACATAGGCCTCCCCCAATTGATTCCATTAGGCCTAACATGCATCATCATCATCCTCTTGCCCTGTTCCCAGTTTATCTGGGGTCGGCGCAGTATGTTTTCCTCTTCCACACTATTCTATCACCCGTCACTGAATCGATTAGTCCTAACATGCATGACACAATATTTATTTCGATCGACATGACAAAAGTAGTCGATCTATGCCATTTTATCATATTCCCTAACATGCCAACCACATTGGACAAATTTATACAAAACGATAACGAGATAAGACAATTTCTAACCATTCACTCAATTTTATGTCAATTTTGGCTGAGAATGACACAATGACAGATTGACTCGATATTGGCCATAGATAATGAATTCAAACTAATAAATATCTCATTGAAAAAAATATCCACAGGGACCTTCTTTTCAATATTTTTACCCTTTATTGTTTTTTGAGAGCCTAGGATAAGATATGGCACGACATAGTCATACATTTTTGCTCTAAATAAGTTGTTTTTCAATTATCGTCGACGCTAATGGTGGACGATTATGTTTCACGGCACAATGTCAAAATTCGGTAAAAATATGTGTCGCATGTTAGCGTTTAATGATAATTTTGTCATATTTCGAAATGTGACAGTACGACATGACTTTCATGGCAGCCATGTTAGCAACTGTGGTCAAAAAGTCGATTTTTGACAAACAAACGGGATAGAATGCCGCCATAAATTTTTATCACGGCGTGCATGTTAAGCCTGCATGTCTCTCTATCTTGGGCAGATCTTCTCCAATCTTTTGGCAAGTCTAGGCTTATTTTTGTCTTTTTCAGGTCTAGTGGAAAAGGTGTCATAGTTTTTAATACAAAGAATATTTTTTGCCGGACACGTTCCTAGCATGGTCAAAGTATTCTACCGTGTACTAGGCGAGAAAACCTTAACCTTTCATTTTTTGCTTCAACCAAAGAATTAATTTTGTTCGTGTCATACGTACCTAGTCTTGCTATAAATATTGTCACAAAGGAAATAAATAAATAATGCAAATAATATTTATTACTTTTAAAGTGTGTTAGTTTTATATATAAATATAAAACAATTTAATATAAAAAAAGCTTATTCGAAGTGGTCTCCATTGGCTGCAATACAGTCCTTTAAACGATGAGACCAGTTATCAAAAGAAGCACGCACTCTTTCCATGGGAAAATTCTTCATTGCCAATCGTATGGATTGTTTAAGGGACTCCAAATTATCATGGCGTTAAGAGCAAGCCGTACTCTCTAAAACTGACCATAAATCATAATCCAGCGGATTAAGATCGGGACTAGACGACGGTCAGTCTTCAGCTCTGATGAACTCCGAAACGTTCGCTTCTAACCAAGACTTCGTGGACCAAGCTTTATGACCCGGCGCCGAGTCTTGTTAGAACGACCATGCTTGGTTATTGAACATGGTGTTGTTACGGGGCTTAACTACCTTCTCAAGAATGGTATCTTGATACACTTTTGCCGATGTTTTGATACCTTTTTCACTAAAATATGGCTCAGTCACTCCTTCATAGCTAACACCCCACCAAACATCACTGAAGTCGGGTAATGCCCACGCTGCATTCGGCCGACAGATTGGGAAGCTTCCTGGAAGATTTTCTTATCCGTAAACATTTTTTTTTGGTGACTTCCCTTTGCGTATCGCTTCAGTAGTTTTTTTGAATTTACCACCCTATTCTTTTTAAAATTATCAGTTAAAAATTTACCAGTGCGTCTCATAAAAGACTTGCAGCCTAAGTCCTAAGTCATCCTTTAAAATACCCGACATGGTTCTGGGTGCTATCTTCATCTCCCGAGATAAAGCTTTAGCTTTCGGACAGGATTTCTGCGAATTCTTTCCCAACTGCTTTGACCACCTTTTTCGTACGAACACTACGTGAACGGCGAGATCTTTTTCTGTCACGAACAGAGAAGGTCTCCATTGTACTCTATTGATAGCCCGGTACACAAACATTTGACTAATACCAAGCGTATGGAGAGTTTTAAAATAATTGCACTTGGCTCCATATCAACTTTGAGTAATGCAATCACAGCGATTCGGTTCTCTTTATCACCCCACTCCATTTTAATATCGCAAAATATTATAAAATGTATTGGCGCCAAAATTAGAAAACACAATGAGCAATCGTAGAAAAATGACAGATTCCAAATTCAAATGTAATATCTTCCTTATTTTTTTATGGCCAGACTGTGTATATTGGGTCACAAGTTTTGAGCTATCTGCTCATATTTATACTTAATATTTTAATACTGATTTCTTAGACAGTCTAGATAACCACTTACAGGCTTTATTTATGTATAATAATGTAATAATCATGGGAGATATTAATATTGACCTTATTAAGTCTCAGAAGGAACAGCCATATGAACGAAATAACCGACAAAAATATCTTGAATTACTTTCTTCACACGGTATTTTGCCCGGTTACACTCTTTCCACCAGATACGACAGCTGCCTAGATCATGTTATGTTAAGAATTGATAAATCGTTGCAAGGTGGGGCTGCTGTTGCTGGATTCCACTATTACCGACCACAATCTAGTTCTACTAATGTTGCCTCTTACCCGGTACAAACCAAAAACACATAAAAACACTTGTACTATAGATTATAATGGTGCTTATAAAACCCTCAAGATACTTAGAGACCCCAACGAGTATGCCGATGCTCTGATTGATATTATCAAATCAGACATTCTTTCTAATTCTAAACAAACACTAACACCTTGCTCTAAAAAAACCTTAAAGCCTTGGATGACGCCAGCGCTATTGCGCTGCATAACATTGAGAAACAAAATGCAAATAAAACTCAGACATGACCCCCATAATTCGACTCTAAAAATTACTTTTAAAAGATTTCGTAACTTCTGTAGCAACCTAATAAATAAACTAAAAAGACAATACAATACTAATTGAGCCACTACTATCTATTACCCCGCAACTGGATAGATCTGTAAACAGCATTAACAGTTTCTTTGTCAATATAGGTCAAAACATAGCAATAGAGATCACTCTTCCATCGGCCATAACTATTGATAATAATGTCACCACTCAGCTGCACTCTTTTGTACTTTTAGATACAGACCCAAATGAGGTTAATAGTATCATAATAAACCTAGACACAAATAGTGCCCCGGGATATGATGGTATACCTACAAAGTTTATTAAACTCTCTAGAGAATTCCTGGTTCCTTTAATCACTAAATTGGCTAACTTGTGTTTTCACTCCGGGATCTTTCCCGACAGTCTAAAGCGCTCAATAGTCACACCGGTTTTTATGGGTGGAGATACCCGGGACATAAATAATTATAGGCCCATCTCTGTTTTGACCTGTATCTCTAAAATAATCGAAAAACTTCTTAATAGGAGGCTGATAAACTTCCTCGACAAATTCAACATCCTATCAAAATCACAATACGGCTTCAGGTCGGGTATGTCTGCTCAGGATGCGGTTCAGAGACTGACATCTGAAATTGTTGATAGAGTGGACAGTCGTCATAAGTGTATTGCAGTCTTCTTGGACCTCAAGAAGGCTTTTGATACAGTCTCTGTCCCCATCCTTGTCCGCAGACTATACGACGCGGGTATTCGCGGAATCGCTCTGTCTCTGTTTACCTCCTACTTATCAGGCAGAACACAGAAAGTTAAGATAGGTGATTTTGTCAGCGGTGAAGAGAATGTACATTACGGTGTGCCGCAGGGTAGTGTGCTCGGCCCTACACTCTTTCTTTTATATATAAACAACCTTTGTAATCTTCGGGGTGTTAGTGGAAGCATTGTGTCGTATGCTGACGACACTGCCTTGGTCTTCTCCGCTAGGTCTTGGGTCGATGTTAAAAACCTCACTGAAAAGAGTCTCATAACTGTGGCTTCTTGGCTTAACTAAAATCTGCTAACACTAAACATCTCTAAAACAAACTTCATTTGTTTTACAACAAACAGTAGTACTCAGCCTGGCTTAGATTTTAGTATCAAAATTCATACTTGTGCACATGACATAATGAATATTCAAAAAAGCTGCTCGTGTTCGTCAATTCAGAGGGTAAATTCAACGAGATACCTTGGACTGGTGGTTGATCAAAATCTGAGTTGGTACCCCCACATTGATCTTATTACTGGTAGACTAAAGAAAATGATATGGATTTTTAAAACTCTGAGGCAAACGATGTCGCACGCCCTCTTAAACCGGATTTACCTAGCTCTAGTACAATCGATTGCATCGTACTGTATTCCGATCTGGGGTGGCGCAACAAAAACCCACCTTCACGATCTGGAAATTGCACAGATATCACTGACTAAGGGAATGTATACTAAACCATACCGTTTTCCAACGAGTCTTCTTTATGAAACCAGTCAGGTACTATCCATCAAAAAGTTATACATACTTAATCTTGTTATACGCCACCATAAAACACTGAAATTTGATCGTGCCCTACATAGTAGAAGAAGAAACGACTTGGTATCCGTTAGAAAACCTGTGCGTACGGTTTTTGCGCAGCGGCAGTTCGAGTCTCGGTCCGCATTTTTATACAATAAAATTAACGGTATTCTTAATATATATCCTATGACACTATTTCACTGTAAAGCTTCTGTAACAAGCTGGTTAAAAATACTTGACTTCGAGAAAGCTGAGCAAATATGGCCAGAGTCACTTAACGGTGGGTACACACACACACACACACACACACACACACACACACACACACACGAACGCACGTACAAGCACATGCACACACACACACACACACACACACACACACACACACACACACACACACACACACACACACACCACACTCTCTCACACACACACACACATATTTCTTTTAATTGTGTTTTTTTGTTTATAAATGTTAACTTTGTACTATGCTTATAAGCTGAACTTTGTACCTTGTTTATAAATGTTTAGGTTAAATGGAACCAACGGGAAGTAGCAAGTCATTCCCAACACAAGTTTTTCTTAAATACTTAATGGGAAGACTCCATTGTAATCCTTTGTAAACAACTTTCTCTGAATAAAGCTATTTTATTATTATTATTATTTTAAAGCTGACGAGTTTGTTTGTTTGTTTGAACGCGCTTATATCGGGAACAACTGGACCTATCTGAAAAATATTTTTGATTTGGATAGCTAATTAATCGAGGTAGGCTATAAAAATCACAATATGAGTTATAAGAGCATAGCAAAAATGAAAAGTTGCAAGAAAAGAGGCGAAAACATTCACGATAAGAGCTTACGTTGCGTACCTACGCAGCGTAAACCGTTTAAGATCGATACACAAAAATCATTTATGATGGGATTGCTCCTCTTCAAAAGGTCTACAGTAAAGTTATATGGTTAAATCACAAGAAACATTTTGATAAATTAAAAAAAGGTGTTTTTGCATTCAGGTATTTATTTTTATCAAAATAAACTTACATCACGAGCATTTTAGTTTTTTAAAAAATGCCCAGTAGATAATTTGATTTTATTACTCCACACCAAACTTATGCTCGCAGCCTAAAAGTACAACGCGTGCTTGCACTAACCGCTATACTTGCTGGTTACTACAGTGATGATACGAGTATGTGTTTTGCGTTGAAAATTTTTACGTTGAAAATTCGAAATCTACGCGGGCGACGCCGCGAGAGAAAGCTAATAAGTAAAGAAAGATAAAAAAATAGGCTTTGTGAGCTATTTTCGTGCGCATTAACGCTGATCTAAATAGGGTAGTAATCGCGATGGTTTTTAATCTATTCTTTTTAAATATTTTTTTTCAAATCGTAGTACGATGTAAAGCTAACATACATCAAACAGTCTACGCACATCATGCACCGACTCCGAACGAATTTGATTCTCCTAAATAGAAGACGAAAGCGTTATACTTTAGGTCATTATTAAAAAGGCGGTTTAATTATCTTCTTGAATTATTATCTAGGAAGTTATGAATAGTAACCAAATGTGAGTGAACCAAGATAAAAAACATAGACCTTGAGGATGATATCTCGCTGAGCATTAATCAGTAGTCAGCTATCGCTAGCTTTAATAAACTAGACTGTGGTGATTAAGGTCAGTCCCACACACACAATTTGCATGTCATGTCGTTATTACGATTGTACTATACTTTTTAAAACATTAATTGGTTCATAACAACTTTGTTCACTAGTATGCTAGATTTCTAATTAGAATCTAGTACCCAAGATACGCTGTCTTGCTGAATGGAGTCGTATCGCTCCGTATATATTACTCGTATTATCAGCATGTCCTAAATGTCTAAATAAGTTCCTATATACGTTACCTTACCACTACTTCTACAAAAATACCATATTTGAATTATTCATGGGCTAATACTTGGTGAAACAGGGCCATAAGCTTTCAAACATGTCAGCTTACAAAAATCTTATGAGCCGCCTTTTATTTTTATTTTAGACTAACAGTGTAAAGAGTTAAATACAATTTGTTGTAGTTTCCAAAGGTTAGTGCCTCTTCGTATCGACTTAAATTGGTAGGCGGGTTACACCGGCGCCCGGCCGTTTCCCACGAAAACATACCGTATTTTCAGGTACTTGCTTATAGTTAGGGAGGCGAGGTAGCTAAATGGCGTAATTCAACGGCGCCGTCGAGACCTATCAAAATCGAAAGATAAAATAATTTCGAAAAGAAAAGCTCGTATGGTAAAAACCATTTTAGCGGTGGGTTTGGCGTGTACGGTTTTTCAAAAATGTAAAAAAGAACAGTTACTTGGGCATTCTCGAGCGCGTCAGATATTCATACTACGTATGCCCCAAGTGCCTCTGATAACAACGGTATACTAATCTGCCGGTTTGCGTGGTGGGGGTAGGCATATAAAGTAGTCAAAAATGCAAAAAAAATAAAATTACTCGAGCGCGTCAGATTTTTGGAAGGGGTGTTAAGTAGGCCCCAAGGAAGCTCCCTTAAAAAAAACTGACGATTTTGGCGTGACCATAAGTTACGATGAATTTTTGAAAATGCAAAAAAAAATAGTTTTTTTGAAATACTCGAGCGCGTCAGATTTTCATAGGGGAGGTTCATCTCGGTATCCTGAAAGCATATTTTCTTAATCTGACAAAAATGTTGGTGGGTTCTCTTAATCTGACCGGAAAGGTTTTTTGGTTTCTTGTTTTTTCCTTTCTTCTTTCTTTTTAATAATTCTTCACTTCGTTTTGCTGACGGTACGTCCAAAAAACAATTTGAGGATCAACAGGTTATTGAATAATATACATACATGAAACTGTACATGTTAATAATACTTTTGTATACAGATACGCGGAACCTTTTCCAAGTCCACGAAAATTGTCGAGCAGCTTTAGAAAAAAAATTTTTTTTGAGATTAATGTAATATAATTTAATCATCGTTATTTCATATCATTTTTTTAACACCCTCAGTTTTCAAGATATACTCAAAAAAACGGGAGTTTGAGTTTTTATGAAGCTTTAAGTCAAAAAGTTTTAACTTTGGACAAAAATGTAAAGAGACCTTTTTTGTGTAAAATAAAATTACCTTTTTTGTTTATTTAAACTTTTTTTTTGTAAAATGTATCGTTCGCGACTTATATGCCGCAACGCGTTTTTCGGAAGACGAAATGGCTCCTCCACACTCCTGGTCATGCGGAAACCGGCAGATTTTGTATTTTTAGTACGTTTTAGATTATATTCTTCAAAATAAAAATAAAAAAAATCGCGCTCGAGAATGCCGGATTAACGTTTTTTTTTTACAAGTTCGCGACCCTATAACTCGGCGGCGTCAAGGACTTATCGTCAGATTAGTTGAATTTAGTCCTAAAACACTAAAATCAACCCCCAATATCTTAATCTGACGCGCTCGAGTATTACAGACTATCGATTTTTTGTTACTAATCTGATCGTCTATCCTAGGCGCGCGTCACTACATACAGAGCTAATTACTTTACAAGGTTGTACTATTAGGTCCAAGGTATCTCTCATGTCTTAAACTGCCACGCTCGAGTATTACCGAAAATTCCCCTATTCGCCTCCCTAACTATTACGCGTATTAATGCTTATATTAACAAAGACATCCCGTTTGTAAACCCTCAAAAACCGATACTTGTTTTATACTGATCCAGTTTTGTAATTAAACTGGAATAGTTCCACTTCTATATGATAGTATGCAAAAACACAAAAATTACAAGGGCAACGCTGTGAAACAAGGGAAAGTACAGCGCGCCGTTTTATCGGTAGGTGCAAGTGAGATTGACCTGACACTGACAGACAACCTGCAAAGAACTGACGTAGTAACACACCAGAGTTTTCTGCGGGATCTAGTAATACAGTGATCCTGGAGAACTAGATTGCCATGGGAACTGGTCTTTAACTGGCACAAATTAAAGTTCTACTGCCGATAGACTACACACATTGACGTATTAACATATTAGATATTGCTGTGAAAATAATATATTATCAAAGTTCAAGTTTAACTCATGGACCTAAGAATAAAACTTCATCATATTTTTTGCAATTACTAACACTAGACGTTCTGCAAGCGCGCCCTCTAACGAAGGTTTCTGTCAAACTGGATTTTGGCGCGCTTGGTAGAGTCGTGGCGGTCAGCGACGCGTCATCGGACCCAATTTTAGGGTTCCGTAGCTGAATGGCAAAATACGGAACCCTCATAGTTTCGTCAAGTCTGTCTTTCCGTCCGTATGTCACAGCCATTTAATTCTGTAACTATAAGCAAACTTAACTTTTTAAAATTAACGTTTGATAGATAGACGCTCCCAAAGTGGTAAAATGAGCGTGCCCCCCCCCCCCTCTTACTTCTAAACTAAATTTGATGTAGATCTTAACAAAAACTTTAAACGAAAATTGGTTTAGACGGGATCGAACAAGTAGTTTTTGAGATATAGCACATTTTCAAGAACCGCAAACATAACAACTTTGTTCTTCAAACAATCACTATTAAAAACAAAGTTTTTTTTGCTGTCAACAAAAATTGTGGTATTTTAGCGAATGGGAATTAAGTGGATTCCCTAAGAGCGCTTTCACATTTAGGTGACTTTAGCAGCGCGGCAGTAGCGCGACTTACGCGCGACAGTTGCGCGGCCGATGATTACATACTATACACGGCAGTGCCGCAGCGGCGCCTAAGTCGCGCGGGTCCGTCCCCCTATACCCATTACCAGTTGCAATGGTAATTAAAATTAGTAGTGTAGGTACAGTAGTTATAGGTACTATCCCCGTATTAGCACTGAAATGGGTAATGGGTGTTGTGCCACCGTTGCGCTGCTAATGTAAAGGCATTTGATTCTGTCGCGCTGCTGACGCTCTAATGTACAAGCGCACTTATTCAGTTAAAATTGGTACAGAACCCTCAGTGCGCGAGTCCGACTCGCACTTGGCCGGTCTGAATGTCGAGTCGTCATGCTGTAAAGATCTACGTCACGGAACTGCCCTGGGTTAGGTCTAGTGTAACTAGTGTCGTAATTTTCAAATAAATGGCTGCTATCGTTTATTCGAACTGGTATTTATAACAGTTACATTTAAATTTATTTCCTGGCAACACCGATATATTTTGGAGGGGAGTTTTGTATTCGGGGAGAGCGCGGAGTCCGGCAGTGCAGTTGGTTTGCGGCATCAAGTTGAAGAGGTTGTATCTAAAGTTGTACCCAGTTCGAAGAATAAAAGTATTGAAAAAGTCTCAGTGTTATAATTTCATCACAAGTCAGAAGTGGTGCTGTCCCACGAGCTATGTCCGAGAGAAACTGTAAGTAGTTTTTATTATTCTTAAAGTGATTATAACGCTTCTCAGATATTAATTAACGAATTCTATATACAAACCACACTACATACACTGATTTCACACCCATTGCTCTCCGGAGTCACAGGCACCCCTTGTGGGCACTTTACACGAAGAGACAATGATGGTATTGAGTGGGCTAGTGCTTGCGCTGTTTTTGGTCGGGGCTACTCTCCGATAAAATAGGTGCAGCATTTGGCTCATCCATAACCATCAGATTAGACTTGTAGCGTCCCAATGCGCTTACGCTTCCGCTACCGACTATGAGCTTGAGCCATACACAAAGATCGTACGATGATCAGGTGATTTTCGCATCTACGCATAACTATACCTGCGCGCCCGACTTCGCTCCGCCCGACTGCAATATGGCTGCGCGTGCGCTTTTGTTCTAAGCTCCGCCCCTGCGGCCGGACACAACATGGAGGCGCGCGCGCCTTTGTTTCTATCCTGCGTGACGTCACATGGGACAGCGCTTGCAAGATGGCCACCTAATTTTCAGCTCCCACTACGACTGAAGATCAGCGTGCATAAAAGGACGACGGACCACAACGGGATGACTCACTCGCTCTGCATTCGCCTTCGTAATTAGCTTTCTTGCCTATTTGTTATTGTAATATTCATTATTTATTTCAATAATTATTCTTACTGAGTGAGACGTATTTCATTTATTCATCCTATTAGGCTTATCACTGATCTATACCACTAAAGTGAATTAAGTTAATTCATTCGTTTCATAAACATAGTCTCATAAATTAAATAAAAATAGGAATCCTGGGAAACATACTATAAAATACCTAGGGTTCCTATACTGGTGACCCGCGTTCGAATAAGCAAATTCGGATTGGAGTTCAAGATTTGGAGAGCTTCAGCTGCAGTAAGAAGACTCAAGATGACCGGAAACGGCGAAGCAGCTTTAGGCGGTGGTCCAAGTGAAACTGGAGCAAGTGGTGATGTTGGTGGTCCAAGTGCAAGAAATTCATCTCAAGACATTTGCCGCGTCGGGGTTCGAGTTCCACCGTTCTGGCCTGAGGAGCCGGAGGTTTGGTTCGCCCAGATGGAGAGTCAGTTTGTATTGTCCAATATTACTGCCGATCTTACTAAATTTCATTTTGTGACTGGCCAACTTGATCAAGAATATGCCCGTATTGTCAAAGATATAATAGTTGCCCCACCAGCTAATAACAAATATGATAAATTAAAGGCCGAATTAATTAAACGCATATCTCTATCGCACGAAAAGAAAACTCTTCAGCTGATGCAGCATGAGGAGTTGGGCGATAGAAAGCCCAGCCAATTTCTGCGGCATTTACGCAACTTGGCAGGACCCCAGGTACCTGACGACTTTATACGCACGGTGTGGACAAGCAGACTTCCACCTAATGTTCAAACTATTGTTGCTTCCCAGCCGAAGAGTGACTTGGATGACGTAGCAGACCTGGCAGACCGGGTCAATGATATCGCACCAAGCACTTCACACGTCGCCAGCGTCGCACCCAACACACACACATCCGCCCTGGAGAACAAGGTAGCATAGCTAACATGGCAAGTTGAGATCCTGAGTATGCAGGTAAAGAAAGCCAACAATTTTAATAATAGAAATAGGCAGCGCTCCAGGTCTAACTCACGCCAACGCCCACATGACCGCTCGCAAGAACGCTTGAATCCAGATTACTGCTGGTACCACGATAATTTTGGCAACAAGGCGAAGAAGTGTGTCCAGCCATGCAAGTTCAAGTCGGGAAACCAGAAAGGCAGTCAGTAGCGGCCGTTGACGTCTGCCAAACCTCCCAAGGCCGCTTGTTCATAACCGACCGGAAGACAAAGGTACAATACTTAGTCGATACAGGCTCTGATGTATGCGTCTATCCACGGTCAGCTGTTCGGGCCCCTCAACAATCGAAATCAAAATTCGAATTGGTGGCGGCAAACGGGACAATCATCTCAACTTATGGGTACATCAACCTCACCTTGGACTTAGGCCTCCGTCGAGCTTTTGCATGGCGCTTCATCATCGCAGAAGTTACAAAGCCAATCATCGGCGTCGACCTACTTAGTCACTACAACCTGTTGGTGGATTGTCGTCAAAAACGTCTGGTGGATGCAATCACTCATCTCGCAGTTAGCTCGGCACACTACGAACCATTAACAGCCATACCTTCGGTACGTACCATAACTAGCGACTCGCCGTACCAAGCACTACTTCAGGAGTATCCAGACATCACTCGCCCAGCTGGTAAGCCCATCCAACCCAAGCACAATACGGTACATTATATTAGAACAACCCAAGGACCGCCGGTCTCCAGCCGTCCACGACGACTCGATCCAGCTAGACTACAAATTGCCAAGGCAGAGTTCAATGAAATGTTGAAAAACGGCACGGTTCGCAGATCAGAAAGTGCTTGGTCTTCTCCTCTTCATCTAGCTCGCAAGAAAGACGACGGCTGGCGACCGTGCGGCGACTACCGAGCACTGAATGCACGTACAATACCAGACAGATACCCAGTACCCCATATCCAAGACTTTGCTTACCAGCTGGCGAGTAAAACAATATTTAGTACTCTTGATTTGGTTAAGGCGTATAACCAAATACCAGTCTTTCATGAGGATATACCCAAGACGGCGATAACAACCCCATTCGGAATGTTTGAGTATCCGTTTATGGGCTTTGGCCTTCGCAACGCAGCTCAAACGTTCCAGAGATTCATTGACGAGGCGCTTAAGGACTTCGACTTCTGTTATGGATATATCGATGATATATTGGTATACTCTAGCTCGGAAGACCAGCATCGGCAGCACCTATCGCAGATTTTCCAGCGTCTTAAGGATTATGGCATTCTTATCAACGTCAACAAATGCAAGTTTGGCCAATCAGAGGTAACTTTTTTGGGCTATTCAGTCTCAGCCGATGGTATACGTCCCCTTGATGAGAAGGTCCAGGCTATTCAAGAGTACCCACCACCGAAAACCGTCAAGGAGCTACGGAGATTCTTAGGTATGATGAACTTCAATAGACGTTTCATACCTAAGGCTGCATCAATACAAGCGCCACTCAACTCAATCTTAGCTGGTCCTAAAGTTAAGAACACTCATCCAATAGACTGGACTCCAGAGCTACAAAAGGCTTTTGATGACTGCAAATCCAGCATAGTCCAAGCAGCGCTGCTGGCACACCCAGACTCTACAGCAGAACTAGCCATACAAACTGACGCCTCTGATGTCGCAATTGGAGCAGTGCTGCAACAGCGTAAAGGTGATGACTGGCAACCACTCTCTTACTTCTCTAGGAAACTCAACAACGCCCAAAGGAAGTATAGTCCCTACGATAGGGAGCTGTTAAGTATCTATGAGGCTATACGCTACTTTAGATACATGGTCGAAGCTAGGACTTTCTGCGTCTTTACCGACCACAAGCCCATAACTTTCGCCTTCAGCACACGTCGCGACAAATGCTCCCCTCGCCAGTTCAGATACCTAGATTACATCGGCCAATTTACAACCGACATAAGATACGTGCCTGGAAAAGAGAACACGGTCGCTGATGCACTCTCAAGGATCGAGGAGATAACCATGCCCAGCCCCTTAGATTACCAATCCCTTGCTCGTGACCAGGCAACAGATCTCGAATTGCAGGACTTACTGCGGAACAGCACTAGCCTGCAACTTCGACAACTGCAACGGGACAACACCTCCATTTACTGCGACACGTCAAACAAAAATTACAGGCCCTACATCACACCAAACTTCAGACGTCAAGTTTTCCACTTGGTTCACAACCTCAGTCACCCAGGAGTAAAAGCGACAGCTCGCTTAGTCGCTGAGAGGTTTGTATGGCCAAACATGCGCAGGGATTGTCGACAATGGGCGAAGGCATGTCAGCAGTGTCAGCGCAGTAAGGTCACGAGGTACACCACATCACCAACTGGTAACTTCAAACTGCCTTCAGCCCGCTTCAGACATGTACATATGGACTTGGTCGGTCCCTTACCTATCTCTAATAACTTTAGGTACTGCCTTACTGTAGTCGACCGGTATACCCGTTGGCCTGAGGCGTACCCCATCTCAGATATGACGGCAGACACCTGCGCAGCAGCATTCATCTCAGGGTGGGTGGCCCATTATGGATGCCCGGAGCACATCACCACAGACCGTGGCCGTCAGTTCGAGTCCCAATTGTTTAAGGCAATGGCTGCTACACTAGGAGCGTCACACCACACCACAACAGCATACCACCCAGCCGCTAATGGGCTCGTCGAACGACTACATCGACAATTGAAGGCCGCGATCACCTGCCACACGACAACTCAATGGACCGAGGTACTGCCTTTGGTACTTTTAGGAATCCGCAGCGCATGGAAGGAGGACATACAATCTTCAGCAGCAGAACTGGTATTTGGTGAGCCACTGCGTCTACCAGGCCAGTTCTTCTCATCATCATCCCCATCATCAGAAGGCGTAATCACCGAAGCCGATTTCGCCACCAGATTACGTGAGCACATCTCGAAGCTCACCCCTCAACCAACTTCGAGACATTCAAATAGGCCGTTTTATGTTCCCAGGGACCTTAACGCCACCACACACGTCTTCCTTCGCCAGGGTCCACTACACCGACCACTTCAGCCAGCATACTTGGGTCCATACAAGGTGCTACGTCGAGGAACCAAGACCTTCGACATCGAAGTTCAAAGAAAAACAATGACTGTGACAGTCGACCGACTTAAGCCCGCCTACACGGAAAACACAGAAGAGAAAACAGCGTCATCAACACCACCAACACCGTCGTCACCATCATCATCATCACCACCACAGCCGAGCACCAGCCCTGACGAAGCTACGAAAAAAACAAGGAGTGGGAGAATGGTCAGATTCCCTAACTACTATCGACCGTAGTAACGGTCTCGGTAGGGGAGTGTTGTAGCGTCCCAATGCGCTTACGCTTCCGCTACCGACTATGAGCTTGAGCCATACACAAAGATCGTACAATGATCAGGTGATTTTCGCATCTACGCATAACTATACCTGCGCGCCCGACTTCGCTCCGCCCGACTGCAATATGGCTGCGCGTGCGCTTTTGTTCTAAGCTCCGCCCCTGCGGCCGGACACAACATGGAGGCGCGCGCGCCTTTGTTTCTATCCTGCGTGACGTCACATGGGACAGCGCTTGCAAGATGGCCACCTAATTTTCAGCTCCCACTACGACTGAAGATCAGCGTGCATAAAAGGACGACGGACCACAACGGGATGACTCACTCGCTCTGCATTCGCCTTCGTAATTAGCTTTCTTGCCTATTTGTTATTGTAATATTCATTATTTATTTCAATAATTATTCTTACTGAGTGAGACGTATTTCATTTATTCATCCTATTAGGCTTATCACTGATCTATACCACTAAAGTGAATTAAGTTAATTCATTCGTTTCATAAACATAGTCTCATAAATTAAATAAAAATAGGAATCCTGGGAAACATACTATAAAATACCTAGGGTTCCTATAGACTATTTCATTTTGAACATTGTATTTAAATATTAGGTTTAGAAGAACTTGAAATAACCTTACATTATTCTCATTAACCTCTGAAGCGTGTGTGAACGAGACACGATAGATATTTTATTGTTATGCCTGCAATTGCTTGGATATTGAAAAGTTAATTGCCATCAGAATTTCAACAGATTCATTTTATTTAAAGGTTATATGACCTTCAATAAAGTTATGAGAAGTTCTGTTGTCATGTGATATTAGTATTTGTTTAAAATGAAATTATTTGAAGGCCATGAAGCCATGTAGCCATGTATGTGTGCTGCGTAGAAAAATAATAGCCATGTAGGTGTGCTATTAAAATATAACCATGTGAAGTGATCTTGGTTTTTATTTGAAGTGAATCTGAAGGCCGTGTAGCCATGTAGGTGTGCTGTGTGCAAAAGAAGTAGCCATGTAGGTGTGCTGTGTGCAAAAGAAGTAGCCATGTAGGTGTGCTGTGTGCAAAAGAAGTAGCCATGTAGGTGTGCTGTGTGCAAAAGAAGTAGCCATGTAGGTGAGCTGTAAAAATATAGTCATCCGAATTGATAATGATAGCTGTGCCAAATTAATGTAACTTATAGTCGTAAATGTATGCTATTAGCATAAAAAGTAATATAATGTATAAGTGAACTCAGTTTTAGTTTCATTGCTAGATAAGTTTAAAGGTTTTGTTTTGTGCTGTGACCCTGACGAGAATAATTTGCCTTAGACTGATTAAGTGTCGGTTTGTACTTTAATATGAGTTGCTTTCGTAGCTAAGTGTGATACCTGGTTGTTTTCGTTGTCTGGGAATAGTTAAGTGTACTATGACCCTGACGATAATGATTTGCCTAAGACTGATTAAGTTTGTCAGTTTGTACTTTAATATGAATTGATTTTGTAGCTAAGTATGCTACCTAGTTGTTTTATTTGTCGGGGAATAGTTAAGTGTGCTATGACCCTGACAAGAATAGTTTGCCCTTGACTGATAAATTGTCAGTTTCTACTTTCATATGAATTGATTTCGTCACTAAGTATCCCAACTGGTTATTTTCTTACTCACTGGATAGTTTTATCCCTATCGAGAATAATTTGCCTTCATACTGATAAGTGTGTCAATGTCAGACTGATTAAGATGTACTTCGATATGAATTAATTTTGTAACTAAGTACGCTACTTCATTTTTTTCCATACCGAGAAATAGTTAAGTGGGCTATGACCCTAATAGGAATTATTTGCTTTAGAGTGATTAAATGTCACTGTCAGACTGATAGTCACCGACAACTTTTATATGGATTGGTTTTGTAACTAAATATGCCGAGTGGTTGTTTTTTTTTCGTCGGGGAATTGTTAAGTTTATTACTTTTATATGGACTGATTTTGTAGCTAAGTGTGCAAATTGACAGGTTCCTTGTCAGATGATAGTTAAGTGTGATATTTCTCTGACGGAGGCAACTGTGGCTGATTATATGTCCGTTTGTACTCTAGTATGAACTGAGTTTGCCACGCGGTTATTCTCTTAATGACATAGTTTTTTTGATACAGTGATATAAGTTAATGGTAAACTTACAAGTGGCTAACATAGCTAGATAATAATCTTGATGCTAGGCAAAGTTATAATGGTGATGAAATTTTGAGTGCTATATTAATTACCTACCATAAATGAAAGATATTTTTATATGTAAAAGTTAAATAAAATATGCAATTTTTCATAAATATTACCTTATGCCCTTGTGCTAATTTTTTTCATAATTGCTTTTATTTTACTTCTTAAAAACCCTTGAGAAAAACATTTACTCATAACTTCGAATTCATAATTGAAATTTTCTGGTTCAAAATTAATATTCTATTAAAGAATAAATGTTTTCTGCCTACTTGATTAAATTCAAATCATTTACTAGCGAAAATGTGTAAAAATATAAAATGCTAGTTAAAAGCACAGGTTCACAGGTTTTTACGAAAAGCAATGCAAGGCGTGAAAACTTTATTTAAATGCCATACAATATTTTGTCCCGTAGCGAAATCTAATTTATCAATACATGACAAAGTTTTTCATATTTTATTATTATAAATTATAAGTGTATTATTATTAATTTCTACTAAGTTATGAAGACTAATGATTATACAATAAAGGCATCTGATGAATCCTAATGATTTTGTCTCATGCGATCTGATGAGTCTGCATCACACGCGATGTCGCGCATGAGCTCGAAAGAAGCAAAGACGCCACGGTGAACGATGGAGGATTTCACTGAGAGGCAGAGCCGAGAAGGAAGACGTGTAGCTGACTGGACCCACTCAAAACTCCAAATTATACCCTAATACAGCTTTGGGGCAATTTTGGGGGTACCTAATGCTGAGCAGCACAAGAAACTGTCACTGTTTTCAATGCCTCTTTTCAAGGAGTTGACTATGTTGTAGTAGGTATTCAATTTAAGTCGGTACATTTTATTAGCCTTGAAATAATTTTCTGCGTTATAATACACTTTTGTAATGACCTACCCTCTTGAGGGTTTCCTCTTTGTAACAATTGTTTTAAGTGTAGTATTGGTAAGTCTATAAAACATTCTGATGATTCATAAAATAAAAAAAACATTTCCCCATGAAATAATCAATCAAATAATCCCAAAGAGCAATATTAAGCAGCTAGTATAGCTGGAGTTTAATTTTTCTAAAGACATTCTTATGAATAGGCTGTTTGCCTAAGCTTTTAAAAATTTAGACGAAATATTATTTGAAATTTAATTTAAGTAAATCGTAAAGCAAGTACCTATTATATATACTGCCTTAGGCTCTATTTTACTGTTGTAGTTATCAGAACACGATATTTGACATATTTTCATCAAATACTGCATTATATGATTACATTCAGAACAACAAAAATAATACATAATAGCAAGCTTTCATTTTTAATTCTTACAACTTATATCATTGTATATTTTTCTTTCGATGAGTTTTATAAACATATCATAGTGTTTCTGTTACTAAATCGTCTTTGTTTTCATACTATGAAAACAAGTACCGTATCTTACCTAGGTCTCAGTGGATTAAATTAGTAACACTAGAACCATTTAATATAATTTCCCCATCATGCTAAAAAACTATTACTTGATTCAGAATAAGGTTAATAAATTTGGGAAAATAATGCTTATTTTGTGTGTATTCATCTTAACTTGCAATTTCTTGTGCGCACAACCAACCATTCCCTATCGTATGGGTTGTTTTTGCTGAATTTTTGGTTCACGAAAAGGGTATGATTGTGATTTATTTTTTTAAATTAAGTAAAAGTACACCACAGCTTTTTGCTTGATAAACCTTAATTATTTATTGCTCCCAAAGAATACAATTCACTTGACCAAAGATATACAAAACACAAATGGTATTAGGAATTGCAAACAGGTGACATGTTACACGAATTATTTTTATTTTTACGTTTGGCTAAACTTTAACAAGAATCGAGTCATTCATTAAGTATCAATAATGTTGCGGGTGGTATTGATAAAAGTTTCGTCCTAACCGGTTCTCCGTTCGCATTTGAGAAACGCATTACGTAACTGTAAGTAATTGAAATTGTTTTTTTATTATAATTTTATAAATAATAAGTGTTATAAACTTTTAATCTAATTTGATGATTTATTGGATTTGAAATAATTTATACACTATTAAATATCAAGATCTTTTAGGAAATGTTGTATCATGCTTCTTTTAACAGATAAACTGAATATGATTTAGTTTTTAAGCTGTCTGGCAAATGTTTGGTACATTACACCTTGATAATGTAAAAGCAATACACTGCACTTTTTATAAATAAAATATTTAGGTTACATTACAAAACTTTATTAGCTATGTTTGAAGGTTAGTAAATGTAAGATCACTATTTACAGACGAATAACATTACGACTTAAACTCTCAAAACATTCTAAAGCGTATTTTATTCAATTTAATTCTTTATAATGTGCACTTAGCGTTACATAAACTATAACTTAATTAACAAATTGCACTTTAAACTTAGTTACCGCTAGTTAATGAGTAAAACTAAACAGTTTTAATGTAGTGCATCTACAAGTCTGGTATTAAGCAGCCGCTTATAAAGTTACAAGTTACGTTTGTTGAGAACGTTTTAATGGATTTTGAAAGTTATTTAATTTTTTTATGAATATTCAGAGTACGCAAAAGTAAACTTACAATAGTTGAAATCGCCGCTTTTGATGAATGATTAGATCAATTGACAACCTTAAATAAAAACACTGAGACGGTTGTAAGCTTGAGTCGAAGTAGTACACAAAATCTGCAAGATTTCAAAATATTTTTTTAAAATATTAGTTCTACAGCTTATAATTACTCAATGTAGACATTGTTGCTGTATAATCAAATCAATGGGCATTTTTTTTATAATTTTACGAATTCATAGCATTTTATCACCATATCCATGAATGATATCTATCATAAATTATCGCCATCTAGTGATGGTGTTGGCGACGCTGTAAGAACAATATTTAACAATGTTTGCTGGCACAAATATTTTATCTGCCATGTTTAATGTTGTACAATGTTTGAATTATTTGCTTTATTTTGACGACCCGTTTGGTGTAGTGGTCGAGAAATCGCCTACTACGCAGCGGGTTGCGGGTTCGATCCTCGCACAATACAAACATTTGTGTGCATGAACATGTCTGTTTGTATTGGTCTGGGTGTTTTCTATGTATATTATGTATGTATTTACAAACAAAAAGTATTTAAGTATTATATCCGTTGTCTGGCACCCATAACACAAGCTTTGAGTAGCTTACTTTGGGACTAGATGGTGATGTGTGGGAATGTCCAAAGGATATTTATTTATTTATTTATTATTTTATATAAAATAAAATAAGACCCAAAGAAAACTAAATTAATATTGATTTACAGTTTTAATTATAACTTAATCTTGATAAATCTTACCAAAATTGTATTCAAATTATTTATATGCTGTTTCGAATGGTTAAGTAGATCAATAAGAAGATATATTTGTATTTAGATTTAACTTTAGTACTAGACGGTCTGGTATATAAAAACTGTTGAAATATAATGTAGAATATTTGCTATTACTGCGCGAATGTCGTAATGACTCAAGGAAATTATTAATTATCTGAAACAAATTTTATAAATACTTTCTTAGCATTTTGCAACCAAATTTTTTATTATTATTTCATTTTCATTTATTTCATTATTATGAGTGTAAAATGAAAATTTCATGTTTTATTTATTACACTATAATTTTCCTGGCATTAATAATTATTCATGCACATGTTAAATTATTTAAATTCCGTTTGAAAACTTTAGATTGCACTTAGATGCTATTTTTACTATTCAAAATCATAAGGTAATGTTTGGTTATTTATGTACTCGTTTCAACCCAACTGAACTGCAAGCCATTCGAGCGCCAGGAGGCTGCTCGATGTAGGACGGCCGAATGTCGTTATTTTCAAATAAATAGCTGCTATCGTTTATTCGAACTGGTATTTATAACAGTTACATTTAAATTTATTTCCTGGCAACACCGATATATTTTGGAGGGGAGTTTTGTATTCGGGGAGAGCGCGGAGTCCGGCAGTGCAGTTGGTTTGCGGCATCAAGTTGAAGAGGTTGTATCTAAAGTTGTACCCAGTTCGAAGAATAAAAGTATTGAAAAAGTCTCAGTGTTATAATTTCATCACACTAGTATCTCAATTAGCATCAATAACGGTTGTTTGTAAAGTCTGTAATAAATTTTGATTAAATATTACGTCTATATCTTTAAAAAAAATCCTCTATTCTGCCCACATGATGTCTGATGGTTCGTTTAGAAATACTGACGAACCTACATATTCATAGCAAAATCTGCATGTAAGTTTACGTATGGTTAAGTTACGCTCACCAAAATAAGGCTATTTTGGTGAGCTATGTATTGGTTCAAAATAATAATGAGATATGTTATCTTAAATTATACTGTTAAAATAGGTACACTACGCTATTCACTCAACGTGTTTCCAATCAAAACATTTTAAAAATGCAAAGTAGTTGAAACCCCAACTACGTGAAGCCTTGATTGAAAAATAAAAGATGCCGCCTAAAATATACAATCAAGTTTTTTTGGTATTATTGCTACGGTCCGACCGATGAATATTACTCACAAAGCTTGGGAAGCATTAATAATGGGAATTCAATGGCACAAAGAGAAGCAATAAATAAAACAAAAATGTAAATATTGGGAGAGACAGGGATGTGTTACAACATAAATAATCGCCCAACAACCCTGAGCTCGTGTTTATCCACGAGTGTTTGTCCGAACAAATTATTGGAGGGAATCTTTTATTAATTAATACATCATACACTCTACCGAACTTTAAAACAACAAATAACGAGATGCCGTATTAAAATATTCGTATTTTCTGCATGGAAAACACTGGGCGAAATTGTAAGTGTATTTTTTTTTATATTTCTATTTTCCCTGATCAAACCTATGGTTGACTGTTAGAGTAGGCTTTTGGCATTTCCACTATATGTTCAATATTTTGTTTCGTGCATGAAATTTTATATAAATAAACTAGCGACCCGCCCCGGCTTCATATGGGTGTAATGCTGATAATGCTACTTATGCTTTCGTTATGGAAAGTTCAGAGTTTTCTTGTGATTAGACAATACAAATAAATTTCCATTACATGTTACTCTTGAAAGAGCAATATTTATTTGGCCATGTAAAAACACAACGTTCAAATCTAAGCCCCTAGTCCCGGCCTATACCGCCGTTAGGCTGCAACCGCTGACGCTGTATTTTAAATCTTTTATATCTTTGAAAATACTCATTTTAATGACATGTTATAAAAGGCCATATTGATCTATATAAAATTTAAAATATGTTTAAGGTACATAATTGGATAAGAATTAATACTGTATTGCTTGAAATCGCATCGTAAATAAACATTTTTTTTTGTAAAAAGTAGAATAAAAAACCGGCCAAGTGCGAGTCGGACTCGCGCACTAAGGGTTCCGTGCAAACATTAACTGAATAAGGGAATCCACTACAGCAAACATAATTTTGTTTTTCATAGTGTTTGTATGAAGAACAAAGTTATGTTTGCAGTTGTGTAAAATGTGCTATATCTCAAAAACTTCTCGTTCGATCTCGTCCAAACCAACTTTCCTTGAAAGAATTTGTTAAGATCTACCTTATATATTTTTTTCAAAATTTATACTCGCTTAGTTTAGAAGTTAGATGGGGGACGCCCATTTTACCACTTTGGAAGCGTCTAGCTAAGAAACGTTAGACTTTAAAAGATAATGGTTTTAGGAACCTAAAAAAGGAAAGGAAAAAAAAATATTTATTTATCTTATTTAATTATAATAACGTATTTTTTTAATATTATTTTCGTATTTTGTTGTTGTTTTTTTTTCTCTTTTTTCTCTTCAAGTGTGTGTTTACACCCAGTGCCTAGCAGGGGTTCCCGCTGAAAATCAGTGTCGTGGCAAGCTAACCATTTGCTGTCACAATATATACTGAGCGGGGACCTTTTTTGGCACACCTGGGCGCTTTGTTTTTATTTTTTTATTAATTTCATTTTAGTTGTTTAAAATTTGTTTTTGATTTAATTTATTTTTGTGTGTTAAATAAATAAAAATTCAATTCAATTCAAATTCAATTCAATCTCTATATCATTTTAAGAGACCTATTCATAGAAATCCCACACGCATAGCTTTGACTAAAAAAATATTTTTTCGTTTTAGTTTCATGTATGGGAGCCTCTTATTTTTTTATTTGTTTAAGAATTGTAAGGCGGTTAACAGAATACATCTTCTTACTAAATTTCAACAGTTTGATGCTTATAGTTATTATTAAACGATTATTATTATTATTATTATTGTAAACGATTATTATTATTATATTATAGTTCCAGAATAAAGTGGCTGTGACATACAGACGGACAGACAGACAGACAGACTTGACGAAACTATAAGGGTTCCGTGTTTTGCCATTCGGCTACGGAACCCTAAAAATGCTTATTGTGTGCTATCCCTTACAGATAGACATATTCCACCACGAGCTTTTTGTAGACCTTTTTAAGGTGTATAATACTGTCGTACATAATTTTGATCCATATGGTAGGGTTCAGCCAGCGTTTGCAATGTAAGCGCAAACAAATAGTTTTATACGACTACACTTAGAAACCTATACTATATTATGAATTTATTATACACAAAACCTTTTTCTTGAATTACACTATCTATTAAAAGAAACCGCATCAAAATTCGTCGCGTCGTTTTAAAGATGTAAGCATACATACATACAGAGAGCGGGAAGCGACTTTGTTTTAGTGTTAAAATATTTGTAGTGTTAAAATATTTTAATGAATAATTACATTTTAATATTATTAAATACGAAATCAAAAAATTACGCACGGGCGGGAATCGGACCAGCAACTTCTTGGCTAACCGGGCCAAACTCTCTATCTATTGAGATACCGTGCCGTCGGTACGACCGCGCGAAATTTGTTGGCTATTAGGGATCCGCCATTTCACGTGATGGCAGCGCTCGTTCTACCCGTCTGTTTATGCAGCAGTGGGCCAAGTAGTTATTAGTAACAGAATAAATCAACTTATAAAATGAAAACGCTTCGCTATCCAATGGTTTAAAATGTTCTTAACACTCACAGGGCCATATTTTATGTTCTTAAAGAACCAGCAACTCCTTGGCTAACCGGGCCAAACGCTCTACCAATTGAGCTACCGATCCTACCGCGCGAAATTTCTGGTATCTTAGGGATCCGTCATTACGCATGACGGTAGCGCCATCTACCCGTCTGTTTATCCAACAGCAGTTTAAGAATATTAAATATGATACTATGAGTGTTAGAACATTCTAAACCAATTACATTTTTGTGTATAGTGTTTTGTCACTATACAAACGTAATAACATAAATTGCACTTGTAAAAAGCAACTTTATGACAGACGAGGAAGTTCCTCGTCTGTATCAGACAAAGTTGATTTATACAAGTGCAATTTATATCTTTTTATAAAGCTCAACGTAACACATTATTACAAATAAGCTGATTGCCCATTTGCTTTAAAATTACAAAAACGTGAGATCACGAACTGTTGAAGTGTTTCCATATGGATGGAATGGATGGAAAAATAGGTCCTTACAAAATTTGTGAATGATAAATACAATGTTTGGTTTGTTCCTAGTATGCCACAGGCCCAGATTACCACTGTTACAAAGTACAAACTAAAAAAAAACTACTAGTATTTCGTCACCATGGCATAGTGAGGCTATGGCAGACCCGGGCCCTTATTATTGAATCACTCGCGTCAAAATGGCGTGATATTCATTCAGTAAGGTCCGATTTTCCAATGAAAATGAGTATAATTCCTCACGGAAGTGATTTAAAAAAAAACACTGAATTTTTGAGTACTTCACGTCTATATTTTGCATTATTTTCATTGATCTTTTTGAACGTTAATCACACGCCATACTTACCCAATGATTTCTTGTAGTTACAGAAACCCGCCACATAAAAGTAGGCTTTTGGGCACAAAAAGTTGATGGTTAATATCCACTTGTAAATAATGTAAGGATGGTCGTACCGCAACTGAGATTAAACTGTTTTTTCTGCAAGCCCAGACTTAGACAACTTGTCAAAGGCCTTACACAGAAAAACAAATTGGTGGACTTAGCAAATTTAATAAAAGTTTCCTCCGCATACAGTGCTCCGCTAAAGTATCGCATCAATTCGCGTCTTATCTCACAGTAATAAGAATAGTTTTTGCGACATCTATTGCCATTATTGTACAGCTCAAACTAGCCTGCTCTGTATTCATGGCGTCTCAAGGGCCACGGTTTCTTTTGACCATTTGTTAGTAAATATAACACGGCGAAAATACAATCGCCTCTTTTGATGGATTTTTTACTCGACTACGCACAGGAAGGGAGGTTCATGTGTTTATTTACTATACAAATAGTTTGGTTTGCAAATGAACAAAAGTGTAGGAAAATAAATTAGTTCGGCCAGCATTTTTTTCAAATGAGCGACACGAAATAATGTAATTGTTATTAAATTCCTTCGTTAAGAACAGTTAGATTTTAATTGTTTTGTAGAAAGTGAATCGCTGATGATGTCGCAGCCATATCAGAAAATAAGACAGAATTGGAAGAATTAAATAAAGAAATGGACATCATATTATACAAAAGCATTGCGATGGCAAGGCAGGTTTTTAACTTAAAATACATTTACTAAAATCCAGGAATTCCAGCAGTGTTTGCAAAAAACTTGTGAAAGTGTGCATCTGAAGTATAGCACTCTTTGGGTCTGAAACGTGGATCTTGACCAAGAAAGATAGGGAGAGACCAAAAGGGTTTGAGATTTGAAACAATTGATAATAGAAACAATTGAGAATAGAAGCGGGAGAATTTTGGGACACTAGATACGACACGACAGTTTCATCAGAACGACAATAGGGAAAAGAAAAGAAGCAAGAGAGGAAGACCAAGGATAAGGTATATGCATCAAATACAGCAAAAGTTGAATGCTGCTCATCAAAAGTATTAAAGAGTGTTACTGAAAATAATGTATTTGAAAAAAAGAACATTCCCGACACTTTTATACGAGACCAGCAACTTATTATCAGTAAGAAAACTTTATATTTTAGGGCTACTACTAAAAAAAACACAAAACTCTACCATACGAACCTCGAATTTCATTAAAAGAAGAGCCGTCGGTTAAAGTAATAACTACTCTCAAGGTTAAAACAGAGTTCGCTAGAACGATATTTAAGTTCCAGTCGGCCAATACTTACAATAAAATAAATTAGGTGTTGGACATACACAAAAACACTATTGGACTGCAAATCAATAGTAAAAAAACTGGCTCCAAGAAATGGACTATGCTAAAACCGAGGCTTTGGTCAATACACGGGGAAACTAAAATAAAATATATATTATTCGTAAATTTAAAACTTTTGCATGACAATAATTACTTTCACTTCTACTTAACCTCAACAACAGAACGCGCATACACACACACATGCACACACATACACCCACACACACATTATGATAAGCTAAGTATGTACATCCTTATTCTTAATTAAAATAAAAATATTATTTATATAAGTAGGTAAAATATTTTTCATCTCTCCTGTTCGGAAAATTGAACTTTCATGTTTAAATAGCTTTTTCATCCCTACGGTGGTAGGTAATTTAGTTTTCATTTCTTCTGTTCGGAAAATTGAACGTCATGTGAAGATTTACCCTAGGTGGAAAAAAGCATTTCCATCTCCGATTATTCACGGAGTTAAAGATAAAAGAGTCACGTCATATTATTAAAATAAAAGAGCTTTCCATATTTTTAAAATTAGAGCTAAACATTTAAAGCGTGTTTATTATGGTTACTGATTTTAAAAATTTACAATTGGTTTAATCTTTAACAATTTCAAATCTACAAATATAATATTTATCTTTCGCAAGTAGAGTGTTGCGCATTATAAAAATAAACTAGCTTTCCATAATTTTTTGCTTAGCTAATCATTGAAAAACGTATTTACAATGATAGTAGATTGAAAAAAAAACATGGTTCTCATTTTATACAACTAAAAATCTACAATTAAATAACTCGGGTGACTGCCATATATTGTGACACTTATTTTTCTTTTAAATTGTAACTTTTTCTTTTTCTTTTAAATTGTAACTTTTTTTTTGGTTATCGATTATTGCACAGATCACTTTCACCTTTAGCGCTATCTGAGGTCAAATTTTATCTGCAACTTAACATAACCTGTGATAGTTTTGGTGACAAAGATAAAGTTGCGTTTTTTTATTATTGTTATTGTCTGTGAGAAAAACTCGATCGATATTTTTAACAAGGATTTGAAATATTTGATATCGTTCACATTTTATGTACTCTGTTTTCTTCCGTGCTGTTACTGTCCTTCTAATCGTGTGTTCTATGTGCAACGACATTAGATAAACTAATACGATGTGCAAAAAATTCAGGTTTCATTTCTCGCCAAACAACAATAATACCCCATCATCACAACTGTTATCACACAGCTAAATTTATTTACTTTTTCTTACAGTCGAAATGAAAAATATTTAGTATGTATAACTCGGGTGGAAGCACCCATTTCAATCTCGAATTATTATATTAGACTATTTTATTATAGAAATAACTCGAGTGAAATAAACCACTTTCTCCTCTTGTATAACAAACTACTAATGATATAATATAATCTTATATTATAGATAAGAAATGATAGTAAGTAACTTAGTATTTATTGTATCAACCTAGTCGTGCAGAGCCATGCCTAAGCTTCAATATCTGGCATTTTTTTTAAATATTGCTAAAGAAAAGAAAATAAAATAAAAATATTTGAAGCTACCAACATTGTTTTAAACTTTCATGGTCAACTTATATTAGAATAGTTAGATACGGGATTGCTACCATGTACCTTATTACATGTAGCTACTCCGGAGTTACTCCGTGATCATGGCGCTTGCAACAGTGCCGAAATATCGGAAACTCATAAATAATAAGGTACATGGTAGCAATCCCGTATCTAACTATTCTAATACCAACATTGTGTTTTGTTCTTAGTGTAAACTAGCTTATTATGTGGGTACAAATTAAATACATTTTGGTTTCATAGGCTACATTAATTAAAATACAAGCAAGCCTATACTCACCGCAGAAATTTGATTCAAAAGATCTTTCTTTTTTATTATACATTGTTCCAACACAAATAAAAGAAAATCACATTCTATTCAAGAGCATTTTGTTGACAATGAACGAGGAAACCCTTTCGTGAAAAGAGGACGAGTATCTTTTGTTTTTAAAACTTCCTTATCAGCGTTTAGCGCATAATGCCCTCGTATAAACCCCTGGATATATTATCTAAACACGGCGTCGGAAAACAAGCCCAGAGGTAAGAGCTTAATACACTCAGCTTGATCGAATCTTTTGAGACTTTATTAATTCTATTTTCGCCAAATGACTACCTTTTATTCTTTTGCCGGCGCGCAATTTGTGGATTTTAATACGGAGAATTCCTTTTTTCCGCAGGGGTCCTACTCTGTTGGTACCACTTCATCAGAACCAGTCTTTATTAACCTCCAAGGCAACAGTGCAACTGTCGCGCAATAAAATAACGCATCAGTGTCGGACCGCGTGCGCTTGCGTTATCGCGTGGCAGTCGCGCGGTGTTAGAGTAGGTACGGACAACAGCACGTCAAGGTAAACACTGCAGTATCTTATGCAGTTGTAATAAGGACTGTGGGTGTGTGACTGTGAGTTGCAACAAAAGTGGGCAACCTGATGTGCTGGCGACTGTACACTTGCGTAAACAATT
This sequence comes from Pyrausta purpuralis, assembly GCA_963924145.1. Taxonomy (NCBI): domain Eukaryota; kingdom Metazoa; phylum Arthropoda; class Insecta; order Lepidoptera; family Crambidae; genus Pyrausta; species Pyrausta purpuralis. The sequence goes on from OZ001649.1 coordinate 28,050,981, forward strand.
ATAACTTTTTGTAGGAATAAGCTATTATCATTCTGTAAAAAGTGTATTGTTCCTGAATATGTGGACTATGCTCATGCTAAAAAAAATATACTTTTATGCTGTTTGAAACGGGCAAGTTCAAGACACTTTCAAACGTCAACTATGCTTTCATACATTTATTTACTATGGCGATTTAAAACTGCGACGTCATATTTAATGTGCTTAATGAGCAGTTTTCTTGTTATAAGATATCGATGATCGTCGAGAGATAGCACTAGCGTGACTCTAGGATATAACTTTTTAAACTTTATTAAAGTATTGTAACAGAGGGTAATTGCTTTTCGCGAACGTGAATAATAAACAGTAAAACAATATTAATGTGTAAAATGACTTTATATGGACCATTAATTAGAACTGTAATTAATTTTAAAATATTTACTGATGCATTTTTTTCCGCAAACATAAGAAAAACCTTAGGCTATATCAACGCAATCTAGTAAGAGCTGTAAGTTAATGGTAGAAAACTGATAATTGACGCATTTTTAAGGCTACTGGTTAAAAATCAAATGAAGTAATAAGAACGAACAACTAAACTATCCCTTTACGCCAGTAAGTTATAGCGGCCCGATAAATCACAAAACATGAAAGACGTTTTACAGAGTAGACCTTCAGAAATGATGTCAGGTTTTTTCGGCTCAACCTGAGTTTATTTTTAGGCAATTTATTGTGCTTTCTCCGGGGTAATGAATAGACATGCTTGAAGTGATAATGCGCAGGCATTTGTCATTAACATCTTTACTTTTGTTGTGTATCGACTTGAAGGACGTATTGAATACATAAAATAGGTACGTACTTCTTTTAGTTTGAAAGGAACAATTGTTACCTGCTGTATACAGTGTGTGACCTGTAATAGCAGCAAAAAAAAATTAATCGATAATTCTACAAGGTATACGTACTAAGCTTGTCCTGATCATTGTGCTCTAAAATGCTTCAACTCAGTGATATATTAATCTTAAGTTTTAATTCCTAATCAACGTAGGTATATCAAAATCACTACCAGTGTCGGAAGTCTCGACATAGTTCCGCGTAAAACCACCAGGTGGCGCTCGAAAAATGCTGAGACAAAATTGGTGTTTTCGTGTATTTATTGATTGAGAAGATTTTTTTAATGATGCTTAAAAAACTACAAATGTTTTTTAGGATTTATTAAAGATATAGCTACGTAAGTTAAAATGATATTTGATGAATTAGAAAATCATAAAATTGAAATTGTCGACGCGAAATGTCAAAAATGATACATCAGACTACGCCCGCTGGTTTTAGTAAATGTCAATATCAATGTCAAGCTCTTTGACTGGACACATTTGTTTGCAATATAGTGCTGGGTCGATTTATTTTGAATTTGATAGTAGCAATAATATAATTTGCACTTGTAAAAAGCTACTTTGGCTGTGACAGACGAGGAATCGAACCCTGTGTCTTTCGCTATCCGGGCGTATGTCTATACCACTCGGCTACCGTCACATTAGCAAACCTGTTGATATTTGCAAGCGCTTACTTTAAAACACTTAGGCTGCGTGACTTAATCAATGTGCGTAATTGCTTTCATAATATCCGAAGGAAATATTTTTACAAATATTTAACAATCTGTTAAGATAAAGGAAGCCAATTTATACTAACATTTATGTTTTTACAGTATTTTGTCACAACTTACGAACTTAATAATATAAATTGCACTTGTAAAAAGTAACTTTGGCTGTGACAGACGAGGAATCAACGAGCTCAACCGGAGATAAGATTTCCACGACTAGAGATATAGGGACAAAATATCTAACTCTAGTAAGGCAAAATCAAAGATAAAACGGATATGTCGAATGAACATTAGCGATTTGATATTTTAATTCTCCGCCTAAATTATTATCGCGTTCAGATTCGTCTGACAGATATTGAAATTTGCACCACACATCAAAATAGAAATCATAGACACTTTTAAGGCTCTGCTGCATGATTTATAGTAATGGTTACCGGCCAGCGTTACCAGCGGTAGAATTTTTACTTCTTTCTAAAGCTTCTTTTGACTAATGACAGAATGGCCATTTTAATGACCACTGGTAAGCATTTTTTTTCTACAAAACAGACACAATCGTATTTATTTAACTGCTGGTAACGGCATAACTATCGAATACGCTATCGACTCTCATTGTTCTTAACGTTATAATTAATAAATAAATTAGACGCGTGACCAATCAAAATAATATAATATCGTAATAGTTTTCAGCGCGCACTTTGCCTCACAGACATGGATTTATTTAAGAGAAGGTTTAAGTAAGAGCGCTTTTACACGGCGACTTTAGCAGCGCGACGGTCGCGCGACCACCGTGCTGCTGATTTCATACATAAATGACAGCAGTAATCCCAGCAGTAACTCTAATGTGTGCCTTCACATTAGACACACATAAGGAACATAATTTAGTTAAGTTGATGCACGTTTCCTCATTCTGTTAGGTACTTATTTGATAAATAAATAACTTTTTATTATTTCCAAATGAATAATTTGTCCACCGCTGAATATAGACCTCCCTACTGTTTTTCACAGCGACCGATCACAAGCGGTCTGAATTCAGTTTGGTTCTGCGGTCTTTACAAGGACTTCATGCCTTAAGGCATTCTCTACCAGTTAGCCTTTTGGGAATGCAGTGTGTAAATCACAGTTAATGAAACTTTTTGTATGATAGGAATGAAAATATTCATTTAATAATAATGCCAAACAAACAATGTTAAACATTGGCTTTGTCGATTCAGTTATGATCAATTTAATATCGGCGACAAGCCGACAGACGCCTACGGTGACTGACGGAGGCTTTGCGGCGGATATTCCACGTTCCCAATCAGCAGCCGATGTTATATAAATAAACATAGTACCTACTGTTTGTATGCCAAGTTTGATATTTGTAGTTCTATTTAATATTATCCGGTAAACTAATCGTAACAAAAGGTCGAGCTTATTCAGGGTACTAGCACTTTGGAAATTATTACTAGTTAACTTCTTTATGTCAATTCTAAGGTAGCATAAATAAAACAAAGTGGACTAGTGTGATTCCACCCATTTTAAACTGACCTCAAAAAAAGAGGAGCTTATCAATTCGATTGTATGTTTTTTTGTATCTATGTTACCACATATCTCAGTCAATTGTCGACCGATTCGTCTACCTTCTTAAAGGATCTTGGTGTAATCGAGGAAAACCCTCAAATTTTAATGTTGACGTGTTGTTACGTCTGATGATCAACATTTTGTGGAGCTGAGCTGATGGTGGAACTCCTTAACGCTTAGGTGTTCAGTAATTATAATAACAGAACTTATGACAGGTAATTTGTTACTTCTTAAAGAACATAGTCATAGTCATTATGAAATGCAACTTCCCCCCCCCCCCCCTGTAATCACTAAAAATGAAGACATAAAATCAACTTTAAAAAAAATAATAACTTTTTACTTTTTGTATAGTTAATGTTTTTTATTTTCTGACTCGTACGGACAATATTACGTCAAGGTAAACACTACGGCATCTTATGCAATTGTAATAATGGCTAGTTTGCAACAAAAGTGGGTAACCCGATGTGCTGGCGACTGTACATTATAAAATAGCAGTGCCATAAATAAAAGATTCAGTCACCCCTTGTTTCTTGTACCATTAAGATAGTTTGTATAAGAGTAAACCTAAAATTGCGTTCTATTTAATTTGAGAGAGAAAATGTACATCATCAAGAAATAAGATATTCTTGCCAAGTTATCTACTACGGTCTAAGACCCCTTACACACTGCGACTTTTTGTATCGATGCAGTCGCGTAGCATCGATGCAGAAGTACAACTACTTCGATGCTTATGCTCGTTATTATCGATGCAGTCGCCGAAATTCAGTTTATAATTTGTTAATTTCCAGCTTCTGCATCGTGACTGCATCGATGCTGAAAGTAGCGCAGTGTGTGAAGGTTGACATTTTGCGACTGCATCGATGCTACATCGCGACTGCATCGCTGCTCAAAGTCGCAGTGTGTAAAGGGACTAAGAAGTTGTATATCTCAACCCTCAACCCAGCCGCGAGGAACTACTGAAAGAAATTAAGAGTTGCATATGGATTTAGGTTTTAGGTAATTCCCTGTTTGATTCCTCATTGGCAGATTCCTGAAAAAAACACCGATAGCCCTGAAAAACAAATGTGGAAAACCATAATCTCTGCGCCTGGGTAGAGACTGCTTCTTTTTTGTCGCTACATATATTTTTTTGTAAATTATTCTAAATCATATCTATGTATACCAAATTGAGTCAAATACGTTCGGATACACAAAGTTGACGAATCGGAAACAATAAGAGTATATATTTAGGATTATAAATAGATAGATTGTGGGCTTAATACCGCTAAAACCTGGCTACAGCATCAAAAAATAAAAATCTATGTGGGATGCATTATGTCCGCGGTCTGCTTAACATTTAATTGAAACAAAGTACCAAAAGTTATTATATAAATAATAAAATCTTTATACTTATCAGAGGTTCAATAATATACAATTCATCATTACTATTATATTTCGTTTTTACTAAACACGGATGTTGTGCTAAATCAGCGTCGAGTCGTCATCACAAGTTGTACAGCCAGCACTACGCACTTTTGTTTCAAACTAGTCCTTATTACAACTGCATAAGAAACCGCAGTGTTGACCTTGATGTGCTGTTATCCGTACAATAACCGCTGCTAGTCTATGAGCCGGTTAAGATTGACCTTCGACGATCTGATAACTTGATGAGACATATTTTTAACAAATATATTTTATAAACCAACAAACCTCTGCTGATTTACTTATAGAAAACGGTTCACAGCTGTTTTTAGGAGTTCCGTAGCCGAATAGCAAAAACCGGAACCCTTTTAGTTACGTCAAGTCTGTCTGTCTGTCTGTCCGTCCGTATGTCACAACCACTTTGTTCTGTAACTAAAAGCATCACACTGTTGAAATTTGGTAGGAAGATGTATCCTGTTAACCATTTTACGATTCTTAATATAAAATAAAAAATAATGATATTTAAGGAGCCTGAAACTTAGTGCGACAAATTTTTTTTAGTCAAACCTATACGTGTGGAGTCTATGGACAGGTCTTTTAGAATGAATAAGAAGTTCTTAAAATCATTTTCTTTTAAAGTCTAACGTTTGATTGATAGGCACTACCAAAGTGGTAAAATGTGCATTGTTTGGCATTTTATTATCTTCCAATTGACCACCAAATCTAAAAACATGAGTATACCTGTGGTCAATCGGGTAGCATAAAAGAAACTGCTGTTCATTTAAACTATTCTGCTTATTTGACCCTTTTCGAATAAACTAAACGTCATATGGCAGGTGGATCGCAGGATAACATTTTTATTAGTTCCTATGAGCTGTAACTGTGATCTGTGTATTAAGAGCACAGTTATTAATCTCACACTTAGATACAATCATGGTGCAATTTAGCTAAAACTGTTAAACGGCTTGATCGTTATTTTTTGTTTGTCACCGATGAAAATATTTTAATGGATTTAGTATATTTATATTCAGACGGGCGTTATATATCAAAGTTTGCCTGTAAACCGCTCTTTGACCCTTTGCACACTGCGACTTTTAGCAGCGATGCAGCAGCATCGATGCAGTCGCACAATGTCAACCTTTACGCACTTGCGCAACTCTTGGTATCGATATAGTTGCGATACTAACGCGCGTTAGCATCGATGCAGTCGCGATGAAGAAGCTGGACATTGACAAATTATGTACTTTAATATTGCGTGCAAAAGTCGCACTGTGTAAGGGGTCTAAGAGAATGGAAGACTTTCGCATGTGAAACCTCTAATTAATCAAACCTCTAATTGTTTGAGAATACAAAATGGCGGCATAATAAGTCACCCGCCGGGTAAAAATTAACGCCTCACCCGAATTCGTTTGCACAATACGCGATACTGTAATTGTTACTTAATTAAGAAACTTCGTTAATCTGTTCGGCTTTGTCGATTCAGTTATGATCAATTTAATATCGGCGACAAGCCGACAGACGCCTACGGTGACTGACGGAGGCTTTGCGGCGGATATTCCACGTTCCCAATCAGCAGCCGATGTTATATAAATAAACATAGTACCTACTGTTTGTATGCCAAGTTTGATATTTGTAGTTCTATTTAATATTATCCGGTAAACTAATCGTAACAAAAGGTCGAGCTTATTCAGGGTACTAGCACTTTGGAAATTATTACTAGTTAACTTCTTTATGTCAATTCTAAGGTAGCATAAATAAAACAAAGTGGACTAGTGTGATTCCACCCATTTTAAACTGACCTCAAAAAAAGAGGAGCTTATCAATTCGATTGTATGTTTTTTTGTATCTATGTTACCACATATCTCAGTCAATTGTCGACCGATTCGTCTACCTTCTTAAAGGATCTTGGTGTAATCGAGGAAAACCCTCAAATTTTAATGTTGACGTGTTGTTACGTCTGATGATCAACATTTTGTGGAGCTGAGCTGATGGTGGAACTCCTTAACGCTTAGGTGTTCAGTAATTATAATAACAGAACTTATGACAGGTAATTTGTTACTTCTTAAAGAACATAGTCATAGTCATTATGAAATGCAACTTCCCCCCCCCCCCCTGTAATCACTAAAAATGAAGACATAAAATCAACTTTAAAAAAAATAATAACTTTTTACTTTTTGTATAGTTAATGTTTTTTATTTTCTGACTCGTACGGACAATATTACGTCAAGGTAAACACTACGGCATCTTATGCAATTGTAATAATGGCTAGTTTGCAACAAAAGTGGGTAACCCGATGTGCTGGCGACTGTACATTATAAAATAGCAGTGCCATAAATAAAAGATTCAGTCACCCCTTGTTTCTTGTACCATTAAGATAGTTTGTATAAGAGTAAACCTAAAATTGCGTTCTATTTAATTTGAGAGAGAAAATGTACATCATCAAGAAATAAGATATTCTTGCCAAGTTATCTACTACGGTCTAAGACCCCTTACACACTGCGACTTTTTGTATCGATGCAGTCGCGTAGCATCGATGCAGAAGTACAACTACTTCGATGCTTATGCTCGTTATTATCGATGCAGTCGCCGAAATTCAGTTTATAATTTGTTAATTTCCAGCTTCTGCATCGTGACTGCATCGATGCTGAAAGTAGCGCAGTGTGTGAAGGTTGACATTTTGCGACTGCATCGATGCTACATCGCGACTGCATCGCTGCTCAAAGTCGCAGTGTGTAAAGGGACTAAGAAGTTGTATATCTCAACCCTCAACCCAGCCGCGAGGAACTACTGAAAGAAATTAAGAGTTGCATATGGATTTAGGTTTTAGGTAATTCCCTGTTTGATTCCTCATTGGCAGATTCCTGAAAAAAACACCGATAGCCCTGAAAAACAAATGTGGAAAACCATAATCTCTGCGCCTGGGTAGAGACTGCTTCTTTTTTGTCGCTACATATATTTTTTTGTAAATTATTCTAAATCATATCTATGTATACCAAATTGAGTCAAATACGTTCGGATACACAAAGTTGACGAATCGGAAACAATAAGAGTATATATTTAGGATTATAAATAGATAGATTGTGGGCTTAATACCGCTAAAACCTGGCTACAGCATCAAAAAATAAAAATCTATGTGGGATGCATTATGTCCGCGGTCTGCTTAACATTTAATTGAAACAAAGTACCAAAAGTTATTATATAAATAATAAAATCTTTATACTTATCAGAGGTTCAATAATATACAATTCATCATTACTATTATATTTCGTTTTTACTAAACACGGATGTTGTGCTAAATCAGCGTCGAGTCGTCATCACAAGTTGTACAGCCAGCACTACGCACTTTTGTTTCAAACTAGTCCTTATTACAACTGCATAAGAAACCGCAGTGTTGACCTTGATGTGCTGTTATCCGTACAATAACCGCTGCTAGTCTATGAGCCGGTTAAGATTGACCTTCGACGATCTGATAACTTGATGAGACATATTTTTAACAAATATATTTTATAAACCAACAAACCTCTGCTGATTTACTTATAGAAAACGGTTCACAGCTGTTTTTAGGAGTTCCGTAGCCGAATAGCAAAAACCGGAACCCTTTTAGTTACGTCAAGTCTGTCTGTCTGTCTGTCCGTCCGTATGTCACAACCACTTTGTTCTGTAACTAAAAGCATCACACTGTTGAAATTTGGTAGGAAGATGTATCCTGTTAACCATTTTACGATTCTTAATATAAAATAAAAAATAATGATATTTAAGGAGCCTGAAACTTAGTGCGACAAATTTTTTTTAGTCAAACCTATACGTGTGGAGTCTATGGACAGGTCTTTTAGAATGAATAAGAAGTTCTTAAAATCATTTTCTTTTAAAGTCTAACGTTTGATTGATAGGCACTACCAAAGTGGTAAAATGTGCATTGTTTGGCATTTTATTATCTTCCAATTGACCACCAAATCTAAAAACATGAGTATACCTGTGGTCAATCGGGTAGCATAAAAGAAACTGCTGTTCATTTAAACTATTCTGCTTATTTGACCCTTTTCGAATAAACTAAACGTCATATGGCAGGTGGATCGCAGGATAACATTTTTATTAGTTCCTATGAGCTGTAACTGTGATCTGTGTATTAAGAGCACAGTTATTAATCTCACACTTAGATACAATCATGGTGCAATTTAGCTAAAACTGTTAAACGGCTTGATCGTTATTTTTTGTTTGTCACCGATGAAAATATTTTAATGGATTTAGTATATTTATATTCAGACGGGCGTTATATATCAAAGTTTGCCTGTAAACCGCTCTTTGACCCTTTGCACACTGCGACTTTTAGCAGCGATGCAGCAGCATCGATGCAGTCGCACAATGTCAACCTTTACGCACTTGCGCAACTCTTGGTATCGATATAGTTGCGATACTAACGCGCGTTAGCATCGATGCAGTCGCGATGAAGAAGCTGGACATTGACAAATTATGTACTTTAATATTGCGTGCAAAAGTCGCACTGTGTAAGGGGTCTAAGAGAATGGAAGACTTTCGCATGTGAAACCTCTAATTAATCAAACCTCTAATTGTTTGAGAATACAAAATGGCGGCATAATAAGTCACCCGCCGGGTAAAAATTAACGCCTCACCCGAATTCGTTTGCACAATACGCGATACTGTAATTGTTACTTAATTAAGAAACTTCGTTAATCTGTTCGGCTTCCAGCACATTTGGTCTTATGAGGCTTCGGATATTTTAATTAAAAACTGTCACGTCGGCCGTCCCCTGTGTATGCATTATGCATACTTATGAAGAGGTTGCCTTCTGGAAATTCTTTTTTGGAATTTAACGTTTGGTAAAATTGCAGACTTTACAATGAAAGGTGCTTATCACACGCAGGCACAGTTTGCGTTTTACTTCAAAATTCAGACATCCAAATTGTGATTTAAACTAACTTAGTAATTGTCCCCCTAGCCGATTTCGACTACGGTAATAAATAATAATAAAATAGCCTTATTCAGAAAAAGTTTTTTACAAAGGATTACAATGGAGTCTTCCCATTAAGTATTTAAGAAAAACTTGTGTTGGGAATGACTCGCTACTTACCGTTGGTTCCATTTAATCTAAACATTTATAAACAAAGATTTTAGCTTGTCACAACGACTTACCGACTGCGCGGGACATATTATAGTGCACAAGTGTGCGCAAACACAGGTGCACTCTCTATTCTTCTCACTCTCATAGCCCGATGGGACAGCAATCCGACACGACCGGAGATTGTTCAGGCGCAGGACCAACAGTTTTACGTGCTTTCCGAGGCACGGGGGTGAAACACTGCCAACTTCCAAACTCCGGGCTACCCTGAGAATTTCTAAACAGAAAAACCCAGGTACGTATTTATGGCCCGACCCGGGGATCGAAATCGGGACCTCTTGCGTAGCCGTCGCTTCAAAGTGCGACGCTCCAACCGCTGCGCCACTGAGGCAGTTAACATGGTCATTAACATAAGAATAGATTGTAATAGGATTGCTACAAGTCGATTGTGAGTCAGATAGACTCACCGACATATCAAATTTCGTAGCACGTAGCCAAAGTGTTTCAGCCATTAGTGGGACGAAAGTCGTCGTTTGTCAAAGATTCTCGTCATTTCATAGAAGTTTTGCACCAAAACAGTAGTGACTTCTCTGACTGATATAGTTTATAATCTTTGTTATGAAGAACATTCGAGAGGTTTTACGGAACAATGGATATAAGGGACAGTTACCACCAAGACACAAGATAAGACATCAAAAGATAGATATACCAGAGATAGATAGGCAACCGGTGTTTTTTCCCTATATAAAAGTAGTGACAGACAAGATCTCCAATGTTTTTAATAAATACTCGTCCATGGGCCAAACAAAACACACTTTTATATGCCGAATAAAGAAATATATAAAAGCGGTCAAAAACAATGAAAACCAGAAGTCAGCAATTGCGGAACATTTATAGAATCAGCTCCAAATCACTAGATTGACTTTCATAGCTCTAAGGTAATTTTGACAGAACGCCATTACATACTAAGATTGGTTAGGGAAGCGATCGAAATCACAAAATACAAAAAAATCTATCGCGAGGATGGGTTTAAATTGTCTAATGTCTGGGATCCAGTGATTTGTAAATGCAAAAACCATGGAGTTCGGCAAAATTTCGTTTCGCATGCGTCGAGAACAGGTGCGAGCAAATAGTGAGTTTGTGAACAATAGTACTGCTACAGCTTACCCACAACAACTTCAGTTACGCTGTGACCATGGCACTTGCAACACTGGCGACATATCGGCGACTCGAAAATAATTAGTTTAGGTAGGTACATGATACCTAGCAATCCCGTTACAGTCTATTCTAATCCAAATTGTGTATCTATGACCCCAGTCATAATGCAGTCGCAATGCTGATGCACATTAGCATCGATGCAGTCGCGATGCAGCAGCTGGAAATTGACTAGTTATGTATTGTATTTTGGTGACTGCATCGATGCTAAATTATACCTGATCATTGTGTGAGTCGCGATGCTGAAGCGCGTTTTCTTAACGCGCGATTGCATGATGATAAAAGTCGCAGTGTGTAAGAGGACTTAGTTTCACATACAGTTTTGCTGGAACACTTTTATTGTATCTTGGTTTAGAAACACAAAGTTTTCCGATGCATTTAATAAATCAGCAGCAGTTTCCTTTACCTTTATTATACCTACAACATTAGTTTCATTTAGTTTCTACTAAAATATGCCAATGAAAAAAAAACTAGCAGACAATCTAAAACTCTTTACTTTGCCGCACTTATTATAAACACTTTTAAAAGATGTTGCATACTCAGTTAAATTGCACTTAAATTACAAATAACAGTCGTAGCGAGCACCATAAAAGGTGAGTGATGTTTTATTTGGATATTGCCGAGAACTGTTTTCCCACCGCGACCATTCACGCGCGTGCGAAAATTGTTACTGAACGGGCAATTTGTGGCAACTTGTGACAATTTGAGGCAATTTTCGGCGATTCGCGACAAATTGCATATGTAATGCACCCCGGAGAGGGTTCGGTTTAATTAAAATAATACGGTGTCGCTTCATTTTTATTGCCAGTAAAATATTGGTAAGTGCGGTTGTTCCCACTTGGGACATATTAAGGCGGCTCTGTATTTTAATTGATTTTTGAATTTTTGAATTATTTTTGTTCACGTTTTTTAGCTTGAGCACATATGTATGAATTAACATTTACTAATCGTCCAGCGGATGTAAGCTGAAGCAAAATATTTGACATTTCGCATGGGCAACGCTGAGATCAAATTGGTGTTTTCATGTATTAATTGCTTGGAAAGTATTTAGCTCAATCTAGCTAAACAATTAAGCTTAAAAAATTACTAGTTTTTTTAAAGATTTATTAAAATATAGCTACAACAAAAATGAAATTTGATGAAACAGGAAAGAAAATCGAAATTATCGACGCTAAATGTCAAAAATTTAGCTTGACCTTAACCGCAGGCAACATTTACTACTATCCTTGCTCTAAAAAATATTATTAGCTATCTAACGCGTTAACGCAGCCAACCTCCTTGCTTTTTTGTTTAATTTTTTTTTTTTTTATGCATGACTTAGTTTTGATTTTCTATGGTCTAACTTAAAATGTACATACTTTTCGACAACCAATAAAATTTAGGGAGGAGATCGTGATCATATCTGGAATATGGAATTGATATTAGACGTGTAAGGATCAAGATAATTAAGTCATGGTTTTCTAACTATTGGGTAACAATCGTCAAAGATTTGTAATTCTAGTGCCCGCCCGCGACTTCGTCTGCGCGTTTTGGTTTTACTCCGATCCCGTAGGTCGTAGCGTAATGTTTATTAGCAACATTATTAACCTGCAACCATTGAACTACTCCTAAAACCTTCCCCGATTAATGGGTAAGCCAGCCAGTTATAATAAAACCCAAAGATCCCAGATTAGTGCGTGCAAACAAACAAAAAAATCTCTTCATTTTTATTATATTTGAATTGATAGAAGTTTTTTTTTTATTCTTCCATCCTGCACTCAGTCTTTTCAACTATAAACAGATGAGATTTCTCTGGTGTCGAATAGGGCGTTTCTTCCTTTGGAGCCAGCCTTTTCATTAAAGTAGCCCCTAATTGGCCATCAGTCAAATATATCACGCCGCTTTTTAAATCGACGTATGGTTTCGGCTATGGTGAGTTTCCCAGCGAGTATGTTGGGGTGCTTTTGCAGTCTAAGTTTGTAGCTATCACAATGGGTGATTATTTCTGATTTGATCATTGGTATGTCTACAAAGTCGTGAACCTCTGTCATTCTGACAAACCATGGAGCATTGGAAATCTGCTTAAGTATGTAGTTTTGGGCCCTTTGCAGTATTGATACATCGGAAGCACTAGACGTGCCCTACAGTTGGATACTGTACGTCCAGATTGGTTTTTATATTGTTTTATATACCTATCAGGAGTTTATTATCTATATCCAGTGTTGAGTTTCTGCCTAGAAGCCAGTAGAGATCTTTGTATTTAAGATTAATCTACACACACACACACACACACACACACACACACACACACACACACACGCACAGATTTTGTTACACTGATCGCAATTCTCCATTTAGCCAACCACTCCTCGATTTTATTCAGGCTATTTTGTAAGATTGCCGACGCTTGGGTTGGGTTTTTATCACAGGCCAGCAGAGCTGTGTCGTCGGCGAAAGTGGCAATTGTCACCTTTGGGTTTTGGGGCAAGTCGCACGTGTAGAGAGTGTAGAGTATCGGCCCGAGCACAAAACCCTGCGGTACACCCGCCAAGATTTCATAAAAGCCTGATGTGCAGTCATTTTCCCCTACTTTAAATATTCTTTTCGTAATGTAGGTATTTAGTACTCCGAAGTAGGTGTGTGGTAGCAAGGATTTTATTTTATACAGCAGTCCTTTATGCCAGACTCGATCAAAAGCCTGCTGTATGTCCAGAAATGCAGAGGAGCAGTATTCCTTTTTTCAAAAGCTTTTCTAATTGTTCTACAGACTCTGTGGTTTTGCTCTGTCGTGGCATGTTCTTGTCGAAATCGGAATTGATGGTTAGGAATGATTCCCCTTTCCTTTAGCATTTTAATCATTCTATCCAACAAATTGATAGAAATGATAGAAGTAGAGATAAAGTTCAACTGTATTTTAAGAGCACGGTGCTCGGCCTTTAATCTGGAGAAAGTTACAAAGGGGTATTATCTTTTTTTTAAAACGTAATCAAAATACAGCACCTATCATATATTTTTTTCGGGTACTAGAATTTATCAGACTTTCTGGTAAGTTCACTCAGCGCCCTTTTTTGTATCACTTGCTTGAATATGGCGTGTGAATTTATTTTGAAAACGATTTTAAATCTATAATAATTCTGCGAAATATAGACGTTAGTTCTCACAAAATTCAGTTACTTCGAATCACTCTGGAGTGTAATTATACTTATTATCATTGGAAAATCGGCCATTAATCAATAAATATCACACGCCATCTTGATGCGTGTGATTCAAAAATAGGGGCGCGGATCACACCATAATTGCCACGTATAACCATACAACAGGCCAGTGCCAGTGAGAAGTAGCATTCCGTCAAGTCTACTCCCGCTGTACCTATCTTAAGGGTTTTACCCTTGAGCTTATTGTTGCGAAGTAGACTTTGATGGCAGTCTACACTCTTTATATTAAGTGTGTAAGGGTTATTAAATTACTGTGATGAATATTATAATAATTACATTATGTGAATTCCTTAAATTATTAGTTTACTGTAAATTTTTTTATTATGTTAATTTAGAATAACGGTAACGTTATAAATAACGATATTTTGTGAAAATTTTAAAATATCGCGCTGGCAACACTTCACCGAGTGCGTTTCGGTGGGGTGATCGCAGTGCGCGGGCACTTTCTGTACCCGGAGCGACAGTGAACGTTTGATTTAAAAAATATATTGTTCTTAACCAATAATCTGTATTCCTACTCTAAAATATTGGAATAAAGGAGACTCTCGATCAAGTCTGGTGGTTTTATAAGAAATGTGAGTAGGATCACTGTGTTTTACGACTTAACCAGCTTTATTTATTTATTTATTTTATTTGTTAAGGACAACCAACAAAGCATACACCACACAATTCCATACTTAAGATTAAAGCACAATTTTACAGTGTTGCCTTACTTATAGGCAGCCACGAAATTCACAAAAATACTGCTGAAAACAGATATATAGCTAAAAATTATTTTACAGATAGACAAAACGGCTTGACATTATTAAACAATTTACAACCTCTCAACTGTAAATGTTTCAATGATTGAGGACTTAAATTTACGTAGCGAATAAGACATGTCAACACTGGCATCGGACGAACGAGAAACTTTACTAAAATTGGATTGAATTCTATCAATGGCGGAAAAATGTCCTAGGTTAGTCCTAAAAGTATTTGCCTTAAAAGGCAAATATCTTGATAACCGAGCTAATTTGCTTGGGACATTGTAATTAATCCTTGACAAAAGGTCAGCACAATCAATTTTCTTATTAATTAATTTGTAAAGAAACATAAAGTCCAATATTTTTCTGCGATCTTCCAATGATAAAAGTTTGAAGTGTTCTAATCGGGTCTCATATGAAGGCAAACGCTTTGCTAACTTGCACTGGTAAGACAAGAGATAAAGAAATTTCCTTTGAATGGATTCCAACCGCTGTTTGTGGACTTCATATAAAGGAGTCCAGACTACACTGCCATACTCCAAGCCTGACCGTACTAGTGAATTGAAAACTGTTATTTTACTAGAATTATGCTTAAAATGTTTACAATTACGCAAAACAAATCCCAAAAGTTTAAAGCCTTTTTTAGCAATCTTATCAACATGCACATGGAAACGAAGTTTACTGTCAATGTGAACCCCCAAATCTCGAATTACGTCCACTTCTTGAATAATTTGGCCACCTATATTGTATGTATTTGTATTAGGAGTTATTTTACGTGAAAAGTGTATGAAATAGCATTTTCCAGCGTTAAGATTAATTTTGTGGGAGCTTGGGCGTCATTAGCTGCTGACAGAGACCAATGGGTAGTATAGGGAACACCTTTGCCCAGCAGTGGGTTTTCCACGATAGCCAAGATCAAGAGTATAAATAAATTTATGTTACGTTGACAGCCATTTAGGTGGTGATAAATACAAGTAAGTACATTCAAATACAATACATTCTCTAGAATATTAGTGCTTAATTAATCTTATGAACGAGGCTGTTGGTGACCTTTACGTAAGTGTAACAATAATTCAATGTGCCCAATCGCACTACCTATCTGACCTTATCACCTTTAGAGCTAATTACTCAAGTTTTGGCCGTCTAGACAACATTTTTGGGCATTAACTAAAGTAGTATTTCATTTCGTTATTAATTCATTCCAGCCACTCTTGGCTCAAATCAAAATATTACGTTTCACAGTTTGCATTTAAATATTTTAACATGGTTTTATTAAATGCAGCAGGCTTTAAATATAGCTATATTAAAAAAGTCAAATATTATAAGCTTTGCATTGGGGCCATACAGTACGCCATCAAACAGTTATTGATTGCGAAACATTATAAAACCTGTTAATAATTAGGGCCTTAGTAAATTGATAAAAAATATTAAATAGCTGGACAATTAGACTCTAGTCTACCTCAGATATTTTTTAAATAAAAAAATATTAAAAGCTTCTGATATGGAATTTAGTAAGATGATACATTAATTTTAATGTGTTAGATCAGTAAAATATATACGGTATTCATTTGTAGCGAATTTGAAGTGAGCTGCGGTTACGTTTTTTTTTTTATCTATTTTTATTTGGAGGCTTTTACCAGAGTCTGGCATGTCAGCCCCATCGAATCTCACACAATAAATAACAATAACCACGAGAGAATGGAGTTAATGGCGGGAAATCATGTTTACAAGAAGCGTTGCCGCTTTTCGCTTGTTGGTTGTGATAAAATATTGATGAATGCTCCTAATTTGTGCGCATTGATACAGTATTTTCGCATAATGAACTCCCTTCCCTCCCGGAATTTTTCACATTCTACAATAATGTGTTGGACATCCTCTATTTTGCCACATAGATTGCAGTTTGGAGAATCGACCTTCTTCATCCAAAAAGCAAAATAATTACCAGGATAGTGACCAGACCGCAATCTATGCAAGGCGACAATGTGGTGTCTATTTAATGTAGAGTTATAAAACCATGGTATACGTGGAGGCTCACATTGTAAGGTTCTGTACCAAATACCTTTCTCTTTACTTCTTTCGTTGAAATATTCTTTAAATTTATCATGACATGTGATTTTAAATTTAGTTAGCACTTCGGTATAATAAGGTAAAATGGTATAACTGGCACCCTCTTGAGGCGCCAATTTAGCAAGTTGGTCAGCCTTCTCGTTTCCACTTAGACCTATTTATGCGAGGCGGTGCTGCGATGATTGATTTTATTTTATTTCATAGAAACGATGTGCAAAATAGGTAACTTTCCTCATAAAAATTTAAATTGCGATGGAGATGCTTCCTTTGATTTATGGATGCATTGACGACGCGTTTGGTGTATTGGTTAGATCTCCTGACTATTACGCCGGCCGTCGTGGGTTCGAATTCCGCAAGGGGCAAATGTTTGTGTGTTGAGCACGAATATTTGTACCCGAGTCATGGATGTTTCATATGTATTAAAGTATTTTTTTGAGACGCCTCCGTCATAATCGTTGTCTAGTAGTTGCGGGTTCGATCCCCGCACAATACAAACATTTGTGTGCATGAACATGTCTGTTTGTATTAGTCTGGGTGTTTTCTATGTATATCATGTATGTATTTACAAAGAAAGAGTATTTAAGTATTATATCCGTTGTCTGGCACCCATAACACAAGCTTTGAGTAGCTTACTTTGGGGCAAAATGGCGATGTGTGGGAATGCTGTCCAAAGGATATTTATTATTATAAACTACTGCTATAAAATCGCATCAGGTGGCAATGACGAAGTGGTACGGACTGGAAGGCTTTATTCAGAGGGCGAGTGCTAATGTGCGTTGTAAATCATGCGCGTGCGTTATGACCACTTCTGCGTTATGACGGTCGCGCCGGGACCATTCTGGCGCTGGCACTGTGTACAAGACAGCGGATATTCTGAAGCTAATGTTCGAGAATAGAATAGAATATGTTTATTTGCTTAATGCTTGGTAAATTTGAAACATAATTTTTATTTAAGACCATCATGTTTTGCCACAGGCGGCATGCAAAATTTTAATAAAACAATAAAATACAGTATTTCATTATAAAGTATACACATATTTCAGGTTACATTTATGTTACATTGATTCTTTGCTAAAATGTACTATACATTTCTTTTTTAATATACTATATCCATTTATTCATGTCACCTTAAATAAAAGTATGAATTATTTATGTCAAGTATTCATATGTGCATAAGTAGGTTATTTCTGCGGACGAATAATTACAGTACATATTGCACAAGCACATTGTAGCGCATATCTGTCTTTCCAATTAGCTGAATATTTTGTTATAAATATACTACTTTTAATAAAAACAACATTTAACAGCTGCTACATAGCACTTACCACACAGGGCTGAGGTAGGCCTACGTCATTTTGCTTGGAGTTAATTTATTATTTTTATGACTATCGTTTTTTGCTTTAATACTTTATGAACGTTATTCTCTGCACATTTTTGTAGACACAACCAATTTTCCAGTCTTTTTTCTCATTGTATTTTTTATTTTCATTTTTTTGTAAAGAACACCAACCACATACATTGCTCTGATCCCAAAGTAAGAAGCTAATTCACTTGTGTTATGGCAATCAGAAACAACTGTGTGCCAGAAACAACATTCTACCATAACATATAATATGTAGGTTCTTGCTCGGCATATAAATAACAGCATTCTAAGCTATTGTCTAGATTGTTGTTATTCATATTAATGCTATGCTCGCTACATCTTACCGCACTGCTCATGAGCGTGTCGTGGCCTACGTCTTCTTTTACGACTATCGCCGAGTTCAAGACGGGGTAGTAAGGTATAATTGCCTCGTATCGTACGTTGTTGTTATGATAACACCCCTTGTAAGCCAGAGGAGGTCCGGAATAAAAACTGGCCAAGTGCGAATTCAATACATACGTTTGTTGATTTACTTATGTAAATACGCAAATATGTATATTTTACATATGTAGTTTGACATGGTATTTATAGATTCGTTGTAATTGAGTTTCGTGTCTTGAAAAGTACTACGAACCCCATATTATTAATTATCTTTTGAAATTGAAATATATCAAGAAAAAAACATCACCTTCTTGGAACTTTATTTTTTTAACAGCTAAGAGAGGTTTTAAGTATTTACACAGGTAGTATTGAAATAATGAGATATGTACGTATAGCCTGTAAGTTTAAGTTATAAATCTTAATTCGACGCGTTTTTGAGAAATAACAAAACACGGAGCCCTAAAAATGTACCCAGTACGGCTCTATCACGCTCGTTACATATGATGGTAATGTCTGTAGTGTCCGTAATATCAATTAGAGTGTCTGGACTCTGGAGCTAGCTAAGTATCTTAAAGGGGGAGTTTTACTTCTTTTTCTTATTGACCAACTCTTTCTTTAGTAGTTAGCTTGCTGGCTTATGTCCAAGAGGGATCAGGGGCCCTATTTTGAATGACTCGCCTCAATATCGATCTCCGTGGTCGAGTGACTATCACGCTGGTTTCAAGCGTCGCCATCTCGTGAGGTTCCGGGTTCGATTCCCGGTCGGATCAATGTAGAAAACGATATTTTCTATACGATTATTCTGGGCGTTGGGGTACCACCGTTGTTTCCGATTTCCATAACAAGCTTTGTTACTTAGATTGGGATTATTAGTGCTTTAGCTACTTAGATTGGGATCGGAGCAA
This sequence comes from Pyrausta purpuralis, assembly GCA_963924145.1. Lineage (NCBI taxonomy): Eukaryota > Metazoa > Arthropoda > Insecta > Lepidoptera > Crambidae > Pyrausta > Pyrausta purpuralis. The sequence goes on from OZ001649.1 coordinate 28,070,457, forward strand.
TGTATGTGATGTTGTCAAGAATTTATTTATTTATTTATTAATATAGCGTATGATTTGATTTCAACTATCCAATGAAAAATCCTGTTGAAATCCACACGCCAGTGATTAAAAAAATACTTAATTTTGTAAGTACTCTTGTATTTTTTTATATGATATATTTTTAATTGATTTTTGATTTAAATTACAAATTAATTTTAATTTATAACTTGTTACATTTGGGCGACTGATTTAAAAAATAAGGCCCCTGGTTTGAATTGCAAATTGAAATAAAAAGCAGTACATTCCTGTTTTAAAATTACTCAGAGACGGTGCAAAACTAGCCAGCTGGCGCGCCATTTCTCTGATCTGCGTTAGGCGCACACTCTTGACCCGTATTATCTGTTAAAGATGACTAATACGAGTATCTATTTAGATAAGCCTAGACATCATATTTGTGAACACTTTAAGTTCACGCAGAGCGCAGCACTCATTTTGAGTCTCATTTTTACCAAAATTGTCTTATAACAACTAAAACATTTATTCATAAAACTTTCATAAGTCATAATTCATAAGTCTTATAAACTTATTTTAGCTATTACACTGTTATCACTTTCTCTCAAATGATAACAGCGCCAAGAAAGAACGAGACATAACAGTGTAATAGTTAAAACGGGTTTATTAGACTGTTTGCGTTTTTATGAATAATGGAGATAATATTTAATGTACCTCACTTTATCCTAAATAGAAATAGCTTAGTGTAAGTGGGTTTGGTCCCTTGGTTTTAGTGTAAATTTCGTGTCTATTGAGATGGTTTGAGTATCGTTGTGTCTTCACCCGAATCGAACTTTCACGTTAACTAGCGCCTCTTGTTAAACTTCCGGCTACAAATTACGTATAGGTACCCGGAAACCAATTGTTTCTGGAGCGCTTTACAACAAGTAATCAATTTGAGCACATCAATGTTCCTGATTCTGTTTGATTTACCAGGAATATAAGTTGGTAGGTTTTCAGCTATTCAACTACTTACGAGTTATAAGATACTTGTTTTATTTGCATAATAATACAAGTGATATCGCCTCCTTGCGCCAAGGGAACGTTTTCTTTTTTGATATTAAAGGTTTTTTGTGTATTTTTTATGAGATCATGCATGTCTTAGTTATAAATTATTATAGTCCTAGTATGAAGTACTAATATTGAAATTAAAATATAAAAAATGGCTAAGTGCGAATTGGACTCGAACAAATGGTTCCGTATAAACTTGACTGTTGTTACTTTATTTATCCTTAGATATCCTGTAGGACACATTAAATTTCAGGTCATCGAGGATGGCCTTGGTCAATTCCATTGAAATTACTTACTGACCGAAATTATGAGACAAATTGGTTATTGTATCTTTTGATGGAGAACACTGAACATTTTGTTTTTTTTTAGCTGAAAGGGACTGTAGAAATCTTTTTTTGTTTATAGTTTCCGTTTGGTGTATAATCGCGTTGTTGTAAAATATATACACTCTTCTTATTCATTTCTGACTGACTGATTAAACTCATGCATTACCAAGTGTTTGAGAACGCCGTAAGGCATTTAGTCCGTTAATTGTGTAACTTATAGAACAATAAAGTTTGAATAATAGTAATATTTAAAAAAATATATATGTTTTAAGGTTGTGCACTCAAACTCCGTAAATTCTTAATTCAACATAGCCGTGATAGTTTTAAATATGCAAATTGTATCATCAGGACATTTTCTCGTTATATTTTTCAGGTATAAACAAATAACCGTTAAGCTGGCAGTGGATGAGGAAACTAAATACTTAATAAATTGGTAGAAATTAAAAAAAAATATACCCAATTTACTTTGTTGGACTACGGTACCCTAAAAAACCGTCCAAGTGCGAGTCGGACTCGCGCACTGAGGGTTCCATGCCAACTTTACCTGAATTAGGGAATCCACTCACTTCCACTTAGTAAAATACCACTATATTTTGTAGATATCTATAACTTTGTTTTTCATAGTGTTTGTATGAAGTACAAAGTTATGTTTGCGGTTGTTGAAAATGTGCTATATTCATGTATTGGAGCCCTCCCTTAAATGTCATTTTTTTGTATAAGAATCGTAAAGCGGTTACAGGATACATACTCCTACCAAATTTCAACAGTGTGATGCTTATAGTTACAGAATAAAATGGCTGTGACATACGGACGGACAGATAGACAAACAGACAGACAGACAGACTTGACGAAACTATAAGGGTTCCGTTTTTTTGCCATTCGGCTACGGAACCCTAAAAAGGTCTTTTTAAGACATCATTAGCATGTCATAGGTGAATACTTTCTGCTTTAACTTGATATCATCATTTTTGGTCATGAAGAAATATTGGCATTAAAATCAGCAAGTACGCCTTGAATATAGACAATTGGGATACAGGCAAACATTACACAAGAAACTCGAATCAAACTTAATTTTTTCTCCCACCGATCAGGGACCCCATTTTTGAATCACTCGCGTCAAGATGGCGCATGATAAGCATTGGCTGAGTCTGATTTTCGAATAGAAATCAGTTGAAATTCACACGGAAGAGGTTTGAAAAAAGATAGTGATTTGCGTCAACATTTTTTAGTTTTTGAACGAAAATCACCCGCCTTATCCAAGTGAGTATTTAAAAAATAGGGGCCCTAGGGCCCTATTTTTGAATCACTCGCTTAAATATGGCGTGTAAATTTTGTTTGAAACTAATTAAAAATCAATGACTAGAGACGTAAGCAGTAAAGAAATTCAGCTATCTTTTGTTAAATCATACCCGTGTGGAATTATACAAATTTTCAATGGATAATCAGACATTTATCAACGAATATCACGCATCTTGACGCAAGTGATTCAAAAATAGGGGCCTAATGTCCTGTTTTGGATCACTCGCTTAAATATGGCGTGTGATATTCGTTCGAAAACCAATAAAAATCAACGAAAATCACGCGAATTATTGACTTGAGTACTCACAAAGTATATATATCTTTTTCTAACCCCTTTATTTTATTCGAAAATTTGACTTTGATAAATGAATTTCACTCACCATATTGACACGAGTAATTCAAAAATAGGGCTCCAGACCACATAACTTAAAATGCATTTCTCCTCAGAATACCGTTCTCACTTTTGGGGCCACAAAGAATGCGGTTGTTATTAGCTATTCAAAAACGGCGGAATGCCACCCGCCTCGCCTTCCGTCGCCGCCCAAACGGCTGCGACAGATGTAATCTTTGCCGGACATTCCAAGACTTTTGGAATAAAGGTTGTAGCACATCTATACACCCGTTACGGGGATAGCAACCGTATCAACTCGAGGCGTTCAGGATTCCTTTTATAAATCTCCATACTTTAACGCACATCTATGTGCATCTTAATACCGTGACCACCTCAGATAGATAAACCAGCCACCCACTCTCGGACCCACTCTCGACCAGTGCAACTCGCTTACGGCGAGTCGATGATTGCCCACCCTGTCAAATCGGCTGTCATTCACACGAAGATTAAGACCCCTTACACACTGCGACTTTTAGCATCGATGCAGTCGCGCGTTTTGAACACGCGCTTCGACATCGCGACTCACGCAATATACAGATTAAATTTAACATCGATGCAGAAGCGCGACTGCATCGATGCTAATGCGCGTTAGTATAGATGATGTCGAAAAAAAATTGCGACTGCATCGATACTAACGCGCGTTAGCATCGTAAATGCATTGCTGCTAAAAGTCACAGTTTGTAAAGGGTCTAAATTGTAGCAAACACGATCCGAGACGAGGCGTTATCTAGTAGTGCCAATCCCATGCCGAGGCGTTGCTGGTCCATTAACGTAACGTGCTTCCGTATGGTTCCGTATGGTTGAGTGAATAGATTTACTTCAACCTGAAACATTCGTGGATTGTAAAACGGATATTTCGTGACAAATAGATTCTGTTCGCATACTGTGGATGTTTTAATTAGTACACAACATTTCACAAAAGTTTGAAATCAGTTTTGCATATTAAGATAAGGTTCTGTTACAAATAAAAAATTCAAAACTATAATACTCAACACAAAATTTGTTTTTAAAAATCAGTAATTTCTTTTTCTTAATTCCATAATCAGTTTAACAAATAATTAAAAAAAATAAGAATCTGCTTAGAATAGCCGACATTAAACAATTTGTATCTGTCTGCTCGGGATTTCTTTATACCAACTGAATTGTAAATGAAATAGAGTAATTAAATACATAAAATATTTATATAATATATAAAACATTGTTTTAAAAACACCTTATTTCAGAATTGCGATAGATAAGTTATGTTACTTTTCAGTAAATTTAGATACTGTTCATATTCAAATTGTCTGCCTCGTTGGTGTATTGGTAAGTTCGCTGGTTGCTACTCAAGGTCCTGGATTCAAATCCCGGGCCGGGCCGGTTTTTCTGGCTTCAAAATACTCGGAAACAGCTCGTAGTCAGGATGTTGGTTGTGATGACAGCCCCGTGACTCAGTGCGCCCTTTAGGTCGTTGGTTCTGCGCCTGATCTCTCACGGGTCATGTCGCAATAAATAAATAAATATTTGACAACATCACATACATTGCTCCGATCTCAAGCTAAACAAGTGCTTTAGCTCCTTATAATGTTTTTAACACTCACAGTGTCATATTTTACATTCATAAAGATGAAATAAGAAACCAAAAACTTGCGCACGGGCGGGACCCGAACCAGCAACCCCTTGGCAAACCGGGCCAAACGCTCCTACCAATCGAGCTACCGTGCTGTTAGTCCGACCCTGCGAAATTTGTGGTTTCCCATGAAAACGTCAACCGCGTGACGCCCAGCGCCATCCAGCCGTCTGTCCATGAAACAGATGGCCCAAGCAGTCATTCCTTACAGAATAAATTCAACTTGGAAATTGATGTCGCTTCGCTATCCAACGCCTTAGAATGTTTTTAACACTCACAGTGTCATATTTTACATTCATAAAGATGAAATAAGAAACTAAAAACTTGCTTCTTCTTCTTCTTCTTATCGTGTCGACTTTGGCGTTATATTTTTGAGGACCAGTACTCGGCAACCGACACAGCGTTATCAGTGGCGTTGTACAGGTCCGCACGTGTGCAGGTGAAGGGACACGTAGGGCAAGACAATAGGTGTGCCATCGTCTGTGGGGAGACACCACACAAGCATGCGTCGTCCGCAACATAACCCCATCTGTACATATTCTCCTTGCTTCGGCCGACTTGTGTCCGCAGTCTATTTAAGGACTTCCAAGTTTGCCAAGGTAGACTATGTCCAGGGGGGAGCTGTTCCGTTAGCGGTATAGGTGAAGTGTTGGGGTATCTCTCCTTCCAAAGTCTTATCCGGGCTGATTAGCTTCGCCATCAAGAGGAGACACCTCTTTGACGAAGCTACGCCGACTCTTTAGCCTCTGGACTACTGGCATATGTTGGTGCAAGGGATGCCGAACGTTCGTTTCCTTCTTAAGGCGCTCCAAAGAACTTGCCACATCCCTGCGTACGTCCGGGGGTGCAACACCAGCCAGCGGGTACAGCATACCAACAGGAGTTGGTTTTAGACAGCCCGTGATAATTCGGCATGTGTCATTTAGTGCTGTGTCTACTAGGCGTGTGTGTGCTGATCGGCTCCAAACCGGGCTAGCGTATTCACCAGCTGAAAAGGAAAGCGCCAATCCAGTCGTTCGCAACACTTGCTGGGATGCTCCCCACTTTGAAGATGTTTGGCGGCGTAAAAGGTTGTTACGGGTGCCCACTTTCTGCTTGGTGTTGATGCAGTGTTGTTTGTAGGTAAGGGCTCTGTCTAGGGTAATTCCGAGGTATTTAGGAGTAGAACAGTGGGCAATCGGCACATCCCTCCATCGAATTTTGAGTGTCCGCTTGGCCTCGCGGTTGCGCAGGTGGAAGGCGCAAGACTGGGTCTTCGAAGGATTCGGTCGCAAGGAATTTTGCTCATAATAGCAGCTAAGGGTTTCCAGTGCTTCGCTTAGATTCCTTTCAACTTCTTCAAAGGAAGGCGCCTGAGATGTCAGGGCCAGGTCGTCTGCATATATGAAACGATTAGTGTTTGGCGCAAGAGGCTGGTCATTTGTATAAATATTAAAAAGCATAGGAGCCAGCACACTGCCCTGGGGAAGGCCATTTTTAAGGGTTCTCCATCGGCTTTTTTCGGAGAAAAGGTGGACCTGAAAGCGCCTGTTGCGGAGAAGTTCACTCAGGATTTGGGTAAAGCTGTGATCACAGGTAAGCTCGGACACCTTCCATAGAAGCCGTTTTATGTTCACTGTGTCATACGCTGCGGAAAGATCCACAAAAACCACACCAGTTACCCGACCCAGCTCGAATCCATCTTCAAGGTGTTGTGTGAGGTTTAATGACTGGTTACAGCATGATTTTCCCGGTCGGAAACCAGCTTGTTCGGGAATGAGCATTGGGTCCACAATACTGACGAGGCGGTCCAGTAGCATTCTCTCCAGCAGTTTGTATGTATGACACAGTAAAGATATCGGCCGATAGCTTTTAGGATCATTACTAGGCTTCCCAGGTTTTAACAGTGCGACCACCTTGGCTTTTCGCCAAAGACGCGGGATTCGAGCAGACTTAAGACAGCTGTTAGACAACTCTAGCACCCAAAAGATAGCAAGAGGGCCGAGGTTTTTTAATTGCTCGACAGAAATGTTGTCAACCCCAGACGCTTTACCACTTTTTAGGGATTTGATGGCCGTGACGATTTCTGTAAGTGTAAAAGGCCTACTGATTGTTCTGCTATTACTTGGATTGATGCTAGTTTTAGGTGTTCTGGTTTGCCGGTTTTTGGTTCTCCCGTTCAGAAGAAGTTGGTGGGCTACTTGGTTAGGTGTAACCTGACCGGGTGTGGAGGCAGTAGGAGGTTCGCCGGTTAGCTTCCGAATTGAGTTCCAAGCTTTCTTGCTGTTGTGTGTCAGGTCAATATTAGTCACCATGGCTGTCCATCCCTCTCGTCGAGTGTCACTGATTTGGGACAGTAATTCCTCACCAGCCTGGATGGTTTCTTCCGAGAAAGGGTCATTGGTAAACAGGTTTTCGTACTGTTTAAATAAATCAGCTGATTCGCGAGAGAGCCCTGGGACATATGATGTGCGGCATCCTCGCGGGATGTGTTTGCAGGAAGCGGATGCTACGATCTGTACAAACTACTAAAACTACTAAAAACTTGCGCACGGGCGGGACCCGAACCAGCAACCCCTTGGCAAACCGGTTGCTGGTTCGGGTCCCGCCCGTGCGCAAGTTTCGGCTGGATGGCGCTGGGCGTCACGCGGTTGACGTTTTCATGGGAAACCACAAATTTCGCAGGGTCGGACTAACAGCACGGTAGCTCGATTGGTAGGAGCGTTTGGCCCGGTTTGCCAAGGGGTTGCTGGTTCGGGTCCCGCCCGTGCGCAAGTTTTTGGTTTCTTATTTCATCTTTATGAAGTGCTTTAGCTACTTAGCTTGGGAATCGGAAACAACGGTGGTACTAAAACATCCAGACCCGAGACAATATAGAAAAGATAATTTTCTTCATTGACCCTACCGGGAATCGAACACGGAACCTCACAAGATGACGACGCTTGAAACCAGCGTGCTAGCCATTCGACCACGGAGGTCGTCAATGCACACACATTTGAGCACTATAAACAATGTCACGCAACGATGGCCAATCTTAATTAATATTGACCGCCTGATTGGATATAGCCATCAGGATGTAACGTGATGCAAGCTAAGAAAATGCTCTTTTAGCGATCATTTCATCAGGGGCTTTAAAAAATTTAAACACTATTTAGTACATACGCATTCTTAAAAAATAATACAACAGCCAAATCATATTTAAATTGAAACACTGCTAGTTTATTTTACAACTTAAGAAGTAAGTAGAACCATAGCTGTGGAGTGCTGCGACCGTTCATTATATTTGAAAGTGTCATTTCCCTCCTCAGTGTCGTGAAACAAGGCTCGTAACCGTAAGGATGCTGTTCCACTAAAGATGTGATAAGCTGCTTAAAGAAGAATAAATAGAGTGGATTCACTGGTGCTCGATTTTTCCAACATCAGATAAGTAATATTCGTCGAATAAAATACAAATTCCCTAAATTGAAAACGTCACTTAATTTGTCAGAAATCACTTTTGTAAATGTCATTTTCAAATCGCTCATTTCATATTTATTTAAGTGTCAACTTTAACAACGTAAGATAAGACTTATTCGAGTAAATAATTTCTCTACGAGATTTAAACAGAAACGAGGAGATTCGTAGAAGAACTAAGGTAACATAGCCTTGAGAATCAGTAAGCTTAAGTGGCAGTGGGCAGGACACATACGTTCAATTTCATAATTTTCAGTTATTAAGTATACCTATATCTCAAAAACATATTTGGAATTTGAATATAAGTCTGTTAAAAATAAAATAATATGTGTTGAAACTTACGTCACCCTCTCCCAACTAAACTGTAGTAGGTGGATCATCATCATTATCAGCCAAAGGACGTCCACTGCTGAACATAGGCCTCCCCCACGGTTTTCCACAGCGACCTATTACTAGCGGTCTGCATCCAGTTTGATCCTGCAATCTTTATAAGGTCGTCTGTCCATCTTGTTGGTGGACGTCCCACGCTGCGTCTTTGGTCGAAGGGTCTCCAATCTAGAACTTTCCTGCCCCAACAGCCATCAGTTCTTCGCGCTATGTGCCCTGCCCATTGCCACTTAAGCTTACTGATTCTCAAGGCTATGTCCGTTACCTTAGTTCTTCTACGTATCTCCTCATTTCTGATACGATCCCGTAGAGAAACAGCCAGCAAAGCCCTCTCCATCGCTCGTTGTGTGACTTTGAGCATCTTTATAAGGCCCATAGTTAGAGACCATGTTTCGGATCCGTATGTCATCACTGGTAACACACACTGGTTGAAGACTTTCGTCTTAAGACACAGTAGGTGGATACGTGTAAAATTCACATCACTAGCATAAACAATGAATTTAGAAGAAAAACTATCATTGCTATGTTAATTAAACAAATGATCCATAAACTTAAAACAATATTTTTTTAATGAATTTTTTTTTTTCATCCAATATGCGTTAACATATGAAACTGAAACTGTAGATAAATATTGGTATAGATTATCTATTTTAGCTGTAATAACGTCAAAGTTGTGAGTCATCGCAGCAACAGAAACAAACGGTTTTGTCACAAAATTTCCAATATTTTGTTGTTTAAAGGGAAGTTTATGTAAAATTAAGGAGCTATTTAGTTCATTTTTGTTGGAAGAGCAGCCTTATCCGGAGTACACACAGGATGTACGTGACCCGATGTGGCTCATAAAGTCCCGTGAGTGTGCACTCCTAGAACCATTCGTTGCGTTCGACGCGGCTGCGAAGACAAAAGGAAGGAAAAGTATAGAACTTAAGTAGTGGGTGAGTGTGTATACTCGTACTTAGTGCATCTGGAATTTCATCGAGAGAAATAACCCATGAGGGGGGTCGGTTCTAAAACCCAACAATATGACAGTGGTTTTTGTTTACATTTTCACAAAAGTAACTTTACTCGTGAAATCTACGGCGGTTTGAGGCTTACGTGGTGTAGAGGCTCGTTTTTGGTGTTAATTAAAAGAAAAAAAAATGTGGTGTAACCAATACATTAGAAAGACACCTTTGAATGACTTCAGTTTTAATTTACCGAAACGAGAAACTTTTTTTTTACAGTTCTTTTGCGCATTTGGGCAATTTATTCTTTAATAGTACTAAAACGAGACTCCCCGAGACGAGAATTCGTTGTAGTTATTGCCTCTTAAGTTTTATTATTGCATGCACTGTATGCAAAAATAAATCCATATCTTGGTCACGGCATCACGCGTGAACGGCTGGACCGATTTCGTTTTTTTTTTGTTATGTTTATTATTGTCAGAAGAAGGTTTTTATGGGCGAAAAATAAATAAATTGTTTTTTCATTTTCAGATTCCAGACCGTACGGAGTAAGATAATATTCATAAATAATGAGTGTTCAAGTCACCCCCTGCCATTTTATCCGTGTGAGAAACATACGTCAGGCAGGGGTCATAGTTCTTCCATAGTCCCAGTTACCTGGTCTACCTAACATCCACACCCATAACCCAGTATCTATGTATCCATATTTTGCAATAGACCTACACGAACCGGGATTTGTCCTGGGTGCACTTGTATAGTGCATACAAGGATAATCGTCGGTTTGTGCCAGCCTTTAAGATTAATGTTGTCAAAAGGGTCTCTGCGTGTTGCCCATATGTACGTCTTCCAAAGGTCCGGGACCCCATGGTCCCGAGAATGGAATAGACACAACATAATAATAAATAACAAATAAATAAATATTGGATACCTATCACATACATTGCTCTGATCCCAAAGTAAGTAGCCATTAGCTACTACACCTGTGTTATGGAAATCAGATACAACGGCCACCACCACCTTTATCACCTTTTCAGTAAATTAGACGACCTTGATCCTCCCACTAGGGATAGTTCATTTGCGATGCAGTGAACTACAAATCTTAAAACATGACGTCAATATTTCTGACCGTGGAAAGGTTATTTAAAACTCTCACTCAAGGACGTAGCCCACGCAGTGACAAAATTAGTGGAAAAGTTCTAAGAATACATTTAAAAGGAGGAAAAAAGGACAGTTAGGCTGAGTTACACCTACCTCGTTTATTACAATGGTACTGATTGGAAAACTCAAGTTGCTTAGGAGTGAATTAATTGCTTTTTACTGACTCAAAAAAAGGATGTAATCAATTCGACCCGTATGTATGTGATATCGTCAGAATTGAATAAAATTTTAGTATGTTGATCTATAAAGGCTTTCTTACACGTGTGCAAAATTTCGTAAGTGTATGTTTGTTTGTCTCAGGATTTGTCAAAAACCACAAGACATAGCGATATGAATCTTTTTTAACCGACGTCAAAAAAGGAGGAGTTTATCAATTCAACTGTATGTTTTTTTTTGTATCTATGTTACCTCATATCTCAGTCGTTTGTCGACCGATTTGCAAAATTTTTGGGATCTGAAATAACTTTATTCGACACAAAGTACTAACAAAAAAGAAAAATAAACAAAAAACAAACAATCCAAATGAATATTATAATACTTGTGTCGAAAAGGTCCCCGCTCAGTATGATTCGTGACAGCGCGAGGCATGTCACGATACTGGTATTCTGCGGGAACCCTTTCGATCAAGTATAAACACATAAATTGATTAATGAGAAAAAAAAAACAAAAAAAACATTAAGAATAAAAAAAGACAAAAAATAGTAACTATATAACAATCATAAATATCAAAAAATAACAATAACATAATAATAATAATAAAAATATATAACTACGAACTATATGGATTATTTGATTCATAAATCGCAATGCAGAGGCACTGCCGCTGCATTACGATTCATGAATCAGACATCAGACGAACCGTGCCACAGCGCTGCCAGCCTATCGACAGAGAAAAAAAAAAAACTAACAAAAAAAAAAACCTATTGTCTCTGGCTTGCACCTGCCCTGACGAGCGCCGGTCGGCCATATTCCTTTGTGATTTTTTGACAATGAGTGATCGCAACTCGGGATATTACGTTATCGTTGGTTGGTCATTCGGGATTGGCAATTTTGAAAAATCAAAACTGATGAAACCAAAAAACCACGCCCCGCCTTCCGATTATCCACGTGGACAAAAAAGAAAATATGTTGAAAGTTGAAACATAGGCGGGGCGTAGTGTTCCAGTATAGGGTGTGAAACTCGCCGCGTGCTTATTGTGCTTAATGTATCCATTTAAGCCGCACGTTTTTTCTTGGAGGTTGTCCCCCTAGACATGACGTGCAGGACCCTGAGGTCAGTAAAGGCGTGTTCAGCTGCTTCTTTTTGATTTTGCAAGAGATGATTTTTGCAGTGTTTTTTAAATGTGGTTTTGACTTTTAGGGCGCGCAAAGGTGGGGGCAATGAATTCCAGCACTTCGTGGCAGAGAATCTGAACGAGCCACGGAATGCCACTGTCCGATGCCGTGGAGTGAGAAACACGCACGCAGCCGCCCTTCTCTCCCGACCCATCCCACCACGTGCCCATTCCAATTTCTCCCTCAGGTATGCTGGTTTTTGCATATGTATAACGCCGAATAATAAAGTCGCTAGGTGCAGTCGTCTACGTGCTTCCATCTTTAATAAATTTCGCTGCGTTTAGGTAAGGAGTTACGTGAGTGCGCGGTGGTATGTAAAAGCAGAAGCGGGCACAGGCGTTTTGCACCCGCTGTATGAGTTTGGCTGATCGTGCCAGCAGGCAAGGGCCGTATACTGTATCACAGTTATTGAGTTTTGACAGAATCAGTGCCTCGCAAAGCGCAACCCTCAATGCTTCACTCAGGTAAGGTCTGATTCTGTACAACAGCCTTAGTCTGTAGAAACAATTTCTAACCCCAGACTCCGTGCCTTTTCTACCCTTTCTATAGTTTCATTACCTATATTTATATTGATTGTTACATTGTCGAGCTTTGCCACATTTATGGGGGTACCGATCACCATGTACTTTGTCTTCCTGGCATTGAGTGTTAGGGAGTGTGATTTACACCAGTCAGCTATCCTGCTCAATTCACCATTTATCTTTGAAACTGCCTGGTCACATTCAGTGGGGACAAACGACAAAGACAGTTGCAGATCATCAGCGTACAGGTGGTAGTGGCAGTGATCAATGCATGTTGTGATGTCTGCACTGTACAGAATAAACAGGATTGGGCCCAGAATAGACCCCTGGGGGACGCCTCTGCTCACAGCTTCAGGTCTGGACTGCATGTTACTGCCATCCTCCAGTTTCAGCTCAACATATTGTGTCCTCTGAGAGAGATAGCTGTAAAACCATCTTACTGTGTTATTTTCAAGTCCATAATAGCTCAGCTTAGATAAGAGTAGTGGAACACTTATTGAGTCAAATGCACGGGAGAAGTCAAGGAGAAGGAGAAATGAGAGACAGCCCTGGTCCTGAGCAGACAGCAGGTTGTCCACCACCTCCGCCAAGGCAGTAGCCGTACCATGCCCTCTGCGAAATCCTGATTGTAGGTTTGGAAGAATGTTGTTGCCTTCCAAGTACTCAGTGAGTTGATCACAGACTATTCTTTCCAGCACTTTAGACAGACAAGGAAGGAGGCTGATAGGGCGAAGTTCTTGTATAGTTGTCGGCTGATTGGTTTTTGGTAGTGGTCTAACAACCGCCGTCTTCCAGTCCTCAGGGAATGTGCTCTCCCTTATTGAGCGGTTAACTAACTCGGTTATTGCATCCAATGAGTGAGGGAGGGTCAGCAGCAGCATCTCCAAAGAGATCCCGTCACTCCCCTGCGCATTCGACCTGAGGCGTTTGATGGTCTTCAGTACCACCTCTTTACTCACTGTTTGCAGTGAAAAAGAGGCAGCATCATTGTACCGATGATGCTCAAGGTATGTCAGTTGGGAAATTGTTGTCAAATTCTTCCCAGGTACATTTAAAAAATGAGAGTTGATCAGATCAGGGTTATTGAAAATCAGTGGCAGGTGGTTATCAGCTTTTTTATTTGGTAGTACTGAACTTTTAAGGTTTTTCCACAGAGTTTTCGGGTCATTTATTTTACTATTAATATTTTTAGTGAAGAAACAGTTCTTTTCCCTCTTAATGGCCTCAATTACAATGCGCTTCATCTCCTTATAGTTGTTTTTATTAGATTCTGAGCCATCCCGCTTATATTTCCTGTGGTAGTCATCTCTGATACGAATCATTGCCTTAATAGTGTCTGTTATCCAAGGATGAGGAGGGTGTTTGAATTTGAGGGTTTTCATTGGAGCATGCAAGTCCATTAAGCCACGTACACAGAAGGTGAAAGCTCTGTTCAATTGGTTGACATCTGGCGCATTATAAAAGTTCTCCCAGTGTATGGAGTCCAGGTCAACTTTAAGTTGGTCTGGTAAAATAGCATTTAGCTGTCTATATGTTATATAATGTGGTCGTGGCTTTTCCCTCCTCATTCTCAGTTCTGCCGAAAGCATGGCATGCGCCCCCATGTCAGGTGAATACTTTAATTTTGCCTCTATCAGCGGTATATCAGTGCATATTACATCAATGAGGGTACTGCTGTGACTAGTAAAGTGGGTTGGATCTGTGATGATCTGTTTGAGATTAAGGCTTTCAGTAAATTGATTGAATAGCTTGCATTTACTGCTCTGTCCTTCCAGTAAGTCAATGTTGAAATCCCCCAGTAATATAATACCATCTTTACTAGCCAAGGCAGCAACAGACTCCGTGATTGCATCAAGGAACAGGTCGGTACTTTGCCATGGAGGTCTGTAAGCGGTACCAATTACAATGTCCTTATCAAGTATGCGCACTGACAACCACATTTGCTGCACTGAGGGCTCTGAAGTTGGGTGCTGGCACGGTCTAGCATTGAGGCCACTACGAATGTAAAACCCTACACCGCCACCACAGTCTTTCCGAATGCAGCTCGGTCTTGGTATATGCTTCAAATAATATCCTGGCAACCTAGGAGCCTTGCAATCATCCTGATCTTCAAGCCAAGTCTCATTTATAGCCAAAATATCAAAACCCATATCCTCCACAGCCACCGTCAGTTCGTCCTGTCCTGTACCAAGAGACCCGGCATTGAATAATCCAACTAACAAGTTCTTTAACCCAAGGCCTGTACATGAGGTAAGCGGCTTGTCATCCTGTGCTTCCAGTACCTTTCCAAACGGAACCTATGCAGGGCACTCATAAATGGAATTATATAGATGTAACTACTAAAAAGGTAGACGTCCAGGTATATTGCAAGTATATTGATCCTAATTAGATTCAGAATAATTTGACTGTAAACATTGCAACAATAAGGAATTGTATTGAATGATATGGTAAATGTATTGATTAGATTATAAGTATGAATAAGATAATAATTGTTGTTGATTTGTTTCAGACTATTTGAGGCAGTGGCACGGAACGAATGAGCAGAGCTATACATAGCAAGCCAGGGGATCATGCTGTTTAATACAAATTTATCAGTAGATTGACAAGGCATTACTAAAGGTAAGCTAAAAGTTTCGTGGCTGTAATAGCATTTTTTATGAATTGTGTTTTGTTCAAAAATAATTGTGTTCCTTTTATTTCGCAGGGTTCGGTCTGAAGGGTCAGATCGCAGGGGGAGCGAGCACTCTCTCCAGGTCTGCCACTGACCGGAGTTGATATACCTGGCTTCCGGCGGCCCTGCGCACGTAGATATGGCCCTGCTTCGTCCACGATCTGATGGATCTGATGATGGGGTCTTGGTGTAATCGAAGGAAACCTTCAAATTTTAAAGGCACGTATAGTATTTTTACTAGAATCTTAATTTGACGTGTTGTTACGTCTGATAGTCAAAATTTTGTGGTGTTGAGCTGATGGTAGAACTCCTTAACGCTTAAGAGTTCAGTAATTATAATGAAATAACTTATTATATATACATAATAGTCATAGCCTTGAGAATCAGTAAGCTAAAGTGGCAATGGGCAGGGCACATAGCGCGAAGAACTGATGGCCGTTGGGGCAGGAAAGTTCTAGATTGGAGACCCCTCGACCAAAGACGCAGCGTAGGACGTCCACCAACAAGATGGACAGACGACCTTATAAAGATTGCAGGATCAAACTGGATGCAGACCGCTAGTAATCGGTCGCTGTGGAAAGCCGTGAGGGAGGCCTATGTTCAGCAGTGGACGTCCTTTGGCTGATAATGGTGATGATGATGATGAACTTATAATAGGTAGTTTGTAGCTTCTTAAAGAACAAAGTCATAAGCTGTAACTTACCCTCCCCCTCTCCTGTAATCTCTAAAAATGAAGAAATAAAATGGTCAAAATTGATGCTCGATGGTCCAATTGATAAAAAAAAAACTTGTTTGCCTAAAATGGATTCCTTCCCTTTTAATGGTCAGGAGTTTATTTAAGGCTTTTTAGTGCATTTTGGTTTCGAAATCGGTTTTAACTTTTTTATTGTTCAAGAGAATTAGTTTTTTCTATATAGAAGACGAATGCGTTTTCCCAATAACGTTCGTTATTAAAATAACGCATTTGTCATCGTCATAGGTTAACGTTTTCAAGCAAAAATTGAACCACCTTCAAAAACAAACACTAAAAGGAATAAAATAACGCTGATAGGATAAATTAAATCATTTGAGCCGCTGCATGAATGTAGACTGCTGCTGTCCGTTAAGGTTGACAACATGCACCGAATCTTAATAAGTTTGTTTCTCCTATGAGCGTTATTTTGGTCCTGTTACTGTTTGTTTCTGAATGCGGTTTATTTTTAATAAAGAAAAAGTCGTCGTTTGTAGTCATTGTTTAAGTTACAATGCATTGCCTCAGTATAAAAAAAAATAGTGAAAGCCACACCAAAATCAGTCCAGCCGAACGCGAGATATTCGCGGACAAACATATATACGAACAGACAGGTCGAACTGAGAACCTCCTTCAGGCGCTTATGCTACCATCCATATCCGATATGAGAATTTCTCGTAGGATAAACCGAATTTTAAGAAATTATAAATCTTATGTCTGCGAAAGCGCTCTTATAATCGTATGTACGGTAAAACGACATCCTTCCATGTTGTCTTTTAAAAACTCAAGTGTGGTTGAAACAAACAAAAGTTCAAGAGAACGGCTAAATGGACATCTTCGCATACCTGTCTCCCTGCCTTAAGTATATTTCCTTAGCCGATAGGGAATATTTTTTCTTTAAGTATGTTATCAACTTTTGACTGCCTCGGTGGCGCAGCGGTAAGAGGGTCGCACTTTAATGTGGCGGCTGCACCAGAGGTCCTGGGTTCAATCCCCGGGTCGGGCCAAAAATAGTTACCTGGGTTTTTCTGATCAGAAATTCTTAGAGTTGCCCGGGAAGTTGGCGGTGTTTCACCCCCGTGTCTCGGAAAAGCACGTAAAGCTGTTGGTCCTGCGCCTGATCTCTCTCCGGTCGTGTCAGTTCGCTGTCCCATCGGGCTTTAAGAGTAAAAGGAATAGAGAGTGCACCTGTGTTTGCGCACACACTTGTGCACTATAATATGTCTCGCGCAGTCGGTTAGTCGTTGTGACTGGCCTCCGTAGTCGAAATCGGCTTGGGAGACAATTACTATTATCATTAATGTCAACTTAATCGTAAAGCTATTTGTTATTGTTCGCTCATATTTCGTTTTCATAATGTATGATTATTGTACAGTTGACAAATATTCTTCTTCTTCTTAAATTTAAGAGCTTCGCTCTTGTCGGTGGAGTAATCGCCATTCTTTTCTTTTATTTGACAAATATTGGTTCATATAAATTATCATAATATATAATACTTGCTTCAAATTATCTAAATAAGGACACCGTATTTAGGCAAACCTGGAATAGCATTAAAGATATTATTATTTCGGATATAGTTTTCTGCCTATGACATTTTAATATATTTTTTCTCCACACGCATGAGTTAACTATCGATCACTCAACCGGGCCTTACCGGCTTGCCTAACAATAACAAAACTTATGTTTATGTTGACCTTGCTATTCGTCTGTTAATTACCACCCCAATTTTACCGTTTCAAAAGCAGCCAGCAAAATAAAGCTATCTTATTTGCGTCATACCGAATTAAGGGGATTCTTGGCTAATAAAACCTCGCCCGGGCTCTGATCGTGTCTTAATTAGGTAATTATGGCTCCAATCCGGTCTCGGCACTGTGGCCCAATTAAAGTATACTCAGCCTCGTAAAGGACGATACCAGAAATGGGATATGGGATAAGCACTGGCATTTTAAAAGTGTCGGTTGCTGTGTAATTTTTTTTTTAATTGAGAAAATTCGTGATTGCAAAAAAATGTCGATTTTCAAATGGAGATATCGAAACTCAGATGAATAGTTTTAATAATTTAAAAAAGTCTGTTTTTAACCGACTTTAAGAAAAGATATGTTTGTCCGCGAATACCTCGCGTTTGGCTGGACCAATTTTGATGCGGTTTAGATTAAGTAACTATTTTACTTTAAGCAGGCCTATTATAACTACCTACTATAACTTAAGGCATAACTAAAAACGACAAATAAATTGAACCGCTTTACACTTAAAAAAATGTTTCCTTACATATCGCTGTTGTGAAGGTATTGTTGAGCTACTAATAGCAAATCATGTGTGATTCTAGATTGCATTTGAAAACATATAAGCCCGTTATATTATTAAATTTGTTCAACTGATATGCTTCGAATTCATTCAAACTCAATCATTGTCGTAATTGAAACCGAACTTCGCATTTTTTTTCAATCAACAATTGAAGGCTTCGAGTAATTTCAACTTTCCGAAGTGAGTTGGAAGGCAAAACGAAAACAGATCACCCTAAGATGAGATGTTTGATAAATACGCCTAAAAACTTCTGCCTACAGAAAATACTACGACATTTTCGATAAAAGTGTATAAATAAGCAACGCGTTATTATTTTATGTGAAAGAAAGAAAATATTTACAAAACGACCTTATTTACAATGGAGTTTTCAATACTTATGTTTCATTATGTTTTCTTTTGCATAAGTTTATTATTGAAACTGGGCCAGTATTCATTAAATATTGTTTTTTGGGCCCTCAGAAGTTCTTCTGCTTTATTGCTGCTTAGAAAAATTGCGCCAAAACTAAATTTTGTATCCGCCAATAATATAGCTGACTGTTTCCTAGCTCAAAGAATTAGCATAGCAGTCCCATGCCGCAACGCAGCCAGCATCAGAGCCTCCTTACCGCAAGGTAATGGTGTCGTTTTTGAATAGTTAGATTTTAAGTTTATTATGTTACATGTCTTAGTTTATTTTTCTTGTTTGATATTAATAAAGTTAGTAATTTTGATTTGTCCTGAAATAACTTTAAAGAAAACATATAAAACTACCATCAGATATTTTTTATACCTTCCTAACTAAAAATCGAAAGCCTAGTTTAACGTTACCGCGTTCGCAAAATTCGGATAGTTCCAAATTGCGCCCGAAACTGTCTCTCGAACAGATTCAAAATGGAGTCGTGTTTTACCAACAAAAATCCACCGAGATTCGTGATTGCACTTTTAATAGACCCGCTCTAATTCAGCTCAAAATGGTTTTTGCTTTGGTCTTTTGCTATTGTCTTATAACGCTATCATTTGTGGTACCAACTTTATGTCTGATTTCCATAACACAAGTGCATTGGCTACTTATTTACTGATCGGAGCAATGTATGTAGGACGAAGACCATCTAGAATCTGAAATAAATACGACTATTATGAAGGTAATAAAATGGTTAAATAATAACAATTTGAGAGTAAACATTGACAAAACAAAAATAATGCTATTTCGGACATATCAATCTCATAAAAATAATCTTAAAATAAAATATCAAGGACATATTATTTATAACGTGCCAACAACTGAATTTCTAGGGATAATTATTGACGAACATTTAAGTTGGAAATCTCAAGTAAATCGTGTATGTGATAAATTAAGCCGCTTCGTGTTTGCACTAAGGAGATTGAGAGAAACTGTCTCTACGGAGGTTGCTTTGGAAGCATATCATGCCTACGTTGTCTCAGTCTTACAATATGGGCTAATGATATGGGGCAACTCTACTGATATAGAGGTAGTATTTAAAATTCAAAAAAAATGTGTAAGGGCCATCTGTGGTGCTGAATATACAGATTCCTGCCCGCCATCGTTTAAACGGTTTCGATTGCTGACTTTAACCAGCCTTTACATCAAACAAATATGTTTATTTGTTAAACAACACGGTCAGTTTTTCTCTGCAAAATTGCCAGTGTCGGGAAAATGCTTACGTAAACGTCCTACATGTATCTTTCAAGTTCCTACGTATAGACTGACATTGTCTGAAAAAAATGTATTTATTATGGCTGTGAAGGTATTTAACGCATTACCAGAGGATGTGAGAGGTATAACGGGGTCCTTATTAAAAAAAAAGTTACATTTGTGGTTAATTGACAATAATTTCTATAATCTTAATGAATATTTTACACGTAAGAAATATAATTAATCCAATATCGATTATTTTTACATCGTTTTATCAATTTTATATTTGCACGCTAACTAATGTAGCAAATTTTGGTGAACTCGAATGTTTTACCTTAGAACTTTGTTGTAACGTACACCCAAAATTACGCAAATAAACGCATTTGTATTTGTATTTGTAATCAACAATTGAAGGCTTCGAGTAATTTCAACTTTCCGAAGTGAGTTGGAAGGCAAAACAAAAACAGATCACCCTAAGATGAGATGTTTGATAAATACGCCTAAAAACTTCTGCCTACAGAAAATACTACGACATTTTCGATAAAAGTGTATAAATAAGCAATGCGTTATTATTTTATGTGAAAGAAAGAAAATATTTACAAAACGACCTTATTTACAATGGAGTTGTCAATACTTATGTTTCATTATGTTTTCTTTTGCTTAAGTTTATTATTGAAACTGGGCCAGTATTCATTAAATATTGTTTTTTGGGCCCTCAGAAGTTCTTCTGCTTTATTGCTGCTTAGAAAAATTGCGCCAAAACTAAATTCTGTAACCGCCAATAATATACCTGACTGATTCCTAGCTCAAAGAATTAGCATAGCAGTCCCATGCCGCAACGCAGCCAGCATCAGAGCCTCCTTACCGCAAGGTAATGGTTTTGTTTTTGAATGGGTAGATTTTAAGTTTATTATTTATGTTACATGTCTTACTTTTCTTTTTGAAGTGAAAACTTCTTTAGCGGCGTTGAGCACTTTTGTGGGATGGGGGAAAAATGTTAAACTTGCGTCAGGACACGTGGGCTGATCGAAAAACCGTAAGACGGTTGGCGAAATTATGGATGTAAGTTGATTTTTCTGAGAGATAAACTTTTTAATGTAATTTAATATAATATAAATTGTAATGTTTGTGTACGATAGCGCAATAAATAAATATTGTATTCTATAAAAATATTATATTATTATTATTATTATTATTATTATTGTATCATTATTATTATTATTGTATTCAATCACAAAAATGATAGTACTTTTATATTGATAATAAGAGCAATTCATTCAAAATTATTCCCTAACTATTCCAAAAAATCAAAAATGCACAACGTTGATATTCAAGTTTTCACTTCTGCCGGCACTCCCGGAGAGCAATTTTTTTTTTCTTGTTTGATATTAATAAAGTTAGTAATTTTGATTTGTTCTGAAATAACTTTAAAGAAAACATATAAAACTACCATCAGATATTTTTTATACGTTCCTAACTAAAAATCGAAAGCCTAGTTTAACGAAATGTTACCGCGTTCGCAAAATTCGGATAGTTCCAAATTGCGCCCGAAACTGTCTCTCGAACAAATTCAAAATGGAGTCGTGTTTTATCAACAAAAATCCACCGAGATTCGTGATTGCACTTTTAATAGACCTGCTCTAGTTCAGCTCAAAATGGTTTTTGCTTCGGTCTTTTGCTATTGTCTTATAACGCTATCATTTTTGGTACCAACTTTATGTCTGATTTCCATAACACAAGTGCATTGGCTACTTACTTACTGATCAGAGCAATGTATGTAATTCAGTAACACAACACATTACGGAATTCAGTAACACAACAATTTTGACAAGTTCGGAATTAAAATAACTTATCTAAAGGGATTCCCCAAACTAGGTCATCCTGTCTTGTGGAGGCTCGAGTTTGGCGAATACATAATAGGATTATTAAAAAGATTTAGATCGTTGTATATAGTATGATTTTAGGTAAATAAGAAAAGTTTATATACTATATGTATATGGTAAATTGGTGTCCAAAATAGAAATTTAATCTAATTTATTAATAACACTAAATTATTAACATTTCAATTTTTAAAGTAAGTTGGTAGTGTTGACCGGCGTATCCTTGCCTTGGTGAAAGGATACTTGAGCTATCATTATACAAACATCCAACCCATTGCAATTCAGACCCTTTATATCCTGAAACTTTTAGCATCAATGCAGTCGCGCGTTTTTAAATCGCGCTTCAGCATCGCGACTCACGCAATGAACTGATTTAATTTAACATCGATGCAGTCGCTCATCCTTCATACACTGCGCTACTTTTAGCATCGATGCAGTCGCGACGCTAACGCGCGTTAGTATCGAAGCAATCGCCAAAATTCAGTATATAATTTGTCAATTTCTAGCTTCTGCATAACGACAGTGTCGATGCTAGCGACTGCATCAATGCTTTTTGTAGCGCAGTGTGTAAGGGTTGACACTTTGCAACTACATCGATGCTGACGCACGTAAGCATCGCGACTGCATCGCGACTGCATCGCTGCTAAAAGTCGCAGTGTGAAAAGGGAATAAAGTAGTTAACTAGGAGTCATATTCTCCAAGTCTTATTCAAAGTTTTGGTCACGAAAATTGCACTTCGTAGGAACGCCTATTCCAAAAACATGGTGGCCAAAGAACAAATTGATATGAGAACCTTGGATTGGACCATTTTAATATTAATACGTCAGGTACTTTAAAGACCCTTTTAAAGACTTTGGAGACCCTTCGACCAAAGACGCAGCGTAGGACGTCCACCAACAAGATGGACAGACGACCTTATAAAGATTGCAGGATCAAACTGGATGCAGACCGCTAGTAATCGGTCGCTGTGGAAAGCCGTGGGGGAGGCCTATGTTCAGCAGTGGACGTCCTTTGGCTGATAATGATGATGATGACGATGAGGTACTTTAAAGAGACTGTTCAACCTAAAGTTATCCAATTTCAGCTGCACTGGTGCTTATGCATTGCGAATGAAGTTTACGGATCGGAAAAATGTTAACTACGAATAGTGTTTAAATAATAAGTTTTAATAGATTTTATGCAGCAGTTTTCGACGACCTCCGTGGTCGAGTGGTTAGCACGCTGGTTTCAAGCGTCGCTATCTCGTGAGGTTCCGGGTTCGATTCTCGGTCGGGTCAATGTTGAAAACGATCTTTTCTATATTGTCTCGGGTCTGGGTTTTGTGGTACCACCGTTGTGTCTAATTTTCATAATACAAGTGCTTTGGCTACTTACTTTGGGATCAGAACAATGTATGTGATTGATGTCCAATATATTTTTATTTGTCCGATACAAAGAAATTATTTAGATAATTTTCGTTAAATAAATATAGGCTCTTCTGCGAGCGGATGGTGTAGTAAAAAAACCGGCCAAATGGGAGTCGGACTCACGTGTACACTGTACCTGTATTAGCTTAAGGCCGGCTTACAGTAAAATAGCTAAAGTACTACCAGTATATTTTTTGACAGCACAAATAACATTGTTGTTGTGTTTTTTTGAAGAACAAAGTTTTATTTGCGCTTGCTGAAAGTGTGCTATATCTCTAACAATTCACAAAGATGAAATAAGAACTAAAAAATTGCGCACGGCGGGACACGAACCAGCAACTTCTGGCTAACCGGGCCAATTGCTCTACCCATTGAGCTATCGTGCTGTCAGTCCGAAATTTGTGGTCTCTTATGGATACGTAAGTACGCGTAACACTTAGCGCCATCTATCCGTCTGTTTAAGCAACAAAGGGCCAATTAATTATTCTTTACGTACATATCGTATCCATAAGAGACCACAAATTTCGCAAGGTCATACTGACAGCACGGTAGCTCAATTGGTTGAGCGTTTGGCCCAGTTAGGCAGAAGTTGCTGGTTCGAGGCCCGCCCGTTCGCAAATTTTTGGTTTCTTATTTCATCTGTGAGTGTTAAAAATATTGTAAACCATCTCTAACACTTCTTACATGTGATGGCAATTTTGCACTTGGGTCGCGTCTATCATACACACATCAAAAGTGTCTAGGGATCAACATATATTTTTGCAATAACTTTTCTCCTGATTGATATTAATTAAAATTTTCTTTGAGGATTCATCAAATAAAGTGTTTTCGTTTGTCTACAGTAACGATAAACCAAGTCACCTTTGCATTAATTAAGAAATTTGCCATTTTCTTAATAAAGGGATTTTTGACATTTGAACCACTAACATTAAAGTTCGAAAAAAGACTGAAATAACAGTTTTCTTTAAAATGTTATTGGGTAACTTAAACAATCAATAATCCGTGTTTCTACCGCGAACACTAACAACACAAGAACATCGGTTTGGCATACTCAAAATGAGTTTACGCTCCAAATCACGCTGTGGAATGGCCGCCCATTTTCGTTGCAACAACAAAAAAAGGTCTTCTTGCGACTGGATACCCTCCATGTTCGGCAGAGCCCTTCTCTATAGTATATCCCATGCATGCTCAATCGGGTTCAAGTCTGGCGACTGGGCAGGCCAGGGCAGGACATTGATGTTAGCTGCGGCGAGAGTCCGTCTTACAACTCTTGCGGTGTGCGGTCGGGCATTATCATGCATTAACTGAAATAAGGGACCGATTTGCACTTGTAGAGGAACAATGACGTCTGATACAATCATCTCAGCATAAATTTGAGCGTTGTGGTTGCCTCTGATCCGAATCAAATCAGTTCTTCCGCCGATCCAAATACCCACCCATACCATGATGGTTCCGCCACTATAAGGATGGACTTTCTGGCAGGATTTTAATCGCTGTTGGCGTCCAGGGGTTCTCCAGTGTCGTATACATCTTGTATCCGGTCTCATACCAAAACAAGACTCATCAGAAAATCACACGATACGCCATTGTTCTTCTGCCCAATTTCTGTGTTCAAGAGCCCATTGATATCGAATCCTACGATTGTGCATTGCTACAGGTGGTACCCGTAGCGGTCTTCAAGATTGAAGGTTCACTTCATGCAAGCGGTTTCTGACTGTTTGGTCGCTAATTAAGTTCCCTGAAGCGTGATGAAGCCTCACGGCTAACATCATGGCGGTTATTGTTGGAGCTCTTCGAGCTGTGATTTGAATGTATCGGTCTTGTCTCCGTGTGGTGCAGCGATACCGTTCTCCATGGCGCTCAGCCACGGTACCAGTGCTTCGGTAACGTGTTCAAAGTCGACTGATAACACTCTGACTTGTATTCAGAGCTAAAGCCACAGTACGTTGCCGGGAACCAGCTTCTATCATTCCCACGGCTCTGAGCATTTCTTCCCTGCTTAAATGGCGTCGCTGCTCCATAATAACGTTGGTTTTAATCAGTAGTATGGAAACAGTAGCACTAATAATGTCTTCAATGCGTTGTATGTTTTTATAGGGAAAATATTGACAGCTGATTTTCATCTTTTACTCGAATTTGATTGACAGTTCCTGTTTCAAATTATGAAATGCACCAAAAAGGATCCATATAAATTTATATAATCATAAATTTATTACGAAGCCACAACTCAATCTCAAGAAATCCGCATAAAAATGCTTGATCCCTAGGCACTTTTGATGTGTGTATAAGTGTTAGACTTGTAGTAAAAAATATATGTCACAAATTGTGTGAAATTTCCATGTTTTTTTGTTTCATCCCTCCTCTCCTCAATGGTCATTTTTTTTTGTATTGCATACATAAACGTACGTAAAGCGGTGAACAGCATATATACTTACCAAGTTTCAACTGTGTAATGCTTATTGTTTCAGGATCAAGTGGCTGTGACATACGGTCGGACACACAGACAGACAGACTTGACGAAACTATAAAGGTTACGTTTATTGCCATTCAGCTACGGAGCCCAAAAAATATATAAACAAAATATACACCTAGGTGCATTAACGTTGTATTTCATGGGAACAAAATAAATAACATTTACGTCGGCAAATATATGGATAGTATATATACACACACACACATATATATATATATATATATATATATATAGGGTAGACCGGGGACAATGGTACCATTTTTTAAACATTGGTTGATAGCGACAAATCTACTGAAATATATTTTATTCTGCATTTAAATTTCACTACCTACACTCTTAAGCTGCAAATGTATGTGCTTAAATAAAACCTACGGTACCGAAAAGTCAATGAAAACCACATCTGAACAGAATGGTGTCGTGTGTTACAATTGACCCCTACTTTGGGTTAATTGTACCAGAAATAAAGTTAGTAATAAAACTCTGTTATAAGTGTTAAAATAATGTTTTTATAAATGGTTGGTAATTTTACGTTGTAATAAAGCTACAGTAACAGGCTTTACTCTTAGGAATCAAAATACTTAATAGTAATCAGTCGAAAAAGTCAACACGTAATTAACTTAAATAAAAACAAATATTCTTCTCCAATAACAAACAATAACTAAAATACTCTTGCATAATATACTATTCTTTTGATTCAAACATTAAGTAATTATCTTACTAACAATCTCTCAAATCACAAAAAACAAAAACTATCAATTTGCATGAGGGTACAATTGACCCCCGGTACAATTAACCCTGACAGGCAGTTCTTAATATTATGATATTTATATTCTAATTTTTAATCAGAATCGCAGTTATGGCAAACATAATTGCCTTCTTGTGCTGTACATTCTTTGTGTGCCCATTCCGCAAATAATGCACTGAACCCAAACTTCGTTTGGACGGCTGGCACTATAAGGTTCCATACATAAAATGCAAAACTTTGATAGTTGCGGCTCTTGTTCTTCAGAGAAAACTTTCATTGCGGGATTATATCTCATACTTATGGCACCACCAGGATTTGTTTCCTTTTTCCTTGTATATATTATTAGTGAAACGTGACGAAGACTGAACATCGCAGCTGCAGTCCGAATTGATCGCCCATTTTCAATTTCTTGAATTGCCTGTTCATAAAGGAACAGGTCCTTAAGCGTCTATCAGTTAACTTCGCTCTTCGCCGCGGCATATTAAACAAAAAGTTCAAATAAGTATGTGCCTAAAATTATTCACCCTAATTAATTTCAACTCATTTTAATGAAATTAATTTAAATCATAATAATACATAACTAATATAATATCGGGGTTAATTTTACCATGGGGTTAATTGTACCGCTACAATTGTCCCCACCTTTAGTGGTACAATTGTTCCAAATGGACAGTTTAAATATTAACCAACAAATCACGGCATTTTATTAATTAATATATCAATAATTCATCACTTTTACAAAGATTGAAGTGTTAGTAAACTAATGAAAGCAATGATTTGATAAGAAAGCGAGTTTAATCGGAATTACAGACTAAAACTTTTTACGAGAATTATTACTGTGACTGACCGAAAACAAAAAATCTTCCGTGTACGCGTCCGCCTCAGCACTGGCGTGCCGCCGACTGGGGAGCGGGAGGGGACAAATCGAGCGCGTGATCTGACGCTACAAACACATTCAAACATTGTTTGTGTTTGGAAATATTGGCAATGGTACTATTGCCCCGTGGTACTTTTGTACCCGGTCTACCCTATATATATATATATATATCGGCTAGGGGGACTATATATATATATATAGTCCCCCTAGCCGATTTCGACTACGGTGGCCAGTCACAACGACTAGCCGACTGCGTGGGACATATTATAGTGCACAAGTGTGTGCGCAAACACAGGTGCACTCTCTATTCCTTTAACTCTCATAGCCCGATGGGACAGCAATCTGACACGACCACGGGGGTGAAACACCGCCAACTTTCAAACTCCGGGCTACCCTAAGAATTTCTGAACAGAAAAACTCAGTTAATATTTTTTATCCCGACCCGGGGATCGAACCCGTGACCTTTGGCGCAGCCGTCGCTTAAAAGTGCGACCCTCTTACCGCTGCGCCACCGAGGTAGTTATAGCTGCGTCCTGCGATTCCAACGACACAGTTGTATGTTTCCCGCCTGCATTACACCACCAAGGCTGAAGAGGTCATGGAATACGTGCATAAGAAGACCAACTATACACTGCGGGTCGTCAAGTTGGAGTCTAGTCGAAATGTGAATTTTAATTCCTTTGTGATTAGAATTCCAACTGAAACTTTGAAGGAAGATTTTTGGCCGAAGGGTGTCGTATTCCGGCGATTTCGCGGAAGTCTACGCGACACCACGAATAACACAAAGAGCGTGTAAATTTAATTATGATATTTTATTTTGATTATGTATGTTAGTCTGTAAGGTATTTATTTTATGGGCCTGTATTTCATTATCTGTTGCCTGAAATAAACGTTTATTATTATTATTATTATTATTATTATTATTATTATTATTATTATTATTATATTAGTTATATATATATGGATAGTAATTAGCCACAGAAAATTGCTTTTATAAAAATAAAAACAACAACTATTGCATTCAAATTAACATAAATCTATTCAAACAAAGGCGTGCTTACACTTTTTACTCAACATTTTTGCCATAAAAATTTCAAAATTCCTGCTAATCTATTGATCATCATTTCTGTTTTCCTGTAGAAGGAACACGATTGGTGCATGATAAACGATGGTTCGAGTCGGAGTGCGTATAATCGAGCTTAGTTGGAGCTTAGCCGATCAAATCCGCTCCGCAATTCGGTAGGTAGACTTGTATTAGCAACTGTTAAAAGAATAGAGTATCATATGTCTAAACTAATATTAAATATTTTAGGGTCCACATTTGAAAGTAAACTGAACCATAACAGGATTATTTCGTTACCCGTCTGTATGTTTTTAACCGACTTCAAAAAAAGACGAGGTTATCAATTCGACTATATTTTTTTTTTTTCGTATCTATGTTACCTCATGTCTCAGTCGTTTGTCGACCGATTCGATAATTTTTTTCGCCTTCTTAGAGGGTGTACCTTCTAGTTGGTCCCATTTTCATTCCATTTTGGGATGTGATGATGGGATCTTAGTGTAATTGAGAGAAACCCTCAAATTTTAAAGGCAAGTATAGTGTTTCTTTACTAGAATCTTAATGTTGACGTGCTGTTACGTCTAATAGTCAACATCTTGTTGGGCTGAGCTGATGATGGAACTCCTTAACGCTTAGGAGTTCGGTAATTATAATGAAATAACTTATAATAGGTAGTTTGTAGCTTCTTAAAGAACAAAATCATAAGGTGCAACTCCCCCCCTCTTCTATTATCTCTAAAAATAAAGAAATAAAATTAACTTTAAAAAAAATTAAAAAGCGACTTCAAAACCAAAATGCACTAAAAAGTCTTAAATAAACTCTTGACCATTGAAAGGAAAGTTGGGTTCTAGGCAAACAATTTATTTTTGGAGTCGGTGCTGTGATAGTTGATGCTTGATGGTCAAAGTGATGGCACCGACTCCAAAAATAAATTGTTTGCCTAGAACCCACCGTTCCTTTCAATAGTCAAGAGTTGATTTAAGACTTTTTAGTGCATTTTGGTTTTGTAGTCGCTTTTTAATTTTTTTAAAGTTATTCAACGCCATTTTTGTCAGAAACGGACATAATTTTTTCGCGCGGTCTTTATATAAAGGCTTGCTTAAAAAACAACAACAAGGTATGCCGTAACACGGTGAAAGGTTGAAGCAAATTTACCCACCCGGCACGGAGACAGCACCAGGCGTCAGCCATACGGAAGCATGTTACGTTATGAGAACAGCAACGCCTCGGATGGGATCGGCACCGGATAGCAAATGCCTCGCCTTGGATCGTGTTTGCTACAATTTTTGACAGTTCTCATTGTGAATGACAGCCCGTTTGACAGAGTGGACGGATAGTCGTCAACCAGCGGGCGGCGCGCCGTAAGCGCGTTACAACGCATGCGCTGGTCGAGAGTGGGTTCCGAGTTGGTCTCGATCCGAGGTGGTGACGTTATGAAGGAATAAATGTGCGTTGAAGTATGAAGTTTCATTCAAAGAATACTGAACGCCTCCAGTTGATATGGTGCTGTTACCGTGACGGGTTGATTAGTGATCTTTGACCTGAAGGTTGCGCGCAAGCGGCGTGAGGAGCGCATGGCAGCCAAGAACGAAAAGCTTTTGCAGACCATCACGCGCGAGGACGAGACCGCCGTCACCGCCAATAAGTAAACGCAATAAAGTTATTAGATACTATTATTACATTTGCATGAAAACATAAAAACAAACCTATAACCTACCTATTCAAAAACGAAACCGTTTACTGCTGGTCCGTGGTCTGGTGATGCTGGCCGCGTTGCTGCGACGGATAGTTACTCATTCCTTTCGACGTAAGAACGAGCCAGCTTCATCACCGACAGTACTTTTACGGAATCAACAATCTACTGTGTCGTAGTTGCTTTCCAAGTTTCAAATAGGTCCCCGACAAAATTCCCTTCACATTTCACTTTAACCATTGATCCTGTTTCCACAAGAATTGATAGCTAGGCAGGTCCTCGAGCTTTTGTGTTTACGTAATTTTCTTCGTGTTTGCCCTCTGATAGCTTCCTGTTTTTGTTTATTTTTATTTTATGAAAGCATTCTTCTCATTTTGTTTCGAGGTTTGCAAATAATTATTATATTTAGGCCTTATTTTTCCAATGTCAGATAAGGAATATTCGTCGAATAAAATACAATACGTCTAATGTGAAAATACCACCTATTTGTCAGCAATTAATCACGTAAATCAATCACAAAATCGGTCGATTTATACTTTTTCAGGGGGGGTTCGACCAAGCGAGAATAAATGTCAACCTTACAAAAATTCACTGGTCATTCGAGAGTAAATCAATTTTTACTTTTAACAGCTCCACACATTCACACGATTACCCCAGGACACTTACGATTTTTTTGGAAAAAATTCAATAACAGGCCAATTTTTTTTATATGGGCTTAATTCGTGATTTTAAGAGACAATGTTTTTGAATCCACCGCATTGTCGCACTGGAATATATTTAAAAAAAATAGTGTCCCGAAAGTAGCGAAATTTCACAGCAAAAATGCTATCACCATTTTTTAAGTGGAAATGTTTGTATTTTGATCGGCATTTGGGACTGCTACCAAAATCCACCTCAAAAGAAACGTGGAAGTTACACTTTTTTATAATGGAGGTTGTTTTACTTTTTTGTGCAATCTACTCCAGGAAAATAATACTTACTATCAGAATGTTTTAAGCAGAAATTGGCTAAAAGTATTAAACTAATCACAATACTCTCAAAATCCACCATTATTTGGAAATGGATCATAGATTTTTTGTTTTCGCGTTATAACACAGGTAGCAAAAATTTAACAGCTGTCAACTTTGGTGGATTCTTAATTTAAGAATAATATAAAACTATAAATCCCAAAATCCACCTTAAATAATTAACATTATAAAAATAATACACCATATAGCTTCCGCATTGCTAAATTGAATCTTATGTGAACGTCATACGATACCACTTGAATATTATTCATAGTTTCTTTGATGAATAGATAAACGATTCGAATCGCTTGACGCAAGACGATGTAGCAAGCGACTCCGGTACTAAATACCTACCGGCGCGCTGCTCGTCTTGGTAAAATGTACACTCAAGAGCATATCAAGTCTACAGTATAAACTTTGTAGGTACTGGCCACGTCATGTATCGCGCCGCGCTTGTTCAATGATATTTTACTGTTATAATATAGGGCTTAGTATGTACAAACCGGAGTTCAGTTTACAGGGTGGAAAGGGTATATCCATCCAAAAAGGGGTTGATGTACCCGATGTACTGAGTAAAATGGTCTGCGTTTCCACCAAGTGAGCAGCTCCAGATTCAATTAAATGTATATTTATCATTTAGTTACAGGATTAAAACAATTATAGAAACACGGTTTTCTTTTTGTAATGCGATTGAATGAAAGATATTTGGTTAAATGTGTGCTCACTCAGTCCTCACAAGCGGTCAGCTATATCTCCATACTGAAATAAATTGGTCGATTCATTCAGTGTTCTTTTTTTTGTTACACCTCTCTTTAATTGGAGCCTGTAATTTCAGATCGTCAAGTTTTGTATTAAAACATTTTCTATTAATTTATTGTGCTCACTCCATCCACACGCTATTGTATCTCTATGAACCAACTATAGATTCGCATTCCATCGTTTACATTGTATGAATTGGCTACAAATAGGACTATTCAGCATAAAAACAAACCACTTTTACTGTGCGTTCATGAATGAAACGAATCCCTGGTGCTCACTCCATCCGCCATCGCTTACTTCTTAAATCTTTTTTGACTTACCTTTAAAGAATGAGAATAAAAATATTTGGAAGTACCCAGTTTGCTATTTCTTTTTTACTTTTAGAGTTAAACAAAGTTTCTTATTTTGTATGAAGGAAATGGAATAGGGTGTCTACACGTAATAAAATAGCAGGACTTAGCTGACTTAACTTCTCGTGTTCACACTTGCTGCGTGTCATTCTTGCTTACTTGCCTGAAGGAAAGGTTTTGTTCTTAATAGGTACTTTTTTGGGCTGGGGTTTGGGTTGAGTTTAAATTTTCAGGTTTTGTGTTCTAAATGTAAAATAAATATATCTGACCGGTCACATTTGTCATAAAATATACATGACCGGTAAAATACAACCAATTTGACCGGATGTGATGAACCGTAAATATAATTTCCGGACTCAGTTTTTGCAAAAATAAAACACATTTTACATTAAAACCCATGTTGTGTGACTTTTTATTGTTCTTTGTAAATATGGTTGGTAAAAAAACGGTGTTTTACGGACGTACGCACAACCGAAAAAAAACTGGCCAAGTGCGAGTAGGACTCGCGCACTGAGGGTTCCGTGCCAACTTTAACTGAATTAGGGAATCCATTTACTTCTACTTAGTAAAATACCACAATATTTTGTTGACTACAAACATAACTTTGTTTTTCATAGTGTTTGTATGAAGAACAAAGTTATTTTTGCGGTTGTTGAAAATGTGCTATATCTCAAAAACTACTGGTTCGATGCCGTCCAAACCAATTTTCTTGAAAGTATTAATAAGATCTAAATCATATATTTTTTTCAAAGTTACACTTGCTTGGTTTAGAAATTAGATGAGGGGAGACGCCCATTTTACCACTTTGGAAGCATCTAGCTATGAAATGTTTGACTTTAAAAGAAAATGGTTTTAGAAACCTCTATGTTATTTTAAAAGACCTATCTATAGACACCCCACACGTATAGGTTTGACAAAAAAAAATTTTTTTTGGTTTTAGTTTCATGTATGAGAGCCCCCCCTTAACTGTCATTATTTTTTTATTTTTTGTATGAGAATCGGTAAGCGGTTAACAAGATACATCTTCCTACCAAATTTCAATTGTGTAATGCTTATAGTTACAGAATAAAATGGGTGTGACATATGGACGGACAGACAGACAGACAGACAGACAGACTTGACGAAACTTTAAGGGTTCCGTCTTTTGCCTTTCGGCTACGGAACCCTAAAAAGTAAATAACTGAATCAATATGAATGAATATTACCATTTTTGACAGTTGATGACCCTTTTTTGACTTTTTAGTCATTTTTAACACTATACATTAGGAAAGAACTAGAACAGAAAATAAGTTAAGAATTAGAACGTGTGTGACACTGACTGCCATTTGAGTTTTAACTGACAAGTGATTTTCGGTCAATGTGCGTGAATTTATGGGTTATGACTAAACGAAGGAAGATACGCCGTTCGATTTTTAGGTGTGTTGGAGATTCTATTTTTTTTAATTGGAACTACAAAATAATGTTAATTTCTTGCGGGACTTTTTGAAATAATGAAAATATATATGTAGAGATAATAATATGACCTTAGCCCGTTGGAGCTAAGCGTTTTGTGGGAACTATACGTCTTTTGCCTGTTTATGTCAACATGAAATAACGTTCTTTTGAATACAAGGTATTTTTGCTGACATTTATATGTATTGCATACTTATAACACTTCAACAAAATAACTTCCTTATACGTAGCTACAAAAAAGGATGTTCTTACCCAGGCACAGGGATTATTTCCCACATTTATTTTTTAGGGTTTTTTTTCTGGACTCTGTTGATGAGGAATAAAACAAGGCATTATCCAAAACCTAAATCTATATGTAACTTTATATTTCCAGCAGTTTTCCATTGCTGGAACCTTTTCATCTTGTTCTTATTCTTCTCGTGGCAATCGAACTTTTTTCGTGTGGTACTTCAATTGCGAGTTTAACTTTTTACCATAAAATCAAGAAAAATGAAAGAATGTAGATACATGTAAAAAACTATCGCAAGACCAAAAACTTAATACCTAGTCTTGCCATAAATATTGTCACAAAGAAAAAAAGCAAATGAAAATAATATTTATTACTTTTACAGTGTGTTAGTTTTATACATAAATATAAAACAATTTAATTATAAAAAGCTTATCCAAATTGGTCTCCGTTGGCTACAATACAGTCTTTAAACTTTGAGGCCAATAGAAGCAAGCACTCTTTCCATAAGAAAATTCTTCACTGCCAATCGTATGCATTGTTTTAGGGACTCCAAATTATCATGGCGTTTAGAGCAAGCCATACTCTCTGACCAAAAAACTGACCATAAATCATAATCCAGCGGATTAAGATCGGGACAAGACGACGGCCAGTCTTCAGCTCTGATGAAGTCCGAAACGTTCGCTTCTAACCAAGACTGCGTGGACCGAGCTTATGACCCGGAGCCGAGTCTTGTTGGAAATACCATGCTTGGTTATTGAACATGGTGTTTTTAAGGGGCTTAACTACCTTCTCAAGAATAGTATCTTGATACACTTGTGCCGATGTTTTGACACCTTTTCCACAAAAATATGGCTCAGTCACTCCTTCATAGCTAACACCTTACCAAACCATCACTGAAGTCGGGTAATGCCCATGTTGCACTCTGTCGACTAATTGGGAAGCTTCCTTAGACGTTGGAGCATAAATACGGTCATTTTGTTTGATAAAATGTTGCTCAATAAAGATTTTCTCATCCGTGAACAAAACTTTTCTGTGACTGTGAATTTTTTTATATTTTTACCCCATTCTTTTTAAAATTATCAGTTAAAAAATGACCAGTGCGTCTCTTATAGGTTGCAAGTCCTAAGTCATCTTTTAAAATACGCGACATGGTTCTGGGTGCTATCTTCATCTCTCAAGATAAAATCTTTTGCTTTCGGACAGCGTATGGAGAGTTTCAAAAATTTCATTTGGCTCCATACCAACTTTGTGTAACGCAATTACAGCGATTCGGTTTTTTTTATCACCCCACTCCATTTTAATATCGCAAAATTTTATAAAATGTATTGGCGCCAAAATTAGAAAACACAATGAGCTTTTGTAGAAAAATGACTGATTCCAAATTCAAATGTAATATCTTTCTTATTTTTAATTGTAACAGTATTTATCGCCAGTTTGTGTATATAGAAATCGAGACTCTGAGATTTTTTTTTCTTTAACAAAGAAAATTTGATCGGTGAACTTTTTTAGTATATGAATTGCGCGAGAATTGGTTAAGTATTAAACCGTCTCATTTTTCAGTCTTTTTTATGTCCTCTTATTATTGTCACGTGGAGACACCCTATTGTATGTCATTTAAACCAAAAATTTAGTTTTGTATATCTATAAAAGTAAAAAGTAATATCAAACTGTGTACTGCCGAATATTTGATAGTATTTTTGTACAAAAAAATCATATGTTCACTCATTCTTTTAAGGTATGTTATCAAAAAAGATTTAAGTATTTAACGATGGCGGATGGAGTGCGCACCGGGGATTCGTGTCACACACATGAACGCACAGTAAAAGTGGTTTGTTTTTATGCTGAATAGTCCTATTTCTAGTCAATTCATACAATGTAAACGATGGAATGCGAATCTATAGTTGGTTCATAGAGATACAATAGCGTGTGGATGGAGTGAGCACAATAAATTAATAGAAAATGTTTTAATACAAAACTTGACGATCTGAAATTACAGGCTCCAATTAAAGAGAGGTGTTACAAAAAAAGAACACTGAATGAATCGACCAACTTATTTCAGTATGGAGATATGGCTGACCGCTTGTGAGGACTGAGTGAGCACACATTTAACCAAATATCTTTCATTCAATCGCATTACAAAAAGAAAACCTTGTTTCTATAATTTTTTTAAGCCTGTAACTAAATGATAAATATACATTTAATTGAATCTGGAGCTGCTCACTTGGTGAAAACGCAGACATTTTGTGCTAATTTTTCGTAAAAATAAGTTGAAGTTGAAGTTCGTCAAAGTTATTTTTTGCCATTAAACTTTATAAAATTGTATGTGGTGTCGCAAAATAGCTTGTTTTACAATCACAAATATTTTTGCGATCAAAAATGGGGTCCCACAAAGCATTTGACAGCAAAAACTAAGTTTGTAACGACAACTTTTTTCGCGTTTTTCGAAAAAAAATTGTATCAGTACACTCAGTACATTATAAAAATTAGTACATCAGTACAATATAAATATTGTCGTACCATCACTTCATATAAATAATTAGACATTTCACCGTAAAAACACAAAATATTAAAAATCGGCCGGCGGCCTTAAGCCGATGCCGCCGCCCGGCGGGCACGCCGAGGGGCCCAAATGGGTTGTGTTGTGTTCTCTCTATTCCCGCCGTGCGCACCGCGCAACCCCCTCGTACGTCTATTTTTAATTTATTTATGACATCATGTGAATTATTAAAATTATTAGTAGATTTTAATTACTTAATAGATAATTCAATAGTAAAGAAAAGTCTACTTTGTCGGTTTGACTGATAGATTTTTGCTATCATAATAAATAAGCCCTGAAAAAAAGTTGTATTTTCACTTTTTTTTTTGGTGGATTTGGTACAAGTTTAGTTAAGGAATGTGAATGAATCATAGTACAGTAAAAAGTTGCCTGTTAGCATTTTTTTCCTCAATAAAACGAATTTTTATTCTTTTTTCAAACATTATTCGAAGTTTAGTTATGTTCCATTAAAAAAAAATGGTGGATTTTCTTGTTATTATAAACAAAATGATCAACTTACATTATGTAAAAAAAATGCTTATAGAATTTTTGCCTTGTTTTGAAGGATTTTTTTAATTTTCTTTTAATATTTTTAAAATGACGCAGTCATAAATCTAGGTGGATTCTTCACTTATCGAATATTTAAATCTAATTATTTAATTAAAAAAAATGCTGTTACGAATTAATTTTTAATCCCCATACAACTCGGGCTAGATATAATAAAACTGTGTTTAGTTAACAGGATTATAACTTTCACACCATACTGCTTTAGTGAAGCATTGATTCGCCTGATAATAATACAGTTCAATCATACGTTCTGTTGCGAGTTTAGTTGTTCCAACTACAATTTTACGTCTAAAAACAACTTTGAGTTACTCGAGCATAAAACCGAAGAATAAAATTATCCTTCGTATACTTACGCGTGTGTCAGACCATGTTGGTCGAATCCATCCTCAGTCGAATTTAAGTCTTATCTGACGTTGCTAAAACCGGCCCTTAAGAGTTATAAATAAACAATGGTATTCAAAAAATATTTTCAAAGAATGCCCTATCACTAAATATGTTAATTTACTGGGGGCATATTGCGAAATTGCTTAAATCCTTTCAAATGTCAGGCAGATCAACTCCCACTCAACTATTTGAATCGCCAAATTGGCATTGCGTTGCAACAGAGGAAAAATTAAAAGTATTTCTATTTAACTCACTCGTGTATGCTGTCTTACGCTAATTTTCTGAGTGGATTCTACGAAATCTCAACACAAATTTGCTAATCCGAAGACCCGATTATACCAACATCAGATATCAATAATTTAGTCAATATTCCATGTGTTCGTGAAATGTAATACAAAACGCCTAATTATGAAAACGTCATCTTTTTGTTAGAAATCATATATGAAATATAATTTTAAAATCGGTCCTTTTTTTACTTATTCAGTCGGTTAGGTCTTATCTGAAGTTGGAAAAATTGGCTCTATAATCTACTCATTAAATATTTGTCTAATGTAATTACGACTGCGGTATGAATCCTTAAGTTTACCGTGGCAAATTTAATTTAAGGATGGGCAGATTCCCAATTTAGTACCTAATATATAAAAACTATGTGAGTAATTCATAATTAATTCAATCCAATTTAACTCAGTTTGATTCAACTGGAATTCAATGAATAACTTTAAAAATATTAAAAGCTACTTAGATACATCGTTTTGCATTTTGCTTCTGTACCATTACCAGGAGTTTATGGCGGTTTCACTCGCTAGCGACGACGTAAAAAAAAATCTATGGAAAATTGCACAGCGCCTCTAGGGGTCACTCGCAGATCTAAAATTTTCCATACAAAAAGTCACGTCGTCGCTAGCGAGTGAAACGACTGTAATTTTGTATTGGCTCATAGTACGGCACTGAACTCTTAATAGCGGAAAGCATCATAATCGACGCTTTGGGCGTCATTTGCATGGGAAGTGACAAGTGACGAGGGTCGGCGATCAGACAAACATGACAGCGAGGCTTTAGAGCTTTGTACTCTGTGTTACATTATCGACGTGTGTGTAACATACCGCTGTTAGATGTCTGTTTATACAACCCATACTGAGATCTATAGTTGCTTATGTTCCGAAAAAGGGTGTTGAGTCACAGCTAATTCTGAAATGTGAACTTATATAAATTATGGCTGATGTACGTAGGTAGACACTGTCGTGATCACGTAATTAGGGATACTAACAAGAAATAAGCTAGGCCATCCCTCAATACCGTTTTTTTTAATTCACAAGACTTTGTCAATGAATATCTGTTAAAAATATTTATGATCTACGAGATAGATAAGAAATAAGAAATTTCTATTTGCTATATTTTTTTCCCCATTAAGACTACAAAGCTACTTTTTCAAATATAATTATATTATTAATGAAAACTAATTAAGAAAATAGAGGTTTAAATAATGCAACTAGTGTTTTACCAGTATGTTTGAATAATAAAGAGCATAAATAACACATTTTTAATGACCAGTATGGCTACCATTGTGGGGTAAACAATTTGGCAACGGCGATGCATTAAGGGGCTACCCGATTTTTATACGCGCACACTAGCGCCACTCTATTTAAAATAATTATTACTCCTTAAATACGAAAACAATCAAAAATCTGGTAGAAACAATTGTAGTACAGGTTCTATAGTTTATTTAATACGTTTATATTGTTTCTAAAGTAGTTTACTGCTAAGTATGGCCACTTTTGGCATTTTTTCTAACTGTAACTGCAGATAACTATGTTTTATTGAACTTAAACATTGTATCTAAACCACATAACCAGAGCTACAATCGCATCTATCAGATTTTCGATTGGTCTTTTATTTAACGAGTTATGATTTTTCGACTAAAGTGTATTAAAGTTAAAAATCCGGGTAGCCCATTAATGTTATTAAATAATTGCATGTTTCTAATGAAATAGTATTCTACACCAGTAGAAATCTCCTGTAGAGGTTAAATTTGAGTGCCGGTTCATTTAGTTGTAACTTTCTTAGTTATTTCGTACCAAAATTGCTCAATAGGGCCTAATTAATATGGTATGTTTCCAAGTCAATCTCGTACCCCTATTTTGTTATGTTCAAGAAGAAGAGGTTAAAAATGCCACAGGCTGCCGGGAGGATAGTCAATTTCACTAAAAAGACCCCATTAAAGGTTCTGTATTAGTTCAATCGAAACTTGTAGTAAACTTGTAGGTTTGCTGCAAATTTACTACTTGCTTCCAGCAGTGTAGTCTTCAAGGGTAAAACAATTTGATAACAAGTAGGATTTTTTTTCGTAAAAAAAACTTAAAAGCTTGGCGATTTAAGGCATTCATCGGTGTTTAGGGAATCTCTTAATTTACCTATTTTTAACCGAGTTCAAAAAAGGAGGAGGTAATCAATTTGACTGTATGTTTGTTTTTTTGTAAATAAAAATAAGTTTCAAAAAATTAAAAAAACATGCGTCTAATCATATTCGTTTAGTAAAGATACCATTAGATTTTCTGTTTCATTATTATTTGTTCTGAATCGCGATACAACTGTTAGTTTCACATACATATCACTTATCATCTATCGACTCTCACAAAGATATCCAAACTTAAAGGCGGCGATACATATGCTTGTAAAACGGATCAGTACTTTGCATGCTAGTTACTGACATGTAAGTATAGCAATTTGCGTCCATGCATGCCTATATTCATAATGTTGATAATCACACGCGCCAGTGTTACAGCCCCCCGCGTCCCCTCCCTCACACTGCATGCCAGTAAGCGTAAACCTACAACGAGAAGCAGATTGCACGTGCAAGGAGCTGGCATGCAAGTGTGCCAGAAAGAGGCACGTGCCGCCGTGTTAACACAATTGAAGCCAAACACGTATTACTTCGTTAATAAACGTACGTATTAACAACGTAATAGCTTTTAAATAAGTACCAGTATTAGAATTAAAGTGGAATAAAAATGAATTTGGTCTGCAAAAGTATACAGTTGCAGCATTGGCAAAAATGAAACTCCACTTCGTTAGAGAGATATTGAGTGCAGCACCTAGTTATTAGTTAGAATACTTTCATGAAACTGTTTAACCTCTCGTCTTTTCATAAATCCAATTTTTATTCCAGCTTAGTAATAAACTATTCTTCTTTAATCTAATCTGCCACTTATCAAATTCGTGATCAAAATATTCAAATTTAGTGTAAGCTTAAATGAAATTAAGTACTTTTTTTGTCTGAGTGTGACGTACGTATCTTACTTTCAAAATTATAGTAGCTATGATTAAAATTAATTCTCCAAACATCAATTAGTCTGAGTTATAAGACATCATAGAAATAAGCTAGAAAAGGTAAATTAAAGATTCTAGTTTCGCCTGGAGTAAAGGTGAGTTTTTAACAAAATAAAGGATTTTATGGCTTTCATACTTGAGAACTAAATTTTAATAATTAATTTACGAAATAAGCAAAAGTTAGTTAGATAGTTGGTGATTTCAACACACGTACAGGTATTAACGTACTGTTAAATCGACTGCATGGTATTTATTTCTGCGCGTGATATTTTAATCCAGCTTAATTGATTGTACATACCTACTATAGTAAACTAACTATGTATGTCTACTTTTCCGTGCAAAGTGACTTTGTCATGCTACCAAATATAAGGAGCATATCCGAAATGATTCGGTCATTAAATGTTGTACAAATATCTAATCGGACTGCGAGTGATTATCCCTGAAACTATGAAAGGGATTATATCTGATCCTTTTGGGTGCAGGGATTACATAGGTTAGCTTAGTTATCAATAATGTACAAATAATATCGTATTATTAGTTTCATAGTCAGTGTTAGGTGCGCTCTTCTTATTTGTCAATAAAGTATGAAACAGTAAAATGTTAAAAGCTTTTGGGGTTAAAATAACCTCTGTTTACTTGCGTCTATTTTCATTCATATTATTAAGTTTTGTGATAGTTTATATACATTCCTAGTCCCACAATATAAATTATTTACTTCAGTTACTTGCAACGATTTGGTTCTGCTTAAAGATATTATAATTTTCTTTCTTGTGTAAAGTTTTGACAATTAAGTCACGTTCATATACAGGCTGGCCTAAACATTGAAGTCCAAATTTTTTTTTGGAAAGATTACATCCAAGGCTATCCTTACCCTATGTATGACACTGTGAGTGTTTAAAATATTGTAAACCAACCTATATGCATGTTAGCCGAATTTTCGTAGATTTTGGCATATTAATTATTTTCGCAATTTTTAAGATTTCTTAAACAAATAATTTTACCACTTTATGGTGTTATGCCGATTTTTTTAAATTGTTATTTGATCCTAATAAATTTAATTAACTTGGATTAAATAATAAGCTAGCTGAAACTAAGACTACAACAAAACCAAAAATGCACTAAAAAGTCTTAAATAAACTCTTGTACATTGAAAGGAAAGGAATCCGTTTTAGGGAAACAATTTCTTTTTGGAGTCGGTGCTGCGACAGGTGAGGCTGAATTTTCAAAGTGATGGCACCGACTCCAAAAAGAAATTGTTTCCCCAAAATGGATTCCTTTCCTTTCAATGTTCAAGAGTTTATTTAAGACTTTTTAGTGCATTTTGGTTTTGAAGTCGGTTTTTAATTTTTTAAAGATAATTTTATTTCTCCATTTTTAGAGTTTACAAGAGAGGGGGGGGGAGTTGCACCTTATGACTCTGTTCTTTAAGAAGCTACAAACTACCTATCATATGTTCTGTCATTATAATTACTGAACTCCTAAGCGTTAAGGAGTTCTACCATCAGCACAGCCCCACAAGATGTGGACTATCAGACGTAACAACACGTCAACATTAAGGTTCAAGTAAAGAAACACTTTACGTGCCTTTAAAATTTGAGGGTTTCCCTCGATTACACCCCAAATTGAAAAAATGGGACCAACTAGAAGGTACTCCCTCTAAGTAGGCGAAAAAAATTTTCGAATCGGTCGACTAACGACTGAGATATGAGGTAACAAACATACAAAAAAAAACATACAGTCGAATTGATAACCTCCTCCTTTTTTGAAGTCGGTTAAAAAATTAAAAATAAATGAAACAAAAAAGCCTCGAAAACTAAAAACATTTGGCTATCATAAAAATTGTATATTCGGATAGACCTGGATGTAAGGTTTCCAAAAAAAAAATTGGACGTCACTGTTTTGGCCATACAATATACAAGATATTCATACTAACTACAAGAAGGAGGAGATTTTTATTGAACATAACAGTTTTTCGCATCTTGATGTTGTTTTTAGTGCCGCAAACTCATTCCTGTCGGGCGTATTTGAATAGTAAACATTTAATATCTCTGCACATCCGTAAAAGTTTAATTTCTTAATTTATCGCGGGTGGCGAGTTACGCTTGCGTCTTTATTTCAGCTGTTTAATTCGTGCCAGACATGTTTAAGATACGTTTTATAGTCACACAAAGAATTGTCAAGAGTCCCGTAAAAAGTTAAACTGTAGGTACGGGAAATGGTCCACAGTTTTTTTAAATAGACTTATTATTACTTTCGATACACAGGAAGGATATAAACCAACAAATATACCTATTAATTAAAAAAGTTTTAACTGTTTCCTGTTAAGTATCCCGATTCCTTAACAAACTCTGTACACGTCAGATTACAACTTGCTTTCGTTTATTCTTACAAAAATTTTAAACA
The DNA here is from genome assembly GCA_963924145.1 of Pyrausta purpuralis. Taxonomy (NCBI): domain Eukaryota; kingdom Metazoa; phylum Arthropoda; class Insecta; order Lepidoptera; family Crambidae; genus Pyrausta; species Pyrausta purpuralis. The sequence goes on from OZ001649.1 coordinate 28,113,386, forward strand.
AAAAGTTTCTCAAAATTGTTACGTTCGTGCTTATTATTATTAAGAAGGTGTATTTTTTCCAGTTAAAGGTTCATTATTTATGAGAACAGAATAAATGGATGTAATTATCAATTTTGACATTCAATTAGAATATTTATATGGAGTTAAGTGAATTCCTTTTGAAAAAAATATCAATAACTTAAGTAATTTTACAAATTTTTACAACGTTACTACTAAACTATAAAATCAGATTAAATAAAATGGCGTAGTTTGTTCGTGCCATGTACAACAAGCCCCCCGATTCAGAACCATTCGGTTACGATTCGATTACTTTCACATATTAATAAAATTACACTAAATAATATTAATAAAAGCCTTTATTCACTGACAAGCTAACATGACAACATAATCATACATTTAAATAAATATTAAAAAATTAGCCACTAAGCAGTCTGGTCTTTGAAGCACGTCGCTGACCTTTGTTATTCTTCTTATTTTTGTGTTTGCCCATCGATCCCGTAGTTTTATGTTAAGCATGCTTCTTTCTATGCTGCGCTGACAAACTATTAGTTTTTGGTTGCTTTTGCTCGTCGCTGGCCAAGTTTGACATCCATAAGTAAGACATGGTAGAATACATGTATTATATAATTTGCTTTTAATTGCTATGGGAATCGTTTCATCTTCAATCATTTCATCGTTTTTTAACTATTTCTTGTAGAGACCAGTACCTTTTCCAAGTGTTGCATATTCTTCTATCTATTTCTTTAGAATACTGGTCTTTCATTGAAATTAGTTGTCCTAAATAAATCATCTACATATTCAATAGTTTCCTGTCCTATTATTATATTTTCTTTTACGGCATTCGTCATTGCTTTAGTCTTAGTTGGGTTCATTGTTAAACCTGCTTTCCTGCTTTCAACATCTAATTGTTGTAACATAGTTTGGAGCATGCTTGATTCCTGAGCGAAAATTACTATGTCGTCGGCAAACCTTAAATGATTTAGGTTCAATCCGTTAATATTGATTCCAAAATGTCCCCAGTCTAAGTTTCTGAATACGTTTTCCAACACTGCTGTGAAGAGTTAGGCAAGGCGATCCACTTTCCCCAAAAGTACACTATCTTGGATTTACTTGATGCAAGTATTTATTTTGTTATTTTCTATATTTATTCTGACATATTGACATCCGATATAAATGTGACATTTATTTAAAATAACCCAAGCGGAATTGCTTATCGAACGTTTTGAATCGCCCTGCAATTTACAAAATAATTATAGGAATGATCTCCCTAGTGTATAAAACTCATTGAATTTAACTACCAAACATTTGCATAGAACACTATTAGTTTCATCCACTTATTACAAATAGGTAATCGTTATAAAGTAGCGGGCAATTAACGAATGCACTTCTTAATAGTCCCCCTGAGTAGAGACCCGCCTCTTCGTGGTCGGAGCTAGGATTAGTTCACAATATATGGGTGTATGTTCGTCCAACAGCCGCGGAAATCTACATGCTGGGATTTAATTAACTCTTAATGACTCTTGAGAGGCTTTGTGCTTACTTTCCGGGATTTGGATGTTGGTACAAATCATCTGAATTGAATGGGTGATATTTTATTTAAACCGACTTCTAATGATAAAGTGTTTTTACCAGCGGTTGAATTTTTACGATTGAGTGTGTTTTGAAAAAAAAACAGCCAAGTGCGAGTGGGACTCGCACACTGAGGGGTCCGTGCCAATTGTAACTGAATTAGGGAATTCACTTACTTCCCCTTAGCTTGAATACCACAATATTTTATGATGTATGTATAAGTATGATGCGTCTACTATAGACGAAAAGGTTGAAGTTTTTAACACAAGCCTGCTAAAATTATTCGATGCTCATGCTCCCAAGCGGTCTGTGAAGCTTAAGTATCCTCCTGTCCCTTGGATCACTCCGGGAGTCAGAACGGCCATGGCGAAGCGTGACCGTCTTTTTTGGGCCTTTAAGTCAAACAGATGCAAGGACACGTGGGAGAAGTTTAAAAAAGCCAGAAATTGCTGCAATCAGGTGGTGAGAGCAGCCAAACGCCACCACATTCATTCTAATATTCAAAATTCTTCTCAAGCCAATACGTGGAAATTTCTTAAAACACTTGGCATAGGCAAGCCTATTTCAGTGTCAACTGTCATCCTTTCTCTCTTAATGAAGTTAATTCTCATTTCTCATCCTCTGTTTCCCTTCATCAAGATATAAAAACTTCTACATTAAATTCTACAATAAAATAAATAAAAGTGGTTATTATATTATAACTTATTTTTGCTCCTCATATTTAATATTCAAAACAGATTAATAAGTACATTAAATCACAACAAACACAAGTGCAAGTGAAGTGCAAACATAACACACATTATCACTTCCAAAATATATCGCCGCGACAGTGTTTTTTCCGCTGTTGAAATGCCGCGCTTGGATGAAGTCTGCGACCGTAGATGCTGCAGTGGCTGCGGGCAGGAAATAGACCACCGTCGGTTCCTCACTTGCAGTCTATGCCAGATGCACTACGATCTGGAGTGCGCGGGTGTGTCGGAACAGCGCTTCTACAACACCTTAACGGGAGAGCACAGGGCTGCCTGGAGTTGCGTTACATGCAAGAGTAAGCGGCCCAAGGGTGACAACACTAATACTCCCGTGCGTGCTGCGGACGTCGGACGTGAAGACGGAGTTACCCTGCGGCGCGGGGCATCCAGGCCGGTAGAGATGGACGCGTCTATGCTCGATGACACTGCACTCAATATGTCCGTTGAGCTAACCGACTTTCAGCTGTTCGTGGTGGAAATGCGCCAATTCAGGGAAGAGATGCGAGCGAAGGCGAAAGCGACCCAGTCTAGGATCGATGCTCTTCGCGATGACGTGCTAGCGCTCTCCGGCAGGGTTGTCCGCTGCGAGGCACGCTTAAGTGACGTCGAGGAGCGTGTCCGCGCACTCGAATGGCCGCCAGCACCGCCGGTGTCGCCGTCGGGGCGCGCATCGACGCCGTAGAGTACAGGCTGGACGCCGCGGACCGGCGCCGAGCGGAGGCCGATCCGGACGCCGAGGCGGGCGTCGTCGCGGGGCTGGAGCGGACCGTCGCGGAGCTCAAGCTCGAGCTCAACGACTGGGAGCAGGAGGTGCTGCTGTCCGACCTCGAGATCGGCCAGCTCCCGGAGCAGAAGGGGGAGAGCGTCATGCACGCCGTGCTGGTGCTGGCCGGGCGCCTGGGCGTGCCGCTGGAGGAGCGCGACGTTGTGTTCGCGGAGCGCGTGGGCGTGCCCCCGGCGGAGGCCGGCGGGGCCCGCGCGCGCCGCGTCGTGGTGCGCCTGGCGCGCCGCCACCTGCGCGACGAGCTGCTGCGCGCCGCGCGCGTGCGCCGGGGCCTGGTGGCCGAGGGCGGCGGCCGGGTGTACGTCAACGAGATCCTGACGCCCTCCAACCGCCAGCTTTTTCACCGGGTGCGTGAGGAGAGCCGACGGCTGCAGTGGAGGTACGCCTGGACGCGAAGAGGCCGCATCTTTGCCCGCAAGGGAGACGGGGCGCAGGTCTATCAGATCCGGACGATGGGTGACATCGAGAGGGTCTTCCCTCCTGTGCCCCAGTCGGGACACGACGAAACCAGGCACTGAAAGAGGACATTCCACTATTAAAGCATGTAAGACAAAGGTAAAATATAAACATATAACTGATTGCATTAGAATATCCTGTCACTTACCTTGTAATTTGCTGCTGTCTCCATGCATTACTTGTTATTTAGGAAGGGTATTGCCTAAGCACATAACTGATATTGTAACATTGACACTTCGGATTTACTTTGTTAGTTCAGTCAACCTAAAAATAGAAAGAAGACATATTACATATGAGATTATTGTAATATTTATTGTAACTGATAGCAATCAAGTAATTATTCCTTTATTATATTTAAATTATTCTCAAATTAATTCCATTATTCATTCACATCTAATTAAAAATAATCATTTAATATCATTTTTCTATTGTATTGTTATATTTTTTATTATTAATTCACATCTAATTGAAATTAATCATTTGATGTCATTCTTCTATTGTATTGTTGTAATTTTGCCCAATAATATACTGCCTTATTGGTTTTTATATAACTTACCCATGACAACACAGGCGGCGGGTTAAATAACCTAGTAGTTGGTCTATTTAATGCGGGTTCTCTGGGGACTAGACAGGAGGAGCTTATGGTGGCAGTGGAGGAAGAGGAACCAGATTTGTTAGCTATCAATGAAACCTGGATGGAAGACCAGGATGACTGCCGTGCTCCAAGACTAGCAGGGTATCAACTGAAGCACATACCGAGACCCAGTAGTATACCTAGGGATCGTGGGGGGGGGGGGGGGGGCTTCTACATTTGGAGAGGCATTAATGCACGAATGTGGCTGTCTCTACGGCTGCATTACAGGGTCTTGGTGGTTGGCACGGCATACAAGCCCCCATGGCAGAGTGTGAGGGTGTTCCTTGATGTAGTTACTGAATCTGTGATATCTTTTGGTGGGGCTGATGGTATTATATTGGTCGGAGACTTTAACATTGACCAGCTGAAGGAGGGTTGCCCCCAATATAGAGCATTCACTCAGTTCATACAAGCCCTAAATTTACTACAGCTAGTAGAGGAGCCTACTCACTTCACTGACCACAGCAGCACACTAATTGATGTGGTGTGTACTGATGTACCTGCTTCTCGGGTAGTAGTGAGGTACTCCCCAGACATGGGAGCGCATGGTATGATCCTGGCAGAGTTTAAAATCAAAAAGGTCAAACCTAGTCCCAGATGGGTAACATACAGACCCCTTAAGAACATACTATTGTATCAGCTAAATAAAGACCTGTCTTTAGTGGATTGGAAATTTTTTGAGAGACCACTCGATGCTGGTGTCAATAAGCTTGTTGATGCCTTTACACTTTGCATTCGGGGACTAATGGATCTGCATGCTCCCACAAAAACCAGAAAATTTAGAAATCCTCCACACCCTTGGGTCACGGATACTGTCAGGGAAATGATGCGCATCAGGGATAGATACTTTAAACAAGTTAAAAGATATGGCACCTCATCTCTTTAAGGTAGTTATAAGATAGAAGTTATAAGATGATGAAACAAATAGTACAAGGGGCAATAGAGAGAGAGAAAGCCTGTTTCTTTACCAAACATATTATTAGTAACCTAAGGGAGCCAAAAAAACTATGGAAAAATTTGAAGGGTACAATACTGCCCGATAAAAAGACACCTGTGGACTTGCCTCCCCATTTCAATGATCCTAACCTTATTAATGCTTACTTTCTGGATGCACCGGGATGTGGAAAAGTTTCTATGTCACAGCTAACTTATTTTGTAACACATAGATTCCGTGATCGGGCTCTATTCTCTTTTCAGACTGTAAGCAGGGACCTAGTCATGAAGACCATAAGCCGACTGCGCTCAAATGCTCAGGGGAATGATGAAATCTCATTGGACATGCTTCTGCTGACTCTGCCACACTCACTGGATGCCATCACCTCCATAATAAACCAATCTTTGATGGAACACACATTCCCTGACAGTTGGAAGTCATAAAAGTCATAAAAGTCATTTATTTATGCAAATAGGCCCACTGGGGGCACTTTTACACGTCCCAATATAAACCCTACCACAGCTTCGGGACAATTGTGGGCTAGTGCTGAGAAGGAGCTGCGCAAGAAACTCAGTCACTGTTGTCAATGCCTCGTTTCAAAAGGTTTACAATGTTTGTAGTGATCATGCAAGTCCATACATTATTATCTTTTAAATAATCATCTACTTTATAATACCCTTTCGTCATAAGGGTTTCTTTAATAACAGTTTTAAATTTATTAACCGGTAAGTTTACAATGTGATCTGGTAGTTTATTGAAAAATTTTATACCTTTCCCCATGAAAGAATTACCAACCTTTCGAAGCCTAAATTGTGGAATAGCAAGCTTATCCTTATTCCTAGTATTATATTTGTGTATGTCAGTATTTTTCGTGAATGAATGTAAATTTTTCCTTACATATATTAAATTTTCGTAAATATACTGAGAGGCTAGAGTTAATATTCTAATTTCTTTAAACACCTCTCGTAAGGAATCTTGAGGTTTAAGATTATAAATAGCTCGCACGGCTCTTTTTTGTAAAACAAAGATTGTTTCTACATCAGCAGCTGCGCTCCACAGTAAAATACCGTGGGACATCAAGCTATGGAAATAACTAAAATAAACTAACCTAGCTGTTTCTACATCAGTCAAACGTCTAATCTTCCTTACAGCAAAAGCAGCTGAGCTTAGTTTCCCTGACAAGGCCTCTATATGAGGACCCCATTGTAGTTTGGAGTCTAATGTGATTCCCAAGAATGTTGTGGAGTCAATAGTATCAAGCGGTTTGTCTTTAATCTTAACCTGAGTTGATGCCTGTCGGACATTAGGCATCGTAAAATTTACACATTTAGTTTTACTTCCATTAAGAAGGAGATTGTTAATAGTGAACCAATGTAATACTTGTGAAAGAGTATTATTTACATCGTCAAAATTTCCTTCACCTCTTGGAATTTTAAATATAAGTGAAGTATCATCAGCAAACAATACTATATCACAAAGATTCCCTACAAAATGCGGGAGGTCATTTATATATATTCAAAATAAAAGAGGTCCTAATATAGATCCCTGGGGCACACCCATTGTTAGAGGTGCTCCAGAAGACTCAGTTCCGTTTATATATACTTTTTGCATTCTACCTGAGAGATATGAATTAATTAAGTTTAATGAGTTCAATGATGCCCCATAGTGACATATTTTTTTAAGTAATGTTTCATGATCCACACAATCAAACGCTTTCGATAGATCACAGAAAATCCCTAAAGCATCATACCTATTATCATAGGCATCAAATACATGTGTTAAAAGAGCAACTCCTGCATCCGTTGTGCTTCTTCCTTTAGTAAAACCGAATTGTTTGTTATGTAATAACTTGTTCGATGAAAAGTGTGTTTCCTTTAGTAAAACCGAATTTTTTGTTATGTAATAACTTGTTCGATGTAAAATTTGATTGAATATAATCTTTTCATATATTTTACTCAAGACTGGCAGAATCGATATTGGCCGGAAGTTTGAGGGGTCACTTTTGTCACCCGCTTTGAAAAGTGGTATTATTTTACTAATCTTCATTAAACAAGGAAACTGGCCTTCATCAATACACTTGTTAAAAATTAATGCTAGTTGAGGGGCTATTATGTTAATAATTGACTTAATAATATGCACAGATAGTCCCCACAGATCCTCCGTTTTTTTCATATTCAACTCTAAAAATGTTTTTATTATTACTTCAGGTCCTACATGCCTAAAGTGCAGTTGAGAATTACATTCACTGACATTTACTTTTAGAATAGATTCGGCTATTACTGAAGAAGAAGCAAGTTCTTTTGTTGTTGTTGGTGCAATATGTGAAAAAAACGATTCAAAAGCAGTTGCAACCTCTAAATTTGTATTTATTGTTTTATCATTTATTTTTAATGCAAATTTACCATCTCTCAATTTATTTTTACAAGTTTCTTTATTTATGATGCCCCATGTAGCTTTTGCTTTATTTTTGGAGCTAGAGACTATTCTACGAAGATGATGGGATTTTGCTATAGCACAAACTTTTTTAAATATTTTTGAATAATTTCTAACGTATTCAATAAAGTTTTGGTCTTGAGAGTTTTCTCGTAGACTATATAATTCATATAATTTAATCCTACTTTTATGAATTCCTGGCGTGGCCCAATTATTAAAATGACATTTGACCTTATTTGATTTAGTCTTTTTTATGGGAAAAATTTCATTAAAATCGTTTTTAATTAAGTTAAAGAGGTCATCATATTGTTTATTTACACTATCATTAGTATTTTGTTTCACTGTATATAGTGTATCGTTAATTGTATCCCTAAATCTATCTAACCTATTTTCTGTGACAGACCTATACATAGTTTCCACAGGTAAACTTGCGGTATGATTGTGTTCAAATAAAACCTTTTGACCTCTATGATCAGAACTGAGGCCAATTAAAATACCTTTATCAATGACACTTGCGTTTTTGTCACAAAAAATATTATCTAAGCAAGTGGCCGTGGTAGCAGTTACCCTTGTAGGTTCACAAAAGAGATTTTTTAAATTAAAAGATTTGAAAAGGTTAAGAAATCGAATGGCGGTATTCCATTCTTTTAAAATATCAAAGTTAAAATCCACATACTATTATTTTCTTATTAGATTTTGAAACCTTTTCTAGCGCTGATTCCATAATTGGTTCAAAAAGTTGGTAAGTAGCGTCGGGGGGGCTATACACAGATAAAATAATATAATATTCGAGCTCAGTACACGCTAATTCGATAGTACGTTCTAAAGAGAGTGACACAATATCCCTGCTATCTTTATAATTTACTTCATTATTTATAAGTATGAGTGACCCCCCTCTAGTGGTGGTCTCTCTTGAAAACGAACTACCGACTGTATAGTTTTCAATACTAATCATTATTTCAAATTTTCTATACCAATGCTCTGTTACACACATTACATGAACACTTAAATCGTGTAGAACTAATGATAGTTCAAGCTCTTTGCCAGCCAGGCCTTGTATATTTTGGTGAATAACATTAAAACTAGACCTGGCCTTTGTCTGCCCTCTTAGTTTAAAGCCTCAGAGGTTGTCTGGTTGATAACATCAACATTACTATTATTACTTACAAGTTGATAACCATGTGATATGGTTTTGTTAATTATGCAATTAATGTTATATGCTAACAAATTAGCAATTAGTTTTTTGATTCTATATGGCAGGTTTATAGAGCCGCCAGTCAGCAAAAATGAGTTGTTAGTAAATTTATTTGTGTCAAAAAACACAAATTTGTCACTATGACGTTGGATTAAATTAAATAATAAAGTATTCAATACATGAATACAGTTATTTTCCTGTGCCGTATGATTTTTTGAGAATGGTATGGCACAAATTATTATTTTATGTACATTTATTATATTTCGTCATAATATATATATATATATATATAGTATATGTTGGTATATGTATGTATTATTAATGTATTTATTTTATTGCTTATGTTATGTATGTGTAATATTATGTAAGTATTAATTGTATTTATTTGGGACTTTCTTTTGTATATAATTAATTTCGTTTCTTTGTCGCACCGCCCACAATTATTTCTGCTTAGCCCAAAGGCATGACTGGTAGAGAACGCCATATGGCGTTAAGTCCACCTTTTGTACAAAATTTTACTATTGTGCAATAAAGTATAAATAAATTTAAATTTAGCAATATTGAATAATTTTTTAACAGATTTTTTTTATTTAAATTTTGACTATTTCCTAACATTAACACAAGTATTGAACTTGAATTTAGATTACTATTTTGAATATTAATAACTATTTGATCTAGTGATGCATCAGGCATACAATTGTTTACAATATTACATTTAAGGTTTTTATTCAATAAGGAACCATAACCAATTCCTAATCTGTCTGAAAAAACAATAACATTGCTACATTCATTATTGTTTTTTTTTGATGAACAATTATTATTAAGATATTGTGATTGTGATTGCAACTGTAAACTGTCATCCCCCTGCTTATCATGATCTTGGATGGAGTTTAGATTCATGTTTGGGAGTGAATTAAAATCGTTAGGTGTGTTTAATTTCAGAAGTTTATTTGCAGCCAGGATATGTTCTGATATTTGTTCCTGGGAAGAGTTATATTTAATTGTCATGGAATGCAATGACTCCTGCAACCTGGAGATGTCAGTCTGCAATCGCTCAACAGTTTGTTCACATTGTGACCTACTTTCATGCAACTTATTTTGATATATTTCCAGACTATCCAATAAATCTAACTTTTCCTTTCTAAGTTGAATATTTTTGAAAAAACGCTTATTTTTCTTGATAAGAATTTTAGTTTTCTTTATAAATTTACTAAGTTTTATATACTTTTTTAACCCTATTTCTACCTGACAATTTAATTTGAGCAGTTTGGTTTAGAGTTTGGTGTAAACTACAATTTAAGTCTGGATTGGTGACCACAGACCGACCACCGGGGGTCCCAATCAGCTCCTCATACAGATTCAAGGTTTGGATATGAGCTTGATCTTTCTTCTCTTCTTCCAAGTGCAGTATAGTTCTGTTGGCATCCCGTAGCTCACTTTCCAGGTCATTATTGCGCATAAGTGTCTGCTCAAAAATGCTGCTGCACTGGTCGAACGTGCTGACTGTGTTGAGAAGCTGGTCTCGATGCTCGGTGACCTCCAGCAGGCGGACATGCAGTTCAGCCATTTCTTTTCTGAGTTGAGAGGTGTGTTCCATGTTGGTCTTTATTACCTCCTCATACTTATCTCTTTCTCTGAGCAATTCATCACAGGAACTCCTTGACTCCTTTAATTCATCGAGTGCCCTTTTGAGTTTTAGTTCAGTTTCTCGGGCAGTCATTTTGCGGGTTATGGCTCCAGTCCGGGTGGTCATCATAGGTTGAGGGTCACCTGGAATTTTTATAAACAGAGTGTACAACAGATGTTATGATGTTTAGGTCAGTACTGAGCTATTTAAGTTAAGTTAAAAACATTTAATTAAACATACATGTATGGGAATTATTATATTAAATCTTTAAGTTAAAGAAATATTTGTATTTTTATATAGTTTCAAGCTATTTAATAAGTTTTATTGGGTTTAAATATCATAATTATGTTTACCAATAAATAAATAAAAAATGTTAGGAAAGGTAGATAAGGTTGTGATCTTCAACTTTACTTCCACATATACGTCAAGTAAAGAGAGGCACAACAGAACCGAAGTGTTATGAGGTTTGACGTATCTCACCGTAGTGAGGCTTGTGCAGTTTATGATCATGTATTTACAGCAGTAAGCAACAGCAGACAGCACTCACTCAACCCCAGGTTGGTCAGATGACTTGCGTAAAAAATATAACCTCAAAGTGTCAAATATTGATACAATTTGCTAACTTTAATTGCACTTCAAGTATGAATTAACGTTTAAAATACGCCAAATAGCTTTGAAAATTAATTAGAAACAGTACTCCCCTGGTTTAAGTAGTTATCCGTTGCACTTTGACCGGCGACCGTTGGCAGTTTTGTTGTTATGTTATTTCGTCACTTAGGTATGTTGCCTGCACTTTTGTTTATTATTTCGTGTTAGCACTATTGAACTATATTAAACTATATTACTTTTAGACCTAATTAAGGAGTCTAACTATTAAATTTTAATTACAATAAAAATAAGCTGTATTGCTTGATTGTTTTTTTTTTTTTTTTTTTTAGAAGGTAGCAGTTGTGAGGCCACTACCGAAGATCACTTCAGGAACTGCGCTCTCAAAAGTGGTGGATGACCTGCTGTCTGCACGGGATCAGGGGAAGTCACATTCTTGCTTCTTCTAGATTTTTCACGAGCATTTGACTCCATCAGCATTCCCCTGCTGCTCTCGAAGCTAACTTATTACGGACTAGATTCCAAAGCTGTTAGGTGGTTTCACAGTTACCTTTGCCAGAGACAGCAGTATGTGGAGATATGTAGATTGGACGGAGTCAAAGAGCAATCTGCACCACAAATGGTGAGCAGAGGCGTCCCTCAGGGCTCAATCTTGGGACCAATTCTCTACATCCTGTACAGTGCCGATATCACCACATGTGTAACTCAATGTAGCCACCACCTTTACGCAGACGATCTGCAACTGTACCTCTCTTTTGATCCTAAACATTGCAGCAGTGCAGTGACTACAGTGAATAATGAGCTGGAAAATATAAACAAGTGGTGCCAGAAGAACTGTCTCACACTCAATCCCAAAAAGTCCAAACTCTTGATCATAGGAACACCCAAAAAGATTTCAAAACTAGACATCAATTCAATAAATATAACAATAAATGGAGAACCAGTAGAAAGGGTAGACAGGGCAAGAAACTTGGGCCTACTATTTGATAGCAACCTGAGATTTGAGAGCCACATAGCAGAATGTATGAGAAACTGTTTTTATAGACTTAGGCTTCTTTACAAAATAAGACCATACCTGAGTGAGGCAATCAGGAAAACCCTTTGCGAGTCACTTGTGCTATCCAAGCTCAATTATTGCGACACAGTGTATGGTCCGTATCTGCTAGCGAGGTCAGCGAAGATGATTCAGCGAGTGCAGAATGTCTGCGTGCCTTTTTGCTATCCCATCCCACCTCGGACTCATGTGAGCCCATACATTAGTGATGCAAGCATGCTCCGGATGGAGGCTCGCAGAAAACTCCACTTAGCAAGCCTGATGTTTGAAATCATTAAGACACAGAAACCAAGCTACTTACATGAGAACTTGGTATGGGCTCGGGGCGGGAGAGGGCGTGGGAGAAGGGAATGTGTAGGCGTCTTTCTGACCCCAAGACACCGCACAATAACTTTCCGCGGCTCTTTCAAATTTGCTGCGACACGGTGCTGGAACTCGCTGCCCCCGCCGTTGCGCGCCCTGAAGGAGAAATCAACGTTTAAAATGAAACTAAAGCAACACTTATTACAAATCCAACGTGAAAACGAAAAGCACGCGTTCACTTACCAACGGGGTATGCGCGTCGAGCGAGGGGGTCGCAAATCCAAACATAGTTGAGCCCGTGCAACGTGTCACCGTTCACGCCGAAAAACACTTATCATTACATGATTTGTCCGCGTAAGCTCCTTCAGGACCCCATGTGTCCGTCGCCGTCATTCGTACAGTCCGGTTATTTTGCGCGATTGTTTGGGGTTTATTCAGGGCTCCCCTTCCTTGTAGACAGAAGTCAAAGTGTTTCCTTATCTTGTCTTGGTAAATTACGTACGTGGCAGCCGTGTGGCACTGTCTTTTACGTGGCATTTTTTCTCGGTGAGCCTCGGACTTTGTCAGATTCGTAAATAAAATGGCTGCCGACGAGCCGAGCCCAAGAAGAACGAAGATTTTTTTTTCTTTACTTTTTCTTCTCCGAATCTTGAGTTTGGCCACGTTCCGTTCCACGAACGCAGTAAAAATCGCAGAGCTCACAATAGGCTCACCAAGGTGACCCGAAATAATGGTGTATTATTATTAATTACATTAATTGTTATGCTATTTGATTTGATTTATGTTTTTATTATTTGTATTATAATTTGCAATTGTTCATACAATATGTCAAAATCAATTTGTGATTATTCGAATGATAGATTAATGTTTTGTTTTTGTGCTATTTTATGTCATTTTTTTTTGTACCCACAAAGGCACTCGCTGAAAATCAGCGTCGTGGTATGAGTTCTGCTGCTGCCACGACCAATGCTGAGGGTGCCTTATTCGGCCTTAGTAGACTAGTACATGTATTTTTGTTAACTTTATTCATTTTCTTTCTTTCTTTTCTTTCAAATTATTTGGTTTCTATACCAAACCTCTCTCATGATCCTTTCACCTTCTCTCCTGTGTCTATCGATGAGATTCACAAGTACATCACATCAATCAAATCCTGTGCGACTAGTTGTGATGATATAGGTAGAACTATGGTCTCACTAGTGCTAACTCAAATCACCCCAATTCTCACACACATAATTAATTTTTCTCTTTACTCTGGGTCGGTACCTGCTGTTTGGCGTAAAGCCTACGTTCTTCCTCTTCCTAAATTATCCAACCCTAACCAACTCACTCATTTTCGTCCAATCTCCCTTCTTCCCTTTCTTTCGAAAGTCCTAGAAGCTGTAGTCCATAAGCAACTTTCTACGTTCTTACTCAAAAATAACCTCCTTAATGATTTTCAGTCTGGATTTCGTCCCGGACATAGCACGACCACTGCACTTCTAAAGGTCGTTGAGGACATTAGAGAGGGCATGGATAGTAAAAAAGTCACCGTTCTCGTTTTAACTGACTTCTCTAATGCATTCAACAATGTCGACCATGATGTGCTCCTTGCGATTATGTCCCACTTGCGGGTCTCATCTGTAGCACTGGAATGGTTCTCTTCATATCTTCAGGGACGCCAACAGACTGTTCGGATTGACCAAAAGTTTTCTGATTGGTCCAATATCACAACTGGCGTTCCTCAAGGTGGTATTCTCTCTCCGCTCCTCTTTTTCGTTTTTATTAATACTATCACTAGCCGTCTTAATTGATCTTATCATCTGTATGCAGACGATCTTCAACTGTACGATCAGGCAGAGGTTTCCGATATAGACTCGGCCATATCGGCCCTGAATCGTGACCTCGCCTGAATCGCCGATTGGTCCGAAAAATTCGGTATATCAGTAAACCCGTCCAAATTTCAGGCTATCATTGTTGGCAGTTCTCGACAACTGGCCAAGATCGTCGTAGACTCCACTGCTCCAATAATAATATTTAATAATGCCGTGATACCATACAGTGAGAGTGTTAAGAACCTGGGGCTGTATATAGACAGCACCCTCAGCTGGTCTAAACACATTGCCGAGGTCAGCAGGAAGGTAACTGCCACTTTACGGGCACTCTATAAATTCAAAAACTTTCCCCCTCTTCACACGAAAACTCTTCTTGTCCAATCTCTCGTCCTGCCTCTTCTCGACTACGCCGACGTGTGTTGTACGAATATCAGTGGAACCTTTCTTAATAAACTTGATCGACTCCTCAACTACGGTATTCGTTTCATCTTCGGTCTCCGTAAATATGACCACATCTCTGCCTACCGTTCCAAGCTTAAATAGCTTCCCATCCGTCATCGCAGAGAAACAAGAATCCTGTGTACACTCTTCAACATACTTCGTAACCCTCACTCTCCGACCTATATGACACAGCGGTTCAACTATCTGACTTCTACAACTTCTCGCAACCGCTCTTCCCATTTTCTTACTCTTCACACTCCTCTTTACAAGTCCGGCTTTATGTCGGACTCTTTCACCATCTCTGCGATTCGCCTTTGGAATTCTCTTCCCATGGAAATCAGAATGTCCTCAAACAAACTTTCTTTTAAGAAGTCTCTCCGCACCCACTATCTTAACCTTGGCTCACTTCAGAATTAACCACAATTTCATTCACTACTGTCGGTAATATTTTAATAGATGTCATCAATATATTCACTTCCCTATCTGTGGTTTATTTTTTATTTTTTTTAATAAATATATGTATTCTATGTAAGTATATTAATCCAATGCTTATATATTTACAAATAATTTTGTTTATCTATGTAATTTTTGTATGTATGTTTATGTTAATGCATTTTAAATTTTTGTCCCTCTCAGTACTTTTAAATATTCCGCCACTGATTTAACTCTCTGCATTTCCCAAGCGGTTGACTGGTAGAGAATGCCATAAGGCATTTAGTCCGCCAATTGTACCATTAACAGTGCAATAAAGTTTAAATAAATAAATATTTTGTAAACAGCAAATTTAACTGTGTTTTTCATAGTGTTTGTATGAAGAATAAAGTTATGTTTGCGGTTGTCGATAATGTGCTATATTTCAAAAACCGGCTAAGTGCGAGTCGGACTCGCGCACTGAGGGTTCCGTGCCAACTTTAACTAAATTAGGGAATCCACTTACTTCCACTTAGATAAAATACCACAATATTTTGTTGACAGCAAATATAACTTTGTTTTTCATAACATTTGTATGAATAACAAAGTTGTGTTTGCGGTTATTGAAAATGTACTATATCTCAAAAACTACATGTTCGATTTCGTCCAAACCAATTTTCGTTGAAAGTGTTTGTTAAAATCTACATTATTGTTTTTTTTTTTCAAAATTAACACTCGCTTAATTTAGAAGTTAGATAGGGATATCAAACGTTAGACTTTAGAAAATGGTTTAAAGAACCTCGATGTCATTTTAAAAGACCCATCCATTAACATCCCATTTGCATAGGTTTGACAAAAAAAAATATCGGTTATAGTTTCATGTATGGGAGCACCCCTGAAATATCATTTTTGTTTGTAAAGTGTAGACAGGATGGAGGACAGTAGGAGGACAGTAAAGCGGTTGACAGGATACAACTTCCTACTAAATTTCAACTGTGTGATGCTTATAGTTACCGAATAAAGTGGTGGTGACATACGCACGGACAGACAGACAGACTTGACGACACTATAAGTGTTCCGTTTGTTGCCATTCGGTAATGGAACCCTAAAAATGGAGGTTATCAATTCGACGTTTGGAGAAAACTTTTGATCTATTCAGGCTTCCTAATACGTGTGCCAAATTTCGTAAATTTATGTATGTTTGTTTTAGGATTTCTCGAAAAGAGAAGTCACAGCGAAATGTTTTTTTTTTGTTTTATCAAGTGTAGTTTTGTAGGGTACAGTGTTAATTTTATCAAAATTTGTAAAGTAGTTGTTTTTAATATAAGTTGTAACTAAAAAATTATGAAGTATAAATAATCCGCCTTCAAAAAACTGACTATAACTGACTATTTATAAAGCTTCAAATAACGCATTCGTCTTCCACTCGACTGTCCGCGCTGTCAGACTATGATGTTGGAAAACTGTCCGGCGATATCGCGCGACGGTTGCATTATAAAAATCGCGCGACATGTCGCGCGACAAAAACGATTATATAAAGAAAAGTATAGTTGTGATTACGAAAACAAAAATACTGGTAGATAGGTAAAAGTTATAAATATATAAAAAGTTGAAAATATATACTTACTATACTATAATATATACTATACTTAATTTATATATATATATATATATATATATATATACTATACTTAATACATACTTTTCTAGGAAGGCACTGTAGTACCACGGACAGTTTACCGTAAAAAAGAAAATGGCAAATTAATTTGGAGTCGGTGCATGATGTCAAGCTTACCTAAACTTACTCTACTCACATATTTCGAAGGCGGTTTTTTTTTTAATTATTTTCAAATGTCACTAGATAAAGTATCTGTATAATTAGGAACCGCACACATATATTTTTTTAAAATAATGGGTTTTAATCTGGACTAGATGCACTATGTTATGGCCGCCGGGGAGTGTGCGTTACTGAGAGCAGTGAAAAAGAGCTACCACCTACAACCTTAATAGATTCAAATAAACTATCATGGTACGTACAGAAACTAAATTAAAAATACAACATAACTTCTGGTCATTGGAAACAAACATGATAAAGACAATAAACACTCGAACATGATATTAACATTGACAAATCAGCCCAAATATACCATTTCTGCGACATTTGGATTGACTTTGTGATATGATAAGAGGCAAGAGTCTCTAAGTCTCAGGTTCAAGTTTATCACAACTCCCATCGGAACTTGCAGGGTCGTATTTCAAGTTCAAGGCCCTCCCCTTTCCCTTTTCCTCTTGATTCGCGAAATCTCACCATGCAAGGGGAATGCAGTATGCTCATGTCGTTTTACAAGAAAACTAGAGTGTCTACTAACAATAGAGTAGGTCCATGGCTATTCGCCGTGTAATTTATTTATTTTAATATTTTATGGTCATATGTATTACAAAAAATATGGTGTTAAAAGGTGGCTTTAATGTTGAAAGAGATATCTGCCTGTCGAACCTTTCCTAATTCGCAAAATTCAACTTCACTTGCCTAGATTAATAAATGGGCATGTTTTATTCATACATCTTTCACTTTTTCAACAAAACCCTTCACATATTAGCAAATATCGATCTTTTAAGTATGGATTCGATAAAACGCAGAAAATTGCATAAAATATGATACCGCACTTGCCTAATATTATGTGTCTGCATGTATGCAAACGGCCCCCCGCCCCAGTTCAATTCCCATATGCCCGAGGGGGAAGGTCGCCTAAATTTTGGTAGGATTTGGCAGATCCTGATTCCTAGTGCCAATATGAAGTCATAAGCAAAGGAGACCGAAGAGCTGGCAGCTACCTCGGACAAAGAATTAGTCTCGCCATTCAAAAGGGGAACGCTGACAGTATCTTCAGAACCTTTTTGTTAGTTATAAGGTAAAATTGTATAGAAATCACACAATGTTTCCACGAGCAAAGGTTTTATTGACTTACTAGCGGTCTCCCGCGACTTCGTCCGCGCGTTTTGAGTTTGCTCTCTCCCCTCCCGTCGCAGCGACATGTTTTATATCCTAAAGCCTTTCTCGATAAATAAGCTATCCAACACAGAAATATTTTTTCAAATCGGTCCAGCAGTTCCTGAGATAAGCGCGTTCAAACAAACAAACTCTTCAGCTTTATAATATATTAGCGCAAGCGCACGTTGTACTTAAGCTGCGAACATTATTTTGGTGCGGAGTTATGTTAAAATTGTGATAGCTCCTAAGATATTTATTGAAATCAAATGATATAAAGGGCAACTTGGTTCTAAATGAAATGCTCGTGATGATGAATGTATTTATTTTGATAAGAATTAATACTTGTGTGTATAATACACCTCTAAAAATAATGCATTATTTTTTTACAAATTTATTAACATAAAAAAGGTTGTAGTAAGTCAACCATAAAAGATAGACATATGCTGTCGCGGACTTTATTATTGAACTCTTAATGCTGAACAATCCTGTCATACATGATTTTTGTGTAACTTAAGCGGTTTTCGCAGCGTACACAGCGGAAGCTCTCAAAAGGAATATCTTTCTCCCGTTTTCGCAACATTTTTCATCGCTGCTGTGGTCTTATGAGTCGTATCTTTATGTTATATAGCCTAAAGCCTTCCTTGATAAATGGACTATCCAACGTAAAAATATTTTTTCAAATCGGGCCAGTAGTTTCTGAGATTAGCGCGTTCAAACAAACAAACAAACAAACAAACAAACAAACTCTTCAACTTTATAATATTAGTATAGATTTGACCTGAGCTAGATGGCAACCATGTTCTAGAGGTATATTAATGTCAACTCATCATAGCCGTTATTAATGGTAGCAACAGATAAAACCTATTGTTTAGAGGATTCGGAACCGATACGAGAAATTCGTTGTTTGGTTCAGTAATAAAATAAAGTGACATGTAAGTAATATTCGTCAATAAAAGCATCATACGCCTTGAAAAGAAAACGTCACCCATTTGTCAGCAATTACTTATGCAATGACATTTTAAATCGGTCATTTTATAATTATTTTGTCGGATAAATCTTATCTGACATTGGTAAAATCGGTTCCTAGATAGACACTGATGTGAGACAAGACAGCTAGAACTACCTTTTAATTAAAAATGATAGAAAATAAATTAGCGAGTATTTTAAAGCTGAAGAGTTTTTTTGTTTTTTTTTTGTTTAAACGCGATAAACTCAGTACCAGTACAACTGAACCAATTTGAAAATAAATTAAGCTTTGGATAGCTTATTTATTAATGAAGGCTTTAGGCTATAGTATAGCTGCAACGGGAGGGGAGGGAGCGACCTCAAAACGCGCGGACGAAGTCGCAGTCGCAAAATGGCGAGCTTTCTGTCTTTACATCTGTTGGCAGTGAGCTGTCGCCTGAGCGTCGCGTCATTAAGTGCGCACTACGTCACATTAATGAGTGCCGTTAGACGGAGTATCGGCGCGAGAGTCGTAACGCAACCGAGAGGCTCGGGCAACAGCAACCCTTAGCTAGGTTGTGCTTTCAATAGCAGATTTCGACGACTTTGCCGGCGTTTTCCCGTAAAAAGTTTTATGAATATGAATATTGGACACCAGCAATGATTTTAAGTTACCAGAAATTCTAAATTATTGTTATTTTATTTTTTTAAATTATTTTTTAATAATGTAAAGTAACTTTAAATCTACCTATTCAATTTAATTAAATAATTTTATTTAAATAAATTTATGGTTATTTTCTTACAACATTTTGTGTACCATAACATTGCTGGTTTGATTTATTTACAAATTTGTTTAACAAATAGTCATAGAACTTGACATTTATCATTTACGACGTTTATTACATTGATATTTATGCGTGGGTTCTCAATGTATAGGTCTTTTAAAATGACATTGAGGTTTTGAAACTCAGTTTTTCGAAAAGTCTCACATTTGAAAATTAGACGCTTCCAATGTAATAAATCGGCTCCCCTCTAAATTTTAAACTAACCACTAAATATTGTGGTATTTTAGTTAAGTGGAAGTAATTGGAGTTGAAGTTGTCAAAAAGTCCGACTCACACTTAGCCATTTTTCTTTAAATTAGCATATCCTAAACAATCCTTTAAATATGATAATAAACTTTGCTCAGCTATTGTGGAGGAGCAGTCTCAGTTTAGGCAACTCTATTAAACTTTTGTGGGTGGAATCATATTCGTTGTTTTGTCGACTGACAAATACTGACAAGCATAATATGTTTGACTTTTACTCGTTTGAAACGTACATAAGAAATAAATAACTTTACTCTGATTTTTAATTCGGTAGACCAGAATGACAGCTTCTATCGATTTTTTTTAGTTTTTAATATTGCAAGCGTGGTGTTACATTTCAATTATATGAGTACGTGATCAATGAACTTGTGATATGAATTTACATTTATGTGATATTACTAATTAGGATTAACAATAAATATGAAACTTTACATAACGCTATAAATGAACGAAAGGAGTAAAAACATCTAGGTTTCTCTTCCATTAGAATGAATTTACCAATTTAACTTTTTAGTACTTTCTATAAATAAATTATTATAAATAATTATCGTTTTTGTAGGATTCGTGAATTTTGTATCGATTCGATTAAAAACTACAATTGAATGAAATTGAAATTTTCGATTATTCAGGAACAACTATTTTTAAATTATGAAAAAGTCCACCAAATGTCATTTTGGTCTATCTAATTAAAAATCAGAGTATATAGTAGATTGTTTTTTGTCAATCTTTGATTTAACGGATCGATCATTTTCTTTAGGTGTTAAGACATAATGCGAGATGAAAACGTTTTTTAGTACATAAATATTTGCATTGTACCAAAGCACTAAATTTCACTTGACGTCCACTAAAAAGATAATTTACTTTTGATAAGTCATGGACCCGGTCATCATAGTTTTGTTAGGTGAAAAGGTCGTTATAAAGTGTATACTATTCTCGTGGAAACAAATAAACAAATGAAATTCGGTTTGCGATTGGCTATTTTTGATATCGTCTAAAACATCTTTCTTAATGTACCTCTAAAGAATGTTTTTGCAACCCTTAAGTATTGCTATGTAATGGCAAAATTACTTACTATTCTATACGAATTTGATATTACGACCCTAAACTACTTTCTTAAGACATCGTCTTAGTGTTTCTAAGCACTGCTACATCGTAATAAGAAGTTCGTCTAAAATATAACACTTCTGGAGCCATTAATAAGTTGTCAGCCCGGCATTAAGTACAAGTAATATTACTTTTGTGTAATATGAGAAAAACTGTATAAAGAGGACCTTTTATTCTCGAACGTCAATCATGTAAACTTTTAGTAATAAGTAAAGTTAAAGTTACTTTTAGTAGATTTAGGTACTGTTTAGCCCACTTGCGCAGGGCATAGTTAATAAACTATACCCTATTCACCAGGCAAAGTCTATAAATGTAAACAAACATGGCGGCTTGAATACCATAGACAAACTTCAGTGCTGAGTAAAAGTAGAGGAATTTAGTCAATTGAACTGGTACGATATACAATCGATTGCTATTAAATGAAAAATAAAGAAAAGTGAAATGATTTAACTTTTCAAATATTTAATATCGGTCTTAAAACGTGTAAACGAAACATAGGAAATTGAGAAGTGATTTTATTATAATTTAAAGATACACACATCAAAAGTGTCTAGGGATCAACATATATTTTTGCAAAAACTTTTGTCCTGATTGATATTAATAAAAATTTTCTTTAAGGATTCATCAAATAAAGTGTTTTCGTTTGTCTACAGTAACGATAAACCAAGTCACCTTAACATTAATAAAGAAATTTGCCATTTTCCTAATAAAGGGATTTTTGACATTTGAACCACTAACATTAAAGTTCGAAAAATAAGACTGAAATAACAGTTTTCTTTAAAATTTTATTGGGTAACTAAACAATTAATAATCCGTGTTTCTACCGCGAACACTAACAACACAAGAACATCGGTTTGGCATACTCAAAATGAGTTCATCCAAATCACGCTGTGGAATGGCCGCCCATGTTCGTTGCAACAACAAAAAAAAAAGTCTTCTTGCGACTGGATACCCTCCATATTCGGCAGAGCTCTTCTCTGTAGCATATCCCATGAATGCTCAATCGGGTTCAAGTCTGGTGACTGAGCAGGCCAGGGCAGGACATTGATGTTAGCTGCGGCGAGAGTCTGTCTTACAACTCTTGCGGTGTGCGGTCGTGCATTATCATGCATTAACTGAAATAAGGGAGCAATTTGCACTTGTAGAGGAACGATGACGTCTGATACAATCGTCTCAGCATAAATTTGAGCGTTGAGGTTGCCTCTGATCCGAATCAAATCAGTTCTTCCGCCAATCCAATAATATTATTAGGTAGATAATCGCGGAACATACCGCATCGAAATCGGTTCATCCAAATGCTAGATAATCGCGGAAATATACATACCTCTTTTTTAAGTCGGATAAATATATTTAGTAATATTTAAATAACTCTAATTAGTAATTGGAAAAATAATTTCAGTTCATTATAATAAAATAAAATAAACTAAGGCAACCCATATGATTTTTATTTCAAATGTCAAAATTCTAATAGAAAGAAATTTATTTATAAATAATTTAAGATTTAATGGGGTGTAATAGTTTATTTGAAAGTTCTGATCATTTCTTGCTCTGCGGACGACGCTCTGTCGAGATAGGATTCGGTAGGTAGTTATATCACCAGCATAGTTATTTTACCATAAGCTTTCGGCGGTTTTACTCGCTAGCGATGGTGTAACTTTTTGTATCGAACATTTTAGTTCAGTAAGTGACCGCTAGGGGTGCTGTGCAATTTTCCATAGACTTTTACGTCGTCAACTAAATCTTTATTATACAATTTTCAGGTTTTGCGCACACAACGTTACGCGTTGTACATCCAATTAAAATAATATTGTTTTGTAAACAACAATTTACTTACAATTATTAACTACAAACCATTTCATGAACAGTAAAACAACAAAATTTTGATATTAGTCCTTTCTAGAAACTCGCACGTTTAGTAATATTGACCCTAATATTACTAAACTATACATATATATATATCTAATATACATGCCTTCTATACATGCGAGTTTCCAATAACCAATTGAATCGATCAATTGAACGAAATTGGTGTCCCAACACTAAATTAAAAAATATGAAGATTTTTGTCATCTTCTTGTCTTTGTCAAAATGGTGGTATTTTTCCTGTGAATAACGATTTTTACTTTAAATAAGTGTGTTTGAATGCAATAATCATATTTATATTGTTACGGCATAATTGGTAAAGGTGTTTGTGAGATCTGTGAAGAAGTTTACTTGTGTATGTGCCGAGAATTTTCTGATAATAAGGTTAATAGTTTAGTCACTGGTTTGTTTACATTTATGGACTTTCCCTTGTGAATAGGGTATATATAATGAGGTAACATTGTCAACACGTCTTCGAATACAACGTGTAGCCCGTTAAAGGAGAAAAAATAATAATCAATGATTCTACGGGGTAGACGTAGTTACCTTGACATGGTCGTAGTGCTCTAAAGTGCTTTAACTCAGAGATATAGTAACTCAAAGTTACAATCTCTTATCAATGTTTATCAAAATCGCAAACTCTATTTAGTAGGTGACAACTTCAATTTCTATGACTGGACACATTTGTTTGAAATACATTTCTAGATCAATTTATTGAAATAAAAAATAAAAATACATTAGAATTAAGGTTATAAAAATATCAAGTAAAATCTAAAATATATTATTAAAAGGAGTCTCTTTAGGTAAGGCTCTTAAGATACTGGTAGCGTTCCCCCTTTGAATGGCAAGACTAATTCTTTGTTTGAGGTAGCTGCCAGCTCTTCGGTCTTCTGTGATGATGACTAACCTTTTTGTTACTGTTATATTTAAAATACCTTTATTTTTCATTATTATAAATATTATAAAATCTTGCGGAATTGATTTCTAGATACTTATAGGGGCTATATTTAATTTTTTGCTCCTATTACAGGCCACAAACTGTATGTCATGTCATACCGTAATTGCATCAGTGGCACATCGGTTAGAGGGTTGCACTTTAAAGCGACGACTGCGTCAGTGGTTCCGGGATCGATCCCCAAGTCGGGCCAAAAAATATGTACCTAAGTTATCTGTTGAAAAATTCTGAGGGTAGCCCGGATTTTGGAAGATCGTGTTTTTTCAGCCCCGTGCCTCGGAAAGCACGTAAAACCGTTGGTTCTGCGCCTGATCCCTCTCCGGTCGTGTCAAATTGCTGTCTCATCGGGCTATGAAAGTGAAAGGAATAGAGAGTGCACCTGTGCTTACATACGCGTATATTACGCACACATTGCGTACTATAATACATATTCCCGCGCAGTCATTTAGTAGTTGTGACTGGCCACCGTAGTCGAAATCAGCTAGGGGGAACATAACTATTATTACTGTAAAAACAATTATCAGAAGCTATTTTCTTTTTCCTGGGAAAATTTCAATATTTTTCCTTGGCACCGTAAAAGTAATATGTCGACAATTGCTATTTCTTTGTGGACATCGCTTAACCAACCGAGTACCTTTAATATTGCTCTCGAGACATCATATTAATGTTTTTATATCTGTTATCGATGGGCCGAAAAAGGTTGTTCTGCCCTTTTTGTCCATTTGACGTGACGTGTACTAGATACGAGTGTTTTTAGTTTGTTTGCTTAACGACTCCCATTACGTATTTCGAATCCTATATCATATTAGTATTAAGTATACCTTGCTTTAAACTATGCGAGTATTCATTTTGAAAACAATATATGATGTAGATCTTGACAAAAACTTTCAACAAAAATTTGTTTGAACGAGATCGAAGTAGTAGTTATGAGATAGAGCACATTTTCAATAACCGCAACCATAACTTTGTTATTCATACAAATACTATGAAAAACAAAGTTATATTTGCTGTCAACAAAATATTGTGGTATTATAGCTAAGTAAGTGAATCTCTTATTCAGTTAAAATTAGGCACGGAACCTTTCGTGTGCGAGTCCGACTCGCACTTGTTTTAAATTATTTATTTCTCATGTAAGAACTTACGCAGCGAAACCGTTGCGGACACGTCGCGGCTACACAGCGATGACGTTTTCGTCACGTGTTTGTAACGGGTTAACGACGTACAATACACTTGGTAGCAAAAAACATGTATATTTTTTTGTAGATAAAATAAAGTAAGCATCTATGACACAGCTTCTTCTTTCTTAGCTTATCTTTCTTATATGTTTGCCGTCCGTGCCTGGTCGTGCCGTCCGTATAGTAAATCAGCATTTTCTTGAAAGTCTTTTATACAATTATCAAACGAGTTTTTAAAAGTAATGGCTTGACTTTTCTCAAACTACTTTTTGTATTGTTTCAAATGCAGGTTAATTAAAGAGAGGCATCTTGCTACGAGACTGTACAAAAGTCTATGCTGCTATTCATGGCGGTCGCGTTGCGCGTCCGCAACGCATCCGCTGCGTTTTCGCTACTCACCTGCAACGTATTCGCTACGTGGCTGATCCGCTTTGAATATGCTCGAATTTCGCTAGTGTAGTTAGCCAAATTCTTATATTTTTTTATCGCTAAAACTCATGTGAGCAATTT
The DNA here is from genome assembly GCA_963924145.1 of Pyrausta purpuralis. Classification (NCBI taxonomy): domain Eukaryota; kingdom Metazoa; phylum Arthropoda; class Insecta; order Lepidoptera; family Crambidae; genus Pyrausta; species Pyrausta purpuralis. The sequence continues at coordinate 28,139,025 of OZ001649.1, forward strand.
CCAAATTAAAGGCACTCGTTAATATTTGATCCTCATTGTATTAAAAGGCTAAAGTTTTCTATTATAGTATTTTCCTAAAATGGAAAAAGGAGTTAGTAAAAATATGTAAATCGGACCTCGTTACGTAATTTCACCTTCAAATGTCTCCGCCAAAGGAAACTAGGACAAACGTTTGAGAGTACGTATTATGTACACATTAAAACTTGACTAAGTGGACAAAGGTTTCCATCACTACTGAAATCCGAACTGGTAGTTTTGAGAGCCAACAGTTGACTTGTAAGGTGCTTCGGAACTCGCGAGCGAAGTAAATAATGTCAATTGCGACTTCACAGAGGAAAGTTTCTATTTCCGAGCTTTGGTTCTCGCATATTTCATATGTGGTGAAAGTTGCAACAGACGTTAAGTAGGAGAAAATGTGTGTTAGTTTCAGCTAGGTACACGTAACAAAATAATGAAAATTGAACTTGAATAAAGCAACTGTGTCAGACTAGGAATCGAACTGTCTTACGTCTTACGCTATCCGGGCGTATGCTTATGCCACTCGGCCAGCGACACATTGCCAAGCCTGTTGAATTTGGAATTGTTTTTGCTGCGTGATCTGCGTGTCTCATCAATGTTGCACAATATCGACACGGGGTTCGATTTCTCGTAAGACACAGTTGCTATTTTCAAGTGCAATTTATATTTTTAAGTTTGTGTAATGAAAAAACACTATCATACAAAAATGTAATTAAGGTTTCAAATATCGAAATCCCTGAAAATATTTTTACTTTATCTAAAACTTTTACCCCTACACTGTGAAAAATCCAGGTTCGAAAAGGCTTCATGAATTGTAAGTGGCACTGTTGGGTACGGTATCACTGTACTCTATCCTTACTGTCGATATGTCGTGGGTCAATCGTTAAATTTGTCCTATCAGGATTTATCTTTTTTATTAAGATTTGGTATCAAAATTATATATGCCGTTACTTTCTTCAACCTTAATTTCAAGAGACAATGTGTTAAGAGTATGTTACACGATGATTCCCGATCCTAGTCTGCCCAACATATTTACTTAGTTCTTTAGTAGTAAACTAATGCACTAAACCACATACTCACTGTGTGTGACTTATGTAACCCCACTGTATTCACTAAATTACACATTCTCGTCGTCATATTATGTTCAATACATCATAATTTTTACACCTATCTAGGTGTCAAACCTATTTAACGTTTGTTATGGCCGTGCAGAGATACCAAAATATATATAAAAAAAAAAAAAAGTTTGTTATGGAAATGCCGGAAGTGTCCACCATGTTGAATGTAACTCGGCTATGAAATAAGAATATTTTGGATTAATCTTTAGATTATCTTATTATCATAATAATATTTTGTTAATTGTAAATTGATTATTTAAAGATGGGACACTTATTAGATTTTTATGTTTGCCGTATATCAAATGTTCATTTTGCCGCCAAAAGGAAGTCGACTCTGAATGGTTGGTGGATGTTAGATTTATTTCAAATATTGTAACTATTAAAATAATAATCTAATGGGCTTACTAAATTCAGTACGATAAATAACTAATGAATTTATTAATATAATATTATTTATTAATGAATTTGTCCATTTAATTAGCTAATTGTTTATCCCTACAAATAAATATTATAGTAAATGTTCACATATGGAAATGGATGTCGTCTCCACTGTTTTCTACAGTTGTTCAGGGTTTTGATTTATATAAAAGCGAGCTACATGACGTAAGGGAGCTTAACCAAGACCCAAAGCTCCAAGCCAACCTCACCTTCACGCGGTGCGTCCTGTTTCAACAGACGAGGCTCTGGCGACCGACCGATGGCGGGATAACCATCCAACAAAAGGCGCAGTAAAATGTTGAGCTGTGATGGGCAGCAGCGTCACAGCTGCAAGGGGCTGCGCCTCTGCGCTCGCCAACCCGCCTGCCAAGCGTGGCGAGTACTGGCAAATACCCCCCCTCATATGTTAGTACACAAAAAAACCAGGCCCCCAGTCTCCGGCAGCCCCGCTATTCCTGATTCCGGTAGCGGTCACGGTAACGGCGGGGCAGGGGGTGCTAAGAATCCCCGGAGGCGATCTCGCTACCACCCCCAACGACAACTGGCCCTGGTAACTTATAACGCGTGCACACTGAGGACAGACGAGAAGTTGCTCGAGCTGGAGGAAGAATTGAGCAGGTTACATTGGGACATTGTGGGTTTATCAGAAGTCCGTAGAGAGGGCGAGGACACGATAACTCTGAAGTCTGGCAACCTGCTCTTCTACCGGGAGGGTGACCAAAAGTCCCAAGGTGGTGTTGGGTTTCTTGTCCACAGGTCCCTCGTAAACAACATCGTAACCATCGAGAGTGTGTCGAACAGGGTGATATACCTTATACTCAGAATAACCGAAAGGTATTCGCTGAAGGTCATACAGGTATATGCACCGACCTCGAAACACCCGGATGAAGAGGTGGAGGAAATGTATGAGGACGTAAGTAGAGCCATACACACTTCCAAAACCTATTTCACTGTTGTTATGGGGGACTTCAACGCAAAACTCGGCAAGCGAGGCGAGGATGAGTTGAAAGTGGGACCTTTTGGATATGGTCAAAGGAACGCCAGGGGAAATAGGCTGGCCGACTTTCTGGAGAAGGAGGGACTCTTTGCGATGAACTCTTTCTTCCAGAAGCCGCCTCAAAGGAAATGGACCTGGCTGAGTCCGGATGGCAAGACGAGAAATGAGATAGACTTCATCATGACCACCAAGAGACGGTTATTCAATGATGTCTCCGTGATCAACAGGGTAAAAACCGGTAGTGATCACCGTATGGTCCGAGGCATATTGAATATAAATGTCAAATTGGAAAGGTCCCGCTTGATGAAGTCCACGCTCCGACCTACTCGTGCCCATATCCAAAATCCCGAGAGCTTTCAACTCGAGTTGTCAAACCGCTTTGATTGCCTAGAGAATTGCGTATCAGTGGACGAAATAAACAACGGGTTTGTGGAAACTGTCCAAACGGTCGGATCTAAGTTTTTTAGACCTGGCCGTAAAAATAGACCTCAAAAACTCTCGGTCCACACTCTCGACCTTATGGCAGAACGTCGATCTATGGCACTGCAGACCTCCGTTAATGCTCAAACCTACAGGCAGCTTAATAGACGAATAATGAAATCTCTGCGACATGACATTCGTTCCTTTAACACGACTAGTGTTAAAGAAACAATAGAGCGAAACCAAGGCTCCAAAGTGTTTGCAAGGGACATGTCTATTGGGCAAAGCCTGTTGACGAAGCTTAAGACGGAGGACGGCAGTGTAGCGTCGACGAAAGCAGAGGTTTTGAGGGAGATCGAAAGGTTTTATGGACAGTTGTACACCTCAGTAGCCAAACCCGTTGATAGCTCGACCGGAGACCCACGAGCTATCCTGACCCGACACTACACTGAAGACATCCCGGACATCAGCCTCTACGAGATTAGGATGGCCCTGAAACAGCTTAAAAACAATAAGGCACCTGGCGAGGACGGAATCACAGCAGAGCTCCTGAAAGCGGGTGGAACACCGGTACTTAAAGTCCTTCAGAGACTCTTTAATTCCGTTCTGCTAGAGGGCATCACGCCTGAGGCATGGAACAGGAGTGTGGTGGTGTTGTTTTTCAAAAAAGGAGACAAAACCTTATTGAAGAACTATAGACCCATCTCACTCCTGAGCCATGTCTACAAGCTGTTCTCAAGGGTCATCACGAATCGTCTCGCACGTAGGTTTGATGACTTCCAGCCTCCCGAACAAGCCGGATTCCGAAAAGGCTACAGTACCATAGACCACATTCATACGCTAAGGCAAATTATACAGAAGTCCGAGGAGTATAATATGCCTCTATGTTTAGCTTTTGTGGACTATGAGAAGGCCTTTGATTCGATCGAAACTTGGGCGGTGCTTCGGTCTCTTCAGCGGTGTCACATAGACTATAGGTATATAGAGGTGTTAAAGTGTCTATATAACAACGCCACCATGTCGGTCCGAGTACAGGAACAGAATACGAGGGCGATTCCATTGCGAAGAGGTGTAAGACAGGGCGATGTTATATCTCCGAAACTGTTTACAGCGGCATTGGAAGACGCCTTCAAGCTCCTGGAATGGGAAGGATTCGGCATCTCCGTCAATGGCGAATACATAACACACCTTCGGTTTGCCGATGATATAGTCGTTGTGGCAAAGACGCTGGATGATCTAGGCACTATGCTCGAAGACCTCGACCGAGTATCCCAACAAGTGGGTCTTAAAATGAACATGGAGAAGACGAAAATTATGTCGAGTTCCCTTGTTGTACCCACTCCAGTATCCATTGGGAACTCAACTCTCGAAGTTGTCGACGAGTACGTCTACCTGGGACAAGTGATCCAATTGGGTAGGTCCAACTTCGAGAAAGAGGTCAATCGACGAATCCAACTCGGCTGGGCAGCGTTCGGGAAACTGCGCAAGAGCGTCTTCTCGTCTCAATTACCTCAGTGTCTGAAGACGAAAGTCTTCAATCAGTGTGTGTTACCAGTGATGACATACGGATCCGAAACGTGGTCTCTTACTATGGGCCTTATAATGAAGCTCAAAATTACACAACGAGCGATGGAGCGGGCTATGCTCGGTGTTTCTCTACGAGATCGAATCAGAAACGAAGAGATACGTAGAAGAACCAAGGTAACGGACATAGCCTTGAGAATCAGTAAGCTTAAGTGGCAGTGGGCAGGGCACATAGCGCGAAGAACTGATGGCCGTTGGGGCAGGAAAGTTCTAGATTGGAGACCCTTCGACCAAAGACGCAGCGTAGGACGTCCACCAACAAGATGGACAGACGACCTTAAAAAGATAGCAGGATCAAACTGGATGCAGACCGCTAGTGATCGGTCGCTGTGGAAAGCCGTGGGGGAGGCCTATGTTCAGCAGTGGACGTCCTTTGGCTGATTATGATGATGATGATGATGAGCTACATGGCCAGAAGAGGGCCTCTATTTGTACTTTCTCTAACTTTGTGCCCTATATTTGTGCTATTTTGTTGGAATAAACCTATTGGAGAAGAACCTGAAGATGTACTACGTGTTTATTATTCAAGCACCCCACACGCGGTCACAAGTATTTAAGTTTTTGTGTAACTTATTAAACAAATTTTTAGGAAAAATTACTAGCCGTAACGTTTCGGACGACACACAAGTAATCCTGCTTTGGAACTACCTCAGTATTGTGTAGTTTATGCCTACAAAAAGTGTCAAATAAGTACGGTGGTTAAAAACTGACTTGCAATAGGTACTCATGGTAGTTTGTCCTAGGCGTTTTTTGGTCAGCCTTAATTAACCATTAAACCACAACGACGGATATACGCCGGATTCATCTAGGCCCCGGCTAAAAGCGGAATTATCCAGTTATTTCCAGCATGTGTCGGCGGACAGGTGAAATAAAACGCTGGAGGGTTAGTGCACTCACTACTGAATATTAATTTTAACAGCGCTGAAACTGAAATCGTTAAATTTAGCGTCCATTTCTCACAATTTCTTGATCGTTAGCGATATTGTAGTGAAGTTGATGATTGACGGTTACTGTGACTTATTTCAATTGGCGATAAATGTTTTATTTCGGAGAGATTTCGTTATAGCTTTGCACTAAATAAAAAATAGATATTTTTGAATTTGCGTCAGCTTCATTCGACCCTAAGACTGTCATTATAATCTTAATTATTGAATGAGAATAAATCACCTCAGCAGTATTATTTTTTTAGTATTTCGAGTTGTACTTGCAATGCACTTGTAACAGCACGAAAATACACAATACAAGGTGCAATCAACATGCGTTCTGAGATCAAAAATCCTTCCCGCATGTCAGATCGTCGCAGTTCTGAATAGCAAAATGGTTTAAGGTAACTTTCTGCAAGTTAATGCCAGTAAACTCTCCCGGAGCTCAGAAGTACTGGGGTTCTTAGTTCGGGAAGGGTTTCTGTGGCACTGTTCTGTGGGATGAGTATAGCCAAACGAATGATGCTAAGCGTTTATAGAGTAGGACCCCGTAGTACGAATAGTTTCGACGACTTGCGGTCGGCGTAAGCCGCAGGAAGGTGCAACGGAAGACTAAGTATGTTACGGTTAAATATGAAGAAAAATACAAAATTATGAACGTTTTATTCTAATGAGTTATTATTTTCGTAGCAGAACGAAAATATTATTACTTAAGATACTATAACTTCTGCGAAGTTCTTCTTCTTATACGAAGCTTCTGTTAATGCAAACTCTTGTCATCCCTATCATAGACTATGCAGACTCTTGCTGCACTAATCTCACTGAAGCCCTTATCGACAACCTTGAACATCTCCTCAACAATTGCATCAGATTTATCTTCGGCCTCCGTAAATATGACCATGTCTCCAGTTTTAGAGCACAGCTTAACTGGCTCCCTATCTGTCAACGTAGAGACTTTCAAATCCTTTCTTTCTACATGCTATTCCTAATATCGTTGCCTTCTTATCTTAAAGATAATATGTTCCCGTTTTTATGCCAAACTCACGATCGGTCTTTCCTTTCCTCCGACAATCTCCGACTGGGCACGCTGGCACAGCGCTCCACGTACGTCTCCAAGTCATTTTCAGTGACGGCAACACGACTGTGGATCTCTCTTCCTTTGGATGTCAGAAGGGCCGAGTAGAAGGTATCATTCAAGAGGAAAGTCCGTCAATTTCTTAAAGAATAGATAATTACAAATTAATATTTATTTATTATATGTAGATATTATTTATGTATATTTTTATATATTGTATTTATTTTGTGTAAGTTTCAGTATATTTATTAAATATAAAATATGTTGTTGCAGTAATTTAAGTAGGTTTATTTCTTAGTATAAATATTAGTTAATTGTTACTTTTTTGTTGATTTTCTCTAAATTTCTTTTCGCTGCACCCATTACCATCTCACTGCATGACCTAAAGGTTTGACTGGTAGATAATGCTTTTAGCATTAAGTCCACCTTTGTACACTATGATTTGTGCAATAAAGTCTTTAAATAAATAAATAAAATAACTTGCCGACGCTACATACAGCAGGTGGTCAGCCATCTTTAGTCGTATAAAACAAAAATTAAGCTACTTTTGTTAAAAATATATTTTTTTTAAATAAAAAAAACAATACCCAACCTTATTGCTCGAAAACAACCAAAGTCCTGCTAAAACCACTTGAAGCCATAAATTTGGTGACATAGAGGGTGAATCCCACTCAAACCCTTGTCAAACGAGTCGCAAGGATACACAAGGACTGCAAGCCAAGCAAATAGAAGCACATTGCTTTTACCTAAACACCATGGCCCATTTTTTTCATCGTAAGTAATGATAAAGTGTGTTTACCAGCAGTTAAATATTTACGATTGTGTGTGTTTTGAAGAAAAATACCTTAACCAATAGTCATTATAGTAGTCATTCTGACATTTGGTTAAGGTATTTTGTCTTCAAAACCCATATAATCGTAAATATGCGACCGCTGGTATCGACACTTTACCATTACCTACGATGAAGAAACTGGACCTTAAATTGATTAATAAAGCAATCATTAATGACTTTGTGGGATCACTAGTTATATTTCAAAAGCTCAGAACTAACCGCTTATTGCGTTGCACTGACATAATATTATGATAAGATAGGTCCCTTTATAACATATCACGTACGTAGGTCATTTACAAATTCGTTTATAAGAGTAAAAATGCACAATTGTGATTGTATTGCAAATTGTGCTCGGACATACTTCGGTGCGTTTGCTATTTTATTTGTGAGGGGATTTCTTGCACACGGTAAAAATTGTTAAAAAGCGATAAAAGTTAAACATTTTTCCATACTGAGGGCTCTTAGGTTCAGTTGATGCATTTGCTATTGTGATTGCTGAACAAGTTATGTTAAATCTCTGTAGATGGCAAAGGATTTATGTTGTAAATCATAGGTTAAAGATAAAAATGAGTAGGCCCTCCTTAAAGATAAAAATGAGTAATAATTAGAACCAAGGGTATAAACGACAGCAAAAAGGCTAGTACGAACCCTTACACTGCAGCGAAATATAATTTCTCTCTTAATATCCGCAATCCAACAGCGGGGCAAACGTGCAATTAACTCCTGCAGCTTTGATCCGCCACATCCGCACTCCGCGCCAGCTGCGGATCCGAAGCCGCGTCAGTTATTTCGTTTCTGCTGCACTTAGTTTTGATGGCAGTATGCGTTACTCTAACTATGGGCCTTATAATGAAGCTCTTAATCACACAACAAACGATAAAGATCTCTATGCTGGGTTTTTCTTTACGGGATCGAATCAGAAATGAGGAGATACGTAGAAGAATTAAGTTAATAGCCATATAGTCATACGTCTTATGGCGAAATTTCGTCGAAAAGCTGCACTTAAATTAAAGCACACCACTTTGCACAGTGATAGTAAAGACCAAAATAAGCGATTTCACCCGCAGCAGCGACAGTTTCACACCTTAGAAACAAAGATGGCGCCACTTTTCTAAATAACAATTGAAAAAATCTACAAGTCAAACCACGTTACCGATTTTAATGAAAATGGCATCAAATAAAAGATAATTATGTTATCTATTCTAGAAATGAACATTGTTAAGATAGTACCTTCCAAACATGCACGAATAAATATTTTTAGTTAAGAAAAATTAGTTATAGTCACTTTTTACTTCACTTTATCAAAAAAAATAAACGGCTTGGTATGTTTTTTCTTAGTTTGTGTAATTAAATAAAGCCTAAGCCTCGTAAATATGGGATTTAGTAAAGAAAACCGTACTTCAATATCTCTAATAGTTATTGGGATACATATATTTTAATATTGGCAGGTCTTTTTCGGGCGCACCATCAGTGATAATTATATACCAAATGTTTTGTTTTATCATTTTTAAGGAAAATGTATATCGAAAAGAGAGATTAGCGACAAAATCATGCTTGATTTAACTTATTTCATCTTAAGTACCAAAATTTTCATCCCAAAGGAACATAGATGGCGCCACTTTATTTGAAAATATAAAAAAAATCTACAATCTAAACCACTGCACCAATTTTGATGAAAAGGGTGTCAAATGAAAGATTAATACAGAAAGATATCACAGCAAGAAATGATTTTAACCTCGCGACATTTTAAAATGCCCATACATTTTTTTAATTCTGAAAAAATGGGTCAGCTACTTTTTACTTTATTTTATTAAAAATAATAATCGTTGGGTATTTAAAGGGTGGGACGTAAGGGAGCTTGACCAAGACCATAAGCTCCAAGCCAACCTCACCTTCACGTGGTGCGTCCTGTTTATACAGACGAGGCTCTGGCGACCGACCGATGGCGGTATAACCATCCAATGTAAGGCGCAGCTAAATGTTAGACTGTGACGGGCAGCAGCGTCACAGCTGCAAGGGGCTGTGCCTCTGCGCTCGCCAACCCGCCTGCCAAGCGTGGCGAGTATTGGCAAAATCCCCTCATGAGTGCACACAAAAAAACCAGGCCCCCAGTCTCCGGCAGCCCGCTATTCCTGACTTTGGTAGCGGTCACGGTAACGGCGGGGCAGGGGGTGCTAAGAATCCCCGGAGGCGATCGCGCTGCCACCCCCAACGACAACTGGCCCTGGTAACGTACAACACGTGTACACTGAGAACAGATGAGAAGTTGCTCGAGCTGGAGGAAGAAATGAGCAGGTTACACTGGGACATAATGGGTCTATCAGAAGTCAGAGGACACGATAACTGTACAGTCCGGAAACCTGCTCTACTACCGGGAAGGCAACCAACGAAGGTCACAAGGTGGTGTCGGGTTTCTCGTTCACAAGTCCCTCGTCAACAATATCGAGACCATCGAGAGTGTGTCGAGCAGGGTAATATACCTTATACTCAGAATATCCAAGAGGTATTCGCTGAAGGTCATACAGGTATATGCACCGACCTCGAAACACCCGGATGAAGAGGTGGAGGAAATGTACGAGGACGTAAGTAGAGCCATACATACTTCCAAAACCTATTTTACTGTTGTAATGGGGGACTTCAACGCGAAACTAGGCAAGCGAGGCGAGAATGAGTTGAAGGTGGGACCTTTTGGATACGAGCAAAGGAACGCCAGGGGACAGAGGCTGGCCGACTTTCTGGAGAAGGAGGGACTCTTTGCGATGAACTCTTTCTTCCAGAAGCCGCCTCAAAGGAAGTGGACTTGGTTGAGTCCCGATGGCTTCACGAGAAACGAGATTGACTTCTTCATGACCTCCAAGAGACGGTTATTCAATGATGTCTCCGTGATCAACAGGGTGAAAACCGGAAGCGATCACCGAATGGTTCGAGGCACATTGAATATAAATGTCAAATTGGAAAGATCCCGCCTGATGAAGTCCACGCTCCGACCGACTCGTGCTCATATCCAACATCCCGAGAGCTTTCAACTCGAGTTGTCAAACCGCTTTGTTTGCCTAGAAAATTGCGTTACAGTGGACGAAATTAACAACGGGTTTGTGGAAACTGTTCAAACGGTGGGGTCTAAGTATTTTAGGCCTGACCGTAAAAATAGACCTCAAAAACTGTCGGTCCACACTCTCGACCTTATGACAAAACGTCGATCTATGGCACTGCAGACCTCCGTTAATGCTGAAAACTACAGGCAGCTCAATAGACAAATATGGAAGTCCCTGCGACACGACATTCGTTGCTTTAACACTAATAGTGTTAAAGAAACGATGAACGACGATCGAAGACGATGAAATAGTGTTAAAGGAACCAAGACTCCAAAGTGTTTGCAAGGGACATGTCTATTAGGCAGAGCCTGTTGACGAAGCTTAAGACGGAGGACGGCAGTGTGGCGTCGACGAAAGCAGAGGTTTTGAGGGAAATCGAAAGGTTCTATGGGCAGTTGTACACCTCAGTAGCCAAACCCGTTGATAGCTCGGCCAGAGACCCACGAGCTATCCTGACCCGTCACTACACCGAAGACATCCCAGACATCAGCCTCTACGAGATTAGGATGGCCCTTAAACAGCTCAAAAACAACAAGGCACCTGGCGAGGACGGAATCACAGCAGAGCTTCTGAAGGCGGGGTGGAACACCGGTACTTAAAGTCCTTCAGAGACTCTTTAATTCCGTGCTGCTAGAGGGCATCAAGCCTGAGACATAGAACAGGAGTGTGGTGATGTTGTTCTTCAAAAAAGGAGACAAAACCTTATTGAAGAACTACAGACCCATCTCACTCCTGAGCCATGTCTACAAGCTGTTTTCAAGGGTCATCACGAATTGTCTCGCACGTAGATTTGATGACTTCCAGCCTCCCGAACAAGCCAGTTTCCGAAAAGGCTATAGTACCATAGATCACATTCATACGCTTAGGCAAATTATACAGAAGTCCGAGGAGTATAATATGCCTCTATGCTTAGCGTTTGTGGACTATGAGAAGGCCTTTGATTCGATCGAAACTTGGGCGGTGCTTCAGTCTCTGCAGCGGTGCCACATAGACTATAGGTATATAGAGGTGTTAAGGTGCCTTTACAATAACGCCACCATGTCGGTCCGAGTACAGGAGCAGAACACGAAGGCGATTCCATTGCGGAGAGGTGTGAGACAGGGAGATGTCATATCTCCGAAACTGTTCACAGCGGCATTGGAAGACGCCTTCAAACTTCTGGAATGGGAAGGAATCGGCATCAATGTTAATGGCGAATACATCACACACCTCCGATTTGCCGATGATATAGTTGTTGTGGCAAAGACGCTGGACGATCTTGGCACTATGCTCGAAGACCTTGACCGAGTATCCCAACAAGTGGGTCTTAAAATGAACATGGAAAAGACGAAAATTATGTCGAACTCCCTTGTCGTACCCACTCCAGTATCCGTTGGGAACTCAACTCTCGAAGTTGTCGACGAGTACGTCTACCTGGGACAAGTGATCCAATTGGGTAGGTCCAACTTCGAGAAAGAGGTCAATCGACGAATCCAACTCGGCTGGGCAGCGTTCGGGAAATTGCGCAAGAGTGTCTTCTCATCTCATCTACCTCAGTGTCTGAAGACGAAAGTCTTCAACCAGTGTGTGTTACCAGTGATGACATACGGATCCAAAACATGGTCTCTTACTATGGGCCTTATAATGAAGCTCAAAATCACACAACGAGCGATGGAAAGGGCTATGCTGGGTGTTTCTCTACGGGATCGAATCAGAAATGAGGAGATACGTAGAAGAACTAAGGTAACGGACATAGCCTTGAGAATCAGTAAGCTCAAGTGTCAATGGGCAGGGCACATAGCGCGAAGAACTGAGGGCCGTTGGGGCAGAAAAGTTCTAGATTGGAGACCCTTCGACCAGAGACGCAGCGTGGGACGTCCACCAACAAGATGGACAGATGACCTTATAAAGATCGCAGGATCAAACTGGATGCAGACCGCTAGTGATCGGTCGCTGTGGAAATCCGTGGAGGAGGCCTATGTTCAGCAGTGGACGTCCTTTGGCTGATAATGATGATGATGATGATGATTTAAAGGGTAATTTAAAAAATTTCATAGTATTTGTCTGAAAAAAAAGGTAAGTTTGTAGTTTTTGAAAATGTGCTCTATCTCAAAAAGTTTGATTTCTTTCAAACCAAGTCGTTGAAAGTCTTCGTCAAGATCAACATAATGTATTTTTTCAAAATTTACACCCGCTTAGTTTAACATAAATTTGTGTAATACTAATAGTTTTAGTATAAAGTGGCTGTGACATACGGATGGACATACAAACAGACAGACTTGACAAAACTATAAGGATTCTGTTTTTTGCCATTTGGCAACGGAACCCTTATAAGAGAGTAGGTGTTTGCAAAAAGTGAAAAAAAAAATAAGTAGGTCCTCCTTCCTCAGCCTCGCGCATATTTGATGGGCTAAGCTTGCGTAGGTTTACAGTAAATCTACATTTAAGCATTATTTGAAGCCTTTCTGTGTCAGTCCACTTTTAAGGGAACATGCATTACCGAATCGCAGACCGTCTGTCAACTGAGTCTGGTCAACAGTATTTCGCTTCCACTTACCGATAAACCGGCGCGGCGTATATCGTATATTTCACAGCATTGCTATGGTAACCGTGTTTGTGCGCATTTTAGAAGTAGTATAGTGGTTTACGTCTGAAGAATTTTTTTAGGCATTTTATAAACTTCATTGAAATTTTTTCTCAAGCAACTTATATGTCAAAAATTTGGCTATGGAATAAACCCGCTGGTCCAGTTTATTGACAAAACTGGATTGAAACAAACAAATTTAATCAGTTTTTGCCGGTCACTGCTATCTGTTTGAATTTTAGCATTAAAACGCGTATGGTACTAAATGTCATCCTGCAGAAAACAGTACTGGCAAAATACGGGATGTCTCGGTGGGAAATGGTATTACCTAATACTCAACGAAATTTTTGGTGTGTAGTAGCACATAGCTCGAGTTGAAATATCGTTTACTTGTAATTTCTGTACAAATATAGTCAAAAACTTAATATAAGCGATAAAGGACGACACTAACATATGCTCATTTAGTCCCGTTCGGGGTTTGCTGATAGTTGAAATAGTAATGGTTGAGACATGCTCAAAAACCTACTCTTAATTATTATTTTTGTTATTGACAAGAACTACACTCACCAAATACGTCAGGGAATATAATCTTAAAACCAAAATAGTAAAGCTTCTTTCATTTTAATAGATAAATAGTAGCTTTCATGAATTATTATATTTTTTATTCAAATTTTCATCAAAAAAGTTATCGTAGCTTGTTGTCATAGATAATATTCTTACAAGATGAACGTGAATAATGAATTCTCATCCAGATATAACGGATGAGAATCTCGTAAGGCGTAAATATTTAACAGACTTCTTCTGAATTATTAGAATAATAACGCCCCAAGCTAATAAAAAATATTTTTCATGTTAAACTGAATTGAGAACTCAATTGAAACATGTTTGCTATTGAATGAGAAGAATATTACGAAAAATGAATTTCGGGTTGGATGATATACTAAACCTTTGAAAGAAACTTTAATAAGACACCAACATATGTCTTTTTATTAGACATTTTATAGGTTTTTTTTTTGCCTGCTCATACCTCCTTGATTTACAAATTGTTATCTTTTTTTAGGGTTCCGGAGACGGAGGCGTCTCCCATAAATGCTCAAAAACATATAAACATCCATGACTTAGAGTTCCTTAGTCACAAAAATTTACTCCTTGCGGTATTCGAACACGCGACTACTGGCAGAGTAGTCAGAAACGCTAACCACTACACCAAACGTGCAATATTCGCCTATAGTATTCAAGATTTAGGCAGCTGCCAATTTTAACACTTTGACCGCTTAAACATTACAAAGTATAGCCCAGGAAACCGCAATTATTGTGAGTGTACTGCACTGAATGAGTAAAAGCACGAATTGTTAACTGTGTGCACGTCCAATTTGTGTCCTAAGGTCCCCTGGATTATTACCTAATTCGATCGCTACTGCATAATGAGTATGAGGTATTCGAGAAGCTGCCTGGACGCGTTGAAATACAGTAAAACTTCTATAGTACGATTCTGCCGGGACCCAGTCAAAACGCGTTATAAGCCCTGTGAAAAGGCCATTCGGCTACGGAACCCTAAAAAAGCGTATTAAGCAAAGAACCAATGTTGAAAACATACATACTCTAAGTTAGGGAATGACGTTAATGAGAGTTGTATGCGGGAAATCATATTAAGCTGGGATGTGCTATCGGGGTTCTTTACAATTTATTCAAGAAGACGCAGACAGCTAGTAGGTACCTATTGACAGTTGCTAGCTGTGACTTTAACAAATTGTAGTATAGTCGGCAGCCGATATCAAAGCCATTTTAAATGACGCCTGGACCAGTTCGTGTGTTAATAAATGGCTAGCTTCTCGAGCTGCCCCTGCCCCCAAGCGTTTGTTCCCAGCCTTGCCAAGGATAGCAATCCTATTGCCATCGCGATTTACGTAATCTCCCTTACCGGTATTCCATAGGGCCTTGGCTTACGCGTGGCACAAAATTGCCGCCAAAACAATATTTGCTACAAACATGGATCTCGAAAATTGGGTCAAAGTGCGGCCCTGCCTTACGGACCCCTACTTAGGGGCTTAAACGGCTGCAAACTAAGAGCTTAGTGTTCAAAGTTGAAATGGGTGTTGTCGAATAAGCGATGGTTGTACTTCAAGGTTGATTTATATTCATTTGGCACACCTAGGTGTAGTTTTACAAACGCTATATTTGAGCTACTTGCTTATTGTTTAGCCATAGTGCTCAGTGTTAGAAAGGATTTTTTTTCCTCTCAGCGCTCATAGGAACATTGTTATCAAAAAAAAAAAAGTTTTAAGTAATTTCAAGTAATGAAAATGAAAACGTTTATTTGATAAAAACATGGTCTTAAACAGATTGTGATAAACATTAAATAATATAGCACTCATGTTTTACCTTTATATATTTGACACGAATCACACATAGCTCTGATCCCAAAGTAAGAAGCCAATGCACTTGTGTTATGGAAATCGGACACAACGGTGGTACCACAACACTCAAACCCGAGACAATATAGAAAATTATGATTTCTACATTGACCCGACCGGGAATCGAACCCGGGACCTCGGAGCGGCGCCTTGAAACCCAGCGTGCTAGCCACTAAACCATGAGGGTCATATATATAAGGCATGCAAATATAATAAATTGAGTACCCTACAGATTTTATCTGTGTCAATTTAATTATTAATTATAATTTAAAAATGTCACAAGCCAATAATAAAGCAGGCTGGTTCCTAGCTCAAAGGATGAAAATACTTTCAGAAGTGAAAACCAAAATAATTTAAATTTTCATTCGCCATTCGAGTGATTGTATTTGACCACAATAGCGTCGCGTCTCGCGAGTATAATAGTTGATTTTTATATAATACACAATTATTTTAATCGCATCCGATATCATCACAAACTAGCGATCCCGTGCTACTGCGAGCGCATGTTTTGATGCATACGATACTACCTTCATCGAGAAATAAGCTATTTCATCACATTTTTTTTTTCATTGGTACAGCAGTTCCTGATATTAGCGCGTTCACACTTAGAACTTATTCAGGTTTATAATGTGGAGTATTAATTCAGATTGTGTAACCATTTTATTTTAACAAAAAACAATTGTTTGTGGGTCATATTCTGTAAACTTTACAATTGATTAGGGTTCAAAATAGATGTATTTTTAGATCAGAGTGGACAGAACTTCAGACGTCCTTCAAATACAAACAGTATTTGTTGCGTGATCATTCGAAAGCTGCACGATGACGAAATTAGATATCAGTTAGCTAGAAAACGATATAACGTAAATTTAGAATGTTTTTAACACAGTTTCACAGCTGAAGATGACAGTCTTCCAACCAGCATGTACCAGTGATGACGTGGGCTTTATAAAGAAGCTTAAAAGCACACAGCGAGCGATGGAGATCGCTATGCTGGATGTTTCTCTACGGGATCGAAAGAAATGAGGAGATACGTAAAAGAACTAAGGTAACGGACATAGCCTGGAGAATCAGTAAGCTCAAGTGGCAATGGGCAGGGCACATAGCGTGAAGATCTGATTGCTGTTGGGGCAGCAGGAAAGTTTTAGACTGGAGACCCTTCGACCAATATCGCCGCGTAGGATGTCCACCGGCAAGATGGACAGACGTCCTTGTAAAGATCGCAGAATCAAACTGAATACAGACCGCTACTGATCGGTCGCTGTGGAAAGCCGTGGAAGAGGCCTTTGTTTAGCAGTTGATGATAATGATGATGAACATTCACAATATTTTTTTGTTTTCATAAAGGATGAAATAAATAAATAAAAAATGTGTCCGGGCGGGACTCGAACACCCCAACCTTTGGCTAACCGGGCCAAAGTTCATTTCGTGCAGTCAGAACCAACTGTTTGGAAAACAAAGGTTGTGGGCTCGAGTCCCGCCTGTGCGTAATTTTTGGTTGCTTTTTTTATCTTTAAGAATGTTAATTTTGTGTCGAGTCTCTGTTTTACTTTTATTTATAGACCAAACCGTCTTTCTTTTGATGTCTCGCTTATTTACATTTAACAAGGAGTTGTATATTTTTTCACATGGATCTGTCGTGAAATCAGCGGTCGTTTCTCCCGGTTGGAGAGAAATCCGACAAGCTCCTCAAAGGCTGGTAATTGTGGCCTTTGTGCCTGACGCCTTTTGACTGCCGTTTGAGAAATAAAAGGCAATGTTTACATTAAAAATGAAACAAAACCAAATCACTAATTTGACTGTCAATTTTCTTTTTGCCATCTGCTTGTTATCAGCAGTAAAAGGAAATTTAGACAACGTTACAAATATGTTACTAACTAGTTAATGTCATAATAACTGAATGAAAAAACCTGACTCTTGACGTTGCCAACCAATTGATTGTCGTAATTTTCAAATAAATAGCTGCTATCGTTTATTCGAACTGGTATTTATAACAGTTACATTTAAATTTATTTCCTGGCAACACCGATATATTTTGGAGGGGAGTTTTGTATTCGGGGAGAGCGCGGAGTCCGGCAGTGCAGTTGGTTTGCGGCATCAAGTTGAAGAGGTTGTATCTAAAGTTGTACCCAGTTCGAAGAATAAAAGTATTGAAAAAGTCTCAGTGTTATAATTTCATCACAAGTCAGAAGTGGTGCTGTCCCACGAGCTATGTCCGAGAGAAACTGTAAGTAGTTTTTATTATTCTTAAAGTGATTATAACGCTTCTCAGATATTAATAAACGAATTCTATATACAAACCACACTACATACACTGATTTCACACCCATTGCTCTCCGGAGTCACAGGCACCCCTTGTGGGCACTTTACACGAAGAGACAATGATGGTATTGAGTGGGCTAGTGCTTGCGCTGTTTTTGGTCGGGGCTACTCTCCGATAAAATAGGTGCAGCATTTGGCTCATCCATAACCATCAGATTAGACTGTTTCATTTTGAACATTGTATTTAAATATTAGGTTTAGAAGAACTTGAAGAACCTTA
Source organism: Pyrausta purpuralis (assembly GCA_963924145.1). NCBI lineage: Eukaryota > Metazoa > Arthropoda > Insecta > Lepidoptera > Crambidae > Pyrausta > Pyrausta purpuralis. The sequence continues at coordinate 28,157,041 of OZ001649.1, forward strand.
CATTATTCTCATTAACCTCTGAAGCGTGTGTGAACGAGACACGATACATATTTTATTGTTATGTCTGCAATTGCTTGGATATTGAAAAGTTAATTGCCATCAGAATTTCAACAGATTCATTTTATTTAAAGGTTATATGACCTTCAATAAAGTTATGAGAAGTTCTGTTGTCATGTGATATTAGTATTTGTTTAAAATGAAATTATTTGAAGGCCATGAAGCCATGTAGCCATGTATGTGTGCTGCGTAGAAAAATAATAGCCATGTAGGTGTGCTATTAAAATATAACCATGTGAAGTGATCTTGGTTTTTATTTGAAGTGAATCTGAAGGCCGTGTAGCCATGTTGGTGTGCTGTGTGCAAAAGAAGTAGCCATGTAGGTGTGCTGTGTGCAAAAGAAGTAGCCATGTAGGTGTGCTGTGTGCAAAAGAAGTAGCCATGTACGTGAGCTGTAAAAATATAGTCATCCGAATTGATAATGATAGCTGTGCCAAATTAATGTAACTTATAGTCGTAAATGTATGCTATTAGCATAAAAAGTAATATAATGTATAAGTGAACTCAGTTTTAGTTTCATTGCTAGATAAGTTTAAAGGTTTTGTTTTGTGCTATGACCCTGACGAGAATAATTTGCCTTAGACTGATTAAGTGTCAGTTTGTACTTTAATATGAGTTGCTTTCGTAGCTAAGTGTGATACCTGGTTGCTTTCTTTGTCTGGGATTAGTTAAGTGTGCTATGACCCTGACGCGAATAATTTCCCTTAGACTAATTAAGTGTGCCAGTTTGCACTTCAATATAAAATGATTTCGTAGCTAATTATGCTACTTTACTGTTTTCTTTGTTAGGGAATAGTTAAGTGCGCTATGACCCTGACGAGAGTAATTTGCCTTAGACTGATTATGTGTGTCAGTTTGTACTTTAATATGAATTGCTTTCATAGCTATGTATGATACATGGTTGTTCTTTGTCTGGGAATAGTTAAGTGTACTATGACCCTGACGATAATGATTTGCCTAAGACTGATTAAGTTTGTCAGTTTGTACTTTAATATGAATTGATTTTGTAGCTAAGTATGCTACCTAGTTGTTTTATTTGTCGGGGAATAGTTAAGTGTGCTATGACCCTGACAAGAATAGTTTGCCCTAGACTGATAAATTGTCAGTTTCTACTTTCATATGAATTGATTTCGTCACTAAGTATCCCAACTGGTTATTTTCTTCCTCACTGGATAGTTTTATCCCTATCGAGGATAATTTGCCTTCATACTGATAAGTGTGTCAATGTCAGACTGATTAAGATGTACTTCGATATGAATTAATTTTGTAACTAAGTACGCTACTTCATTTTTTTCCATACCGAGAAATAGTTAAGTGGGCTATGACCCTAATAGGAATTATTTGCTTTAGAGTGATTAAATGTCACTGTCAGACTGATAGTCACCGACAACTTTTATATGGATTGGTTTTGTAACTAAATATGCCGAGTGGTTGTTTTTTTTCGTCGGGGAATTGTTAAGTTTATTACTTTTATATGGACTGATTTTGTAGCTAAGTGTGCAAATTGACAGGTTCCTTGTCAGATGATAGTTAAGTGTGATATTTCTCTGACGGAGGCAACTGTGGCTGATTATATGTCCGTTTGTACTCTAGTATGAACTGAGTTTGCCACGCGGTTATTCTCTTAATGACATAGTTTTTTTGATACAGTGATAAAAGTTAATGGTAAACTTACAAGTGGCTAACATAGCTAGATAATAATCTTGATGCTAGGCAAAGTTATAATGGTGATGAAATTTTGAGTGCTATATTAATTACCTACCATAAATGAAAGATATTTTTATATGTAAAAGTTAAATAAAATATGCAATTTTTCATAAATATTACCTTATGCCCTTGTGCTAATTTTTTCATAATTGCTTTTATTTTACTTCTTAAAAACCCTTGAGAAAAATATTTACTCATAACTTCGAATTCATAATTGAAATTTTCTGGTTCAAAATTAATATTCTATAAAAGAATAAATGTTTTCTGCCTACTTGATTAAATTCAAATCATTTACTAGCGAAAATGTGTTAAAATATAAAATGCTAGTTAAAAGCACAGGTTCACAGGTTTTTACAAAAAGCAATGCAAGGCGTGAAAACTTTATTTAAATGTCATACAATATTTTGTCCCGTAGCGAAATCTAATTTATCAATACATGACAAAGTTTTTCATATTTTATTATTATAAATTATAAGTGTATTATTATTAATTTCTACTAAGTTATGAAGACTAATGATTATACAATAAAGGCATCTGATGAATCCTAATGATTTTGTCTCATGCGATCTGATGAGTCTGCATCACACGCGATGTCGCGCATGAGCTCGAAAGAAGCAAAGACCCCACGGTGAACGATGGAGGATGTCACTAAGAGGCAGAGCCGAGAAGGAAGACGTGTAGCTGGCTGGACCCACTCAAAGCTCCAAATTATACCCTAATACAGCTTTGGGGCAATTTTGGGGGTACCTAATGCTGAACAGCACAAGAAACTGTCACTGTTTTCAATGCCTCTTTTCAAGGAGTTGACTATGTTGTAGTAGGTATTCAATTTAAGTCGGTACATTTTATTAGCCTTGAAATAATTTTCTGCGTTATAATACACTTTTGTAATGACCTACCCTCTTGAGGGTTTCCTCTTTGTAACAATTGTTTTAAGTGTAGTATTGGTAAGTCTATAAAACATTCTGATGATTCATAAAAAAAAAATCATTTCCCCATGAAATAATCAATCAAATAATCCCAAAGAGCAATATTAAGCAGCTAGTATAGCTGGAGTTTAATCTTTCTAAAGACATTCTTATGAATAGGCTGTTTGCCTAAGCTTTTAAAAATTTAGACGAAATATTATTTGAAATTTAATTTAAGTAAATCGTAAAGCAAGTACCTATTATATATACTGCCTTAGGCTCTATTTTACTGTTGTAGTTATCAGAACACGATATTTGACATATTTTCATCAAATTATTACATTCAGAACAACAAAAATAATACATAATAGCAAGCTTTCATTTTTAATTCTTACAACTTATATCATTGTATATTTTTCTTTCGATGAGTTTTATAAACATATCATAGTGTTTCTATTACTAAACCGTCTTTGTTTTCATACTATGAAAACAAGTACCGTATCTTACCTAGGTCTCAGTGGATTAAATTAGTAACACTAGAACCATTTAATATAATTTCCCCATCATGCTAAAAAACTATTACTTGATTCAGAATAAGGTTAATAAATTTGGGAAAATAATGCTTATTTTGTGTGTATTCATCTTAACTTGCAATTTCTTGTGCGCACAACCAACCATTCCCTATCGTATGGGTTGTTTTGCTGAATTTTTGGTTCACAAAAAGGGTATGATTGTGATTTCTTTTTTAAATTAAGTAAAAGTACACCACAGCTTTTTGCTTGATAAACCTTAATTATTTATTGCTCCCAAAGAATACAATTCACTTGACCAAAGATATACAAAACACAAATGGTATTAGGAATTGCAAACAGGTGACATGTTACACGAATTATTTTTATTTTTACTTTTGGCTAAACTTTAACAAGAATCGAGTCATTCAGTATCAATAATGTTGCGGGTGGTATTGATAAAAGTTTCGTCCTAACCGGTTCTCCGTTCGCATTTGAGAAACGCATTACGTAACTGTAAGTAATTGTAATTGTTTTTTTATTATAATTTTATAAATAATAAGTGTTATAAACTTTTAATCTAATTTGATGATTTATTGGATTTGAAATAATTTATACACTATTAAATATCAAGATCTTTTAGGAAATGTTGTATCATGCTTCTTTTAACAGATAAACTGAATATGATTTAGTTTTTAAGCTGTCTGGCAAATGTTTGGTACATTACACCTTGATAATGTAAAAGCAATACACTGCACTTTTTATAAATAAAATATTTAGGTTACATTACAAAACTTTATTAGCTATGTTTGAAGGTTAGTAAATGTAAGATCACTATTTACAGACGAATAACATTACGACTTAAACTCTCAAAACATTCTAAAGCGTATTTTATTCAATTTAATTCTTTATAATGTGCACTTAGCGTTACATAAACTATAACTTAATTAACAAATTGCACTTTAAACTTAGTTACCGCTAGTTAATGAGTAAAACTAAACAGTTTTAATGAAGTGCATCTACAAGTCTGGTATTAAGCAGCCGCTTATAAAGTTACAAGTTACGTTTGTTGAGAACGTTTTAATGGATTTTGAAAGTTATTTAATTTTTTTTATGAATATTCAGAGTACGCAAAAGTAAACTTACAATAGTTGAAATCGCCGCTTTTGATGAATGATTAGATCAATTGACAACCTTAAATAAAAACACTGAGACGGTTGTAAGCTTGAGTCGAAGTAGTACTCAAAATCTGCAAGATTTCAAAATATTTTTTAAAATATTAGTTCTACAGCTTATAATTACTCAATGTAGACATTGTTGCTGTATAATCAAATCAATGGGCATTTTTTTTATAATTTTACGAATTCATAGCATTTTATCACCATATCCATGAATGATATCTATCATAAATTATCGCCATCTAGTGATGGTGTTGGCGACGCTGTAAGAACAATATTTAACAATGTTTGCTGGCACAAATATTTTATCTGCTATGTTTAATGTTGTACAATGTTTGAATTATTTGCTTTATTTTGACGACCCGTTTGGTGTAGTGGTCGAGAAATCGCCTACTACGCAGCGGGTTGCGGGTTCAATCCTCGCACAATACAAACATTTGTGTGCATGAACATGTCTGTTTGTATTGGTCTGGGTGTTTTCTATGTATATTATGTATGTATTTACAAACAAAAAGTATTTAAGTATTATATCCGTTGTCTGGCACCCATAACACAAGCTTTGAGTAGCTTACTTTGGGACTAGATGGCGATGTGTGGGAATGTCCAAAGGATATTTATTTATTATTTTATATAAAATAAAATAAGACCCAAAGAAAACTAAATTAATATTGATTTACAGTTTTAATTATAACTTAATCTTGATAAATCTTACCAAAATTGTATTCAAATTATTTATATGCTGTTTCGAATGGTTAAGTACATCAATAAGAAGATATATTTGTATTTAGATTTAACTTTAGTACTAGACGGTCTGGTATATACAAACTGTTGAAATATAATGTAGAATATTTGCTATTACTGCGCGAATGTCGTAATGACTCAAGGAAATTATTAATTATCTGAAACAAATTTTATAAATACTTTCTTAGCATTTTGCAACCAAATTTTTTATTATTATTTCATTTTCATTTATTTCATTATTATGAGTGTAAAATGAAAATTTCATGTTTTATTTATTACACTATAATTTTCTTGGCATTAATAATTATTCATGCACATGTTAAATTATTTAAATTCCGTTTGAAAACTTTAGATTGCACTTAGATGCTATTTTTACTATTCAAAATCATAAGGTAAAATTTGGTTATTTATGTACTCGTTTCAACCCAACTGAACTGCAAGCCATTCGAGCGCCAGGAGGCTGCTCGATGTAGGACGGCCGGATGTCGTAATTTTCAAATAAATAGCTGCTATCGTTTATTCGAACTGGTATTTATAACAGTTACATTTAAATTTATTTCCTGGCAACACCGATATATTTTGGAGGGGAGTTTTGTATTCGGGGAGAGCGCGGAGTCCGGCAGTGCAGTTGGTTTGCGGCATCAAGTTGAAGAGGTTGTATCTAAAGTTGTACCCAGTTCGAAGAATAAAAGTATTGAAAAAGTCTCAGTGTTATAATTTCATCACATGATGTTGGTTTATTTGGAAGCATGTAATCATCGGAAAGGCCGTTCGAATTTTCAGACTTTCCTTTTTACTACTTTGTTATTATATTCATTTTCATATTTTTAACACAATTATTTTGAGACATAAGTTTTTTTTCAAGTTGCCAAAGTGTTTGACGGCAAGCTCTCGTGGACATCGTTTTACTTAAATTATAATTATTTAATTGAGCTACGATTAGGTTCAAGTTATAGTTTGAGATTAGGCGTACAGATTAACTTACAATGTCTTATATGTATATACAGGCTGTCCAAAACATTGACAACCTTTTTTTTGGAAAGATTACATTCATGGTTGTCCAAATATACCCTATGTATGTTAGCCGAATTTTCGTAGATTTCGAGATATTAATTATTTTCGCAAATTTTAAGACGTTTCAGACAAATAATTACACCATTTATGGTGTTATGTCGTTGTTTTAAAATTGCGGTTTGTCCTGATAAAAGTAATTTATTTAGATAACATTACGAGCTAGCTGAAACTAAGACTAAAAAAATTAAATAAAAAGCCTCGAAAACAAAAAAAAAATGGCTTTTATAAAATGGTATATTTGGATAGACCTGGATGTAAGGCTTCCAAAAAAAAATTTTGGACGTCTCTGTTTTGGCCATCCTGTAGATTAATGCAACACCCTCTAACGGCCTGTTTCATAATGTCCTAAGAGGTTCTGTCAACGTCATCCGCCCAATACTTAATCAAAATTAAATTAGTCATACGAAGTAAGGTTTCATATTTAAATTGAGTTAGCACTTATTTGTCCATGGGGACACAGGCCCTTACACTATTAATATTCTTGGTCACAACAAAGTTTGGGATAAATAGGTTTACAATCTGAGTACGCGAAAACAATAAAAATATTTTGTAAAATAGGATATTCAGTAATACAGGTATTTAGTTTATTTGTACCATACATCAAAGTTGAACTATTTATGTGATAGATCACACCATATCTATTTTTGTCTGTTACGCAAAGCGGCTTACGAGAGCCGCCATTTTTCACGCAATAGTGAAAACAATAGGACGTTGATTGATTCGACAGCGAAAATGTGCGCGAGCGCCGTGTTAACATTGAGTAAAATGGGCGCCGCGTATAACTAGTTTTTTATAATTAAAAGCCAATTATGTTACAATTTCACCCGATGTTTATTGAAACATTTCTTTTCCAGATTTTTTTGTAATCGCATTGTGTTGAGAGTAGTCCTAGGCGTAGGGTCGAGACTGTATATATCTGAACTCCACCGAAAACTTTATGGCTACAAATTATTCGCAGGGTCGGACAGACAGCACTGTAGCTCAATTGGTAGAACGTTTGGCCCGGTTAGCCAGAAAGTTGCTGGTTTGAGTCCCGCCCGTGCACAAATTTTTGGTTTATTATTTCATCTTTTTGAAATTTTTATATTCCCTAATTTCCATGGGCTCACGTAGCATGCGAGGAACGAAACACCGTTCTTTTGCGGTTGGTCAAACGTATGAAGTGGTTGGGTTTATCTGAACCAAATGTAAGATTATTTTTTTTACAATACTTAATGTATTAATTTGATGCTAGCAAACACAACGATCAGCGGTTTTAATATTTGCAATCTTCAAGGGATAACAGGTGGGTTTGCTCTTGTATCTTTTTTTTTTTTTATTATTAGTTGTTGGGCTCTAAAGTTGCCAGCTCGACCAGGTATGATCTATTGTGGCGCCCTTATATTTAAATTTCACTGCTTAGTCCCGTTGAGTCCATATATTTCCAGATTCTTTGGAGCGTGATATCTGCTATCTCATCCGGGTGCATGATGTGCCGCCCGAGATGGATACTTCTTTTGCTCATAAGCGGTCCGCATGAGCAGAGGATATGCATGGCCGTTTCTTCTTCTGTATTACAGAATCTACATAGAGTGTCTTCGGTCATGTTCATATTGGCCAAATGTTTGTTCAGTTTGCAATGGCCAGTTAGTATTCTGGTCACTGCACAAGCTTTGTATCTTTCGAACTTTAACAGTTCTTTAGCTACTTTGTTGTTGTAACCTCGAATTAGTGCTTTTGAGTGTTCTTGTCCTTGTGTAGACTTCCACGACTCAATAGCCTCTTGCTTACAGAGGGTGGTTAGAAGCGTAGTGGCGCGTTGTTTGGTGATGCCACAGAATGGTTCTACGCCGATTTGAGGGTTATCGGCTCCTTCTCTAGCAAGTTCATCTGCTACTTCGTTTCCTTCAATCTTTGAATGCCCTGGTACCCATGTAAGTGTGACTTTGTTGGTGTTTCCCAGTTCATTCAATGTCTCAGTGCATGTTTGCACCAGTTTTGACATTTTTTCGAAGGATTTTAGAGCCAGCAATGCAGCTTGGCTATCTGAGTTGATGTAGATGTGTTGGTTCCGGAGTCTCTTCTCAAGGTTTATCTCTGCACATTTGTATATGGCAAAGACCTCGGCTTGGAAGATGGAGGTTTCAGTCCCCATGTTTATACTAACTTTGAGCTTAGGCCTCTCTCCGTAGATCCCACAACCTACATCATTCCCTTTTTTGGATCCGTCTGTGTACCAGACGTGACTACCTTTCTTAAATGACATTTGGCCCTCAAGCCATTTATCTCTAGAAGGTATGTCTCTTGTATCTTAAGTAAGCCTCGTTTGACAAAGATGATGATGATGACTTTGAACAAAATAACTATTTATCTTTGCCTAACCATTTACAATTTTAGCACGTTCAATATTCCACACCGATCTCCCAGTGATATAAGATCGTACATTCGAATATGTGTTCAAAACTAATATTGATTTAGCGGAGCCAGTAACGCGATTAACAATTTCCAGGAAGCGATTGTGATATGGCAAAATTCGGGTGCGGCTGAAATTGTCACTGACAAACGTAACTTGATCAATTTATAGCCTGTTCAGTATAAAGCTATCGTATAACGGTAGTTGTTGGATGGTAATTAATTTTAGAGAGACGCGAACAGGGATTTACACTTTGTACTTATGTAGCTATAGTATTTCCGAAAGCTAATGAATTTACCAAGAGGCATCTGTAATGCCAATTAAAATTTAATTTAAGCGTTTCTGAAAAATTAAACAACATAGATGAATATAGGAAATGCCTATCTGTAAAAGGCAGAAACTCTCGTTTGTGGAGTGGGATGCCCCCTAAATTATATACTTTTATTTTGTTTTTAGTATTGGTTGTTGGCAACAGAAATACAATTTGTTAAAATGTCAATTTGTAAAATGTATAGCTATAGCGAATCTTGAGGTACAGCCTGGTGACGGACGGACAGCGAAGACTTAGTAACAGGAACCCGTTGTTACCCTTTGGGTACGGAACAACACAAACAGTGTAATAAACAATCTAGTTATTGAGGACATATTTAGAAAGAAATAAAGAAAACTTTTTTATTTGGTACACAGCAAATTACAAACATGATATAACACCTGAGGAAGTAACTAAAATACAAAATAAAACGACGATGTGTGACCAAATTGGGCTCCACTCTGCTCATTGCAATAACAAGCCATTAGCGCTGGTTTTCTGTGGAAACCACAATGATTAAATTGTACATTTCCCTAAAACGAATTTGTAAATAAATTTATGTAATGTGCAATAAGGAGTTATCTATCTATCTATCTATTGAGAAAGGGGGTCACCACCGACCAGCGTTAAATTATAAAATCATTATATAATCAATATAATAATATTAAGGGCTCTTACCGTTACAATAAATTAACACACTATTTGATTATTATTTACACCCTTAAAACTCTGTTAAAAAGTAGTTACTATGAAACTTTTATATCGAGTATTCGGTATTCCAAGTTTGCTGTCATGACAGACGCTAAGCTTAAATTATAACAGTTGCTTATCGGGCTGTTCTACATTTTTTTTCCGTGAATTGCCCGCTTATAAGGCCCGGTTTCCACCAAAGCAGAGAGGAGAGGAGACGGCAAGAGATGTGTTTGAATAAACCAATCAGATTTCGTTGTTTTCACATCTCTTCTCCTAACTTCCAATAACCTGCCAGCTTCGCAGCACATCTCCTCCCATCTCCTCTCCGCTCCGCTTTGGTGGAAACCAGGCCTCACGTCCCATATGTAACGCGTTACCAAAGGCCTTGCAGACGAAGCATCAATCATTGTAGCGGATAAATCCGACGCCATCATAGTATTGAAAGGACACAGTGAAACAACGCTTAGGTACAGTTTATTTCACCGGAAACATTGTTATTGTTTTTGACTTTTTTAACCGAATTCAAAAAAGGAGGAGGTTATCAATTCGACTGTATGTTTTTTTTTTGTATGTATGTTACCTTATATCTCAGTCGTTTGTCGACCGAGTCGAATTTTTTTTTCGCCTAATTAGAGGGTGTACTTTTTAGTTGGTCCCATGTTTTCCAATTTTTTTTTTTTTTTTTTTTTTCTCTTTATTAAGGACAACAAACAATTACATTAATGGTATAACCTTAAATATTACTATGAAAATTACTTATAATGTAACCAGCACCATTGTCCACAGATAGGTATAAAAATTAATATTAAAACATGCGACAGTTGGGCAATTTGAGATCTGATGATGGGATCTTGGTGTAATCGAGGGAAACCCTCAAATTTTAAAGGTACGTATAGTGTTTCTTTACAAGAATCTTAATGTTGACGTGTTGTTACGTCTGATAGTCAACATCTTGTGGGGCTGAGCTGATGGTGGAACTCCTTAACGCTTAGAAGTTCAGTAATTATAATTACGGAACTTATGATAGGTAATTTGTAGCTTCTTAAAAAATAGAATCATAAGGTGCAACTCCCCCCCCCCTCTTATGTAATCACTTAAAATGAAGAAATAAAATAAACTTTAAAAAAAAGTTAAAACCGACTTCAAAACCAAAATGCACTAAAAAATCTTAAATAAACTCTTCACCATTGAAAGGAAAGGAATCCGTTTTAGGCAAACAACTTCTTCAGGCCATCACTTTGACCATCAAGCATCAACTATCACAGCACCGACTCCAAAAAGAAATTGTTTGCCTAAAACGGATTCCTTTCCTTTCAATGGTGAAGAGTTTATTTAAGATTTTTTAAGTGCATTTTGGTTTTGAAGTCGTTTTTTTTTTTTTAAGCTTAAGTTTTAATCTAAGTAATATCTAGACGACAAGTTCGAAAACTAAAAATCTCGTTGCCCTGTGGAAAAATGCCCAAAAGGTTAGATGGATGGCGAGACTAATTCTCTAGCGGAGGTAAAGGCCAGCCTTTGGTTCGTGAGAAGTCTCAACAAACCGTTAGGACAACTCACGAAACAGTTTGTGAGTAACGGGAAAGGTCTAGCGTTTCTACCCCAAAGGGCTCAAATAGGTAAGCTTCGCTGAGACTTTCAAATTTGCGCCGTTTGAGGCATTCCGCCGAAGCGGCAGCCGAGCCCATCCTGCTGCTACTCTGTGGAACATGGAAAGGCACAAGTAGCATCCCACATCAGAGGCCTGCCCATCTTCCAAGGAACGAGGAATAAGTATGTATACATATAAAAGTAATAAGTAGAGGAAGTAATAGGAGTAACATTTACCCAATAACTTATTAATTAGTTTTCGTGATCGATAGTTAATTTAAAATATAGTTAAAATTCGTTACCATTGGTTGATTCGTCTTTTCAAGACGTGATTAGATAGACGACCTCCGTGGTGTAGTAGCTAAACACGCTGGGTTTCAAGGCGTTGCCGCTCCGAGGCCCCGGGTTCGAGTCCCGGTCGGGTCAATGTAGACATCATAATTTTCTATATTGTCTCGAATCTGGGTGTTGTGGTACCACCGTTGTGTGTGATTTCCGTAACACAAGTGCATTAGCTACTTACTTTGGGATCAGAGCAATGTTTGTGATTGGTGTCCAATATATATTATTATATGATTTATTATTTATAATGATTGCACGCGCTTCCAACAAAAAATACGTATAACCAAACCTTAGTAACATTTTGTGTTTCAAAACCAATTAGATTCCTTGTACATTTCAGGTATCAATGAATATAATTCATAACTATTGCCATTAGGTAGGCGTACTTGTGTTATCTAAATTTATACGACCCCTTGAAACTTAAGTCCGACTTTAATTTGAACTTGATCGATAGATATAACCCAAAATAATTGACACTTGACCTGATTTCAAATAAGTTAACCCTAATAACATGAGTAAATTCTTACGTCAACATAGAATTGCTCACTGTCTTCCAATTTATACATAAATTGACATCACTTTAAGGGAGGAATCAATAATAACAATAACATTGACTAACCTCAAATTTTAAAAATGTATATAATGAAAATAAATGAATGAGAGAAATGATATTAAAAAACAAAGACAATATTATTAGAATATTCAGGAAAAATAATACTTGCCACTCTGTGGTTACTAGTACCAAGTTGATGGCTAGCGATCAGTCACCACACTACCCATAAACCATATCCATCGATGTAACCTAACCCGCTGAAGCTTATATCCGCCCAGCATGCAGACGAAAACACCTCGTTCCTCACTTACATCAATTTTGTCTGCGTTAACCCTTTATGCATCTATAATGTATCTGAACCTTTGATAGTTTCCACCAAGAAGTCTGAAGTCCTTTTTTTTGGTCATCATTAATAATCAAATGATTTATCAATATCGACTTATCACTTGTCTAATCTACAAAAGTCTGCGTCGTTTTCCAGTGTGATCCAAAAAATGGCGAAAAAAGGCGTTTGTTTACTACAGGTAATTGAGGGTTTTCTGGTTTCATGAGTAGGTATTTTTATCATTCAAAAGTCTGCGTTGTTTTCCGGTGTGATCATAAAATGTTGAAGTCACAGAAAAAAAGTGTTTAGTAACTATTGGTAATTGAGGGTTTTCTGGTTTTATAGGTATTAAGATTATTTAAATTCAAACTTTGAATAATTTAAATTCAAAGTTTCAACTAAATACTAACTAACTTTAATAAGCGACATTTTCAGAACAAGGGATCAGTACTAGAAAAGGGCTTTGTTTGTTCGAAGGTTTAATCAAGTTTATTTCAAAGTCAATTGGGACGAATTTAATCAAGTCACTTAAGTTTGTTTATTTAGGGCTCTGTGATAAGACGCTATGAACTCCATGTCTTTTAAACAAAGAAACCCAATCTAAAATGAGAGCATTCTTAGGGCCTACCACACATGTGGCGTTTATAAATGAAACTAGTATTTTACTCTAATTTCTCTCTTTGCGCTACACTCGAGTATCATGCTACGCACGATAGCCGTTGCAAGCCGTGGGAGAAACATTTTCCTCTTAAGTCTCCCCTCGTTGCTGCAATAATTTGAACTTGAGCTTTGTATGAGGTCATTTTAAACCAAATCCTGTTACTTAACTATACTTCTATGAATTGAAACCATGAATTGAAAGGGGTAATTTCAGTACGTGGAATGCTTTGCTAGGTAGTAACTTAACATAGAAATGGGGTAGACGTTCCTACCCCATTATCATTAACAGCGAGAGGACGTCCAATGCTGCACATTGACCTCCCCCACGAAAACATTGCGGTAAAGATCTATATTGGAGATTCTTCGACCACAAGCAGCGTAGGATGGTGTTTCGTTACGGGCAAGATGGACAAACCATAGATTTAGGAATAAACGAACTTGCAAAGATCTCGTGATCTAACTGACCGGTCGCTGTGAAAAACTGTGGGAAAACCCTGTTCAAAAGCAAATAAATATTTTAATATATTATAAGAAATAAACTCTCTTCTCTCACTTTGAGAGCAATATCAAATAACAAAACATACTGTGTCAAAACTTTAAGTTATCAGACATGTCAAACTATTGACATAATTGTTTTTTTAATCATAAGCACTTAAGACTTTTGATATCAAATTCGTAGCTAATCATCCCAGAATAACTTTCTATAAACGGAACCTTTATAATATCGTAAAGTCGATCTGTCTGCACCGGTAAATTGCATACTTCCTGCTCGCTATAGCTCACTTTATATTAACGAACGGTGAGACAGAACACTGTCGATCCATTCAGTGCTTTTCGTACTTGTCACGATCCAAGCACGGTTATAGTATTGCGTGTAATATTCAATATGAACGTGCAATATCCCGTGCAATGTCCACAGTTAATTTTTAAAGATGACAGTTTAACATCCCTTTTTAACTATTTATGGATATGAAATGATATAGATTGCCGAATCGCAAAATACGGAACCCTTATAGTTTTGTCAAGTGTGTCTGTCTGTCTGTTTGTCGGTCTGTCTGTCCGTCTGTATGTCACTGCCACTTTATTCTGTACCTACAAGCATCACACTGTTGAAATTTGTTAAGAAGATGTATCCTGTTAACCGCTTTATGATTCTTATACCAAAAATAAAAAATAATGTACTCATTATTTAAAAAAAATGCATTCAAATTATTAAAAATACTAGTTCGGATACTAAATAATCATCAAAATTCCTTAATTGAAATATGATTGATATTTGTAGTTATGAGAAAAATTTAAGTAATTTTCAGACATCATAATAATATTAAATAAGTAAGGATGCTACGTTAGCTTTGTTCGGTTACTGTTTGGGGCTCTCATACATGAAACTGAAACCGAAAAATTGTATTTTAGTCAAACCTATGCGTGTCTATGAATAGGTCTTTCAAATTCATTTTCTTTTTAAGTCTAACGTTTGGTAGATAGACGCTTCCAAACTGGTAAAATTGGGGTTCCCCCTCTTGCGCCTCTAACTTCTAAAATAAGCGAATGTTAATTAAGAAAAAAATATATGATGTAGATCTTAACAAATACTTTCAACAAAAAATTGGACGGAATCGAACTGGTAGTTTTTTTGTGATATAGCACATTTTTAACAATCGCTAACATAACTTTTATTTGAACAGAGACAAACAAAGTTTTATTTGCTGACAACAAAATATTGTGGTATTTTAGAAGTGGATTCCCTAATTCAGTTAAACTTGGCACGTAACCCTCAGTGCGCGCGTCCGACTCGCACTTGGCCGGTTTTTACTTTTTTATTGTTAAAGAAAAGTTGTGTACCTTTGAAAATGCTCTGTGACAAACAGTAAGTTGTTACTACTGTGATAATTTTAGTTTAGATTCAATCAGTAGGTAGCCCTGTTGTAATCTTAACTCATTATAATAACAGTTAACGTTATTTATATTTCTATAAAAACGAGTATTGTTACTATATCGAATAACGTTATCGCTATTTAAAAATGGCAACACTGGCTGCCCCTTCCCTTCTTATTTTCTGACTTCCGGAGTGCACTCAAAAGGCGAGGCAGGCTAGTGCTGACTGCCGAAGCGAACGGTTGTGGGAAGGAACCTATGTTAAAACGCAATTATAGTTATTAATGTGGCTAGAGATAGTGATTTGTATCATAGATAAATGTTGTGATTAAATAAAGAACTTTATAAACTCTACCGAGTTTGATTTACGACACTGCTTTGTATAGAAAAGCTATGACAAGCATAAAATGTATAGCTAATACAACGAAAAGATTGTGACGTTTTCCTTGAAATTTGAATTTCGAAGTATGAATCTGTACTCCGAGTTGATGTCTGTGTCATCAATTGAAGGAGCACGAAGTTCGTACGTGATGTCAGTTCCATACGCTAGTAATAGTGGATAAATGGTTACACATGACATCGTATTTAGGAACATCGATATCCGACCGCAGACCGCAGCCAGCTTTGGTGACGAGGGTCATTGACGCATTCGCGCCATTACCTCTCATCATTTTCGCTCAATGAATGACACTCGACTGTCAGTATGAGCCGTTCAGATGTCAAGCTTAGTGGAGTTCGGTTAAAGGATCAGCTGGTTCTTTAAGAAAAGATCTTAAACGGCGTATCGGTACATTGAAATCTACCAAAAATGTTTTCGAATGGTTTTTAGAATGTTTTTTACAATCACAGTGTCATATTTTTTATTCATAAAGATGAAAATAAGAAACCAAAAATTGCGCACGGGCGGGACTCGAACCAGCAACTTTCTGGCTAACCGGGCCAAACGCTCTTCCAATTGAGCTTCCGTGCCGTCGGTCCGACCTGGCGAAATTTCTGGTTTCTTATGAAAACCTACGTCATTACGCGTGACGTCTGCGCTATCCACCCCAACTGTGCGCAATTTTTAGTTTCTTATTTTCATCTTTATGAAGTTTTCTAATGGCAGCTTCATCATTTCAGACGATATTATTTCCATTATTTTTGTAATTTTAGGCCGCCTCATGTTATTATTTTGTCAACTAGCCGGTGTTCCTATTTGTATTAGTGTAATAAATCCATGTTCAAAAAAGTTACTAAATAATAATTACTGAACAGCATCATTAAGTCACTAACAAAATGCCTATCAGAAGCGTTGTTTTCTGGAAGAACAGAAAACTTATAAAGACTGCCAAGAAAGCTTTATATTATAATTCATTAAATATAATATCTACCCACCTTTTTCTGGAACAATTTGCTAAGTTAAAATAACAAGCATCATAATCTCAAAAAGTTGAAACATGGTTATTAAGTTCTTCGTTAAGTGTTTCGTTTTGTTGCTACAATGCTCTCAAGGTTATTATTTATTAAATATCTACTTGTTTTATTGTTTTCATTTCAATTATGCTTTGAACAATAAAACGAAAGATTAACTTCTTAACATTGTAAAGTAGGGTTAATAATACCAATTTTGAAGCAGTAATTATTCGAGTACTTTATGCTTCCAAACCAATTCATATTACTATAAATTAACATGTTTCAAATAAAGTATAAAATCATTCTCCAAAACATAGGCTACTCTGTGGTCTTAAAATATTGTAGTTTTTATTCCTATTCCAATTAGATATTTTCAGTGCATTTTAGAAAAGCTTTAAGGGCGTAAAATTTCAACGCCCACACCGTACTTTGCCGTAGGACTGTAAACATATCCCATACTTAAGGCTTTGGATAACATATTAGTTATCCAATTCGTGATATCTCTTTTCGCATCGCTGAGCTCCTGCCGTCTCCGATATACATTAATAAATCTCCCATCGACGGCCAAACTGGACGATGTATTATTGATATAGGGGACCTACTGTGTAAATCTTCTCTGGAGTTTACTTATATGATTTTATACCCATCCATAAAATGACACCCAAAACGAGTCATATAGGACCTTAACTTTTGAATCACGTGCATCAAGATAGCGTATGATATTAATTGTTTAATGATTGATTTTTTAATTAAAATTTGTATAATTTAGTAATTATAAAAAATATGACTGAATTTTGTGACTACTTCGCGTGGCCTTAATAGATTTTAATTTATTTTAAAATTAAATTTACAAGCCTCAAGCGAGTGAATTAAAAAATAGAGCCCCAGGTCCCTTGATACTTGATGTATAAGATGTGATTTTAGGTAAGTAGTAATACAATATACAGTAATTATTAATCGTGGACATTCAAAGTTAAAAGTTTTTTGTGTTGATATCATCACGCAATAAAGTAGCTTTGTTTACCTTCCTTTTCTCAGTCTTATAACTTCGGGCCTTATTATACCTAAAAAACTAAACTTTGTAAATATATTTTGTGTGATGAACTTAAAATAGCAAAACTTTTAAACATCAAGTTTTATTGATATATAAATATCGAAGAAATGATGGCCGTTGGGGCAGAAAGGAGCCGATTTAACCAAAGATACAGGGTTTGACGTCCACCGACAAGGTAGACAGACGACCTTGTAAATATTGCAGCATAAAACTGGATGCAGACCGCTTGTGATTGTGACATAGTGCCATACTAAATGAATTATAGTTTAAAACCAAAAAAAACACGCATTTAAAACTCATTGAACTAAAAAAAAAAAACTACAGTAATCAATTGAAAATTCATTTTAGTATACAAAAAGCGTGATATGGATTGTGGAATATATTTTATCAGTAATTTGCTATAATCTGTGTGATTAAGACAAGTAAATCCAGGGCTCTTAATGTAGAAAGGTGAAGTTTATATTTCTCACTGGTATAAAAAACAAATCTTTGATAGATTATAAAAATACTGTTTATTTTCAATTATTGACTATTGATGATGAATTATTGATTAATGCTGCTGATGCTGGTCACCAACACTGTGAATATTATAACAAGCACCCCACGCTTTTTGTATAATAATATGAATTTTTCAATTTATTACTGTAGTTTTTTTTATTTAGTTTTTTTCAATCAGTTCTAAATGCGTGTTGTTTAATTTTTTTAAACTATAATGTATTTTTCACTTTTTACTTTGGTTTATTAGATTAGATTCCTTCTTTATTGACTGTAAGTCCAAAGCTATGCAGAAATCGTATTTGACACAGAATTAATCGGGAGTAAGAACGTATTTTCAGAAGAGGGAGCCTGAGAAACGGCTACCACAGCCGAGGAAAGCAGCAGGCGCGCAAATCACCCACTCCCGCAATTAATATTAGTTATTAAATTATTGCATTGTCATCGGTCCTTGATACGTGTGCAAAGTTTCAAATTAATCAAATTTCTGTAAATTAGTCAAATTAATGCTCAAGGATTCCATTTTATACATACACAGATACATCATCATCATTATCAGCCAAAGGACGTCCACTGCTGAACATAGGCCTCCCCCACGGCTTTCCACAGCGACCGATCACTAGCGGTCTGCATCCAGTTTGATCCTGCGATCTTTATAAGGTCGTCTGTCCATTTTGTTGGTGGACGTCCCACGCTGCGTCGGTCCTGTCCCAACGGTCATCAGTTCTTCGCGCTATGTGCCCTGCCCATTGCCACTTGAGCTTACTGATTCTCAAGGCTATGTCCGTTACTTTAGTTCTTCTACGTATCTCCTCATTTCTGATTCGATCCCGTAGAGAAATACCAGCATAGCCCTTTCCATCGCTCGTTGTGTGATTTTGAGCTTTATTTATACATAGATACAACCCAAGCTAATAAAAAAGCGTGGTAAAAAATCTTGTGGTAAGAAATATTTTTTCAAGCAAGTTACTACTTCCAATATTTGTCGCTAGAAAAATCGTCAAATTTACCAATGACGTTCGAAGTTTATTAGCGGCTGTTAAAATTATTATTATTTTTTCACAAATTTCTTACAGAGTAGCTCCTTAGATGACCGACATAGGCCCATCTGTCAGTCAGTCTGTCACTCGGCTCTTACGGTACCTTTGATAAATGCTTACCAAACACATTAGGTAACGCATATGTGCTTTATGCTTTGAAGACTTCAAATAATACTTCGCTAGAGTAAAGATCGATTGCGTTCTTCTAAACAAATCGAAACTTTAAAAGCGATACTATTTGCAATCGGAAAATAAATGGCTAGTATTATTTTTGATCAAACAAATGTAGTACCTATTTATTTGCATTTGCTTTGTGATTTATGTAACCGAAATGGCGTGCCAAATACAATAGTTAAGATTTATTCGTCGTTGAAGTTTTATGATTTTTTTGTGCTTGTTAATTTTCTGACGTCCAGTTTTATTTTCTTATAAACTGTGCATAGTAAGGCCTTATTCCACAATCTAGAGCTAGCAAATAACACAAAGGGCGCAATACAGTCACAATTTCATTAACGCAAAATCTAAAAATCGGGCGTAATGATTTATGTTTAATATTTTTTCGATACATTAGCATAATAATTTAAATAAAGTTCATCACAAATTGCCAGTTTGTATTCAGTATAAAGGAACAGTTTACAAAAGTTACGTAATTGACATTGATCACCGAATTTTTTTAAATTCTGAAATACATCAAATCTCCGAAACGTCCTTTAATTTCACAGTTCCCGCCAGTAAACAAAATTATTAGTCAATGGTTCGTAGCCGTAGGCGTGCTACAGACTACGCGCTACGAAGCGCTACGAGCTACGAGGGTTCGCTATAGAGAACAGTCAGTCTTGCGCTGAGCGCCGTATCGGTCGCACGATCATACACTTTTCACTGAATAAAGTTAGTCGAGCCGCGGAAACTTTGTGTTTAAATTTGCCACTTTTAGTACGAGTAGTTTGAAGATTGATTATATGGTTTCTGTGCTGTGCGCCGTGTGATACCGCCCGACTGTGTGAGTATGCTAATTTTATTATTGTTTAATTTTTTCTTCTTTGATTTTCTTAAGGAAGTCTTTGTTTAAATACTACAGTTGCGATTACAGTTACCGGTGAATAGCTATCCATTTTACTGATAGTTTGAGTTTGATGTGTTTGTAAAGTTATAAGAAAGTTATTTATTAATTTTTGTGCATTATACGTATTTTCTTAGTTTTATTTATTGCATATGTTATCATATAATAACTCAAATATAATAATGTAGAGAACATTCTGATCACGTAACCTTGTGTATACTGAGCACTCATTTTTGACCAAAAAATCACAATAATTAGTGAAATAGTCGACGTTACGTTAAAATGTAAGCGCTTCTGCCAACGTGTGACTGATTTCCAAAGGATGCTTAGGGAAAGTGTGAACTATTAACACTTGGATATAAGAACAAAAACATATTTTTAAAGTTTGCATTGGAAAACTCGTTTATCAGTGGAAAGTGCCTCTTCCTTAGCGTTGGTAATGCAGCACAAACATACAATTAAGCCGCGTGGCGCGATAAGTTATCGCCGTGATTAGCCGCTCCAATATTAGTTTTAGCTTTAGCTTTGAGAGCTGATTATCTTATGGAAAATGAATACGCAGGCTGTTTACTTGATTTAATAAATAAGTTAATATATTTTTTAATTTATAATTTAATTGTGATAAGTAGATAATTATAAAAGTTAAGAATTTTATGAGAAGATACACTCGTTGAATTTCACAAGTAAGGTTAGGTAGGCATTTTATCTGAATTCAGTTATTTTTTTACATTAATAAACACGGTGTTTGGAACATCGTATGCCAAACTAAAATGGCTTTAAGTGGGTGTCTTTTTCTATCGTTACCTGCCATTGAAAAAAAAAAAAGTTTTGTATCGCAGACCCCTCTAACACAAAAAGCAGTTGTGATGTAAATTTTGTATGCAGTATTCTGCGACCTGGGTCACTGAGTGAGGAAATTAACGGAGTTTTTGAATGTTTTCATCACATTTGGCATACTGTTAGCATAAATATAGTCTAGAAA
This sequence comes from Pyrausta purpuralis, assembly GCA_963924145.1. NCBI lineage: Eukaryota > Metazoa > Arthropoda > Insecta > Lepidoptera > Crambidae > Pyrausta > Pyrausta purpuralis. Next base: position 28,177,975 of record OZ001649.1, read on the forward strand.
AGTCAACAAAAAAAGTTATAACGAAATCAGTTCACACGTGATGGCGTGCAAAAAAATAAGGATTATTTTTTTATTAATATAGAATTTGCGCAAAATTATTAGTATTCCCTTTCCATGGCAAACATTTGAACAAGGAATTCTATAATATTTTAATGATTTCATGAGTATCTAAGTTTTGTTTGTAAAAAAAAATAAAGGAACAAATCTATGTATAAGATTTTTTAACTACGCAAATACTGGTTTATTTGCTAAATCCTTTTACATAATTTACAAACCATAATCAGTCAAACACATCGAATATACTGTGTATTTTCACATATAAACACAAATATAATACGTTACCCTTATATGAAATGTCATATATTAATATAACATGCTAAGCCGAGGAAAATTCCCGATCTCTTAATATAAACACACATTTGTGGAAGGCTTCAAAGGAGCACTCGCGGTAGAAATGGGAAGGCAATACAGAAAGATCAGAAACGTAACAAAGGATCTTTGTGGCCCTTCATAATCTGTTTACGTGGGAGGAAACGGAATTGTGCTCGTTTTTCTATATTATATTTATGATCGTCCCTGTTTTTATATCGTTATTTTAAATAGCAACTTTCTGTCTGGTACTTTTTGAGCTTTAATAAATTATTTTATATTTATTTCTCAGAAATTACGAGCTGAGGCAGTTATACAGGCCTGCAATTGGTGCAAAAAATTGAAACACAGACTCTTTAAGTAACCAGTAATCAGTTCTGAATGTTTTTAATTTATTATACTGAAAATTTTATTTATTCTTATTTTCTAACAAAAAAAAATACCTAGCAATATATTGCAAACAAATTTGTCCCTATAGACATTCTCATTTACTACATATGAGTTAGCAATTTTAATTATATTACTTAGAGATAACTTTGAATTACTGTATCTCTTAGTTAAATCACTTTTGACGTATACTCTGAAGAATCAATGATTAAAATGTTTGCTCCTATTATAGTCATGTGGACTTATAGTTTAGCAACAAGTAGCAGCAAAAAATTTGTTGTATAAAATAATAATCATGGAAAAACGGATGTTTTCGAATAACATAATAAGTACCAGTCTGTTTTCTTGAAAAATATGATTTGTGTTTGATTTTTAAACTCATCCTTGCACATCTATTTCCCTATTTATTATATAAATAAGATTATTTCATCACTCATTTACTTCATTTACTTTACTTCATCACTCTACAAACTCAAAAACTAAATCAATCACTTCTCGAATATTTGCGGTATCTCCGAAAAAGTATAATATCTGTTTCCTAAAAGGTTTAATCTGCGCGTTCATTACGGACCGGACGCGTCAACACTCGCCCGTCTGTCTAATTGACGTGTTGACCAAGCGTGGCATAATCTGTGCCCGGTCCCGTAAACCCTACGGAGAATTCTCCTCTTAGCGCATACGTCATGCTAAAGAAATCAGCTAATTGCAGTCATCAAATGAGGGTTTCAAAGTTGATGTAGGACCCAGTGGTAGAGCCACTGGCATGGCATGAATGTGTTTTGACTGTCTTTTATAATATATCGTTATTATACTTTTTCTAATCCAATACTCTGTAATTTTATTTTTTGTTTTTGTCACTATACAAACATAATAACATAAATTGCACGTGTATAAAGCAACTGTGTCAAACAAGGAATCGAAGCCTGTATCTAACGTTATCCGGGCGAATGCCTATACCACTCGGCCACCGAGACATTGGCGTGATCGCGAGATTTCTATCTCAAAAATACTAATACACCCATACTTTGTCTCATATTTTATTTATCTGTCGATTTTAGAGTACGTTAACTTACATTATGTTCAAAAGGGACTGTACGATTCCTATTCAAATGCCTCAATCAAATCTTATTCGCTGAAAGCAAAAGGAAATCAGATTTGTGAATAAAATATAGGAATTACATTTTAAGGTCAACATTTTGTAAATATAATTTATCAGATATTTTGTCAAAAGATATAATTTTATGGTAAACTCTGTTGAAATAGGCCTCACTTTTATGTAAATAATACTTTGCCAACACGTGACACTTATGCTTAAATGCTCTAGAGCGTAAATATTTTTTAATACCATATAACTTTTCAATTTTTAGATATAAAAATATGCTGCAATTATTTGTGACGAACAAATTTTTTTATTGAAAAAAACTGATTAGATTTGTGTGGGGAAAGATTTGACGATTTATAGAAAAACTGCTAATAAATACAAAAAATGGCTACATAAAACATAATAACTTACTACAAATAGTAACCTAATTAAAATTTATGACAGCAAAGTAAGAGCAATCTGTTGTAAACATAATTGTACTTAAACAAACTTCATCAAGCTCATAATTATAATATCTAGTATCATGACTTAATAAGCCGAGAATGATATCATGAGTAATGTGCGATCGAATACAGAGGTATACCAGATTACGCTCTTGTTGTATGTAAATGTCCTAATCAACTATTCACACTACGAATTAATCATTTTCGAGACTAGAAGCCTGTGTTAACGCGTTGAACACATTCGTTTTGATTATTAAGATAATTGGGGAAAAACGGTAAAAAAGTTATTACTGCATTGAAATTATAAGCATTTTGCATTAAAGTATCTAAGTAATCTAATCTATCAATAGAGATAAAACATTTCCATGAAATAAAAACATAGAGACATACATTCATCTGAAAATCTAAGACACGTCATAATATTATCATCATAGTTATCCACTGCTGCACATAGACCTCCCCCACAGTTTTCCACAGCGACCGATTACAAACGATCTTCATCTGTTGTGATCCTGCGATCTTTACAAGGTCGTCTGTCCATCTTGTCATCCTACACTGGCCTAAAACTATTCTGCCCCAGACCATCAGTTCTGCGCGCTATGTGCCCTGCTCAATGCCACTTGAGATTACTGATTCTCAGGGCTATATCCGTTATATCAGTTCTTCAACGTATTTCCTCGTTTCTGATTTGATCTCGTAGAGAAACACCGAGCATAGCCCTCTATCGCTCGTTGTGTGATTTTGATGTCTTTATGAGGCCCATAGTAATATGCCTTTAGTAAATCCATAGCAAGCACGTAAATACTACATATAAAATGTTTTTTCTCAACTATTAGAATACGCTTTACGGCCAATTTATTTTTATATAGCAATTGCAATTAGTGATTGACACTTATTATGCCTCTGGTAAATATATTAATTTTATGGTAAATACTCAATATGCTGTCTCGTCATTAAATAATTTTTGTTTTCTTCATGTCAGAATCTTCATGAGCTTTCACCGCTGCAAATAATACCCAGTTGTATTGAATGGTGTCCAGATTGAATTTAATAAACTTTTAAACTGTACCAATAGTAATTTATAAAAAAACAAGCTATATTTGCGATTTCATTCTGAGTAAGTCAATGTTGGTAAAGAAAGTAATATTTCATCAGGACGGCTATATTTTTGCCAACGCTCAGAAATAGGACAGCCCTGATCGATCCTGTCGTCAATTAGCGTTTAACCCATTAGTCTCCGTCCGTCTGAAATAGGTAATCAGATTTATGATAAAAATGCGTCATTATTTGCATGCAAATTAAAACGAAAAAAAAAACAGGATCAGGATCTATAAGGTTCATACTTTTTATAATTTATGTACTGTGATGGAGAACGGAGATTTTCTGACACAAGTACATTTTACTTTTAAGAAATATTCAACAAGTATATTTTACTTTTAAGAATAAAGAATTTGTATTTGTATCTAATTGTACTTGTGTGCTGGATCTGTCATTTTTATTTGTAACACACTTTTGCAAATTTTATCATCTGTTAGTTTTACTCATCTCAAAAAGAAAACTAAATAATAACTTCAGGGTTAAGTAACTCCTACATCACAAGATTTAGATGTATCAAACGCGACCTGTATCTGGAGATAAGATAAATCAAAAACACTACCTTTTACAAGCTCCCAATACAAATCGCCATGAAACAGCTTACAGCAGCTAAGCCGTGGTTCGACAGAGTTAGTATCGAAATTACTAAGTACTATCCGCTTCTTCCTGATAAAAACAAAGTGAACCCGCCTTGTAGCTGGCGGCAAGTGGCGTGTTAACTACTGCCAGCGCTTGAGAGGTGAACACAGCGTTGCCAACTTCGACGAAATAGATATAAACAGCAAATCAAAATAGTCTGGCCGAAAAGTAGAATTTTTCGATTGTAACAAAAATACTGGATGTAATCTTTTTTCATGGTAGTCAGTTACTTTGTTTGTAAAGTAACATAATTGTAGCTTTAGTATTGAATGCGTTTTTCTGATAGAAAATTCCACTGTGTTTTTTTTTATATTGGACACCAATCACATACATTGCTCTCATCCCACAGTAAGTAGCTAATGCACTTGTGTTATGGAAATCAGACACAACGGTGGTACCACAAAAACCAGACCTAATACATTATCGAAAACAATTGATGAGTGTAACATGTATTTAGGATGACAGACATAAGATACGAGATTTTAACTACGAGATAAATAATCTATACTAATATTATAAAACTGAAGAGTTTGTTTGTTTGTTTGAACGCGCTAATCTCAAAAACTACTGGCCTGATTTGAAAAATAATTTTTACGTTGGATAGTCCATTTATCGAGGAAGGCTTTAGGCTATATAACATAAAGATACGACTCATAAGACCACAGCAGAAATGAAAAATGTTGCGAAAACGGGAGAAAGATATTCCTTTTGAGAGCTTCCGCTGCATACGCTGCGGAAACTGCTTAAGTTACACAAAAATCATGTATGACAGGATTGTTCAACATTAAGAGTTCTATAATAAAGTCCGCGACAGCATATGTCTATCTTTTATGGTTGACTTACTACAACCTTTTTTATGTTAATAAATTTGTGAAAAAATAATGCATTATTTTTAGAGGTGTATTATAGACACAGGTATTTATTCTTATCAAAATAAATACATTCATCATCACGAGCATTTCATTTAGTACCAAGTTGCCCTTTATATCATTTGATTTTAATAAATATCTTAGGAGCTATCACAGTTTTAACATAACTTCGCACCAAAATAATGTTCCCAGCTTAAGTACAACGTGCGCTTGCGCTAATATATGTGACCGCGTGTGGGGTGCTTGAATAATAAACACGTAGTACAAATCTCCAAGTTCTTCTCCAATAGTTTTATTCCAACAAAATATCACAAAGATAGGGCACAAAGTGAAAGTAAGTACAAACAGAGACTATATTCTGGCATGCAGCACGCTTTTATACAAATCAAAACCCTGAACAACGGTAGGAAAACAGTGGGTACGACATCCGTTTCCATATATGAACATTTACTATAATGTTTATTTGTAAGGATAAACAATCTGCTAATTAAATATAAATTCATTAATTATTTAGTTATTCATCGTACCGAATTTAGTAAGCCTTTTAGATTATTATTTTAATAGTTACAATATTTAAAATAAATCTAAACTCCACTAACCAATCAGAGGCAACTTCCTTTTGGCGACAAAATGAACATTTGTTATACGGCAAACATAAAAATCTAATATGTGTCCCAATAATCTATAAACAATCAATTTACAATAAATAAAATATTATTATAATAATAAGATTAATCCAAAATATTCTTATATCATAGCCGAGTTACATTCAACATGGTGGACACTTCCGGCATTTCCATTACAAACGTTAATTTAGGTTTGACACCTAGATAGGTGTATAAATTATGATGCATTGAACATAATATGACGAAGAGAATGTGTAATTTAGTGAATACAGTGGGGTTACATAAGTCACACACAGTGAGTATGTGGTTTAGTGCACAAGTCTACTATTACAGAACTAAGTAAATATGTGGGGCAGACTAGGATCGGGAATCATCGTGTTACACATATTATAAAGCTGAAGAGTTTGTTTGTTTGAACGCGCTTATCTCAGGAACTGCTGGACCGATTTGAAAAAATATTTATTATTTTTATCGAGAAAGGCTTTAGGACATAAAACATGACGCTGCGATGGGAGGGGAGGGAGCAAACTCAAAACGCGCGGACGAAGTCGCGGGGGACCGCTTGTAATAATAATAAGGTTAATGCGACAATTACCACGGACATAGATTTTGAACCTGTGACATGTAGCTTATACTCGTAATGTAGTTCATTTCTTTTCTTTCCCTACAGAAAGATACACTAAGATTTTTAGGAAACGATCAAATTTCGAGATTTATCTCTTTGATTAATATTCTTATAAACGCTTGAAAGAAATTAAAATTTAAATTTAAATTCAAATTCAAATTTCAAATATCGAAAATAGGCACAACTACGTAAAATATCATACTGATGTTAAAGCAGTATTGCTGGTAACACTGTGTGAATATAACCGCACAATGTTGGACATAATGGGTCACACTCGCTACCACAAGCCACCATTTGTTCCCAAGTGCTGGTCGAGAATATGAAACGTGTGTAACATTTTACGGAGGCAGACCTTTTTCAGATCACTTCGTGTAAAAAGAAAACGAAGTGACTCACATTATCTATATAGATAACTCGTTTTATTATTAGGTCTGAAATTATTACAGTCCGTTCCTTGAACGCATTAAACGCGCTTACAGCATTGCGATCGTTTTTACATTCCATCTTTCTATTCAACTTTTAAAGGTAAGGGACATACTTACTTACTACTTTAATTACATTTAATTTTATTTAAAAAAGAAGCAATTTGCGAGTAATTATTTAAATATTAATTTTATGGTCTGTTCAGTAGTTCCAGTGATATCCTTTTCCATAAAATTTTATCTGTTCAAAACTAAAAATCATAGGTATACTACATATAGGTATAAAACATATAAATCACAAGTGCAATACTGGCGGTCTTATTACTGGAAGCGATCTCTACAATTTTACTTTAGTGACTATGTATGTACGTATTAACATAAAGGCAACTTTATTTTATTTCCAAATGATAAACAGACGCAAATGCTTTCTAGAACTGTATTAACGTTGTAGTTAATTAGACAACGCCGCCGTCTTTCAATATTAATCTGAAACTGATTCCATTATTCTATAATTGATTGACGAAAGACGAAACAAGTCGATCAATCAAGTTGAGCGGCTATTTATGAACGCGCCTCGTGATTTGATATCCGATGCTAATACAAACTTAATTTATTACTTAATTTTATAACTTAACTTATTAATATCTATTTTTGTTTTTACCGACTTAAAAAGGAGGTAATCAATTTAATGCTTATGTATGTAATATTGTTGGAATTGATAATATACGTTTATAGGTATATTTTTATGCTTGTGAACGGATTTCTCAAAAAACATGAAGTAATATTGAGATTACTCTGTTTTAGTTCGATTAGGTATATTTCAACTGGATATACAGTGTAAGTTTCATCGTAATCAGTCCAGTAGTTTTTGAGATATAGGTTTAGTTGTCACTTTACTCTATTATTTAATTAAATTGACCAGAATGACAGCTTCAATCGCATTTTTTTATTTTTTAATGTAGTAAGCTTAATGTTATAGTAATATACCAATTGGATTGTGCCAGTTGTCAGTTTTTGGCAAAAAACTGACTCAATTCTTCTTTGATTTGTACTTGTTTCGCTTTTTTGATGCTTTCTATAACTGATTTAGAAATCATTGTAATAATTGTACGAAACGTAATTTTTTTTTTGTAATAGCACTGTGAAAAGTCATGCTTAAATGCTGCTTAACAATAATTTTGGCAACGACTATTTAATAACAGTAAAACCAATTGAAGTTGTCGTTGTCGTCTTTTTTAAATCACAAAAATGTGTCTACCCACCAAATGACATTTTGTTCTATTTTATTTCATATTAGAGCATTAAAATAACTAAAAATAATAAATTATTTAAAAAATACACAGTCTTCAAAAAACTGTCTAAAAAGCTTAAAATAATGCCAAATAATCGACTCCAAATGAATTTGTTTCTCATTCGTAGGGGGCTAATGTGTTTTTTTAAGCTTTTAAGTCAGTTTTTTTAAACGGTTTTCAGTTTGTAGGTATGAAGTTTTTTTTTGATCTTGGACAGATTTTTATTGGTTTAATCGTGATCATAAGTACCATCTTACTTTTTGAAGAAATTAAACTTTCATACTCCTTACGAAAAAGTTAACTGTCGTAAGTTATGTAAAATATGTAACGGCTATGTGTATGACTAATAAGTGAGTCTGATGCGACCGAGCAGGGGCCCTATTTTTGAATCACTCGCGTCAAGATTGCGTGTGATATTCACAGATTAAAGTCCAATTTAGGAATGAAAATCAGTTGAAATCAGTACAGGAGGGGGCCTTGATAACTCAATTTTGTGAGTACTGAGGTTTATATTTCACGTGATTTTCGTTGATATTTTATTCGTTTTCGAACGAAAATCACGAGCCTAATCCAAAAAGTAATTCAAAAATAGGAGCCCAGATTGGTTCACTGGTTTCTGTTGTTACTTTGTATAAACAGATTTACTAACAAAACTCTTAAAAAATAAGGATTTAAGGGTTGAAAATCGAAACATTGTAGAAAAGCTGTGAAGTTTGATATCGCCACGAAAGTATTTTGTCTCGCGGACGGCAAGCAGAGAAAGTTGTCGGCACGAGGTAATAAATAAGTTGCAGGTTCTGTTTCCAATAGTTTGTTATTTCTTGGGTCTATATATGACTGCCTCGGTGGCGCAGCGGTAAGAGGGTCGCACTGTACTGTTTCTATCACCCCCGCGCCTCGAAAAAAGCAAGAAAAGCCGTTGGTCCTGCGCCTGATCTCTCTCCGGTCGTGTCAGCTCGCTGTCCCATCGGGCTATGGGAGTGAAAGGAATAGAGAGTGCACCTGTGTTTGCGCACACACTTGTGCACTATAATATGTCCTATGCAGTCAGTTAGTCGTTGTAACTGGCCACCGTAGTCGAAATCGGCTAGGGGACTATTATTTGTTGGGTCGAAAGTACTACCTACTTGAATGTATCCTGCAGAAGATATAGATGAAGTACAATTTGTGTGTGAAATTTTTAGCCCTTTATTACTGAATCAAACTTAGCTCAGTTAGAGCTGACTCTGAATTAGCTTTTTAACTTATATATTTTATATTGTAACTGATTAACTTAAAAAGTCTACCTTAAGTATAACATCCTGTTATTATTTTAAAATTGTGTGGCTTAATTATTTACTACAGTTTAAAGTTTTTGGAATGTAGGTAATATGTTTTGTTTTCGACCCCAAAATATCTGAAATAAAATACGTATCGGATACTAATATGCGTAAGTGCCACTTTAATTATGTGGATTTACAATTTCGTAAGCAGGTACATCTGTTTGCTCGTTCTTGATCCAAAACTCACTCGCGTTCAGGGATAGATATAGTCTGCGTGTTTTTAGTTTGTAGGTCAACAGCCGGCGAAGCTGTCGTTCTTAATTAAGCATTGTTGTCAGTCCTCTACGTCCTATTTCGGACAAATTAACATTATACAAAGTGAATTACTTGTGAGGACCGAATTTGCCAGAATTACTTATGAATGCGGGGAGAAACTAGGGTGTCTGGCATTGTAACACAGTAAATAAGTGTGCCAGAAAATGTTCGGAATATTTTTTGAGGTAATATTTTAGCTATTTACGAGTACGACCACATGAAAGTTTCCATGTTTTATTATGTGTGAAATTTAATTACTTCGGAGCTGAATAGTTTAATATTACACAAATGTAATGGATGTGGACTTCTTGTGATCGGCCGCTGTGGAAAACCGTGGCAAAGATTTAGTAAAGTAAGGGAAATAAACATGTGGGGAACATGTGACCTTGGCCTGTTGGAGCGAAGCGTTTTGTGGAAGCTATACGTCCTTTGCCTGTTTATGTCATCATCAAATTGCCTTTTTATAAATATTTGCTATACTTCCCGACGATTCATATTATTGTATACTTAAAGAAACTTATAACATTAACCCTTTCTATGAATTTGGTATATAAAGGATTATTTACATTAATTTACAAAAAATATATGTACAAAAGGTAGTCCTTACCTTGGCACAGGAATAATAGTTTCCACATTTATTTTTTTCAGGTTTACCTATAGGGATTTTTACAGGAATTTGTTGATGAGGAATCAAATAGGGCATTATCCTATATCTAAGTCTATATGAAAGACTTACATCTTTTAGCAGTTCTCGGGTTAATGCTTCAACACCCGAGCGGTTGCAGGCAACCGCAGAACAATAGAATTTGCATTGTGTCTCGTTCACATACGCTTGAGGGAGATAAGAACAAGTGCAAAGACACCTGAGTATTCGCATTTAGAAATATTGTAACACGTTAGTTAATCCTTACAAATAAACTGATAAATTTAAAACAATGTTTTAGAATCCGAATGTTCTGAATATTTATTTACAACTTTAATTTGTGGTTTAATATTCAAAATGTCAACGTTATCCTAGCTATGAGATGTTATTTTGTAAGTAATACAAACCGCAGTGTTGGTAACAACTCCGAAGGAAGCTAAAAGTTATTATTTAGCTGTTTTAATCTAAAGTGAGCAAAGCGCAAACAACGTTCTTCGCCCTTGCTCTCGTATTGAATAAGTTAGTTTTAATTAGAGCAAAGAAAGTTTAGTATAACTGGTATAACCCTATTACTTATTCATTCAGTGCTCTTGAGCGAACTCCGCGGGAAGTGCTCTTGTAAGTAGTTTCGACAATGTTTTATTATTATTACACTGCCGAAGCGTTTCGGGAATACTTTGATGAAGCCAGATGGGGCGTCACATTTTTGATATCGGTTGTAATGTAACTGTTAACAGCTATGATGATGCCGGTCTTATTCTGTTGCTTTGATGCTGAAAGTTAAAAATTGAGTACCAAGGGGCGCATCGCGATCCAACTTTAGCCGCATAATTCCGACTTAGTGTAAGCGAATATTATCAATATAAAATATTAAAACGATACGAATATTAAATTTTTTAATTGTTTTATTTTAATAATATTATTAATATCATGGGAAATCGCAAAACGCGCACAGTTTGTTATCAATCTTTTCAAAACCCCTAAATTTGCTTTGAAGCAAGACAAAGCAGGTTTGCTTGAATTGTATATTATTTTTTCATATTCATTAGTTTTGAATTCAACGGGACCGATCAATCAGTGAACTTTTGTGGTATTCATACATTTTGCTAGGCTACGTTGTTTGATTGATATTTAGGGTAACCTTAAAATACGTATTGAAAACTGATTAATTAATCAGGGATTGTAAATTCTGCTTTACCACAGAATTCAAAAAGTGTTACGTTAAATGGCAAACCTGAAAATTGATTGGAATAACAAGCAGAATAAATTGAACCACTATAATATAAAGCATTTTTTTTTTCAAAAACACAACATTACAATGTTGCCCTGTCTATTTAGTCATAAGACAAGTTATCACGTGCGCAAACTCACCAAAAATACGTAAACAAGCAAAGGTTAGTTTTTTAGGAGCGTAGATAGTAATAATAATAATGTCAATGCATCGTAGCGGCCAGATGATATAACTACCTTCTCCTCACACGACAGAGCAACGTCCACAGAGTAAGAAATAATCAGAAGTGCCAGTAAAATCAAAACACCACATAAAACCTTAAAAACTATTTTCATTCAGAGTTAGGTTTATAGAATTAACATTACACGTTGTAAAATTATTGATTATTACCTCAACACCCGAGCGGTCGCATGCGACCGCATAACAATAGAATACCTATTGTGTCTCGTTCACATACGCTTGAGGGATTATAATCGGATGTTACGTCTATAACAAAGGTTTTTTGCAATGAACTGATTCCTTTGGATATTCCCACACATCGCCATCTAGTCCCAAAGTAAGCTACTCAAAGCTTGTGTTATGGGTGCCAGACAACGGATATAATACTTAAATACTTTTTGTTTGTAAATACATACATGATATACATAGAAAACACCCAGACCAATACAAACAGACATGTTCATGCACACAAATGTTTGTATTGTGCGGGGATCGAACCCGCAACCCGCTGCGTAGTAGGCGATTTCTCGACCACTACACCAGACGGGTCGTCATTGATTGATGGTTATCTTATCTCATTAATTATATTTTTTTATTAACCTTAAATGTGAATAACTAACTTGGCTGCAGAGAACTGCTAGTCTATTATTAGATTAACAATATCTAAACAAACAAGTTCAATACCAAAACTTCTAGAAAGTGGCATCCCGTAGTCATCACTAAACTGTTAACTAGTTTGATAGATCATTAGGAGTGCGCACATCAACGCTAGGACGTCCACCAACAAGATGGACAGACGACCTTAAAAAGATCGCAGGATCAAAATGGATGCAGACCGCTAGTGATCGGTCGCTGCACTGTGGAAAGCCGTGGGGGAGGCCTATGTTCAGCAGTGGATGTCCTTTGGCTGATAATGATGATGATGATGACATCAACGCTGCAGTGTTCCCAATTAAATTACAGATATATGTTACAGTGGTTAGACCACAATGCGCCACAAAGATGCGCCACTAACGACCGTTTGACGTGGTTTTCCTCGTTACATTTTCACATTTTGATTTTACAGATAGTTTTCAGTGCTACCATATTAATTGGAAATTATATTAATTAGCGTTAATTGAGATTTGGTCATGTGTAGCGAATTTAATGATCCTTAACTCAGCGTAATTTTAATGTTTCGAATATCAAGTCTAAATAAAGCTTGACTAATACACAATTTAATGTTAGGAATCATACCAGATTTATATATATTTTTTTATTGAACTCGAAAAAAACTCTCATTGATTACAAACTAGATCCTGTTTTTCGAAGAATGATCTGATTAATGGTATGGTATAATATACAGGGTTACATGTTAAGTTGACCTAGATCCTTTAAGTATCCGCATCTTTTCTGACATATTTCACTATGGAACACCCTATCCCAAACTTAAACGTTTCTAAGAAAATCGATTTTTTTTAAAATAGTAATTGGCGATTATTTTCTATTCATAAAGATATATTAAATTTAGTGCATCTTATTATTATCATCTTATAATTTTTCACATGCGGATTAAGATGTTCTATGAATTTAATAACCAAAATCCTACGTAGGTGAACTAAATAGGTTGTTCTGGACGATTGAAAGTTCAAAAAGTTCATTAAAAAAAAAAAACAATTTACCTTTCTTTAACGATGATGTAAAGTAAATGTATCGCACACGTTTAGCAAATATGCTTTAAAACATCTCAGTTTTGTCAGCTATCCAACAAGGTATAATACTCAAGGGTCTTATTTATTTCGTAGGGAAAACCTTAGTAAAATATGTTAGAAAAGATGGGTTCTACACCCCATTATCGGATCTAGGACTGACTGACTGACTGACTGACTTGACTTAACCTGTAACCCTGTATGTAGCAAATATTAATATCCTTTCCTTTGGTATATCCTTTGGACATTCCCACACATCGCCATCTAGTCCCAAAGTAAGCTACTCAAAACTTGTGTTATGGGTGCCAGACAACGGATATAATACTAAATACTTTTTGTTTGTAAATACATAATTGATATACATAGAAAAAACCCAGACCATTACAAACAGACATGTTCATGCACACGAATGTTTTATTGTGCGGGAATCGAACCCGCAACCCGCTGCGTAGTAGGCAATTTCTCGACCACTACACCAGACGGGTCGTCAAATACCATATATTGACAGTATCACATATCTCTTATCTCCAGGTGACAACAGCAGTTCTATCAACTATTATAAAGCCAACTTTACCAATGTCAGACTTTGAATAACATTAACATTAATTATTGTAAACAATAGGTGACGTTTTCAAATTAGGCGTATTGTGCTTTATTCGTCGAATATGTCCTGTCTGGGAAACCAGGCCTTAGAATGATAAAGACAAACAAGGTTCAGTATCATTATGCGAAAATGCTTTACATTAAGGTAACGGTTCATTAGCTTTCCTACCTCCAGATATAGGTTTATGTTTTTATTAATAAGTAATAATATTGTTATCATAGGGTTCTGGTTTAACCTTGGATGAATCGGCCAAGGGTTTAACCAAACATCACAACCCTTTCAATACTTGATAAGTCAATTAGTAGAACAATAAGACAGTGATTTGAATGGAACAAAATAGAAGACTGTCAAAATAATGTTTTTGATTCTGGTACCAAATTGCGGTAATAAAGGTGATTGACATCATACTCGACATAATGGGACTATATGGAACTGTATGATGTACAGGAAACGCCACAAACAATCTTCTTTTCGGAATTCTCACTCAAACTGTTTCCAGCAATATTGTTTATTGTCTCGTGTAAACATTACAAGGTGTTAACAATTGCATTTTATTGGCAGTTAGCCAAATATTTGGTAAAATTACGTTAGCTATCGGGTTTTTAGGGTTCGGTATTTGGGTTTGTTAAGGCTGTCTGTCTGTCTTTCCGTCCTTATGTCACAGTCACTTTATTCTGTCCGCTTTACGATTCCTATACAAACAATAAAAAATAATAATATTATAGGGGGGATGGGAGTCTCCATTAAATATTTCTCATTGACACTAATGTTGTCAAATTTCATTTATTATACGACCGTACCAACTTTCATGCGACTTCCAGGTGAATATTGGTATGCCGTTAATATATCATTCTTTCATAAAAGCGGTTGTGTAGTAACTTGTTATGAAAACAACAAGAGATTATTTTTTAAATGTTAATGCCCTTGTATTATCTTTTAATGTAGTCTATGTAGGTAGGAATTTAGTGCTGAACTAACCGTCGTGTGTCGCAAAATGGAATTGATAATTCCATTTCGTTAAACTTAGTACCAAGCAAAAACTAATTAGTCCTCAATTAAGCCAAATGAAACACTTCGACACCAAGTGTTCCTAGAACAGGTAATTCATGGCGTAAAGGTGAACGCTCACTGATCGCGATGATCGCCGATAAGCTCGCGTGTGCGCGCGCCCTTAGCGTAACTGCATGCTGATGACGTCATAAATAATGTCTTTGCTGCACTCGTTAAGTTATGGCCGCGGTAAGCCGTGGAATGCAATTGCGAATATTTTCTATTCAAACAGCTAGCGTTTTGTGCTTTTCTTCACAATAAAATATAAATTTGATTCCTATGCAAAACAGATTTGAATATAGATTAAACAAAAAGCTTTTAATAATAAGCTTTTAATAATAACTTATAGACCCCTTACACACTGCGACTTTTAGCATCGATGCGTTTTTAAAACGCGCGACTTCATAGTGACTCACGCCATGAACAGAGTTAATTTGGTATAGATGCAGGCGCATTGATGCAGAAACACGACTGCATCGCTGCTGACGCGCATTAGTGTCGATGCAGTCCCCAATACACAGTACATAATTTGTCAATGTCCAGCTTCTGCATTGCGACTGCTTCGACGCTTACGCGAGTTCGCATCGATGCTTTTAGTAGCACAAGTGTGTAAAGGTTGACATTTTGCGACTGCATCGATACTAAAAGTAGTAGAGTGCAAAGGGTAATAATGTCAACAACTCTGGGGTCGTAAAATACGGGATCGCTTCCTATATCTTATCGATACCTTAATTATTTTTGAGCTTTCAATATTCCGGCACCGTTGCAAGAACCATAATCATCGTGTCATCATCATTATCAGCTAATGGACGTCCTCTGCTGAACACAGGCCTCCCCCACGGCTTTCCACAGCGACCATCCAACCACTAGCGGTCTGCATCCAGTTTGATCCTGCAATCTTTACAAGGTCGTCTGTCCATTTTGCCGGAGGACGTTCTATGTTGCGTCTTTGGTCAAAGAACCTCCAACCTAGAACTTTTCTACCCCAACGGCCATCAGTTCTTCGCGCTATGTGCCCTGCTCATTGCCACGGTGCCACATGATCACGGTGTAACTCATTATTATAATTTCCAAACATCTCTGCATTTTTATTACTCTCATCACAAGTTTCCATGACCATAAGGTTTTTTTTTTTCGTATCTGTCGTCATACTATTAAAAGCTAAATTATATGTTTATTTGTATTATTTTACCGGGGTCACGAAGACGCGTTTTCCCGGAATCGCATAATAATATTCAAAGCCGCCAGCAGCCGCTCCATGCACAAACTAAAAGTTGAACGAAACGCCAAACCGTATGCCGTGTACTGGCACACACAACTGTAATGCTTTATTTATTTAAAAAAACCGGCCAAGTGCGAGTCGGACTCGCGCACTGAGGGTTCCGTGCCAACTTTAACTAAATTTGGGAATCCACTTACTTCTACTTAGTAAAATACCACAATATTTTGTTGACTGCAAATTTAACTTTGTTTTTCATAGTGTTTGTATGAAGTACAAAGTTATGTTTGCGTTTTTTGAAAATGTGCTATATCTCAAAAACTTCTCGTTCGATCCCGTTCGAACCAATTTTCAAAATTTACACTTGCTTGGTTTTTAAATTAGATGGGGGGGGGGGGGGGGGACGGGGGACGATTCTACCATTTTGGAAGCGTCTAGCTATGAAACGTTAGACTTTAAAAGAAAATGGTTTTTAAAACCTTTATGATATTTTAAAAGACCTATCCATAGACACCCCACACGCATAGGATTGACAAAAAAAATTTTTTTGGTTTTAGTTTCATATATGGGAGCCCCCCTTAACTGTCATTATTTTTTATTTTTTGGATGAGAATCGGTAAGCAAGTTAACAAGATACATCTTCCTACCAAATTTCAATTGTGAAGTGCTTATAGTTACAGAATAAAATGGCTGTGACATACGGACGGACAGCCAGACAGACAGACAGACTTGACGAAACTATAAGGGTTCCGTTTTTTGCCATTCGGATACGGAACCCTAAAAATGGAACAGTCGTAAGAACTTACTTTTCGTAAATTTTTTAGGGTTTTTGTAACGAAACCCTTATAGTTTCGACAAGATTATCTGTCTGTCTGTCTGTCTGTCCGTCCATGTGTCACAGTCACTTTAATCTGTAATTATAAGGATCACACTGTTGAAATTTGGTAGGAAGATGTATCCTGTTAACCGCTTTACAAAACTAACTAAAAATAATTATATTCCCTCAAGCGTATGTGAACGAGACACAATAGGTATTCTATTGTTATGCGGTCGCATGCGACCGCTCGGGTGTTGAGGTAATATTTAAAAGACCGGTTCATCAATACACAAAATTAAAACTGAGAATTTTTTTTGTCAAACCTATGCGTGTAAAGTGTCTTTAGATAGGTCTTTAAAAATAACATAGAAGTTCCTACAACCATTTTCTTTAAAAGTCTAACGTTTTACAGATAGGCGCTTCCAAAGTGGTAAAATGGGCGTCCCCCTCTAACTTCTAAACTAAGCGAACGTAAATTTTCAAATAAATATATAATGAAGATCTTAACAAACACTCTATAAAAATTGGTTTGGACCGGACCGAACTAGAAGTTATTGAGATATATCACATTTTCAACAACCGCAAACATAACTTTGTTCTTCATACAAATACTATGAAAAACAAAGTTATATTTGCTGTCAACAAAATATTGTGGTATTTTAGCTAAGTGGAAGTAAGTGGATTCCCCTTATTCAGTTAAAATCGACACCGAACCCTCAGTGCGCGAGTCTGACTCGCAATTGGCAGGTTTTTTTATATATTTGCATCTAAACAGAAGATTTTAATGAATGATAAAAAAAGCAACCTGGTATCAAGTTTAGCGATGATGAGATGAATAAAATTTGCCGTTGCTCATTTATTCACCGCCTATATTCTAACTTGTACTAAAAATGTATTTATTTCATGAATTTTTAATAAAACCCAAATCTGTGTATTCATGTTCGTTTGTACAACCCTCGGGTAAACTGGCCAGCTTTACATCATTTATTATGAATTTCAAACACACGGACAAAATCCTGAATTTAATTACGGCTAGTGGCCACGTGTCACGTGATGCTTTGTACAACAAAATGCGACGTGAAGGCGGCAAAAATGTGTTGAAGTTAAAGTTAATAAAATTTAATGCAGTAGTCTTCTAAATCCCATTTGCTCTGGTCAAGTTTTAAAAAAGTCGAAATTAAAATGTAAATATTTATATTATTAGCAACTTCATAAATGAATTAATTGTAAATGTACCGTCACCCACTTTTGTTGCAAACTAGCCCTTATTACAACTGAATAAGATTCCACAGAGTATAACTTTACGTGCTGTTGTCCGTACTTATGAATGGATATCTTTAGAATGTAATGATATTTGAATATGTTTAACTAGTAAGGGTTCAAAACACGTGTAAAAAAATCCGTTAGTGTATCTTTTTTGTTTATTCACGGATTTCTTGGAACGGAGAAGTATAGCGATGATTCTTTTTAAATTCAATTAAGTATATCCTAACTTATAGTACAGCATAAGTTTCATCAAAATCGGTCCAGTAGTTTTGAAGATAAAAATAAAAAATAAATAAAAAAACGCCTTCAAAAAAGTGACTAAAATGATTGAAATCTTTTATATTTGGTGCATAATGTCAAGGTGCTAAACAGTCTTTTTTGTCAACATCAGTTATTTTAAAAAGCTCAAAAAAAACGAATCAGTAATTCAAACAAAATCGAGATGTATCAATATCAAAGTTTCCGCATATATGTCACGGGGCGCCACTGTAAAATATATTAGGTTAAATAAATGACAATCTTAACTTACCTTGCCTACCAGCCATACTTCCTCTGTGGTTTGTTCTTTGTCATTTTATACACCTTACAAATTACCGGGTCGTGGCTTAATCGCTATTTTTAATTAATGTTAATAATTTACATGCAACATTATGAAATGTTTTCACGGCATCAAAATACATTTTTTTATTTAAATTGAATTTAATCGCGTTTGGTGTACCTAATTGGTTGTTATACATAATTTTAAAAATAACTGAGTGTGTATTTTTTGCATGAGAAAGGTACCTGCTTATTAAAAATAGATCTATTTTGTAACGTTCCTTCTCAAAAAAGATATCGTTTGTGAATTATATCTACTTTCCAATCATGATATCTTAGACTGTTTCTTTGATCCCTAAATTAGATGAAAATAATTTTGTAGAGCTTACTTCTGAGAAAACTGTCTGATTTGTTTAAACGAAAAACTTTCAACACAGAAAGCAATTTATTTTAGTAAAAATATAACTTTGTTGAGTTATTTTTATGCCTCAACACAAGGTAATGATAATAATAAAATACCTAAATCCATGTAAAGATCGCAGGATCACACTGGATGCAGACTGCTTATAACCGGTCGCTGCGGAAAGCCTTAGGGGAGGTCTATGATCAGCAGTGAACGACTTCTAGCTGATTATGATGTTGATGACCTAAATTCTTATTTTGTTTTAGGTACATAAAGGACCATAGCGTAGGATACGTTATATACCTAAATTTAAAAAGAAACGTAAGTAGTCATCAAAGGGTTTATGGAGTATTACGTTTCCCTTAACAGCTAAGGTTGATTAATATTAAATATTTCCATGTGGTATCTCAAAATTCTGCTTATTACTTTACTATATTTACTTTTTATATAATTACTTTATTATGCCGTAGGTAATTACGTTGGAGAGTTATTCGGTATCTTTAACGCGGCGAAGCAAAACGGCAGGTGAATTACCTAACTCGGTAACTTTCAACTTGCGATTCACGTTATAAAATTATGTTGGAAGTAGTAGCGCTTACAACCATATTGGTATTGGTATGGTACATATGGTCTAAAAATATAATACCTGGATTTTCTGTTCAGAAAATTATCTCTCTTTGGTCGAGTCAGAGTTAGATCGAGCAAAGAGAGTGAAAGGAATAGGGAGTGAACCCACTTGTGCTCTATAATATGTTCCACGCAGTCGGTTGGTCGTTGTGACTGGCCACCGTATTCGAATACAACCAGGAGTACTTTTACTAAGGCAATCAGAAAAAACGACAGCATTGTAAAAGATTTAAACTATGCGCTTACTTGCACGTAACTGCGGTGACGTTGATTTTTGACTGTGAGAACAGGTGACAAACTTTTGCAATTCGTATGCTTGCCATAAACGTCAGTCATGTGAAATCGCGATTGCATTGCCATGGCAGTGAAGTTAGATAATACACCTGCGGGCTGGGTTACCGAAATCCTGGCAATTAGCTCGGATTAATTCTCGTCTAATGTAATTACATCTATCTTTTACGAGTGGGCGGTGGCTTCCTGCTAGTGCCGCTTCTTCGCCTTAAAGTCGATGTTTTTATACATTTCTCATTTTAACTGAGTAGCATTTACATTATTTCGGTATCAAACGTTAGATTAGAATAATCAGCACACTTTTTCTTGTTTTAAATCGGCTTCAAAAATGAAAGAGTTTATCAATTTCACTCTATGTTTATTTTTTGGATATACGTCTATGTAACCTCATTTCACAGTTTGAACATGTTTGAACCGATTTGAAATTTTCTTTCGCCTACCTAGAGGTTTTACTTTCTAGTTGGTCCCATTGTTGCCAAGTCGGGATCTGATGATGGAATCTTGGTGCAATCTCAACTTTTACGATATTTTTGTTTTACCTAATAAACACTGACCAAGTGCGAGTTGGACTCGCGCATTGAGGGTTCCGTGCTAACCTAAACTAGATTAGGGGTCCACTTACCTTATGTTTTGTTGACGGCAAAAATAGCTTTGCTTTTCATAGTGTTTGTAACAACTTCTAGAACGAGCTCGTTCAAACCACTTTTCATTGAGATTTTATTGTATTTACAATTTGTGTTTTTTTTTTAAATCATTTGCTTAATTCAAAGGTTATGGGGAGGGATTTTTTAAGGGAAATTTAAATATTTTTTCTTTAAGTTTAGGGCCTTTAACTCTGTAATTTGTAAACGTATCATAGTAATGATAGTTGTCCTTCTAAATTCATCATAATATGCTAGTGCTGTGTTTTTTTTATTCTCCGTTAGTTTGGAGAGAGAGCGATGAAAGGTAAACAAAAAAAGTTTCATTTTACCACATTGGCGGGGAGATAAGAGAGAAGATACACACCCATGCGAAATTAACAGTTTTCTAGCACTTCTAGCCCTCTGATTCCGAACCATTCGGTAACGGATGCAGTGACGATTCGATAACTTTCACATAATCATAAAATTATAATAACGTGTATTTGTCCGATGCAACTATTTTATTTTATTATGTTTGTTACCAAACTGACAAATCGTCATCCGATCAAACTACGACATTAATTTATAAATAAATAGAAAATCTAATCGAATGGCTTATCGAACGTTCTGAATCACCTTGTACCGTTATAAAAAATTGCACAGGGCCTCTAGTGGTCACTTGGAACACTAAAATTTTCCATACACTTTTTTACGTCTTTGCTACCGAGTAAAACCGCCGTAAACTCATGGTAGCTGGTCTCTGCGCTGACCTGTGGACAGACGGACATGACGGTACTGTAAGGGTTCTTTGTTGGACTACGGAACCCAATAAATGAGCTGATTGGTCAAATAAATCCATTTAAAACTCACAGGCGAAAGAAAGACCTTTGAAAAACTAGGGTTATGATTTCTTGGGTCATATTGCATGTAAACTAAAGAAAACAAATAAACTCTCAGTCGAATTAAACCTAGAAATATTATTTTCTTATAAAATAAAGGCGTCCTTTCAAGATAAACAATGTCACAAGTTCAAGTCTTAGATTAGTTTTTGAAATTAATGAGATTTATACGCATTCAGAATACGAGTTATTAAGTGCACATTTTTATCATTATTCTTTAAATATATAAAGATAAGTTCAACAATGCTTACAGAGTGGCTATGTTTCGTTGTGCAGGATGTTCAGGGTGACATCCTACTCAGAGATAATGGTATGCTTATTAAAAAAATCGTATCTACGAAATACTACGCCGTAGCTAAAAAGCTACGAAGAGGCAACATGGCGTTGGTAGTTTTAACTCGCTCGTTAGTATCACAATAATAAATTGATTTCGTGAGTGTTTTCCATTAAAAAATTTATGTATTTTGGCATCAGTATCCTCCATAAAATTATTTTCCCTTTGGAATAGAACGACAAAAGCGAGATGTCACTAGCAGAAAACTGTGTGATAAAAAGAGATGGGAGATGTGAAGTAGCAGAACCGTTTTTAGCAGCTGTCAGTCAGTTCGGAAGCCTAATAGAAGCTCGCTGAAAATTTCTCTCATTTGAGTTTTTGAAAATTTTATGTGAAATTGTGTATATTTTGAAGAAATATTTACGTTGAAACATGGTGACTTGATCGGTGATTGATTGTTGTTCATTACAGCGGAATAACCCAACAAATAATCATTCAACAGGTAAATTAGTCCACATCGAAGCCCCTTAATATACGACTTATATTTACCAATGCGCTTCAAATTTAAAGTAAGCAGTTTGATTATTCTATTCTACAAACGTTAATTTACGTAAAAAGTAAAGACAGAATCACACAGGGAATGTATATACGAATATTTTATATAATGAAATAATATTTAGTTTTACACTAGAGCTGCATGTTCAATATTTTGTGTCGGCTGTTTATCATGCAGTAAACTAATATGTTTATCTCATAAAATTAATATTCCTATCGGAATAGCTGCATGTTCAATATTTTGTGTCGACTGTTTATCATGCAGTAAACTACTATATTTAACTTAGGAACATTGTTATAAATCACCTGATCGAAAGGTTATCTCATTTAAAGCTACAAATGTTACTGAATTATGTTAGTTACTGACATCTTAAATCGGTTTCGTTTGACAGCTTTTACTTGTCCTTCTATTCCGATAGGAATATTTATGTATTATTTATGGTATCCTCTGGGCGTCGCTGACAAAAACAACATCCTGTATAATTTAGGATACTGAGTTTGTACGTATCTGAAATTGGAGTGTTAATCTACCTAAAACGTTTACAGGTTAAAGTATGTTATTTACCTAATAATTCGGTGGATTATGTTTGACGGTATGCAAACAGACAGCAAAAATAGCTGCACAATGTAAAAATATGAAGAAGTCTCTTTGCATTATATTTAATAACATATTATGCATTAATGGTAATGAAGGTAACACAATACTTATTAAGTGTCGATTTTACCAGTGTCAGATAAGGCGTGGTCGTCGAATATAATACCAAACGCCTAATTTGAAGACGTCACCTGTTTGATAAGGGCCTATTGTTCCATCATCAAATAAGACTTATCAGACTGAATAAGTACATATAAAACGATCGATATTAAAATGACATTTACATTAATGATTGCTGACAAAAAGGTGACGTTTTCAAATTAGATGTATTGTATTTAACTTTAAGAATATTTCTTATCTGACGTGGGAAAGTCAGGCATAAAGTTTGAAGCAAATCTACCCACCCGGCACGGGAACAGCACCAACCAGGCGTCAACCATACGGAAGCACGTCACGTAAAGGGAAAAGCAACGCCTCGGATGAGATCGGCATCGGATAGCGAACGCGCCGCCTCGGATCGGGTTTGCTACAACTTATGACAGTTCGTTTTGTGAATGATAGCCCGTTTGACAGGGTGGACGGATAGTCATCAACCAGTGGGCGACACGCTGTGAGTGCGTACGCATGCGCCGCTGGTCGAGAGTGGGTGCGAAGTTGGTCTCGATCCGAGGCGGTGACGTTACGAAGTTTATAGGTGTGCGTTGAAGTATGGAGTTTTATACAAACAATACTGAACGCGTCGAGTTGACACGGTGCTGTCACCATGACGGGTGTACTCGTAGATGTGCTACAATCTTAAGACGTTTAAACTTATTTAGCTTCATAGCGCAGCTGGCAGATAAGATTGTACTAAATAATATTTGCTAATCTTTTAACTAATGATTAAGCTTACTGACTGACTGCTCTGTTTTAACTCGATGTTTAATTACACGGTACCTTCAGTTCGGGACTATGATTAATAGCGGTGTACCACGCGAACATTTTGTTTATTAATGACCTATCAAAAGCAAGATCTTTTTTTGAATTATGCTAACAAAGCGCCTCAAACGATGGATTAGTATGACAGAACCTTTATGGGTTATGTTGAACTAGCGGTCTCCGGTGACTTCGTCCGCGCGTTTCGAGTTTGCTTTCTCCCGTTCCGATACAAAAGCGATTTTGACGATGCATGGCTTTTTTAGGGTCAACCACTTATACTGAGTGTCACAAAAAGTGCGTGACAAACTGAATCTGGAGATAGATAGCCGTTAAGTAAATATAAAAAAAACATAACCCTAATAAAAGTCTCATAGTTTGGGAGATAATGCCATTTTTTGGATTTTTCTTGTATGAAGAATACAAGAAAGTGGCATTATCTCCCAATTCATGACACTTTCATAAGATTTATGTTATTTTTATTTAAAAGCTTTTTTGCTAAGCTATCTCCAGCGTCAGTCTGATGTGCCATTTATAAGACAATAGTAGCATAGTTAAAAATAAAATTGAATCAATATATCTTAAAGGTCTTTGACTAAGCTAACTCCAGTGTCAGTTTGAAATATATATTTTTATACCCATAAAATAAAATAACTAACTATATAACCGGTAGTAGATCTCCTTGTTCTGTGAAAGTTGTTCCTAACTTGTATCATTTTGTCACGTTTTTCAATTGTACTGAAAGTGAAAACTGAAAAATACACAAAAGTAAAGAAAAATTATGCATATATGTAAATTATTGAGCAAGGAAGTATTAAGTATTGACAACTCGACCTAGTTTTACGTTGGGTTATTCAAAGATAACATAATATTTATAATTTTTATAAAATAATATTGGACACCAATCACATACAATGCTCTGATCCCAAAGTAAGTATCTAATGCACTTGTGTTATGGAAATTAGACACAACGATAGTACCACAACACCCAGATATGAGACAATATATAAAATTTTGATTTTTATTTTGACTTAACCGGGAATCAAACCCGGAACCTCGGAGTGGCGACGCCTTGAAACCAGCGTGCTCCGCCACTACACCACGGAGGTCGTCCAAAATATAAGTTCTTACCTAATGCTATTCCGGTGACGCGTCGTGTAACTTGTGCCAACTTACTAACACAACAACGTAGGCGAAGCTTTTACGGAATTTGTGGAGCTTTTCCGAGCAAAGTCGGAAAGTGAGGTAAATGCAAAATTTCACATATGGCGCGAATATTATTTAACTTGGGTTATGTGATTTTGGAGTAATATAAATCAAGGCATTTACAGTAGGTGCTAACCAAGAAAAATATAACACTATCGGCCTGTTTTAAAATGTCTTAATAAGTCCTGGTTAGCGTTATCGCCTAATAGGTACTTTAAACGACATGGCACTACATATTTGAGTTATTGCTTATTTGTCGATGGTGAAACAGGTCCTAAAAATAAATCAACATTAAGTAAAATAGGATTCAGAGACGAGGGTTTTCTCAAAAAGAAGTAGAATTTTAAATTTGAAACGTTGTTTGAAATCAAATGAATCTTTACCTATACTTTGCGATGTAAAGTTCAAAACTAAAGTGTTAATTAACCACGAACGCTGTAGTATATGAACTTCATATAAAAAAAGGTGAATAAATTAGGAATTACTAACCGTACAAAGACGACCTCCGTGGTGTAGTGGCTAAGCACGCTGGTTTCAAGGCGTCGCCGCTCCGAGGTCCAGATTCGATTCCCGGTCGGGTCAATACAGAAATCTAAATTTTCTATATTGTCTCGGGTCTGGGTGTTGTGGTACAACCGTTGTATCTGATTTCCATAACACAAGTGCATAAGCTACTTTGGGATCAGAGCAATGTATGTGATCGGTGTCCAATATTATATTATATTATTATTGTTATAAAGTGAAAACGAAAAAGGAGGCGCACTTTTTGCACGCGACTGAGTTTTATGCTGCGATGATGATGATGATGGAAATTACGAAGTAATCCAATAGTAGAGGATAAGCTAGACGTAAGCATTTTTCCGAAATTAAGCATGATTAATTTACAATATCTATTAATATCTCGTAGTACCACTGTACCATAGTAAAGGCATAATTTAATTTTTCACCAATGGAACCAAATTATAATGTTCCCAATGCAGTCGAAATTTAGTTTGCGTTCGCTATAGGTTGCTAATGAACACAAATAGCCTCTGTTAATTAGTAGGATATTCATTGGGAAATTTGGACACAGTACAAATACAACCAGTAACGCATGTCATATCCATGAGACATCACTTGATTATTGGTACATTTTTAAAAACAATTTTGAATAACAACGCATGTTTTCTCATATAAAAAGGTTAATAACAGTGGTGACATTTTACTCTAAATTTGGCACATATAGAAACAGACAACTCTTGCAAAATATGTGTAGTTAATCACAACATAATTAAAATAATATTAATTCCCTTAAAGAAACTGACTAGAAAGCTTAAAATCGAATTCGTTTTCTTTTTAGTAAAAACAATTCTTTTGTAGTCGGTGCATGATGTCAATCTTACGTAAACTAACATTCTACATACATCGTGCACATTTTTTTTGAGGTGATTTATTTGTTTATTATTTTTTGTTACACGATTTTAAGTTTTTACTCATATCACAAAAACTACTGAACTGATTTTGATGAAACTTATACTACTATACCCTAAGTTGAACTATGTCTGATTTAACTTAAAAATATATTTAAAGCGACTTCTTTGTTACATAGTAAAAATGGAACCTTTCTTTTAACTTACCTCCTGCGATAGTTTAAGGTTTTTATTGCATTCTTTCGTCTCATTCCTGCACTGCAATTCGTTTTATCATAAAAATTTATTTCATGAATCTTGAGATTGATTTGTAGCTAGCTTCCAAAACAAATATTTCATCATGTTTGACACTGGCGTTGACAGCTTAGAAGTATTATTTTCCCGTTGCCACAGATTACGTAGCGATTCGGTTTTTTAAGCTCGTTAGCTCAGCAATTTTATCTTTCCAATTATTTTTGTTTTGATTCTTTATTTGTTTAATTTGCTTCCAATTAATTCAGAGTACAAATTTTATCCCTTTTAAATACTTTTCTAAAATTGAATTAGATTGTAATAGTTTTTATTCTACGTGTCTATGGTCGTTTGGTCGAATGCAGTGACAGTGACAGTTGTGGATATAAAAATACTGGTCAGCCGATTCCGGGTCTTTTTTCTTGGATTTTGCGTCGTGAAGTTCACATCAACCTTTCTACCGCCCAACAGTGCCACCAGCCTCAGAGATCAGTCCCCGAGACCGTTACTCAATTTCGGATTTATCTTTCGATTAAATCTTGGAGGTCACAGGAGACGGCGTGGCAGGCGTGATTCAACAGAAGACTCGGCGCTGAAATCCGTCATTCCATCCCCTTTTGAGGGTTTTTTTTGTTTTGGTTTGATTTAATCCCATTACCTCCTCTTCGGGTGCCTTCGGGATCTACGTTTGCGGAGTACCCCGGCCTGCCAATTCCGCTCTGATTTCTCTCCGGCCCGAGGCATCTACCCCGGTAACCCGTATAGGGATCTTTATTTTTTTTTTGTAATTCCGGCGCTGTATCCGGCAGTGCCGGGCGCCCACACCTTCATATTTATTTAATTTTTTCCTTACTTTAAGTTAAAATTGTGATTGCTCCCTAAATCGTTTTATACTTATCGGCTCCGGTCTCACCCCAGAATCTACCCACAACTCCCATTGTGTTCTGCCATAGGCTAGACCGGCTCTTTTTTTTCTATTATTGTTTAGTTTAGTGATTTAATTAATTGTTTAACTAATTTAGTAATTTAAATTTAAATTAATTATTTAATAAATCAGATATAGAAAGAACTTTTTATTATTATTTAACATCTTGTTTCCGAGAAATCTTAAGACAAACACAAAAAACATACGTACACTTACAAAATTTTGGACACGTCTTAAGAAGCCTTAATAGATCAACATACAAACATTTTATTCAATTCTGACGATATCACATACATACAGGTCGAATTAATCACCTCCTTATTAAAGTCAGTAAAAAAACCTATCACAGCAACGTGGTTGAATCAGCTTCAGGCATTTGAAAAGCTTCTTTTCTGTGCCATTTTGTTCTGTGGTAACTATCACCAGTCTCTTTTAAAGCAAATTATAATATGTTGAAATGGTTGAATTTCATATTTCAATGGTTTCCACTCACAAAGGCAGTAAAACCGCATGGAAAGTAATAAAAGGAAAATAGCCCAGCAGAGTGCAATTAGTTCACTTAACCATTCGCAATATCATGAGATTATCGGATAAAATGCATATTATCGGATAAAATGCATATCGGATGTTACGGCCGGTGCATATTTATTCTAACGTTTACGGGGATTAACACGTACATGTGTAGGTATAGTGAGGTTGCAAACTTATGATTTTTTTAGATCTGGAGGCCGATTCTCGCGGCAATAGAACTTTTTTTGTGTGGCAATTCGATTGCGAATTTACCCGTTTTACCTAAAAAATCAAGTAAAATATCTACACGTAAAAAGACTAGGTTAGGTAGGTATGTACACGTAAAAAACAGAGCTTTTGAAAAACTTTCATATAATTTAAAGAAAATATTTTTTCCGAATAAGCATAACTCAAATTATCATCCTTGTTCAGATGTCACTGACCAAAACAACATTCTTTATAAAATAATATTATTTCGATCATTACATAGATTTGCTTTTTTTGTTGTTACAGTTAGTGCTCATTTCGAATAGAACTGCTTTTGTATAATTTAGCATCTGCATCACTTTGCGTTTAAGGTGCAGAATAAAACTTCATATTCGATGAATGCGCATTATAAATAAGTCCATCCGCCTCACCAATATGCTTCACTGCAGCAGTGCAAAGATGCATTGTCGTATTGTACGAATCTCTCACAAAGTCAAGGCAATAAAGAACGCGAGCGTAGCTTTATTCATGTCGAGTACCTATATCGAAGTGCGCTCAGTAGGCTCACTTGCAAACAAACAGGAAAATACTTACTAACCTAATAGTAAACTCTTTTACGGCCGATTTTACCAACGTCAGATAAGACTTATCCAGTGAAATAAGTATACCACGACCGATTTTAAAATATCATTTACCTAAATGATTGCTGACGAGTAGGGGATGTTTTTAAATTAAGCGTATCGTATTTTATTTAACGAATATTATTTATCTGGAGGCCGATTCTTGTGGCAATCGAACTTTTTCGTGTGGTAATTCGATTGCAAGTTTAACCGTTTTACCACCTAAACACCTACAAACCTATCGCACGAACAAAAGCTATCAAAAACTATCATTTCTTCGACAAAGTAAATTCAACCGTTGAACTTTTTTCCCCCTGAACTTGGAAGAATCAGGCCTCAGATTACGTAGTAGAATTGAATAAATTACCCAACTTATAACTATAATGTCAATCTTTTTTTCTGCCTCTGTGAGCTAAAAAACAATTTAGCAATTACAGTACACAGATTATTTAACCCAAAGTTGAAACCCAACTAACTTGATACAACAAAACTGCATCTCATATGGCCGTTACAAACTGCTATACGGTGGCAATAGTCATAGATTGCTATAGAAATACAGCGAAAACAACGACCATGTGAATTTTAAAACCTGTAAAGAGTACTAAAATTAAAAATACGTTCGTCATTTGATGTTTATTGTAACTACTGAGTCTCTGTCAGCTATGCGCCTTTGAACTTGCATAGCAGCTTTCAGAAGAGTCTACAATTGCAACGTATGTTACTGGTAGAAACGGCGTCAAAGTGCTAGTGCATTTGTGGCAGCTTAGCGAATGTTAATGCATTCACCGTTAAAATGCATTTAACTGGACACATTTAAATACATTTTGGACACCAATTACATACATTGCTTTGATCACAAAGTAAGTAGCCAATGCACTTGTGTTATGGAAATCAGATACAACGATGGGAATCAACACCCACACCCGAGACAATATAGAAAATTATGATTTCTTCATTGAGCCGACCGGGAATCGAACCCGGGACCTCAGAGCGGCGACGCCTTGAAACCCAGCGTCCTTTGCCACTACACCACGATGGTCGTCAAAATTAACTCTTAACTATAATGTGCACTAAGTAGTCAACTAATTTAATCAGCTAATCACGGTAAAAAATATAATCGCTTACATTTATATTTAAAGATTTTCCTTTGGATTTTCCTTTAACATTTACACTTCACATTTTCTAAAAATGCAGCAATTAATTCTACAGTTTGTTTTTATCTCAATACAATATCGTTTTACATTGTTATTTCAGGTTTTCTAAGAATATAAGGTTGAGCAGTATTTTTTTTATTTTTCCTCGAGACTACAAGGCCAATTGTGTAAGGAAAATGACTTGAACCTATGTAAGTAATTATTCTTAAAAAGAGTCATTGTGCGGTTGGCTAGTGCCCAAACAAGCGGGCTGTCTAGCCGATTGGCTATCGCACGCATAATGATGTTGGCTAAGCAAAATAAAGACAAATTTCTTTCACCATGTAGAGTCATTGGACGCGCTGCAAAAATAAAAATTAATAAAATTCTCTTAATAATTAAACTCATTTTCTTTCTCTCTCAGCTTAAAAGATCTCAATTGAGCTATACGGTTAAATATCTATAAAAAATATAAGCTGTATATAAGTCGTAAATCACTAGATTACTTAGTAAGACTGAACCAATAATAACACAGTAATAATGCTCTTCATAAAGTACTTATCCCTGCATTAATTCCCGTCAGGCCGATGGAGCCATCGTAAATCTCTCGGAAGTATCACTAATAGTTATTCAATTTGGATGAGAGCTGACTATTATGATACGAATAATATTGAGCCGGCTATCGCACGGTTGCTATCGCATTTAATACACAAGTTATTTAGTTAGTTATGAATTTATCACTGTCCTAATTTTTATTAATACGTGAAATTTAATTTACTTTTTTTACTGATTGTAATCCAATAAATTTATTGATGTTATATAAAATTAAATAATTTTCAATCGCATTTTTAAGTGTCTTTGCACATCATGAAAACAGGACACTTTCATCATTTTTTGGAACCTCGTGTTTTTTTTCTCATTTTTTTTAGCACCTTGACAATTTTAAAAGTTGTGTACGACACCGGCTTCGCCTCTCTTAATTCAATGCTCAAACCTTATTTTTTAACCTACTTCAAAAAAGGAGGAGGTTACCAATTCGACTGTATGTTTTTTTAGTGGCTGTGTTGCCTCATATCACAGTCATTTTAGACAAATTTTCATTAATCTTAACTTGAATTGATATTAATACTTTAAACGAGGTGACCGTATCTAATGTGGAATTCTGAATTACTGATAAGCATGCTGTGTGTAAGCGCTCTTGAAGTTGCAACAAATTAAACCTAATTTTGTATTCTATTGTAATTAAACTGTTGTGAATCTGTAATTTGCTTCAAATAAAATAAATTTGCTTGAGAAGGTGTAATGCTATTAATTCTTGGCAATATGGAGTATTGATAAAGAACATGTTTCTAAGGCACTTTTGACCACAGCTTATGTAACAACGAGGCGCTAAACTAGTGATATTTCCTTGCTCTAAAACTTAGCTTTTAACGAATTGTGTGTTATATCGTATAACTCATCCATAAAAGTCACTTAAGATACTTCTAACCAACTTATAAAACCGTTCCATAATACTCACGGACCTGAAACTATCAAATAAGATTAAAAGTTCATGTGTGGTCCCATCTTATAAGTTGCCGACTGGCGACCGGCCAACAGGCCCATATCGCTTCGTTTTGATATCCTGTATAAAGATCCTATTCTACAAGTCATTTTGCGGATTCTGGATCTATCTGTCTCTGTCACACAAACCAATATAACAGAACAAGCGAGCAAGATGGCTAGAACTGAATGCATAGACAACGTTTTTTAAAGTAAAGGACTAAACTCCAGCGCCTGTTTAAAGCTGATATTTACATATTTAGGATTCCGTAGCCAAGTGCCCAAACACGGAACCCTTATAGTTTCTTCAAGTCTGCCTGTCTATCGGTCCGTCCGTATTCACAGAAACTTGATTCTGCAACTATTAGAGTTACACAGATGAAATTTGGTAAGTTCGTGTATCCCATTAGCCGCTTTACAGTTACCATACAAAAAATAATATTAATGACATTTGAGGAGGACTCTCATACATGAAATAAAAAAAAAGATTTTGCTCAAACCTATGCGTATGGAGTGTCTATTAGTAGGTCTTTTTAAATGACATGGAGGTTTCAAAAACCATTTTATCTCAAAGTCAAACAATTGAAAGATAGACGCTTCCAAAGTGGTAAAATGGTCGACCCACTCCTTTCTACCTTTTTAAAATAAGCTAGTGAAAATTTGTAAACAAAAACGATTAAGACTTTAACAAATACTTTCAACGAAAATTAGTTCAAATGAGATCGAAGTTATAGTTTTTGAGATAAAAAAGATTTTCAAAGACCTTAAATATAACTTTTTCTTTATACAAATATTAGTCTTAGTATTTTGTCTAAGTGAAACAAATTTGACTTAACTTAGTTAAAATTGGCATGGAACCCTCAGGCGTATACGTTTAAAACTGTGAAATTGTTTAAACCCGTTTTAAACGTATACTATCGCCGTTTTACCAGGTGATATAATATGATATGAGCACTTGTTTTTATTATTGTTAGCAGTAGTTACATTTGGATCTCACACTTTGTCGCCCATGTATGTTCTGCCAAATTTTTCAAAGAAATTCGCTACCAGATTGTATTTTCATTTTATGCAGTGCGACCATATTCTTTTATTATTTCTAAACATGCTTTCAGCGGCGTGTTTGTGGGTCAGTGCTCTGACACTGGATGGTGTCCAATTTTTATGAAGTAGTTCCTTTTGTAAAGCTTGAATTGTACTGTTTTGTCGTACGTATGAATGTTTTTATTTTACTTTAGCCAGAAGAATTCAGGGACAGTTTAAGGTAACGCTATTTTATATGTTCCTGTATGATTTTTAATAAATAGTATTATTTTTACTAATAAATAAAATAGAGACAAATGAAAACTGGAAAACACAGCCTGCAATAGCTTAGCTTCCTTAGGCCCACTTGCATTAAATCATCATTCTGTCTCGGTCAGTTTATTTAACGTTGACAGAGACAGAATGACGATTTGATTCAGGATTGGCGTAATCCTGGGTTAAATCATCATGCGCAAATTCACCTTCGTTTTGTGCCTGATCAACGAATAGACAGAATAGTATTTCATTTAATATAAATTTTTGACACCAATCAAATATATTGCTCTAGGATCAGATCAAATTAGTAGCCAATGCACTTGTGTTATGGAAATAAAACACAACGGTGGTTCCACAACACCTAGACCCGAGGCAACACAAAAAATACGATTTATACATTGACCCGACCGGGAATCGATCCCGGGACCTCGGAGCGGCGACGCCTTGAAACCCAGCGTGCTTAGCCACTACACCACGGAGGTCGTCACTTGTGTACTTACATGTTCAGAAACTCTAAAGTTTTCACAGCCCTAGACGCGTAGTTATTACTGCTGCTAATAATCAAAACATGGTGGCATTAGTTTCTAGTCTGAAGTTATGATGCCCCTCGGTCGAGAGTGCTTCAGAGTCAATAGCGCGGAACGGCTCTGAAGTCGTTTTGGACCAACGCCAGTGCATGTTGCTACCAGAACAAACAGGTCAGGAAACTGGAGAATAAAGTCACGTGTGTATGTGACATTTGTGGTGTAACTAGGAACGCGTCGAAGGAGAAAAAAGATCAGTAGTAGTACTTGACGACCTCCGTGGTCGAGTGTCTAGCACGCTGGTTTCAAGCGTCGCCATCTCGTGAGGTTCCGGTTTCGATTCACGGTCGGGTCAATGTAGAAAACGATCTTTTCTATATTGTCTCGGGTCTGGGTGTTGTGGTACCCACCGTTGTTTCCGATTTTCATAACACAAGTGCTTTAAGTAGCTAAAGCTTGAGATCGGAGCAATGTATGTGATGTTGTCAAATATTTATTTATTTATTTATTCTTCGGGGCTATTATTCTGCTGGTTGACGGGTATAATACCGTTATAGAAAGAAGGCAACTCTAAGTAAAAGCGGGCTTTATGATGCTGTAAGCCTCAGGTATGTAAAAGTCAGGGATCGCTTTACGAACTATTCCTGCCTTTATGGCAGCAGGTTAGTTGGCTCTTGTTCTGGATGCGTGCTAGCTTTAGAGGTAGGATTGCACTCCAATTACCATACCTAAACAGGGTGTTGTTTTTCTTTATACAAATACTATGTTCGTCAACAACATATTGTGGTATTTTGGCTTAGTGGCACAAAAAAGACTTAATTAAGTTAAAGTTGGCACGGAACCCTTAGACGTAAACGTTTAAATCTGTTAAGCTGTTTAAACCTGTTTTAAACGTATACCTTTTTACCAGGTGATA
Organism: Pyrausta purpuralis; assembly: GCA_963924145.1. Classification (NCBI taxonomy): domain Eukaryota; kingdom Metazoa; phylum Arthropoda; class Insecta; order Lepidoptera; family Crambidae; genus Pyrausta; species Pyrausta purpuralis. The sequence continues at coordinate 28,212,396 of OZ001649.1, forward strand.
TAATATGATATGAGCACTTGTTTTTATTATTGTTAGCAGTGGTTACATTTGGATCTCACACTTTGTCGCCCATGTATGTTCTGCCAATTTTTTAAAAGAAATTCGCTACCAGATTGTATTTTCATTTTGTGCAGTGCGACCATATTCTTTTATTATTTCTAAACATGCTTTCAGCGGCGTGTTTGTGGGCCAAACCTAAACAGGGTGTTGTTTTAGTCAACGATGAGCGACTCAGGGGTCGTTGTACAGACGATACTGATGCCAAAAAATATAAATAAATATATTTTATTGTAAATGAAAAAAAAAACGATATTAGTGTGTGAGTTAAAACTACTAACACCAGGTTGCCTTTATGGAGCTTACTAGCTACGGCTTCGTATTTCGTAAATACGTGCGATTTACGCGCGAGGGTGCGAGGCTTCCCATTCTCATTGAATTATTCAGTATTTTGCGAAGAGGTTATCTTTCTTAAAACCTGCATACAATTTAAAAAATATATTTAAGAATAAGCATAACTCATATTATCATCCCTGAGCTGGATGTCACAGACCAAAACAATATTATACAAGTTTTATAAGTCTTCAACTTATTAATTCAAAAACTGGCTGTTCAATTTCACCGTACGGTAGATCTATGTTAAAAAAGATGTTATTGCGAGAACTTCTAAACACGCTCTCGTTTTAATCTGAAGTCGTATCTGTGTGCCTACTCCGAGCTGCTTCTGAGCTCCTGGTACTTTGATTTGAATGAAGGGCTGTCGAATTTAGAATGCGATGTCTATCGAATGTGCTCATGTTTTGCACGACAAAAGACCACCAATAGATAGAGGATAACAATATGTATAACCGTACAATGATTTCAATCTAAATTCAAATTCTAAGATGAGGGATAACGAGCTGTTTTGATTGCAATCAGTTAAAAAACTAAATTATTTCACGGCCAATAATAAAGCTGGCTGATTCCTAGCTCAAAGGATTAGCATAGCTATCCAACGCGGCATTGCAGCCAGCATCATAGCCTCCTTGCCGCAAGAAAATGGTTTCGTTTTCAAATTGCTAGGTTTTCAATTAATTTTTATTGTTGTATGTCTTATTTTTAATTGTTTCTTGTCTAATTGTTTTAATAAAATTTACATAATGATTAAAAATCTGAGTTCTCTTTTTGTTGTTGTTGCTAATTATGATATTTCTTACCTACTTTTTCACTACTACTTACTTTTACAAGTTACGTGGCTTACACGTTATGATAGCACTTGCAAATACAATAGATTTTGGTTGCCCGTTCGCGAGCAAAACTTGTAGAGTTTTACGGAAGTAACATTTTGTTATTTAGTTTTCATCTTGGCAAAATTTTAATGAAATATCAAGTAAGTCTTGAACTGAGGATCAGGAACAAAACTGAAACTATTATAATACTACAAAATGAAACTCTTAATTTGACCAAACAAAAGTTAAGACTGGCAAGAGTTGGCAAACTATTACAGATAAGACGGATGGCAGCCGCCGAGAGCGACATCAAATATTTGCGGCGAGATCGTCGTCGCAACCCGAGCCGGGGCCCTACTCTTAGGGCTACGTATATGTAGTAAACTTTTTACAAACATTCTGCGAGAATTGGTGCACCTTATTTTCTAAAGAACAGGGTTTAGTCTTAACGCTAAACCACGCGGCAGATCGGCGCTTGCAACGATTTTTGTCAATTTGATCTTCGTTGATTTTTCGTCTACTCTAGGCTAGTGCATTGCACTCTCTTGCAGTCTGGACGGATAACTAGTAAGATCAGCTTTCCTCGTCAAAGCCAATTCGACACTTTACTTACAACCATCAGAAAATATTACATTTACACTAAGAAACAATTTACCTTTTTGTTAGATGTTAGCCATAATATTAGTTTTTCTAGTTTTCCCCAGTGACTAGATATCTATTAGATAAAATGATAAACTAGCACAGCTGAAATAACAGATAACGGGTTTTCGTAAATAGAAGAGTCTCTGTTTGCCGAAGACTAGGTTTCCGCTAGAAACGTGAAGACTAGGCAAACATCCCGCAACTTTTCGGGAGACTAGCGCTTTGCTCAATTTGTTTCAATTGATTGTTCGCTCATACTCCAAATCAAGTTGTAAAAAGAATTCTGTGCGGCTGTCATGATAAGCTTAGGCTTCTTGTATTAAATTTTATTATACCTCTGGCAGTTTCTTTGAAAAGGGAGGTACAGTTAAGACTAGCAGTTAAGATATGTGCAAATAGTCCGAACAGTATTTTTATTTTTTGTAAGGATAAAAAACAACCGTACAATCCTCTTAATTAATATTTAAACAAAACACATTATTGCACAACCAACCAATTTGCACACATATTGTGTAATTGAAAAGACAATGAAATAATAAATAAATAAATAAATATCCTTTGGACATTCCCACACATCGCCATCTAGTCCCAAAGAAAGCTACTCAAAGCTTGTGTTATGGGTACCAGACAACGGATATAATACTTAACCGCGATTTCTCGACCTTTACACCAGACGGGTCGTCTAGTCCGTACAATATTTTATTTTTAGTAAGAAAAAAATGTGTTAAACAATACTATTAATTAATCTTTAAAAAAGCATTTTATTGCGCAACCAAAATTTGTCCAAATTAGTTCTTAATATTGTGCGCCCGCGGTACCGTGAATGCTAGGTAGGCGCTTTTCCCGAACGCAGCACAATAGATGTGTATAGTCAATTGTAAGTAAGTACACTCACTCGCATTCACTGAACACAACTGCAAATTTGACATAAGTAGTAGTGTAGGCAGTTAACCTTACCTACCCAAGCAAGAAGAGATATGTCATGTCTAAAAAAAAAATGATAAATTGTCCTTACAGTTAAGATACTGAACGCAGTAACAATGAAGAAGAAGAGTTGAAATTATGTAAAACGTCCGCGCAACATACTTTTTTTGTAAAATGTCCACCAAAAAACAAAGAAATGCTAATTACAATTCGCGCGAGGTATTTATAACACATATAAACATTGATAAGATTGTTTACAGCAGGCTTTCACCCTGATAACAAACTGACCGATAGCTCTGGTAAATAAATGTGTTTGTCTATTAAACGACCTTTAGCAGTCTCAATACTAACAAAGAAACATACTTATTAAAGTTATAAAATAAACTTTGGAACACACACACACGCAACACGCAAGGGAGGTAAAAAAATATAAAAAAATACGTCTATTAGTAAGAACTTTATCAATATTGGACACCAATCACATACATTGCTTTGATCCCAAAGTAAATAGTTTATTTACTTGTGTTAAGGAAATCAAACACAACTGTGGTACCACAACATCCAGACCCGAGACAATATAATTTCTTATTTATTTATGTATTGACCCGACCGAGAATCGAACCCGGAATCTTGGAGCGGCAACGCCTTGAAACCATGACAGCGTGCTTAGTCACTACACTACGAAGGTCTTCGCTTATCGTTGAGTTGGTCGCACGATTTTTTTTTCCAAAGATACGACATTTAATTTCCAATCGTTGAATAACGGCACGAAGTACATACATACAAACAGTCAGCAGTTAATCAGATTACCCACGTTGTTTCAAATTGCCCTTATAAGAACGCTTTCACATTAGAGCGACAGCAGCGCGTCTCTTTAATGTGAAGGGCTTAACTGCTGTCATTTTATGTATCATCGCCACTGCCGCACGACCGTCGCGCTGTTAAAGTCGTAAGATAAGATAAAAATAATTACTTTTATTTGACTTTTTTTCATAAATTAAGACTACACTTTCTGTTGCAAAACGATGTCAATTTGAATCCGTTCCGCCCGCAGAAACGGACCGTTTCGCCTCTAAATCCATTGAAAACGAGTCGCGGAGATAAGTGAACAATCCATTTGAATTTCAATGAGCCACTATCCACATAGATCATCGCGCCGCCTGTTTGCTTCTGTTATTCAAATAGCCACCAAGCTGTGTCTAGCTGGATTTGAGCAGCGTATGATGATAAACGTTGCTGGAGAGTTTTAGTTTTTCGACCTAGTTTAGATAGTTCAAGTGTTTTCGTAACGTGTTTCCTCGTCAACAATGTGTCACGAGAAATCATTATAAACGACTTCAAATTGGTACATACACTTTATTATACATAATATACTGCAATTACTGCCTCATACGGAGTTTAATAATAAAAGTTTGTTCAAATTCTTTTACCCCGTAAAAAGTTATAAATCTTTGTATTATACAGGGTGTTGTTTTGGTCAGCGACGAGCGACTCATGGGTGGTGGTGGTACATACGATACTGATACCAAAAAATCAATTTATTTTTGGGATACAGCGAGCGAGTTAAAACTACCAAAAACAGGTCGCCTCTTCGTAGCTTACTAGCTAAGGCGTAGTTTTTCGTTGATACGTGCTAGCTACGCGCGAGGGTGCGAGTTTCCTTATTCGTTTTTTTTTTTTTAAGAATGTTGTAGAAAGGGTTTTTTCTTTTATAAATTAAATCCCCGCACACTGTTACTTTTAGCATCGATGCATTCGCGCGTTTTTAAAACGCGATTCAGAATCGCGACTCACGCAATGAACAGATGATTTAATTTAGCATACATGCAGTCGCGCGTGTTAGCATCGATGCAGAAGGACGACTGCATCGATACTAAAGTGCGTTAGCATCGCGACTGCATCGCTGCAAAAAGTCACAGTGTCTAAAACTTGCATACATTTTTTTTTTAAGAATAAGCGTAACTCATATTATCATTCCTAAGTGTCATTAACTTAAACAACACCCTTTATTAGATCGTATAAGACACCCGATACGAAAGTTTCAATAGTTATGTATCGAGATTTATTTGTTTTGGTCCTCTGAGCCTATATTCTATTTCAGTCCGTAGGCTTCCGCATATTCTTAGAGATTGTTGAAATGTCACGTATTCAGCAGAATTCTGTGTGTTCTCTTAATATTTATGTATGCGCAGATGTCTCTACGTCGATGGCATGATTCCGATCGCTGCCTGTTGACTTAACATGTTCAACCGTTATAGAAAAAAGGTACTTTGAATGGTTGTAGCACATCTAGATACACCCGTTAAGTAAAGAGCACCGTATCAACTCGAGGCGTTTAGTATTATTTGTAAGAAACTTCATACTTTAACGCACATCTATCAACTTCGTAACGTCACCACCTCGGATGGAGATCAACTCGAGATCAACTCTTGACCAGCCTAATTCACAAGAACTGACATTAGTTAGCAAACACGATCCGAGGTAAGGCAGTCGCTATCCGTTCCGTATCCGTTCCGTTCCGCGTACGTATTTTAAAACTGTGAAAGCTTCGAAGATATTTAATGAAATAAAATTGCGTATTAGGCAACTTCGTTTAAAATGGAATGCTCGTGATGATAAATGTGTTTATATTGATAAGAATGCATGTGCCCGTGTGCTTCAAAACACCTTTGAAAATAGTACATTATTTTTATCGAATTCATGAACATTAAAAAGATTGCAGTGAGTCAACCATAATAGGTAAACATATGCTGTCGAGGGCTTTATTGAAGAGCATTCAAAGCGGAACACTCAAGCGAACAATCCCTTCATATGATTTTTGTGTAACTTAAACGGTTTATGCGTAGGCAACGAATGAACGAACAAACTCTCAAAATAAATATTTTCCCCCCGTTTCTGCGACATTTTTCATTGTTGCTCTGCTCTTGTTAGTCATATCGTTTTATTTTATAACCTCAAGCCTTTCTCGATAAATAAACTATCCAACACAAAAATAATCTTCAAATTGGTTCAGGGTTTTCCGAGATCAGCGCGTTCAAACAAGCAAACAAACTCTTCTGCTTTATAATATTAGTAGAGAAGTATGTAAGTACAAACAAGTCCTAACAAATCCTAAAAAAAGTCTACGGAAAATTGCTTAGCAGTCACTTACAGATCTGAAATTTTTCATACACTTTTTTTACTACGTCCTCGCTAGCTAGTCAAACCGCAGTAAACTCATGGTACGGTACCCATACAATTAACTGAAACCAAAAAAGTCTATAGAAAGGTATCTAAAAATAACATCGAGGTTTCTAGAACCATTTTTTCTAAAAACGAAAATTGGTTTGAAATTGATCAAAGTAGTAATTTTTGTTATGTAGTACATTTTTAACGACCGCAAATATAAATTTGTCCTTATTTCAAATACTATGAAAAACAACGTTATTTTAGCTGTCAACAAAATATTGTTTTGTATCGGGTAAGTGGATCGCTAATTTGCGCGTACTTAAAGCTCGCCTTGCACTTCGTCATTTTTATTTATTTTATGTTGACGACAAATTTATTGGGCAGTGCATTACAAGTACAATAATTATCATGGACGCTTTGTGACCCATACAAATGAATCCAGAATATATATTTTTTACAAAAACGAGTAATATTTTTTTCTTAAATAGTGAACAACCTCAATTTTTATTCGTTTTTCTGTAAATTAGGGGCTACCTATTTCATTTTTCATTCAGGACAACTTCCCAAGACGCCGTTGGTAATACAATAAGAAATATATCTCATACCTACCCTGAACAGCTCTTTAATCCCGATATTCCTTTTGTCTAAAAATAATTCGCGTTGTACAACATTTCTTACGTTACGAATTAACTTTGTTTCAGATCGCTGAACAATTCTCGTTTCTCGTCGGCGTAAGCGTCCTTGTCCCGAACAGGTGAGTCCAATTGGCTTTACATTTACTTGTTTGTACTTACATACTTCTATACTAATATTATAAAGCAGAAGAGTTTGTTTGCGCTGATCTCGGAAAAGCCTCAACCAATTTGAAGGTTATTTTTGTGTTGGATAGCTTATTTATCGAGGGAGGCTTAAAGTTATAGATTATTACGATACAACTTATAGGAGCAGAGCAACAATGAAAAATGTTGCAAAAACGGGGGAAATATTTATTTTCAGAGTTTGTTCGTTCGTTCGTTGCGTACGCAGCGTTACCGTTCAAGTTACACAAAAATCACACACACTTTTGACAACCTCTGTGGTGTAGTGGCTAAGCACGGTGTTTTCAAGCCGTCGCCGCTCCGAGGTCCCGGGTTCGATTCCCGGTCGGGTCAATATAGAAATCATTTTTTTTCTATATTGTCTCGGGTCTCGGTGTTGTGGTACCACCGTTGTGTCTGATTTCCATAACACGAATGCAATAAGCTACTTACTTTGGGATCACAGCAATGAATGTGATTGGTGTCCAATATTTATTTATTTATTTTAATCATAAGAAGGGATTCTGTGGTTGAATATTCCGCTTTGAATGCTCTTCAATAAAGTCCGCGACAGCATAAATGTCTATCTTTTATGGTTGACTTACTACAATCTATTTAAAATGTTCATAAATTCGAAAAATGATGTACTGTTTTCAAAGGTATTTTGACTCACACGGGTATTTACGAGTATTCTTATCAATATAAACAAATTCACCATCACGAGCATTTCATTTGAACGAAATTGTCAATTTGAATTTATAAATATTTTAGAAGCTATCACAGTTTTAAAATAACTCCGCATCAATATAGTCAATAAAATATATGCTTAAAAACTTGCGCTAATCACTTTGGTTACTGGCCTCTTACTTCCAATGAAAATATGGGTTTTGCGTTGAAATAACTCCATACCAATATGAAATCAAAAATTAACGCGGGCCACGCTGCGGGGGACCACTAGTCACAAATATAATGCCTGTTTATTTCCCTAAATAAGACAAATACTCCAGTAACGAAAGTTGTCTAGGGGTGTTATTATTAGGTAGGTCACGAATTACGAAACCATTTGTAAGACAAAAGGGGTGTTCATTAGTTTTGGGAATTGTTAACAGCCTGTTAAAAAATAAACTTATTATTGTCTAACAAGGCAGGTAAGAGTATGCTTTGTTTATTTTTTTGGGATTTTCTCAGTTTTATTCAGTCATTGTAAGAATGGACCATGGTAACAGAACATGTCATGTGCTTCTCGCTTTGTTCGTCCATTTCGTGTGAATACAGGTAATTTTTAGGGTTCCGTAGCCAAATGGCAAAAAACGGAACCCTTATTGTTTCGTCAAGTCTGTCTGTCTGTCTGTTTGTCTGTCTGTCTGTCCGTCCGTATGTCACAGCCATTTTATTCTGTAACTATAAACATTACACAATTGAAATTTTGTTGGAAGATGTGTCTGGTTAACCGCTTACCGATTCTCATACAAAAAATAAAAAATATTGACAGTTAAGGGGGGGCTCCCATACATGAAACTAAAACCAAAATAATATTTTTTAGTCAAACCTATGCGTGTGGGGTGTCTATGGATAGGTCTTCTAAAATGACGTAAAGGTTCCCAAAACCATTTTCTTTTAAAGTCTAACGTTTCATAGCTAGACGCTTCCAATGTGGTAAAATGGGCGTCCCCTCCATCTAACTTCTAAACCAAGCAAGTGTAAATTTTGAAAAAAATATATAATGTAGATCTTAACAAATACTTTCAACGAAAATTGGTTCGGACGAGATCGAACGAGTAGTTTTTGAGATATAGCACATTTTCAACAACCGCAAACATAACTTTGTACTTCATACAAACACTATGAAAAACAAAGTTATATTTGCAGTCGACAAAATATTGTGGTATTTTACTTAGTAGAAGTAAGTGGATTCCCTAATTCAGTTAAAGTTGGCACGGAACCCTCAGTTGGCGAGTCCGACTCGCACTTGCCCGGTTTTTGCAATCTTTTCTTGCCGCGCAGTGTCAATGTCAGGTTCACTAATATAATAAGTAAGTAGTAAACTCGATCTTTTTGATACCTAACATGTTATATGACATGAAATTTTCGATAAAAAAGGAACTTTCGTCTTAATTAGAGAAACAGCTGAACAGATTTTTTTAAATAAGGGCTAAAAAAACTGAGCATAAAATTATCAAGAATAAAAAGAACTTAACGAAAAGAAATGAACTTACTGGGTCACCTGTTTTATAGTTGCTATACGACACCCAGACACGTTAAATACATTAAATAAATATAATCTTTATACAGGCAAATATAACCCACACCTAACATTTGCAAAGTATTCAATAAATAAAATTAAAAAGAGAACAACGCTAATTCCTTAATAATCATAGACTTATACTTATTTTTTAACATTTTTTATAAAAAAACAATATATTTTGTTTAGGTCTTAACGTTTCAAAAATAAAATTAATATTGAAAATTTGTCTTACTTTTTCCTCTTATTTCAAGTGTTTTTTTTTTTAATTAACTTAATCTCAAAGTTTATTATCAGATTAGGCAGGCTATGGAAGAAGGTTTATTTTAATGTGTTGTTGTCTTAACAGAATGTTAAAATAATTTTAGTTATTTAGGTTTAATAAATCACAGCAATGAAATATCCCTAGACCATGTTGTTGTGTATTAAAATACAAATTATACGAAAATAAAAATGACATGTCATGTCAGAAACAAAGTCAGAAATCATAATTAAAATAGGAATTAGTTTCAATGTCGAAATAATAATACATATAATTACAGTACGTATTACCGATGGAAAAGACACTGCAGTCACGTGTCTATTTGAGCAGTGCCGTATATAGGAAACATCCGGCCTGCTAGCTATCATGCTCAGGACCGCGTACAATACACGGAGGTTAAAAATACATTATATACAGTATCTTCAGTAGTTTTAAAAGGGTCTATTCACTAAATCGCACCCAGACTTTTTTTTAAAACGTAGTGAAATTATACCTCAGCAAAAAAGGCCCAAATTTAAGCACATTTTTTATTAACTACTCCTGTCACAAGGTGCTAATTACGAGTAGTCTTTAACCACCTTACTAAAGATATAAAAAAGTTAGAAGGTCAGACATTCAAGAAGAAACTAACCCAATGCTTAATGTTACATTGTTTCTATAGTGTTAAGGCATTTGTAGTGTTTAAGACTAATTAATTCGTAAAATACCAATCTTACAAATATGAACCATATGCTCCGGGACGCCTAAATTTTGGATGGACTTGGCAGATCCTAATTCCTAGTGCCAGGATGAAGTCATAAGCAAAGGAGATCGAAGAGCTGGCAGCTACCTCGGACAAAGAATTAGTCTTGTTATTCAAAGGAAGAACGCTGCCAGTATCTTCGGAACCTTACCTAAAGGGACTCCTTTTAATATTTTATTCTAGATTTAAATTTATATTTTTTAAGACCATAATTATATTTTTTCTTTCTTTTTGTTAGTTATTAGTTAAAATTGTATAGAAATTACACAATATTTCTATGAGCAAAGTTTTCCTTTGCTCAACGAGATGTTGTAAAATTGTATCAATAAAATTGATGTTCATATTTTGCCGCCAAACAGTCTTATTTGGACTTATTTTATCTGAGCAAGATGGCAACCATGTTCTAGAGGTATAATAAAAGCAAGTCATCATAGCCGTTATTAATAGTAGTACATACAACAGCAATAGATAAAACCTAGAGTTTAGGGGTTACTTGGGTACCATATATTTAAAAAAATTGCACGTCTGCATGCAGGCTGAATACATTTATTTTGTTTGTTTTAACACCTTATGTAATCTATTTATCTAGCAAATAAACATTCTGATTCTAGTTATTTTTCAACTGCCTGTCTGATATGCTGGCGATCGAACGACACCATTATATAATCAGTACGATATTTTCATAATCCGACCAGTCAAGTTCATGGCCAATTAGTGCGATGTGGCGCAGGCGCAGGGTGCCGTCTCGCGCACAATCGTGGGTAATTTTCCAGTTTGCCACAAATAGTATAATCACTGTGAACAATGGTATTTGCGCTCATTATCCGTTCGCTTGCACTCGCCATGAGCCGCGCAGAACAGCCAGCTAGCAACCACTTTCTCGTCACGGCCTCGGCACTTTAAAATAAAAAGGTTGCTATGACACTTATTCGACAAAACTTTCCTCGATTTTATACTCGTAATACTCAAAGTCGTTTTTCGACGTAATATTGTAATAGTACTAAACTCGCACATCAGAACGAATGATTAAACTGTATTACTATCCGGCAAATCAACGCTTCACGAAAGCAGTACGGTGTAAAAGTAAAAATACTGTCAACTAAAAAATGACGTATTATACCGTAGGAAAGTATGGAGTTGTCAACTTTTTTTTAATTTTGAGAAATTATTCTGACATAATGACATAAATCATATGGCAAGCGTTTTACTTGAATTAGCTCTTATTTCACGATATTCTAGGTCAATGGATGATAAAATGAAAAAAAATATAAACTCGAATAACTTGCAATTTATTCTAAGGATAATTTTTATTCTCGTTAGGTCAAATCCACCCTTATAATCATCTCTCCTTATACTCTTTCAGAGTGTCCTTCAATAGTTGGGGTTTTCATAAAGAACAAGATGTATAAGTATCATGGCTACTGAGAAGTTGCAGGGGTAGAGAACTCTGAGTTACTATAGTAATACAAACATTTATTTACCCTTTTTAGTATAACCCTTAAAGTTTGGTCAAGTCTGTCTGTTTGTCTTTCTGTCTGTCCGTCCGTATGTAACAGCCACTTAATTCTCAAACTATTATTATCACACAGTTGAAACTTAGTAGGTAGATGTAATCTGTTTACCGCTTAACTATTCTCATAAAAAAATAAAAATACATGAAACTGAAAACCTATGCGCGTTGGTTGTCTATAGATAGCGTCTTTTAAAATGACATCGAGGTTTTCAGAACCATAAAAGTCTAACGTTAGAAAGATAGACGCTTCCGAAGTGGTAAAATAGGCGCCACATCCCCGCCCCCCCCATCTAAATTTTAAACTAAGCGAGTGTAATTTTAAAAAAATACATGCTGTAGACCTTGACATAAATTTATAATTAAATTTGGTTTGAATGAGATCGGAGCAATTAGGAAAGCGTGATACTAATGGTTATATTTGCGACAAACGTCATAATTGTGAGATTTTGTAAGTTTCATCGGTACCTACATTCAAAGACTCACAAGATTATAGACAAACTCTGTAAGAGCGGTTGGAGTCCATTTGTTGTCCGCGGCCACTTCTTCCGAAAAACTAATTACGAGCGTTTTTCACGAACCCGAGACACCAATTAGTCCAGATTTATCGTCGGAGCAGCATCCATTGTCTGGCCGGTATACTTCGTTCAAATTACGAGGCCCACGGAATTCAACGGAACTAACATCTATCAACCTTAGCACGTTAGTTTAAGATTCAATTTCTATCGAACGTGTCGCTAGCGCCGCCACTAAGAACGAATTATTTGGCTATAACTAGCTGTGATTAGAGGTAGAATTTTGATTATTTAGGCTAATGAATTTACAAATAAGATAAATTTGTATTTGTATGAGTGCGCAAGATATACATTTTATTTGAGTTCATTTCTTGAAAACTTACTTTTCCCATCTTGGCAAGCTTCTTAATCGCGTTAACTGCAGTTTTACATTTTGTAATGACTTTGTAAATATAACATCAAAATAGCTCTAATAATAATAAATTTGTACGTTCTATACTATTTCCATACCTAGAAACTTTCGTCCGTGTATAATCGTGTGTGTAGAAGTCCGTATTAGGGTTCCGTAGCCGAATGGCAAAAAACGGAAACCTTATAGTTTCGTCCAGTCTGTCTGTCTGTCTGTCTTTCAGTCTGTCCGTCCGTATGTCACAGCCATTTTATTCTGTAACTATAAGCATTACACAATTGAAATTTAATTGGCAGATGTGACTTGTTAACCGCTTACCGATTCTCATACAAAAAATAAAAAATATTGACAGTTAAGGGGGGGGAGCTCCCATACATGAAACAAAAACCAAAATCTATTTTTTTGTCATACCTGCGCGTGTGGGGTGCCTATGGATAGGTCTTCTAAAATGACGTGGAGGTTCCTAAAACCATTTTCTTTAAAAAATCTAACGTTTCATAGCTATACGCTTCCAAAGTGGTAAAATGGGCGCCCCTACCTCCCATCTAACTTTTGAACCAAGCAAGTGTAATTTTAAAAAATATATATAATGTAGATATTAACAAATACTTTTAACGAAAATTGGTTTGGACGAGATCGAACGAGTAGTTTTTGAGATATAACACATTTTCAACAACCGCAAACATAACTTTGTACTTCATACAAATACTATGAAAAACAAATTTATATTTGCAGTCAACAAAATATTGTGGTCGTTTACTAAGAAGAAGTAAGTGGATTTCCTAATTCAGTTAAAGTTGGCACGGAACCCTCAGTGCACGAGTCCGACTCGCACTTGGCCGGTTTTTTTTTTTACCGCCTTAAGTTTGTTTACGAACTGTCATTTTAATTAATCAAACGCCATAGAAAAAGTTGCATCGTTCTAGAATCAAAATTTACTAATTTTATGTAAAATTTACAAACTTTAATTTTTTTCAACCCTTTTGAGGTAGTTTTTGTATAGATTATTTGAATCGTATTTATTTATATCTAATCAAAAACGTTAGAAATAAGTTCATGCTTCTAGCTTTGAAAATGTCGATACGTCACCTACCTTACCTTACACTCAAATTTTTCACATAAAAAAGTAGTATATGTCCTTTCTCAGGCTCTAGACTATGTGTTGTGCAAAGTTTCATTTATACCGGTTCAGTACTTTTCGCGTGAAAGTGCGGCAGACTGACAGACATAGTTAGTTTCACTTTTATAATACTAAGGAAGTAAGGATAGATTGTTGCGTAGCCGAAGGCTGTTCGATGAGACGGCAAACACGACGTTGGTGATTATCTCTCGCTGTTTTGTAACAGGCCATTGTTCCGATAGCCTCAGTGGAAACAGTAGATTTGTAGTTAATTGAAATTCAAATTATCTGGAATTGACTGGAATCGGTTTCCAGATAATATCGTTTGAAGGCAACGTGAACAGTGCTTCGGAATTTGCCGCTTAGTATTGTAAGACAAATACGTTGTTGAATCAGCGATTGTGTAAATGATTTGATTTCAAAGGCATTTCTCGGTTAATTTGTGATAGGTAATGCTTATGTTAGCACCACGGGCACGCTACAAATGTATACTTATATTATACAACTGAAGAGTGTGTTTGAACGCGCTAATCTCAGTAAGTCAAACAAACATTTTCAAAAAATGTTTGGACACCGATCACATACATTGCTCTGATCCCTAAGTAAGGAGCTTAAGCACTTGTGTTATGGAAATCAGAAACAAGGGTGGTACCACAATAACCAGACCCGAGCCAATGTAGAAATTCTGATTTCTACATTGAACCGACCGGGAATCGAACCCGGGACCTTGAAATTTGTCTGTGTCTTGTCTCGAAGCGCTAGTAGAGCCCTTAAGATAATCAGCACGCTAGTACCATTATATTGGAACTTACGCCGTAGCAGTAAACATTTTAAGTGACTAGCAGCAACAGCAGCTTGTCCTTTGCATTTTCCATAATCGAGTTTTAGCTAAACGTTGTTTGACATTACCTCGTGCGTTAAATTATCCTTTCGGCGCGATCAGCAGCACAAACGTGCTTGGTGAGATGAAATTGGGTGACATACAGGAGTCAAAGTGGGATCCACCATTCGTGAAATTGGAATTAGCGAACCCGCGGCGAATTAAGTCAAGTCGCACACGCAGTCAGTAAGTGTAAGTATTGTAGTCAATGGCCATAAATTTTTAACCGACTTCAAATAAGGAGGAGGTTATCAATTCGACTGTATGTTTTTTTTTTGTATGTTTGTTACCTCATATCTCAGTCGTTTGTCGACCGAACCGAAAAAATTTTTCGCATACTTAGAGGGTATACCTTCTAGTTGGTCCCATTTTTTCCATTTTGGGATCTGATGATGGGATCTTGGTGTAATCGAGGGAAACCCTCCAGAAATTTTAAAGGCATCAACTATCACAGCACCGACTCCAAAAAGAAATTGTTTGCCTAAAACGGATTCCTTTCCTTTCAATGGTGAAGGGTTTATTTAAGACATTTTAGTGCATTTTGGTTTTTGGCAACGCGTTTGGTGTAGTGGTTTGAGCTGTTGACTACCATGCCAGTGAGTCGTGGTTTCAAATCCCGCATGGGGCAAAGTTGGTGTGATGAGCACGAAAATTTGTACCTATAAGTCATGGATTTTTATGAATATGTATATAAGTACTTATGGGAGACGCCCCCTTAGTAATCTTCGTCTGGTATTCGTAATACAAGGAAGAAAATTCCTTACTTCGAAACCGCGACAGGGGTTCAGGGGTCAGGACAGGGGTCCCCCGTGACTGCGTCCGTGTGTTTTGAGTTTGCTTCCTCCCCTCCCGTTGTAGCGTGGTGTTTCATATTCTAAATCTTTCCTCGATAAATAAACGATCAAAAAAATATATTTTAGAGCCCTTTCACATTAAGGCAACTTTAGCAGCGCAGCAGCAGCGCGACTTACGCGCGACAGTCGCGCTGCCGATAATTTGATACTATTCATGGCAGCGCCGCAGCGGCGAGTAAGTCGCGCGGGTCCGTCCCACTATACCAATTACCCATTGCAGTGGTAAAACTTTCCCCATATTAGCACAGTAAATGGGTATTGGGTGAAGTGGGACCGACCCAGTCGCGCGACCGTCGCGCTGCTAATGTAAAGGCATCCGCTGCTGCCGCGCTGCTGACGGTCTAATGTGAAGGCGCACTTAAATTGGTCCAGTAATTCTTGAGATTAGTGCATGCTGAACAAACGAAAATCCCTTCAGCTTTATAATACCAACACCTTTTACTATGGAGTCATGGTTAGCATCCTATATACCTGATGTAGATTCTGTCTATGAAATATAAATACGCTTTGAAATAAGATTTTGTCAGAAGAAATCAGTAAAGATGTTGAAGATTGTATATTCTGTTTTAAATGCAAATGTTCTCTTATTATTTGGTTCCGGAAAGCCATTGTCATTGAGAAGCTCATGCATAATACAGCTCCTATCCTTTGAATTAGTAATGCACAGCTCATCAGAATGCTACCGGGAGTATCTAGAAAAAAATAAATAAATATAGGAAGTCTAGAAGAAATCTGCAATGTCTCAATGGTCAGGGTCTACTCTGTCTGACATTCTTATGGCTTAGCATAAGTGATAGGATAAAGATGAAATCACAGGTAACGCCTTTTAGAGTATGTAGAGATACTATGCAAAATCTGAATTGCAAGTACGTGTTATAAGCTGCTTAACTCTTTTGTTTTGTGTCCGTTAGTAAATTACGGATTCCTTGAAAATATTTAAATATGACCTTTTTAAGTGGTTGCAAGAACAATGTTTTTATAATATAAATGATTTTATGAATTTGATGTAGGTTACTCTAAATATAACTTTAGCTGTCTTTTATAAAAAAATAATTAATCGAAACGTAATTTTAATATTAATAGTAAACCTGTGACAAATCAGAATATTATGAAGACATTGTGATGATAATATTGCAACTCGTTGTTGATAATATACTTAGATTGTTAAATATTTGCATACTATTTATGATAGCTGAAAAAGTTAAACCTCAATATTTATAACACCTGCAAAAATGTACTTTTTCTAAAGGCCAATGAAATATTAATTTCATTTAAAGCATAATGGCTATGGCATTGGACAGATAATCTCTTTCCTTTTTACCTACTGTTAGTGTATTAATTTCCTTCGGTTTCGTCTTATATGCTACAAGCTTCTTCTTATGTGGAGTAATAATGGAGCTGTTCTGTAAAGCTAGCTCAGGGGTTATAAGCGCCAAAGTACAAATTACACTTACGTTGTAATTTTCCGTGTTTCAGCGGTATTAACATTGTGGTACATTAGCGAGGTTTATTAGTTACGAGCGACTAGTTCGCAATTCGGGGAGCAATTCAATTCGGTCGCGGCGCGAGCGATTTCTACGCTACGAGTGTGGGGTGGTAAAAGTTACAGGATAACATTTTTATTGCGTGTTTTAACAACAAACATTATTCTCGCTTATGCACTCGTCTTAAGATATTAAGAATTATTTTCAATCTTTTGATAATAATCTTCTTGGTTGTGTCCATTAAATCACATTTTACCTTCATATTAATACCGAACAACAAAAATAGGTGAAAATCGAGATAGTAAAGCTGTTAAATCAAATCAATTATTTTATTAAAGTTAAATTGGCAACATAAACAATCCACAGTATACATATATTCTATACATGCTGTTGTTTTGGTCAGTGACATCCATTTCAGGGATAATAAAATGAGTTTTGCTTATTCTAAAAAATATATATAGCAAGTTTTATAAAAAAAACCTCATAACAACATTCAAAAAATTTCAAAACGAATGGGGGAATTGTAACTTAGCGCGTGGTTTGCGAAATACTACGCTGTAGCTAGCTAGCTAAAAAGAGGCGACCGGTGGGTGTAAAGTGAAGGAAAATTTTTGTCATTTCGCGTAGACAACGCTGAGATAAAATTAGTGTTTTATTCACTATCGTTGTACAATCACCCCTAAGTTGGGCGTCGCTGACCGAAACAACATCCTTCATAGTATCTCTATTCCCTCTTACCGTTCTCTGTTACACTTTTAATTATACACCTGCCAAAACACTGCCAAAATAAATTACTGATATACGATGTACTTTTGTTGAAAATATAAGTATAATCTTACGCTATATTTTAAGACTTGTGCGTCCCTTTACTGAGATTATAACGAGTATCTTAGCATAATGTGAACGCTCGCGCCGTGTAGGTACTCGCGCCATCGTTTGCTCATATACCAAATGGTACTATAATTTTTGTTTCATATGTTTTATACCATTAAGTACCAATAAGTTTAAGGATCTACTTGTCTTGATTATTGGAAACACGTCAACTGCCGCCCACTCGATGACCTTTGAAGTATGCCTTTTGAGCGAAAATCTTTGAGTACGATTGTAAACAGAAATTGCTACCTTTTCCGATTCAAAAATAGACCTGTCCAGGAAAGAAATATTTACAAAGGTAAAGAAATTGAAACAATGTATTATAACAAAACTAGCGGACCCAGCGAACTTTGTTTCGCCCCCAGCATGTCTTGCCCAGCCCCGTCCCGCCCCAGCCCCGTCCCGCCCCAGCCCCGGCCCCGTCGAACGGGATAAAAAGTATTCTATATCCTTCTCCTGGTCCAACCAGTTTAATTCAGGATTAGCTCTTCTTGAGTAATAAATACTGTCACTAACACGACTTATACACATTTAAACTTATTAATATAGTTAGAGATAGATAGATATCATGAGGATACATTATCAGAGGCCGACTTGGTGGAGCAGCGCTAGACTGCTAGCAGTTCACTTTGCGCCTAATGGTTGAATGGTCGTTGCTAGGAATATTAGTGTGCATAGGATACCTAGGTCTTGATTCGTAATATTTTTTGTCATTAAATCTACTTTTTTGATTTCGCACAATGTTATTTTAAATCGACCTTATTGGTTTTTATTATATGCATTTAAAATGAATGGCACAACTCATGACAGTAAGTTAGATATTACTTATACATACCTTTACTTACTACTTTTATTATCTCACCTTCATGGGGCATACTGCGATCCAACTTTAGCCGTTCATTTTCCAGGCAGCTCAATTCCGACTCAGTGTAAACGAATATTATCAATTTTATAATAATCATAAAGGTGAAATAAGAAACCAAAAATTTTTGCGCACGGGCGGGACTTAAACCGACAGATGACATTTGACAGATGACAGATTGCTAGGGTGGGAACGCACGCCCGCGCGACCGTAATATGATAATGAATGATTTATTTATCTTATTTAATTATAATAATGTAATCTTTTTTTGTGTTTTGTTGTTGTTTTTTTTCTTTTTTTCTTTTCAAGTGTGTGTTTACACCCAGTGCCTAACAGGGGTTCCCGCTGAAAATCAGTGTCGTGGCATGCTAACCATCTGCTGTCACGATATATACTGAGCGGGGACCTTTTTGGCACACTTGGGCGCTTTGTTTTTGTTTTTTTTGTATTAATTTAATTTTAGTTGTTTTTAATTTATATAATGTAATTTATTTATGTTTTTAATTTATATAATGTAATTAATTTATATAATGTAATTTTATTTGTGTGTCAAATAAATAAAAATTCAATTCAATTCAATTCAAAACCAGCAACCTCTTGGCTTGACGGGGCCAAACGCTCTTACCAATTGAGCTAACATGCTGTCAGTCCGACCTTGCGCAATTTGTGGTCTCTTATGGATGCGTCATTGCGTGACGCTTAAAAATTTTTGGTTTCTTATTTCACCTTTATGAATAAAAAAATGACACTGTGAGTGTTAAAAACATTCTAAACCAATTTTATAATAATTCTACAATGGTACGATTTTTTTTATTATTATAAATAGTATGCGTAATCGCAGTAAGAATTGCTAAATTGATATTACGAACTCGTAAACCTGAGCCGCTTACCTATCAAAACTGCATCGCAATACGCTAGATCTCCTTTCAGTTTAAAGCAGCGTCATTTTCACAATCACCATTTGTCGGGATGTAACGGAACCGCTTGGAATGGCGGCTGATCATTAGCAGTAACCGAGCAGATCGGAAGTAAGCGTTCCGTTCGTAAAAGTGTAATGGCGCTTTAACCTCGATCTGTATTCACACTGAACGTTATGCGGTGTGACGATAAAACGTTCTTCAATAAAGCTTGAGCAGGTAGCACTTGAATCAATTTCTTTTTGAGGTTTTTCTGTGATGTTTTCTGTTTACTATTTGATGCTACTTACCAAAGGTAGTTTATTAATTCACTTATATGTCTTATCACTTATGTTGCACCAGTTTGATAGCGGATAGTCAAGGCTTTTATACAGGGTGTTGTGTTGGTCAGCAACGAACAACTCAGGGGTGGCTGAACAAACGATACTGATGCCAAAAAAGAATACCTACATATATTTTTGAAATAAAAAATAACTTATTGCGTTAAAGTGAGCGAGTCAACACTATAAACACCAGGACGCCTCTTCGTAGCTTACCAGCTGCGGCGTAGTATTTCGCAGATAGGCGCGAGCTACGTGCGATGATGCGAGTTTCTTTTTTAATGTTGTTAAGAGGTTTTTATATATGAAACTTGCATATAATTAAAAAAATTAATTAGTATAACTCATATTATCATCCCTGAGTTGGATGTCACTGACCAAAACAACAACCTGTATATCTAGTTGCTAGGTAAATAAATTTGTTAAGTAAACACCGATACGTATCTACTAAAAAATATATCAAGTAATTTAAACTTAAACTAAAATACTCCATGAGGGCTTAGCTATATTTCATCTCTAAAACGATCTCAAGCTGACAACGTAAATTAATTAAAATGCAGTTATAAGGGTGCAAATAATTGAAGTATTAAATAAGCGGGCAAAAGCGTATAGTCTTTATGATATAAATAAAAATTATAAAGAGCTTTCTGCACTGCACTTATTGTGATTGCAAAGCAGTTATGCATTAGACCCCTTATACACTGCGACTATTAGCATTGATGCAGAAGCGCGACTGCATCGATGCTACCGCGCATTAGTATCGATGCAGTCGCCGATAAACGGTACATAATTTGTTAATATCCAGCTTCTGCATCAATACCAAAAAAAGCGCAAGTGTGTAAATTGCAAAGCGCATTTTGCGACTGCATCGATGTTGAATCGCGACTGCATCGCTGCTAATAGTCGCAGAGTGCAAAGGGTGTAAGATTATGCTAAACCGTTACGGTACTAGGGGCGTTATGTAGTAAGTACTACTGCTGGGTAGATATCGTTACTTGACCTCAAAAACAGTCATAATATAAATATATCGTTTTGGTATGTCAGTCCAATCCAATTAAAAGTTTCTAATATCGATTAAATTTTACATTTTCAAAATCGAAAGAAAGAAAGAAAGAAAAAGTATTTATTGGAAGGACATCACAAACACACACATACACAAGATTATACATGACTAACAAAAAAAGAAAACTAAACACAAAAAAGCAAAAATGAGAGGAAAAATAATATTTATAGTACTACGATTCATAAAAGTATCCATGCCAGCCAATCAGTGCATGCTGCAGTGTGTGTGTGTGTGTGTGTGTGTGTGTGTGCGTGTGTGTGTCTATGACGCCTATACCCAAGAGGACCTCACTCAGCATATACCAGGTCTCCTGGAGAACCTGACGCTGGTTTTCAAAATCGGTCATATTTATAACTATTGGCAGGAACTTATCCACTGCCGTCGTAGGTAGTGTTACGTCTCTGCTGTATTTCGGGCACTGTGAAAGTTCTGATGGAACCCGCTGCACGGTGATGTTTCTCATAAGGCCTGGATCTTTTTTAGGATAAAAGTTAAAAGGTAGCTCTTATTTTTTATTTATTTAAATAAATTACATCAATCCATAGCTCTTAATCCGCCACGGATGTCCGAACAGTCTTTTGTTATACTTTTGTTGACGCAACCGCCGGTGACCTTTAATCCGTGAGCGTTTAAGTCTAGTAATAATATTTATTAATGTTACCTACAGCCACTGAAAGATTGTTTTTTTAAAAAATTCTCATTTTAAATAATAACATCGTATGGTTATAAACAGATACAATAAGACGATAGTACTTACAACCTAACGCACTGATATCATAAAAATACCTATATCGTGTCCACTTCTGGAGGCCGATTCTCACGGAAATCGATTTGTTCGTGTAGTAATTCGATTACGAGTTTGACCGTTTTACCTAAAAAAAAAACAAGTAAAATATTTACAAGTAAAAAATCTAAATACATAGAAATCGAGGAAACAAAAACAATTTTTTCTTCGACTAAGAAATATTTATCAGTGAACTTTTTTCGTATACAAATTGCGCGAAAATTACTACCTGTAGGTTATTTGAGGTTAATAAAATCGTCTTGAAAAAAAAAAACTAGATTTTGTTGTTACTGATGAGTCTACTCGAAGTCCATTAATGCTCTGGCTCTGCAGAGCCTAGCTAGTTAAAGAGTAGGTACTTATTAAACTGACAGTGACTTTAAAACCAGAATGGTGTTTATAATATGATAAATTGTTTATACCGTTGAGTACAACACTACAATTGCATCTGGTTCCTTTAGGCACGATTTTACCAACGTCAAATAAGGAATATTCGTCGATAAAAATACAAAATGCCTAATTTGCAAACGTCACCTGTATGTCAGCAATAATTCATGTGAATGCGATTTTAAAATCGGTCTTATTTATACTTATACAGTCGGATAAGTCTTATATGACGTTGAAGAAAGCGGCCCTTAGTATGTCGCCTGTAAAGCAATAGTCCCATCCAATTTGTGGAAATCTCTTTACTAAGTGCGTTTATGTTTACGGCGTGGCGTTATTAAAGCTATCTACAAACGTTTTTTTTCTTCCAGCACAAAAAGAAATCTGTTTTATGAGTCAAATTAATATTGAAATAATTGTAAACATTTGCCTCAGGTCTACTTTAATTTGATTCGGGGAGACGGAGATTTAGTCCTGGGATCAAAACCAATCTTTATCCTTCTTCATCGTGTACCAAACCGACTGAATAGTTACCAACGAGTCATACATGATCCATCATAGGCCACAACATCACAACATCACTGACTATCAGATAAAATTGTGGCCAAATGTCGGCCTATATTTAAAAAAAACATTTCTCAAATCTAAAGAATACAGTACACATTCGTATTGAAAAAAAAGGGAGAAATTATAAGTATTTTGACCATAGATTCATAAAGACCAAACATACAATACAGTTTATGAAAATAATTTAATGGATAAAATCCTATCCCTTTATAAGATGTCAGTGTTCTTTACTCTCAGTGAAAGCCTTTTTATTATTTCCATCAATAGAAAAGGACGAAAACCAATTACGATCATCTACATAAATCTATCCCTTTCAGGATAGGGTTCAATAAACCTGACCCATACTTTTCAATGTCAGGATAATCCATTAGAATGAATGTCGGGTAGTTACATGGCGTTTCAGAAGATCGACATTGAAGCTAATAGGCTTGGGCAATAATAATATTAGCCATTGAAACTCGCCCAATGTAAACAAATCCGAGCAATAAAGGAGGCTCATCAGATGAAACGCGGGTTTCCATTGTTAGAGTTCACCCGAAGAAAAAATAAAAAAATATACTCACTACGTGAAGATTCGGATAGATTGTATAGGTATATGTCTCGAGCGGCATTTTAACTCGTGGTGCCTTTTGCCTGTCTTATTAAGACTTCGCATCGTACATTGCGACAGACAGCGTCAGCGACCTACATAGCAGAGGCTGACCAATGGACCCAGCAAGCATCGTTGGAACTCACAACCGGCCCACTACGATAAACCTTAACATGTTAACGCACGATACAACTGTAATAAATACAACTAATTCAGTTCAAATAAACTAGATGTTAACCGTCCGTGTTGGTTCTCATTTCCCTCCGCTGCGGCCATTACACCTTTAGCCGTCACTATGATCAGTCCGGTTAGCCTGCCAGACTGGCAGCGGGTCCACGTCACCTACCTACCGTCTTACGTTGCCTCCCTGGCGACCTGGGAGCAGCTCTCCTACATCAACATCTTTATTATATATACGGTTTGGCTAGGGTATGGATATCCCTTGGGGTAAAATATCTTAAAGGGATATCTATACGCCACCATGGAGTTTGTTTCCATCTTAACCTTTTATATACTGAATACACGGGACTTCTTTGCGTCTGTACATTTCTTTTCCAAAATTTTATGCATCAGCTACACTTAAAATTAGTGCTGAATTGTGTTGGCAGATTTAATACCTATATTATTTTACATACCAAATTCTTCGTCCCAGCAATAGCGAATGTTCAATTCCTGCTCTTATACTCCGCTAGCATCTACGCCATCTTGATCCTAGCAAAATCTAGATTTAGGTGTTTTGGAACTTTTCATGAGATTATACTTTTAATACGGATTGTAATATATGAGACCTAACTATATTTTTTAAAGTATATTTTTATTAGATCAGTCTTTGATGTTCTAACAATGGTTGTAATGGAAACTCGTTTTAATTCGGCTAAGGCTTTGTTCTCCCACTTCACTGTTATGCGCGATACTTTACAGGCAGTCAAATTTATTGGCGTGACGTGTCCTTTGTTCGCAATCACCTTTGTTGGCGACGAGGATCCAACTGGAACAAAGCTTGAGTTGTTAGTGTTGATGATAACGATGCTGTTGTAGTTAGGTTGTTGACAACAATGCTGATGGTAGTTTTTGATGTGTTTATCTAGTTTGGGATTGTTGAGTACATATTATACTGCTAACATTTTATACTGCGGTATAAAAAATGAATCGCATCCAAAATTCTACTAAAAAGCTCAATATAACAATTTTGCCCACAAAATTTTTAGGTCCTCCAAAAGTACTGGACCGATTTTAATGAAACTTACACTGTACTCTAAGTAAAAATATACTAGATTTTACTTAAAAAGAATCATCTTGCTTCTCGTTTCCGATAAATTTGTGGACAAACACAAAAATAAATACATAATCTAACGAATTGAGCACACGTTGAAAGGCTTAATAGATCAACATACTCAAATATTATCAAATCCTAACAATATCACATATATAAACATTACATTGACTATCTCTTATTTTGAAGTAGGTAAAAAAAAAACTAAAATGTTTCCCTATCCCCAGTATATACATTAAGTCTGTGGAAAATATCAGCTGCAATTATATTAGAGTTTTATTCATCTCACATCAGCTCTTACCATTGTCTGCGGAGTTATACAGTATTCTATAGGCTTCACTTCGGAGGGAGAACGAAGGAACTTCATGAGCTCATCCCACCAGCTTCCATCCCTTTTTCCATCGTTCGTCAAAGCATACCGGGGGTACCATCCATACCTTGTAGATATCCCGCTGTTAAGAACTAAGCGCTTCTCAACAAAATTTATAGTGCGCACAGCAAAGGAGTGAAACTCGCTGCCCGCGTCAGTGTTTCCTGGTGATTACAACCCAAAATTATTCAAAGTTGTAGTGACCAATGAACAGGCTTCTGGGCGAGCTCGTTCCATCTTCGAATTCATCTTAGTCGCACTAAGCTTGGTCTGGAGTCAAGAGTAAATTCATACTAAATAAATAAAAAACACATGGATTTCCTGGATTATGCATAACCTTCGTAATATGAAATATTTTTCTGCATTTCCCATAAGTGCTAACATACTTATTTGTGTTATATTTATTTACGTATTTACAAAATTCATGATGCATTTGCATGCTGTACGTAATGTACTGACTCCACAAAAATCTTACTTCTAAAAACGGGCAATGTCGTTGAAAATTATTATTCCATCATTAGTTTAATGCTGTAACAATTGCGTTCCGACCCTAAAAAATCCTGAGTCTGTATTATATCTATATCTCTATCTACCAGACAAGATGTAGACTACCACTATAAACAGACCTTACTCATAAGCAGTTTAGTATATGCTAAGAGTTCTCATTAAAATTGTCTCGATTCTTGGACCTCTTCGAGATTGCGAGTTGGTCCTTCGTTTTTACAAAGGACGGATATTCGTCGCCCTCCACTTTGATTTTGTTACCTAATCGGCCTAAGATTTGTGGACTTACGTAACGAAAACTTCTCGGGCTATGTAAGTTTTTGTGAGCGTAACTCGAAAATAATAGACGGGTACTTAATCTTAGAGCTTATATTATTTTAGAGAGTGGTGTGTTAAGTTATTGAAAATCGTTAGGTCTAAAAAAAAAACTTAAAATTGTTGCGTGTAAAAAGGATTAAAAAATACTTAATCGCAGGAAAGTTAAAAGTTGCCTAAGCTGATTTCTCGAGATGGCATTGTACACTTTATATACATTAAAAGTATACTATAAAGGTCTTTGCACAGCTATTAAATCGTCATAAAAGTCACTTATTTTCGTCGACTCTGTCTAAGCCCAATTAGGTGTAGGCTAGAGTCAAGAGCAAACCCATTTCGAATAAAAAAAAAGGCCCGCTGTGGGACTTTTACACAAACACACACACACACACACACACACACATACATACACACACACACACACACACACACACACACACACACACACACGCACACACACACACACACACACACACACACACACACACACACACACACTTGATGATGCTGTCGTAAAATGTGAAACTTTACACACTTGCGCTACTTTTAGCACCGATACAGTGCAGATGCGAATCAGAAGCTGGATATTGTCAAATTTTGTACTGGCTAATATTGGCGACTGCACCGGTGCCAAAATAAATCTGTGCATTGATGCTTAAAGTGTATAAGGCGTCTAAACAATTTTCAATGAAATGACACACATAATGTGTCAAAAGAAAATACATTTATTCGACTCACAAACTTATATACAATACACTGACTTCTAAACACATAACAATAAACAGACACACACACACACACTTGTTTAACCTTAACATCGAGTCTTAGCCGAAAAGGCATCCTCTCAGCATTAATCGTGGCAGCAAGATGCATGCCACGACACTGATTACCAGAGGGTGCTTTGTGAGTATAGATAAAACACAAAACAAGAAAAACATAAACATTAAACAAAAGAAAATAACAAAATCAAACATATAATAATAAACAATATCCATTAACACCTATATAGAATAAAATAAAACAACATTGCAAGCGCTTAAAAGCGCACGCTTGTCACTTAAAAAGTATTAAAAAATAAGGCATCATCGACGCTTCTTAAGACAAAAACTAACGAAACCATAAATAAACGTAGCTACAAATAACACCTAAATGTAGGAGAAACCGTTGCGTCGCCAGCGGCTTGAGTCACGGCCAAATGTCGTCGTTATCAACCTTTAACCTCTTCCCTCTAGGGTACAATAAACCGTAACTATTTGGATGATTTATACTTGAAATATATGCGGGTTAAAATACAACCCTCCGATGAGTTTCGTCGGATAAAAAGCATGTGAACAGTTTAGCGTGTTCAAGGTCAATGTCGCGGCAGCGTTGTGATTCTTTATCTCTTGAGTACAATATAGTGTTGCTTTTTTAATAATTTTATTTGAAAATTTGGAGTGAATACATTATTTTTGAGCTTTTGGGCTATAAAATGACATAAACGTTTTCGATCTCCATTTACTTGACACACATTCTTTCAATCTTCACTAACTCAGGGCACTCAGATATAATAACAATATAGCAAACCTCTTACAAAAAGCAGTTATCTTAAATACTTGTCGAATTACCCGAAAATTCTTATCATCAGACAACCCGCATAATAGTTAGAAAATCTATCTTAAAAGGTAGAAAAAAAATATCTGAACTGAATTTTAATAATATAACCAAATTTCAGTTTATGAGCTTAAAGTAAATGTACAACTCAGTGGTTACAAGGAATGTCCTACAATGAAACCGAGGAACTTTTGAAAATTTCAAACTAAAATTAAAGTGGAAAAATTTAACAAAAATACACACGCACACACACACGCACACACACACAAACACACACACACACACACACACACACACCACACACACAAACACACACACACACACACACACACCACACACAAACACACACACAAAATAATCTTTGTTTATCAATAAATGGGTCTTTAATGGCAATATTTTAACCTGATCCTTGTTAGTCCGGCGGAGGGCGCTAATGACTGTCATACAGTTTTCTCGTAAACTAGTACAGTAGTTAACGAACATCCGTATCTTACTAGTAAGCGTGTACTCTAAAGAGGTTAACACAAATTATTGTTTTTAATTATACATATGCTCGATAATAACATTAAGTTAAGATACCATGTACAACTCTTTAACTTCTAGCAATGCCCTGCAGCTGTACACACCTTTGCATAAGACTGCTTATGTCTCCAACTCTTTTACCCTCAGCGCCATCAGACTTTGGAACTCCCTCCCAGATACGATCAAGACATCAACATCAAAATATGTGTACAAAAAGTCTATACGCAATTTTTATCTCAATGAGAATAAATAACATGATATCTGTTCAGCGTGGAGTATGGATTTTATTGTATTTATGTAGGTTTATTTAAAAAGCATTTATGTAAGTATATGTAATTCATTCATTTTGTTAGTTTTTTTTTGTTATTTTACGCCGCCTCAACTGTTTCTGTCTCACCCAATGGTTGACTGGTAGAGAATGCTTTAAAGCATTAAGTCCGCCATTTGTATTTCATTTTGTTTATGCAATTAAGAATATATAAATAAATAAATAAAAAAAATCTTCTTGTTAGCAAATAAACTTTACTTACTTTACAACTAAGGCTGGCTCTCTAAAAGCGATGTCTTCCAGATAACCTTTGGGTAAAGGAAAAGAAAATTCATACCTCATCTGATCTTCATTTTTTGGAAAGTACTTACGATTTTCAATCTTCTTTACAAAATGTATATGGATTAATGAAATAGCAAAATATTTGTGTTAGATTGTCTTATTATTCAGAGGCTTTGTGACCCCCATCTTTCCATTGTCAGAGGTGAATATCCTCACAAATCAAGTGGTTATATCTGGTCGGAGTGCGATATTAATGTGGCTTTGGGACAGTTTGACAGGCGGATTATGTAACTTGCTGTTGACCGGGATGCTATTACTATTCCGTATGAGGTCAAAGTAATTGTAATAGGCGTTTTTAAGCAGCCAAATGTAGGTACGTGTAATATTAGGTCGTGAAAAAAGGTTAAGTTATCTATTTCACCATCGATGATTAATGACTAACCAACGAACCATTCAAATATGGAACGTCTTTTATGAAGTTCTAGCGACTCCCCGTGTCTTCAATCGCGTTAATATTGAAATTCATTTACATCATTAATAATTATGGTCTATATGCTTTTCCAGAAGTAACTATACTATTATTGGATGATCAAACGAACTTACCTTAAGTGAAGTTCGATCCAAATTGTCCTGGCTTCGACGAAGAGATTTAATTGACCATGTAGTATGCCCTACTACGCGTCCATTCACTCGCACACAGGTTTAGCGCAAGAAAGAGAAGGTAAATAACCTCACTCCCTCCCACGCCTCACAGCACTGCCAGCCGCCTGTCGCTCATTCATTTCAGAGCAAGGAGACCGTTATATGAGATGTACAACATTGATTATACTTATTGTAAGGGTGACGATTATTTTTGCATAAAAACGTACACGGAAATTGGGAAGGGTGGGACCTTAAATCTCTTCGTCGAAGCCAGGACAATTTGGATCGAACTTCACTTAAGGTAAGTTCGTTTGATCATCCAATTGTCCTGCCTTCGACTCTGAGATTTAATTGACCATGTAGATGTTTGGAGTAAAATCAATGTTGTTACATTAGGATAAGTTGACATCTCTGATGTTAGTAGTGTTTGATCATTAAACCGATCATATTAAATAACAATTCATTGTTCATGTCACTATCTTTGACATTTACATGTATCACTATTTCTAAAAAAGAATGGATATATGATAACAATGATAAGTTATAACTTTCTAATATAAACAAATATTTTTACTAGGAAGAAGAATATATTTGTTAGTTTTTATTTAATTTTATTAATGATTAACTAAAAATATATAATTTATTTATTTTAGTAGTCTGAAACTGAAATAGATTTTTTTTATTATTATTGTGGTGTGTTATAAAAATTGCAAACAATACGGAATACGTATTGTTGAGCTGAGACGGTTTGCGAATATTATAGTTTTACACACTGAATTTGGCATGTAAAACAAATGATAATTTTATTACGAGGAAAGCTACATACAGAAAACACTTTTTAGTTAGCGTATTATCTTTGGTAAGGTAACGGGCTTGAAGGTAAGTCTGACAAATCGTTATCTTTGTCTTGCAGTTATCAATATATTTTCTAATTATAGTTTTGACATACATACATGATATTCTATTGCTTTTAAGTATGGGATATTTAGGTATTAATGCGACTGTTTTAAAGATATTCGTCCGAATACCAAACATATAAATAATATTTTATACATTTAAATTTCGAATACCTGAGAAAACATTTGGTTGTAAAAACCAACCAACAAATGATTGGTATAAAAGCATTTGATTAATAAATTCATTTGAAGTAATGTAATTCTCATAAGATCGTAAAAATATTCATAGGTGTCTATCAATGCTATATGATTAAATGCTGAGTTACAAAAAGAAAACGATAATTCAATGGCTTTGAAATATTATCGTTATCAGAAATTTTAAGGCAAGTAAGTAGGTAATGTTTTTTTTTTTAATTATTTATATATAACTTAAAATTTAATAAGTATTCAAGTTATGTTTCTGAAGAAGATTAAAAATCGGCTTCTAAAAGCTTTGCGACTTTATAAGGGCAAACGACCGCAAAAAGATTTCCGACAGAAGTTTTGGTACTACCAGGCCC
This sequence comes from Pyrausta purpuralis, assembly GCA_963924145.1. Taxonomy (NCBI): domain Eukaryota; kingdom Metazoa; phylum Arthropoda; class Insecta; order Lepidoptera; family Crambidae; genus Pyrausta; species Pyrausta purpuralis. The sequence goes on from OZ001649.1 coordinate 28,242,734, forward strand.
CGATCAAATATGTTTATCTAATATTCGACTAATCGACTAAGAATGTTCGCCGAGTATTCGATAGTCGGCACATGGTCAGATTTCTCGTTGTAAATTTATTCATAATTTTATTGCCTGGATAAATGTTTGGATTACCTTTAAGGATTACAATAAATATCAATCCTATCTTTCGAGTTAGTTACTATGAGTTTTTTATTTATTTAACTATATATAATATATATATTTAAGTTTGACAAATATTGACTTGTTCAATATTATGAGTAGTGTCGAAGAAATCTGTTTATGATTCAGAATTAGGGTACCTATTTGGACAAGAAATCTAAAAATGAACGGATATCGTATACAAGTACCTTTGTCATATCGAGTATCCGAGGGGACTGGTTTAAAACATATTTAAAAATAATCCTTATATGTGGTGCATAAAAAAAAACAAGAATTATTTTGTTTACAATAATTAATTGATTCAAATTTTAATAAATGATTGTATCACATGATGTCCTCAGGCGTAAGAGTAAAGGGAAAGTCCTTTAAAAAAAATATTTTGAAAATAAAATATATATTTTTTTAACTAGGAAGCCGGCCGGACTATCGTGCCCTTAGACCTGTTTTCTTATTAATTTGAGTTCTACAATTGTTTCACCATACCTTAGTAACTGGTGAATATTAAGATAAAATGTCCTTTGAAAATTTATTAAACACAGTTTATCGAAAACTATAAATATCAAACACAAAAAAAAATCATATAATAAGAATCTATTTTATTACTAATAGGAGCAACGTTTCAAGGAATCGTTCCTTAGTAACTTAGTGGCTTTCTGGGAAGATTGTTGTGGAGTGGATGAATGTAATTGGGTGGAATAAACTGATGATTAAAGAAAATATTTACTTGATGTAGTTTATTCTTAAATCACAGAATAAACAGTAGGAAAGTAAACATGGTTCATATTTCCAATAACTCGAATTAGATAATTGTAGTGCAGTTTGGGTCTAACGCTGCATTGCATTTAGTATACGCCAGTATTTTTATTTAAATATATAATAATTGCCTTGTGTTAAAAAATATCGATAGGTAGTGGTATTTGTGTAATATTGAACATGTCTTGTATTTATCTTACCTTAAACGTCCCTACGTTTAACGTGTGACATGTGGCAAATGGCAAATAAAAATAACCGAAGAATATGAAATATAATAATGTTATACTTGAGAAAATGAATTTCTACCAATTCATATGCTTTGTTTATGCATATCCATAAAAAACAAAAAAGGCATTATTTTCGTAAAATGGACTTGTTTTAATTTTGTGGCTACCTATTTTTACGGTACATTTAACAATGTGTCGATTAATTCTAGTTAGTGCTACCTGTCTTCATACAATATGACGTTTTATTTGAATTAATCTTCGGTGGTGCTTGTGGCAGCATATGTTAAAAAACAAGCTCATAGAAACAAAATTGACTTTTGTTTCTATGAGAAAGGTGACCAAAGGTTGTCACAATTTTGACTGGGTGGTGGCTGACTGTTCCAAAGATAAAGGACACAGTTTTCTCGACTCGAGATTAAGTACCAAACTTTGCGACGGTCATATGAATGCATTCATAAAAAAGCGTATCACTGTCACAGCATATTTTTCTAAAAATGTACACTAATGTAAAAACTCTAAAACAATGGAATACCGCGGGCACCTTAATAGATCTAATATGACGGTAGTACTAAATTGATTACGGAATTTGATACATTTCAAAATAATTACGGTTTCCAGCTAGTTGTTATTGCGTCGGTAAATAAAATCTAAGCTTTACCGATTTATTTACTGAGAAATTGATTAAATCTTAGTTGGATTTCAAAACTAAATACGGCAAATTTTCTACTATTCAGAATCATACATATGCCAGGTATTGAGCAAAGCTCATTCTCATTTTTATCATAGCTGTTAAAATTAAAAGCAAAAAATGGGGTTTTTAAGCGGACCGGTTTTTATATGGACCCAACCATATTTTGGTATGTACTGGGCAAGCTTACAGCTTGCTTGCTTGCTATTTATAATCAAAGAGCCAACCACAAGCTAAATATTTATAGGTATAAGCAGAAAGCAGAAATGTATGTAGCAACTTGCTTTCTTAAAAAGTAAATTGTTTTGTTTTTACACAATCTATTAAATTCGATATTTTAAGTAGTATTATAAGGCAATGTTGTGTTTACCATAGCATTGTCTAATAAGACAATTTTATAGCCATTGGCAAGAAATAAGTAGGTACAAAAGAGTTGTAATCAATCGCGGATATAGGACCAAAACCACCCATAACTACGTGAGCTATGGAGGGATGCCATGCTACCGTTTTTAGAGCTTTGGGAAAAAATTTGGAGCGTGTACTGCAGGTTGCAGAATACGTGTATTTATGATTAAGGTCTAGGCAGTAAAAGTGTTTTTAAATATCTCAATTTTACTTTTCCGAGCAAAAATGTACAAAATAATAAATATAAATTTATTCGATTTGAAATAAATCTGCCACTATTATTTTTTGGTACTTACGAAAAAGATACTTGGTATTATTTTATTGCTATTTTTGTTTGTAAGTGTGATGGCTTACATTATGCTCCATTTTAATATTTGTCAAAAGATTGGCTGAGACAAGTGTTCGGTCGTGGTTTCGCCACGAGTGTAATACGGTAGCCCGTAATAAGTACATATGTACGTACGGCTTTAAGATGGTATAACAAAGCTTTCATAAAACACATACCTTTTGTGGTCGGATACTGATTCCGAGTGCGAGGCGTTGAAAAAACGCTGGAATTGTGACGGTAGATCACCGTCACGACGTAATTCGCGGCGCATCATGGGCCGTCGCGTTCTCACAGGTAGAACATACCCAGGCAGGCGCCTGTTGGGCCGGATGAGTTCGGGCGAGGGCCGCTGCTTCATACTTAGAGGCCATGATGGCGCATTGTCAGCGCTGCTTAGTATGTGGAATTATGCATGAATGCCTTTGGCTGTAATTTATTGTTAGCATTTAAGCCCAATTCACTCAACTTGTTCCCCTTTTTTCGCAATGAAAATGAGGGTAGGATATTGGAAGCAACGCATACCAAAAGTCTCAGCTGAGATCAAAAATGATCTAGATAATTAGGACTGGCTGACATCGCGTGTCAGCTTGGCCATTATTTGCTACAGATCAATATCGCGTATTGATTCGGAGCGGAAAATGCGGACTGGCTAGCATCGCGTGCTAGCTCGGCCGCCAAGCGTAAAGCATGCATGGTGCAGCCACGCTGGGTAGTGCGTTTTACTTCACATTCACTTTATGAATAAATACGTATCACTATAAGGTAAGTTTCGTTTAGCACGAAATAAAAACTTAACGATTAAATACTGTGGTTACTGCGTGCGTTGTAACGGCGCGCGCGCACGGACACGAATGAGCGACAGGCGGCTGGCAGTGCTGTGAGGCGTGGGAGGGAGTGAGGTTATTTACCTTCTCTTTCTTGCGCTAAACCTGTGTGCGAGTGAATGGACGCGTAGTAGGGCATACTACATGGTCAATTAAATCTCAGAGTCGAAGGCAGGACAATTATGTTTCATAAACATATATTCCGTAGTTTTTACGTAAACAAGTAACATACATCCTCACAAACTTTCGCGTTTATAATATAAGTTGTTGTTTTGGTCAGCGACTCCCGACTCGTGAAACGATACTGGTGCCAAAAAAATACATAATTTTTTTGGGATATTACCCATAAAATTTATTCTATTACTATTGAGCGAGTTGAAAGATTCCCAACGCCTGCGAAAAATATTATTCCAAGAAAAAAGTGCGTAAGTAAATAATTAAAATACGTGAATGAACTTTACATTAATTTAAATACTTATTTCTCGTCAAAAAAAAAACCATTCATTTGTTTAATAAATATACACATATAATGTTTTACTGTTTATTATTTACGTTGGCGGAAAGCAATGTCCCTCTGCTATAATACTAAATAAAGGTTTAGAAGTTATTACCTAAAGTGAAGGTAGCGTCATCTCTCGATTATATGAACATTTAATGACAAGAAAACTGTTTGTACGAGCAAGTACATGGTATTTTAGTTGTATCTGAAATCTGCTGACAGAGGCTTACCCGCGCGGCCGCGTGGCTTCATATTACTTTCATTGCATTTTGTATTCAATTATAATTTAGTGTAATAAACGCTCTCTACGGAATCGGACACAGTTTTACTTACCACATCCCGTATCGTAGAAAAACAACCTACATACTACAATCAACATTTAACATCCTACATCTATCATATGTAGGGGTAATTCAATACAGCCCCTACATTTTGGTCCTTCGACATTTTGAACTGCGACGACCTATTTCGCGACACGTGTTACATCCGCGAGTGGTCCATTGTGAAGTGGTTAAAAGTGTTGTGATCAGTGGTTCTATCTGTGGTAGCAAATCGGTCTACTGGCCTCTCAGAAGCGAGAATCACCAGCTAGATTGAGAAGGTGCAAATACTGCGGTAAGGGCTACGGGTTGCACGAACCTTAAACCACATTTTAACTGTTCACCATCATGGAGCAGTTACTTCAGCAACAACATACAATAGCTGATTCTATCATCAAGATCGAAATAAACTTCAAAAAAGATCCTGAATCACGTAAAACAGCAGCGTATATCCAGAAACGCTTGGACTCTCTTAATGCACAATGGGAATTGTTCAGCATGAATCATAGTGTTTTGGCGAACTCAGATGAGCACCAAGACCACAACTACTTCAAGAACAACCTATATGATACCATTAAGGCGAGGTACGAGGCGTTATGCGAAACATTTCGAAAGTACGAGGTGAGGGCGGAAGTAGTAGACACAGGAATGCCATCCAAGTCAGATGAGTTAGTCAACCAACAACGCACCAATTTTCGAGCATTATCTAGGATTATTCGCAACATCAAAGTACAAGAATTAACTGAAAAGTGGGAAATAGTGGACAAACTTAACGCATTACAGTCTCGTTGGAAACTCATTGACGAACTACACTGGCAAATTGACAACCTTGTTTCTGGCTCTGACAGCAGCTACGAAGACGAGTTTACTACATATGAAACCCTGTTTGAAACTACAAAAAGGAATCTGAATCGGAAACTCAACTCAACATCGCAACAATATCAGCAAGTACCTACGATTGAGATTCCAGCCTTCTCCGGTAATTACTCACAGTGGCCTACCTTCATGGACCTTTATTGTGAAGCCATACATAACAACGTCATGCTGACGAAAACACAGAAGATGCAGCACCTTAAGGGCAAACTTAAAGGTGAGGCGGAGCGCATCGTGCAGCACTTAACAATCTCTGCTGATAACTACGACACCTGCTGGGAGATACTCAACCACAGGTACAATAACAAACAACTGCTATTTACGAAGCAGATCCAAATCTTTATGGGTCAACCAACCATACAAAGGCAGAATGCGTACGAGCTAAAGAAACTGCATGATACAAGTGTTGAGACAATACATGCTATTCATAACCTTGGAATTGACATTACGACTTGGGATCCAATCCTGGTGCACATTCTTTCTGGAAAATTAGACCCTGATACATATTCAGCCTACATGGAAGCAAGAAAAGCACCCCGAGAACTACCTTGCTTGGATGAGCTAATACACTTTTTAGAAAACAAGTTCACGGCGCTGGAACCTGTACAAAAGAAAAAAATAACACCCAACAAGCCGACTCAACCGTCGAACAAAGAAAACACGGCTCAACCCAAACAAGATATTAATATCGGAAACAGGCGTTTTCCAGCTAGAAGCTTCCATACAAACACGGATAAAAATTGTCCTGTGTGTAAAAACAATCACATTTTACTTCATTGCAAGTCGTTCCAAGAAATGACACCTGAAGACAAAATTACGTCTATTGCGCAGCTACATATTTGTCGCAATTGCTTATATTCCCACAACGACAATAAATGCAACTCCAACAAAAGGTGTCGAGTTTGCAAAGATGCGCACCACACAACGCTACATGATATTTATCGAAGCGGCGAAAAACAAACGAGCTCAAATGCAATTCCGAATAAACCATCGACGTCGCAACAAAAGGCAAATCACGTGTCCGGTAACTTTAACGAAGTTTTACTTGCGACGGTACAACTAAAAATAATGGCAGCTGACGGAACATTCGTCCGATTGCGATGTCTCCTCGATCAAGGCTCACAGATAAACTTAATTACCGAATCTGCTGCACAACGCTTGGGGCTACGAAGACGCAATCAGAATGCTACTGTATCCGGAATTGGAACGTCAGCACATCATAGCAACGGCACCGTCAGCCTAGACTGTACATCACTATATGGAGACTATACTTTAAAGATTGAAGCAATGGTGATGGCCAACATGCTCAGCAACTTGCCTAACTACACCTTCGAAAAACAAGAGTGGCCTCACATTCAAAATATACAGCTGGCTGACCCCGATTACAATGTTTCAAGACCTGTAGACATCTTACTAGACGCAGGTGTCTACGCTGACATTATCATGAGTGGCATGCTTCGAGGCCCCTCGCACGCGCCCTTGGCCCAGCAAACCAAGGTCGGATGGGTGCTACTAGGAAACATAAAAACATACAACTGCCACGTACTTCTGAACATCGACGACGTCTCTCGGTTCTGGGAGATGGAAGAAATATCAGAACAGAACAATAACCTAACACTTGAGGAAGAATATTGTGAATCTTTATATTCGGCCACAACTACACGTCGAGAGGATGGGAGATACATAGTCAGACTTCCGATGAAAGTTAATTTCGAAGAAATCTTAGGCGCTTCTAAGCCACAGGCAGTCGCACAATTTCGTCAGTTAGAAAAACGACTAGCCAAAGATGAAAATTGGTCAACATCGTACAAAGGCTTTATACATGAGTATCTTGAACTCAACCACATGAAGCCATGTACTGATCACAAGGAACCCAGCTGCTTTTTGCCGCATCACGGTGTCGAAAAGCTGGACTCTACAACCACAAAGCTGAGGGTGGTCTTCAACGCATCAGCCAAAACATCATCAGGCCATAGCTTGAATCAACTCATGGAACAAGGACCGAACCTGCAACAAGACCTGCAGGCCATGATACTGCGATGGAGAGCATTCCAATATGTTTACACTGCCGACATAGAGAAATTCTACCGCCAAATACTCATCCACGATGACGACCAACAATTACTCAAGATCATATGGCGTGACGCACCCACAAATCTCATCAAAGAATACCAGTTATGCACTGTAACATATGGTACTAAAGCAGCACCATTCTTGGCTATGCGTACCATAATACAGTTAGTTATTGACGATGGAAACCGCTACCCTCTTGCGGCGGCAATCCTAACTAATCAGCTGTACGTCGACGATTTGTTGGGAGGCAGTAATGACCTCATCGAGGCACAAAAAGCTCAAAAACAGCTGATCGACTTGTTGAGAGGCGGTGGATTTAATCTGCGAAAATGGGCTAGTAACCACCCCAGTTTACTCAAAATACTACCTAACGAACAAATAAGTCAAAATATGTTCAACTTTAAGGACGCGGAAAGTAACAAAACACTCGGTCTTACGTGGAATCCGCTCACCGATCAATTTACATTCCAAGCGCCCGTTAGTAACAACCGTGACGTCACAACGAAGCGAACATTACTCTCAGACCTATCGAAGCTATATGACCCACTTGGCTGGCTGTCTCCGGTCACAATGAAATCGAAGCTCATATTTCAACAAGCCTGGACCGCAACAGCTGATTGGGACGAACCTCTTCCGAGCGACATACAACAAGAATGGGATGAATTTCAAAACGAACTACCATCTATCAATAACATTGCCATACAACGCTGGATTGGTGACACTACACAACCAATTGAGCTACATGGGTTTTGTGACGCATCCGAGAAAGCATACGGATGCGTCATATACTGCAAATCTACCAATGAAGCAGGTCAGCATCACATCAAGTTAGTCGCCGCGAAAACAAAGCTGACTCCATTGAGAAAACCCCCATCACTGCCACGCCTCGAGTTATGCGGTGCCTTCTTACTATCGCGACTAATGAGTAAGGTCATAGAGTCAATAAACTCACAGACAGTAACTATGTTTGGATGGACAGACTCTATGATTGTACTAGGCTGGCTACATGGAGAGCCCTCACGATGGAAAACGTTTGTGGCTAACCGAGTCATCAAGATCACAAACGTCATGCCTCCTGGATGCTGGAGACATGTCAAGTCGGAAGAAAACGCAGCCGACAGCGCTAGCAGGGGTCTCAGCCCACGTGAACTAACCGAACACAACTTATGGTGGGGACCTGAGTGGTTGAAGAACTACAAAGCATGCAATGAAACATATTCAACAAACGAAGAAGTGAAAAAATCCAAACAAGTCTGCTCAACGCAAGCCAGCGAGCCACTCGTCGAATCACTTCTACAAGATCATAGCTCTATGTCACGGGCAACCCGTGTATTGGCCTGGGTCATGCGATTTATAAACAATGCTCGAGACAAAACCAACGCCAAACAATTCTCGCACCTATCGCTCAGTGACATAGAGAACGCTGAAGCAATCATAATTCGAACTGTACAACATAAGCACTTTGCCGATGACTTATATCAGTTACGTAAACATAACAAAGTACAGTCATCGAGCAAACTTTTGACACTGTCACCTTTTGTGGACGACCATGGAATACTCAGAGTTCAAGGTCGACTTCAACATGCAAGCCTTGGTCAATCACAGAAACATCCTGCCATTTTACCAAATAACACCAGATTGACAGAGCTATTGATCAATCAGGCACATCAAACAACGCTTCATGGCGGTGCGAGATTGACATTGTCACATCTTCGAAACAAGTACTGGATCTTGGGTGGACTGCGTACTGTCAAGAAACAACTTTTGAAATGCGTGAGATGTCACCGATTCAAAACACAACAGAACGCCCAACAGATGGCAGATCTACCTAAACCACGAGTAACACCTTCAAGGCCATTCACACACACTGGCGTAGATTTTACGGGTCAAGTCGAAGTGAAGGCTAACAAAGGACGAGGTATTAAAACGAGCAAGGCCTACATCGCCATCTTCGTTTGCTTGTCCACCAAGGCCGTCCATCTGGAATTGGTGTCCGACTTGACCACCACAGCATTCCTCGCTGCACTGAAACGACTATGTGCTCGAAGGGGGACTCCAAGTGACATGTATTCCGACAATGGAACCAACTTCGTCGGTGCAGCGAAGGCCTTAAACAAGGAACATGGGCAAGCATTAAAACTTTACATAAACAACGAAAGCATCAGTGACATGGTGAGCTGTGGAATCCAATGGCATTTCAATGCACCGGCCTGGGCGTCGGCTGGAGGGCTATGGGAGAGTGGAGTAAGAAGTTTGAAACATCATCTCAAACGAGTCCTCGGAGAGCAGAAGCTGACGTATGAAGAGTTTGCTACACTCTTAACACAAATCGAGGCTTGCCTTAACTCTAGGCCGCTGGTAGCTATCACAGATGACCTTGGAGACCTGGACTGCCTAACGCCAGGTCATTTTTTAGTTGGAGGCTCTGTGCTATCTCCACCACCATCTGGACACATTGATGACATAAGCTTAACTACCAGATGGAAACAAACCGAGAGAATGCACAGAGACTTTTGGAAGCGGTGGTCTAAGGACTACTTGCAAACTTTACAAACCCGTGGCAAGTGGCAGTATCCAACAAGAAACCTCAATGTCAATGATGTTGTGCTGATTAAGGACGACAACATACCACCTGCGAAGTGGCTTTTGGGAAGAGTTACAGCAACGCACCCCGGAGCCGATGGGTACGTGCGGGTCGTGACTGTTAAGACGAAGACAAACTACATGAAGCGCCCAGTGACGAAGCTATCTCGTTTACCCATTGACAACAACATCACGGCCATATCTCAATCTGACCCTCAACCAAAAGACACACTGCCTACGAAGACAACACGATCGTTGAGACCTAAGAAGAAAAAACCAATCTTCTCTAAGATACTCACGTCACTATTAGTATTTATGACGTGTATTGCCCCATCTGTGACTCAGTTAGCCAACGTGACGCACCTACAACCAGGGAAACTGATGTACTTCGACAAAATCGGCGAGATGCAAATTATTCAAGACGAGTGGAAACTAATAGTATACTACAACATGTCTACATATTGGCAAAGCTTTACAAACATTGAAAAGTACGTCAGTCATTTAAATAGTCTCTGTACTAAGGAGCCAGCATTCGTTACAATTGCAACACAATTCCAACACGAGCTAAGAGAATTAAGCCATTACAATGACATCCTACAGTCAGAGCATGGAAGACGCACCAAACGAGGCTTAATCGACGGCGTTGGTTATGTTGCGAATTCTCTGTTCGGCATCCTTGACCAAAGATTTGCTGACAAGTATGAAAAGGACATACGACTTATTCAAGATAACGAAAATCATCTAATCAATTTATACAAGGAACACACATCAATAATTGAGGGCGAGTACAACTTGTTAAAACGAAATGAAGAAGTCATGAATAAACAATTCACCATCATCACCCAGCATCTGGCAGCCACCGAGAGCAAAGTCCAACAAGTCCACGACAATGCAATGTACGTCACCGCTACAGCACTTGCTGCGAACATGATCGTCACTAACCTACGTCACATACAACAACTACTACTAGATCTTGTGACCGACGTGCGCAACGGCAGGGTTGACACACACTTGCTGAAGCCAGATGAATTCGAAGCTCAATTGAACGTCATATCGGGCCAGGTACCAAAAGGTTTATCTTTGCCCTGTATAAACGGCTACAAATGTACAAGAGAAATGTACAAACTTTCGAGAGTGCACATTCGATTGACGGATACATTTTTGATATTCGAAGTTAAAGTCCCCCTTATATCTACGGAGCAGTACGAATTAACCCGTGCTATACCGATTCATAACGTCAAGGAAACCACGATGATCTACATACAGCCGAGTGCAGAATACTTCGCAGTGAGTCTCCAAAAGGACCTCTTGATGCCTCTCATGTCTAAAGATGTATCGTCATGCATCAGTTTGAATGAAAACCAACTTTTGTGTGCAGCCAATTTACCGATTTATGATATCAAAACCACCGACTCTATATGCGAAGCGCAAATTATAAACAATAGAGCGATAAGCGCGTGCCGCACGGTAGTATCGGGTTGCCGAGATGAGTGGATCAAGTTGCACACTCGAGGCGCTTGGATGTTTACATGTTGCAAGGAACGCTCCGTGCGCATATTTTGTCCAGCTGGTGTTACATCACAGATACTACACGACGCAGGGATCATAAAACTCGCTGAAGGCTGTCTGCTCCGAGGTGATCATCATTTCGTTCACTCACACTACAAACTACAAAGTGAAGTCAAAATCACCGAAGACGCGATGTATATGCCTGAATCAGGAATAAACACACTGCTATCTCACAACAGCAACATTACCTTCCATCCTGAGAGTCATGAAGCACAGCTAAAGACACTCAAGGATAAGATAGAGTTAATGAAGAAAGAACAAGAGATGCTTCACGTCCAGGCAGACTCGCACAATTATCATCAATACGCCACCTATGGAATTTTGATCTTGTGTGGAGCTGTCATTGGAGTTTGTGGGGCACTCAAGATGAGAAAACGACTGCAAAAACATCGACGTCACGCGAAATCACCGCAAGGCGATGAAAACACAAGTCAGCGGGAGCAGGTCGGCGCAGACGTGGACCACAACATCGAAATTCGCTCGATCAGCAAAAGGGTCGACACGGCGAGCTCACCGTTCCCGACGCGAGTCAAATGATTTCATATATAATACTTTTTATCTTAATTCTTTTCTTGACTCGGCAAGATGTACGAGCAAGTACATGGTATTTTAGTTGTATCTGAAATCTGCTGACAGAGGCTTACCCGCGCGGCCGCGTGGCTTCATATTACTTTCATTGCATTTTGTATTCAATTATAATTTAGTGTAATAAACGCTCTCTACGGAATCGGACACAGTTTTACTTACCACATCCCGTATCGTAGAAAAACAACCTACATACTACAATCAACATTTAACATCCTACATCTATCATATGTAGGGGTAATTCAATACAGCCCCTACACTGTTCATTGCATGACGAGTAGGTGATACCACTTCAAAACACGTCACGCACTCGATTTCAATTATGCAAACAAAGCCAAGAAATTGGGCTACTCAGAGCCCTATTCTGTAAGATTTTGCCCTTATATTCGGCTACAAGCGGTCCCCCGCGACTTCGTCCGCGCGTTTTGAGTTTGCCCCCTCCCCTCCCGTCGCAGCGTGATGTTTTATACCCTAAAGCCTTTCTCGATAAATAAGCTATCCAAAACAGAAATATTTTTTCAAATCGGTCCAGCAGTTCCTGAGAGAAGCGCGTTCAAACAAACAAACTCTCTCTCTCTCTTTATAATATCATTAGCGCAAGCGCACGTCGTACTTTAGCTGCGAACATTATTTTGGTACGGAGAACTGTGATAGCTCCTAAGATATTTATTGGAATCAAATGATATAAAGGGCAACTTTGTTCTAAATGAAATGCTCGTGATGATGAATGTATTTATTTTGATAAGAATAAATACCTGTGTGTCTAATACACCTCTAAAAATAATGCATTATTTTTTTACAAATTTATTAACATAAAATAGGTTATAGTAAGTCAACGATAAAAGATAGACATATGCTGTCGCGGACTTTATTATAGAACTCTTAATGTTGAACAATCCTGTCATACATGATTTTTATGTAACTTGAGCGGTTTTCGCAGCGTACGCAGCGGAAGCTCTCAAAAGGAATATCTTTCTCCCGTTTTCGCAACATTTTTCATTGCTGCTGTGGTCTTATGAGTCGTATCTTTATGTTATGTAGCCTAAAGCCTTCCTCGATAAATGGACTATCCAACGTAAAAATATTTTTTCAAATCGGGCTAGTAGTTTCTGAGATAAGCGCGTTCAAACAAACAAACTCTTCAGCTCTATAATATTAGTATAGATTAGCGCAAGCGCACGTTGTACTTAAGCTGCGAACATTACTTTGGTGCGGAGTTATGTTAAAACTGTGACAGCTCCTAAGATATTTATTGAAATCAAATGATATAAAGGGCAACTTGGTTCTAAATGAAATGCTCGTTATGACGAATGTATTTATTTTGATAAGAATAAATACCTGTGTGTCTAATACACCTCTAAAAATAATGCATTATTTTTTTACAAATTTATTAACATAAAATAGGTTATAGTAAGTCAACCATAAAAGATAGACATATGCTGTCGCGGACTTTATTATAGAACTCTTAATGCTGAACAATCCTGTCATACATGATTTTTATGTAACTTGAGCGGTTTTCGCAGCGTACGCAGCGGAAGCTCTCAAAAGGAATATCTTTCTCCCGTTTTCGTAACATTTTTCATTGCTGCTGTGGTCTTATGAGTCGTATCTTTATGTTATGTAGCCTAAAGCCTTCCTCGATAAATGGACTATCCAACGTAAAAATATTTTTTCAAATCGGGCCAGTAGTTTCTGAGATAAGCGTACAAGGATACACAAATGAATAGTGCTCAAGAGGAGAAAATATAAGAAGTATAGATTCCAGTCGCACAAAGGTCGGCTCTACCGGATCATGCGCCTCCGGTGTGCACAGTGGTTCAGATTCATACAAAAAAAGGTTTCATTCAATTCTAAACTCAAAGTTTGCCAAAAAGCCATAAAAAGGAGCGTGTCGGGTATTAAAATATCGATAAATGATGACTTGAATATCGGACGTTGGTGAAAAGACAGCAAAGCTAAAGTGGGAGTGGGCGGGGCACGTGTGCCGAATGCACCCAGATAGATGGGTCCAAGTCGTTACGCGACGGATACCACATGACAGCTACCAATAAAGAGGTGGTGTGACGACTTGACCAACTTTGCGGGACCAATGGAATGTGCTGAGGCAGACCTTTGCCCAGCAAAGAGATAATAGTACATTATGACACAAATATGCTAAGATGACCATTATAGTGGATACAAGGCGATATTGTGTGCGCACGAGCGAAAGCGAGTGCGCCATAAGAAAGCCGCGTATGGTCACAGGCACACGTGTTTCATATGACGTTTTTCAACATACTTGCGAGGAAAAAATACAAATTACAGATTTTTTTCAATGAATTTCAGTTTTTTTAGTAATAAAGCTGGATTTACCATTTATTGAAATAATTATGTAGATACTGTTATTTTTCGCATAAATACTGTTTGTTGCTAAAGTAAAAGTTATAACCCGACTAAATTATACCGCTTTTTCTTCTTCTTACTTACGACTTGGTACGGGTACAAATGTACATTGCACGTGTGTTTAATATTATCTAGAATATCTGGAATAAAAACGTCGTTTTGAGCAAATGTGTTGAAAAATTTTGAAAGGTTAATACAATAAATTTAAAAAAACTCGCAACAATTTCTATTGTTATTTTTTTTCCGTACCCAAATGGCAAACTAAGGAACGCTCATAGATTTGGCGTATGAGCTTTTTATTTTATTTTTCTATGATCAAAAAATTATAAAGTAACTTACTTCAACAACTGGACGAACTCCATAATAAACCCCGCATTTAAATTTCCTGGAAACGTACAAAAATCATGCAACAAAACAGTGGTTAATTTTGTAGCTCACTGACTTTAATAACGAGTAGAAAAAAGCTCAAAGTACAAAAAAAAATGCGTACCAATATATGCTTTTGTAAAAAACTCTACAATCTCGTTTAATATGTCCGCCTTCGTCTAAAGATGGCCCAGTGTGCTGTGCACATTGTGCGGGTGTAATTAAAAACTGCATTTCACGCTTTCCAGTCGTCGTTTTTGCTGATACGATGCACCGAACTATCGGGAATAGCCTCTCGATCGAATTATGAAAAGTCTGTGAAGTTTCGAGCGTAATTTCAATCGGATTTTTAGGGCTTCTGACAGAATTGGAACTCAATTTCATTACGTTTCTACATTTGGCTTCTACTTACTCGCGTGTATGACGAAACATGTACGCTTTTGTTCGACTATACCAGTATTTAATATAATGGTATTTATCGGTTATAGGAAAACCAATTTACCTGTAATTGATCTCGAAAGTGAACAATGAACATAAGCGGGACATTAATTGTTGTCACGGATATTGTAATAGAAATAATTTATGCAAGTTGTTTATTTTAATTAATCGGCAATCGAATTACCACACGAAAAAGCGAAATTCGATTGCCAGTATGAACGAACCACCTAAAAAAAATTTACTAAAATGTTTAAAATAACGCATTTGTCTTGTAAATATTTAAGAGAAACAAATTATTTTGGAGTCGGTGCATCTTGTGCGTAAACTTTTGGTGTTCGTAAGCTTGACATCAAGCACCGACTCGAAAAGAATTGGTTTCTCTTGAATAGAAGACAAATTCGTTATTTTAAGCTTTGAGGTCGGTTAATTAATTTCCAATGTATTAATTATTATTATAATTATTTAATTATAAGCTTATTACTACCCATATCACAAAACTACTCAACCAGTTTTACGAAATTAAGCATACGTGTTTAGAAGGTTTACTAGATCTACATACTCAAATATTTTAAAATTATAACGATACCCGTATCACATACATACAAATTGAATTGATGACTTCCTTTTTTTGAAGAACTCATAAAAAACTACCAGACAGACGTAAATTGCAGAGCATCTTGATCATGAAAAATCTAAATTATTTTGTTACAAAAAAAATTGATAGGTTAACTTTTTTAACCGACTTCAAAAAAGGAGGAGGTTATCAATTCGACTGATTGTTTTTTTTTTTTTTTGTATGTATGTTACCTCATATCTCAGTCGTTTGTCGACCGAATCGAAAAAATTTTTCACCTACTTAGAGGGTGTACCTTCTAGTTGGTCCCATTTTTTCCATTTTGGGATCTGATGATGGGATCTTGGTGTAATCGAGAGAAACCCTCAAATTTTAAAGGCACGTATAGTGTTTCTTTACTAGAATCTTAATGTTGACGTGTTGTTACGTCTGATAGTCAACATTTTGTGGGGCTGAGCTGATGGTGGAACTCCTTAACGCTTAGGAGTTCAGTAATTATAATGACGGAACTTATGATAGGTAATTCATAGCTTCTTAAAAAATAGAATCATAAGGTGCAACTCCCCCCCCTCCCCTCTTATGTAAACTAAAAATGAAGAAATAAAATAAACTTTAAAAAAAAGTAAAAACCGACTTCAAAACCAAAATGCACTAAAAAGTCTTAAATAAACTCTTCACCATTGAAAGGAAAGGAATCCGTTTTAGGCAAACAAGTTCTTTTTGGAGTCGGTGCCATCACTTTAACCATCAAGCATCACAGCACCGACTCCAAAAAGAAATTTTTAGTGCATTTTGGTTTTGAAGTCGGTTTTTACTTTTTTTTAAAGTTTATTTTTCGTATAAGAAATGCACGAAAATCAGCCCCCAGATTTAGTTAAAGCGCAATTGTACCATCTAACTTATATCACTAAGTACATAACATAAACGTGAAACGATTGTCTTTATTCAAATAAATTGGTGCAAAATGTTGCGCCCTGACCTAAGTAAGGCTTGTTGCCTTACTAGGGCGCAACATTTTGCGACATTCGTTTTTTTTGGGTTGTTCGATTGCAATTTGAACCGTAGGTACAACCTCAAAAATCAAGTAATTGATAGACTCTTAAGAGAACTACCGCACGAAATAAATCGAAGTGCATAGAAATCATGATCCAGAGAAATCAAAAACTATTTTGTCTACCTCAAAGTAAACTTTTTTAGTATACGAACTACACGCCTAATAATAAAGTGTGATTGAGTATGCTTTTAAGTAAAGATGAAATAACTTTATTTGGTGTATTCACATTTTGTCGAGAGACCTAGCAACAGTCCGATTCCCTGATCACATTTTCTATCGCATAGTTTTCTAACAAATCACGGAAATTAACGTTACCAAATTAATATCGCATTCGACCGAATCAATAGAGATGTTATTAGCCTAGTTTGCTATACCAGCTACGAGTAATACAACTCTAGGTTATATTATCTGCAGCATTTGTACAAATTAATTAAATATTCAGTTTTATTAGCAATACAGCAGTTAAAGCGCAGTTAGCGGAATATTGCGAATGCTATTTGCCCGTACTAAGAGGCGAATTAGTTAAATTACACTAGTTAACCCAAAAGATGGTTTTTAGGTCGAATCGAATATCATGTTCTCGTGCTACTTTTTAAGCACACTAAAAATACCTAATTTTATGTTTTTGTTTTAATAATGTTTGGTAACGAAACAAATTTAATACAATAAATTGAAAAAGTAACTGTGTAAGACGAGGAATCGAACCCCTTGTCTTACGCAATCCGCTATTTAGAATATGTGTATAATATTATAAAGCTAAGGAGTTTGTTTGTTTGATTGCGCTAATCTCAGCAACTATTGGACCGATTTGGAAAAAAATATTTTGTTGGATATTTTATTTATCAAGAAAGGCTTTGGGCTATAAAACATCACGCTGCGACGGGAGAAGAGGAAGCAAACTTAAAACGCGTGGATGAAGTCGCGGGGGAGCGCTACTCATACGCCCGGATGACTTAAGACATGGGGTCTGGGAATTCGTAACTTAGACGTAGACGCTTTTATACCGACTTCAAAAAACGGATGTAATCAATTCACTGTGTATGTATGTGATATTGTTGGAGTTTGATAATATTTAAATATAATGATATACCTAACCTTCTTTTACGGAACCGAGCCAAACGCTCTACTAATTGAGCTACCGTGCTGTCGGTACGACCTTGCTAAATTTGTGGTCTCTTATGGATACGTCATTATGCGTGACATTTAGCGCCATACCCGTCTGTTTATGCAACAGTGGATACAGAAGCCTCCCAGTAGGTATTTTAAAAAAAATGTATGTATCAAAAAATACACTTATTCAGGAAAAACAAAATGATGTACACAAATACACATACACATAAGTATAATACTAGGTATAAGGATAAGCTGGTTATTTCCCAATTCATGCTTCGAAAGGTAGGTCATCCTTTCATAGAGAAATGTTGTTATTTTTTTAACTACCAAAGAAAGTTGTAAACTTACCGGTTTATAAATTAATAACTGCCATAAAAGGAACCCTAATGACAAAAGGGTATTTTAACAAAATATGGATGTTATTTTAAAAGCAGCTTCATCTCAGCACTAGTCCACAATTGTCCTAAAGCTGCGTTAGGGTTCATATTGGGACGTGTAAAAGTGCCAGTGGGACTATTTGTATAAATAAATGATTTTTATGACTTTTTTATATTTCTATTACAGGATAGTGGCACCAGTCAGTAAAACTGCGAAATGTTTGTTTATAGAATTGTCTCTGTGTGTGCTGCTTACGTATTCGATAAGCCAAAATATTTCTAAGCCATTTATTTTCGCTGCCTGAAAAAACACTTCACGTCTGAAAAAGGACGAATAATGAATTGTCTCATTATATAGGTATACCGACTGCTTTCCAAAAAGCCGGTTTCAAGACTTTATATTATCATTGCCTTAAAAAACACTTAACGTCTGTGAAGAGGCGATGTTTTATTTATTTCTGTATAATGAATTGTCTCGTTGTACTCCGTTATCGGATTTCGTTTCGTACCACTCCGGCTCTAAACTGGATTAGCACGAGTCTTGTTGGCCGCTTATTCCTTAATCCCCCGCGATGCACTGCTCAGAATATCGTAAATAATCTACTGAGGAGAAAACAGTTTAAAACGAGAAGTCTGGGTATTTAAATAGACTGAGTCGTGAAAATGAAAAGCTGAAATAGTTTGCCTTAGTATATTTCTGCTATGTGTTGTTGATGATATTGGTGTACATTTAAAAAAAAACCGATCAAGTGCGACTCGGACTCGCACACTAAGGGTTCCGTGCCAACTTTAACTGAATTAGAGATTCACTTACTTCCACTTAGCCAAAATACCACAAGATGTTGTTGCGATGAATATAACTGTTTTTTTGCAGTTATTGAAAAAGTGCTCTATCTCACCAACTACTAGTTCAATCTTGTTCAAACTCGTTCTAACTGCTTTTTTTGTCAAGATCTACATTATGTATTTTTTTCAGCATCTATCCCTCAAACGTAAGACTTTAAGAGAAAATGGTTTAAGGAACCTCGATGTCATTTTAAAAGACCTATAGACACCCTACACGCATAGGTTTGACACAGACAGACTTGACGAAACTTTAAGGGTTCCGTTTTTGCCATCTGGCCACGGAACCCTAAAACACTTACAAAGGGTTGATTTAACCAACGTCAGCTAAGACCTTTCCGACTGAGTTAGAGTAAAACTCTCAATTTTAAAATGACATTTACATAGATGATTGCCGACAAATAGGTGACGTTTTCAAATTACGCGTTTTAAATTATTTTCGACGAACATTCCGTTTTTGACGCTGGTTAAAACGATTCTAAGAACTTAAGATAAAACTGTTAAAATCTAAAAATAATAATTATTATAAGTAAGTATAGAATTGATTAAAATATTATAACCTAATATTTAATACACAGCCATTGCAACTTGTCTTTTGATTTCATTTATTTCAATAATTTAAATACAGATAGACTTCCTTTATTTATTGCTTGCTAATATTCGTCTCCCGAGTATCAATTGAATTTAAAACAACATCAACGTGATTTAAACTTAAAATAAATGTAACGAAAATCTATATTTCAACCGCAAGCAAAAATAACCTTTATAATCATCGCCAACTCAAATCAACATTGTTATGGGATTATTTTTTCGAATTATTTGAACCATTTCAAGAAATAACAAGTACAACACTGAAAGCTTTCCAATCATTCTTGATTTTCAACAACAATACTTTTTCATCATAAATAGTAAACCAGTCTGCTTTGTCTTTTTCATGGTTTTAAGTTGACGTTTATTTGCTTCTAATACATGAGTTATCAGACTTAAATTGTATCAATTCTGTTAAAACATTCTGATTTAACTATTTTTATCAAATCATTATAAGGAGTAAGGCTATTTTAACTTATTTATAACGCCATTCGCATCTCAAAATACGTTCACTCCACAATACGTTCTTTTAAGACTGTAAAGTCTGCAAGCAATAACAAAATAATAATAAAGTTCAAACTCTTGGTCGTTAACGGAGAGGCAATAAAATAAACAAGGGTAGTTTTCGATTCTTACTCAATACTCACCCCTACACATTTGCTGACTGAAACTGCTTAAAATATAGTTTTTGGAGAACTCTAAGATAACACTACTAAGCTTATAAATTACAGGCTTTTGCAATAAAACATCACGATATCTTTTACAGTTAGTAGGTGTAAACAAAAAACACACTATTTTTTTAAATATCTAGTAGAAAATCCATTTTTAGTAACCACATCTGATAGTAAATAAAACGAAATAATTGAAATGGTATTAACAAAAAGAGATGAGATAATTTTAAATGAGTAACATCTTTAGATCGTCTTTGTTTTGGTAATCGAGTTTCAGCAACTATTCACACTATCAACACCACGAACGTTAATTACCTACACTTTAGTTAACACCAGGAATCGTTGCAGGGAGCAATACAACGTGCAAATGAGATAGGGCACATCATTTTCTCGTTCGCACTTGCACTGTTTAGAGGTGACGTTACACAGACAGAGATGCGTGTTGTATATTACGTGCGTTTATCGATAACAAAACATTTGAAAATTGGGTATTGCATGCATTTTATATAAGCGATAGTGCAGTATACTGCGCGTGCGCATCCTTGTTTCAAAAGTAATTTATGGCACTGACTGCCACGAGTATTTGGTTGTATAAATGAAGGTTTATTTTTAAGTTTAATCTCCCATCCCTCCCGTAATATATTTTTGGCACGTGTCAGGTGACCAAAGACATAGATAGAAACAGAACGAGCAAAAAGATATAATGAAAAGTGAAGCCGGCGGATTACTATGCGGTGCGAGGCAGAACTTTTAATTGGGGTGACTCGTTATCTTTATCATTATACAGAATGTTGTTTTGGTCAGAGACGCCCGACCCAGATGTGGTTGCAGATTTTTTAATCAATTTAAAAAAAAACACGCAATCAATTTATACTAGCGGGCGAATGAAAACTACCAACGCCTGGTCGCCTCTTCGTAGCTTACTAGCTACGGCGTAGAATTTCGTAGATACGCGCCATCTACGCGCGAGGGTGCAAGTTGCCCCATTCGTTTTAATATTTTTTTGAATTTTGTGAAGAGGTTTTCTTGTTTTAATCTTTCATATAAAATTTAAGATTTTGTTTTAGAATAAGCATGACTCATATAATCATCCCTAAGTTGGATGTCACCAACCAAAACAGCATTCTGTATAACGGAACGTGAGCGCTGTATGCTGCGCCTCGTGACACCTACGTTATGCTAATCGTGCTATTATAACTTGCTCAATTGAGTGTCAGCTTGGGAAGGCCTCTCTGTAATTGCGCTGCTTTGGTCCGGTGGGATTTGAAGAAGTTTAAAACCACTTCAAAAAAGGAGGAGGCATCATTTCGATTGTATGCTTTTTTGAGGCGTTGTTACCTCATATCGCAGTCATTTATGGACTGATTTGTTTTCTACCTTAGAGTTTGTACCTTCTAGTTGGTCCCATTGTTTCCAAGTGTTCTTCTTGAATTGTGATCTTGGTGTAATCTAGGGAAACACACAATTTTTTAAGGCATGTTTAGTGTTTTTGTACTAAAATCTAAATTTTGACATATTATGTTATGTGTGACAGTCAATATTATGTGGAGTTGAGCTGATGGTGGAACTTCTTAACGCTTAGGAGTCAAGTGATTTTAAAGATAGAAATTATGAAAGGTCATCTGTAGCTTCTCAAAAAATAGAATCATAAGGCAACTCCTCCAACCCCTCTCCTATCAGCACTAAAAAATAACAACAAAAAATTATTGAACAAAAAGTAAAAACGGATTGAAAAACCAAAATGCACCAAAAGTCTTAAATAAATTCAACCCTTTAAAAGAAATGATCAATTTGGTGAACAATGCCTTTTCGGAGTCGGTGCTCTAATAATTGATACTTGTTTTTCCAAGAATCTATTGTTTTTGATACATTTTTTGTAATGGATATTCAAGGTAAAGGTATGTACAATATAAACAAATTTCTTCACAACATTAAAAAATAATAATTGGGAAACGCATAGCTTGCGCGTATCTACAAAATACTGCTACTAAGAGGCGACTTGGTGTTTGTAGATTTTGACTCGCTCGCTAGTATTGCAATACTAAATAGATTTTGTCCGATTTTCCCATTTCTAAGGATTTTCTTAAATATATTTTTTGCATCAGTATCGTTTGCAAAACCACCCCTGAGTCCATCGTCGCTAACCAAAAACACACTCTGTATTATATTTTGCTTGTTGGTGACGTAAAATAGTATAAAAAGATGCAGTAATTAGAATATTACATCCCCTTGGTGGTTTGTAACGATTCCGTTGTTCGAGGCGGACATAGATTTATAAGCTCAGACCCAAAAGGTTCGCGGTCGCCGCGTATAAATCACCCGCACATATCTACATTACAATGGCATCGGCCTGCGGCTCATTTAAATATTTATCATTTGCAAAACATTGCTAAGAGATTTTAAATCGCCAATAAATAAGTGATGAAATGACGCGGATTATTTTCGTGTAAAAAAGCAAAAATATTTCATTCAACTTAAGATTCAACTGAAGTAAGGATTGCATATTTTCTTAAATTTTATTTAATGCCATTTCAGTTCGTTATTAAAAAGACGGCAAAATTAGATTTTGTGTCAGATGAGTTTCGTTCTTTTAGAGTCAAGTGCGTGGTATGTGTGTTATTTTACGGGGAAATGTATATTTTTTTTAATATACTACCAGAGCACATTGTTATCGTACTGTGAGCTTTCCTCAATAAAAAAGCAGTCTAACACATTTTTTTTCCAAATCGTTCCAGTAGTTCCTGAGATTAGCGCGTTCAAACAAACAAACTCTTCAGCTTCATCATATTAGTATAAGATACAATCATTCATAATCATAAATATTAATTGGAAGGAAAAAAGGTACTCGTCTTTCAATCCTGGATAAGTATTTACGCACTTCGCCACCTCGAACCTGTTTTGAGGCTTTCGAAGCAAACACGTGAACAATCCGCGTCGACAAACAAAATAATTAACAACACCGCGTTGTTTTGCGAAACTTTTCTTGTTGTCTGAACCGAGTTTATGCTTGAGACTTTATCCAGGTTTGAAACAGAATCGTGTCCTGTTTGCTTAGGCATGATATAAAAATACTCGCAAGAGATTTGGTAGGGATGTTCGAGTTTGTTTTTAACAAGCGCTTAAATGCGGGTCACTTTTTAGTGTAGGAAGATATATTTTTTTGCTAATGATGTAACTATAACCAGTCAAAAGTTAAGAACGACACGGTTTGTCATGTTTAATATTATTTATGTTTAAAAGCGATATAAACAAAGTATTTATTTTCTTTAGATATGCAAATAATTACATTCATACAAAATATTACGTTTTCTTGAATGCGTTAAAATCACTAACAAATCTTTCAAACAAAGTTTTGACGCAAAAAACTGTAAACAAGCAGGGTAGGTAATTTAATTAAGCATCGATCGTAATCACGACATTTCATAAATTTATATCATCATACATGCCACATTTCAAAATAATATTAGCCCGTACAGACACAGGCAGGTCGAATAGGTGACGTATTTTTATTTAGATTCTTTGCACCTTGGTGTGTCCGAAAACCCCTCATGTATGTTATGCCATTTATTAAAGTTTAGAAGTAACGATTTTTTAAACGTAACTTTCCAAATTTCTTACTCAAGGAGTTAAAAAATATACCTTAGTTAACAATGATAAAAACTGTAATAATATGATCGTCCTAAATCACTCTTTAGTATGATAAAACAATAATATCATATTCTTCATTTCAAGTTTATTAAAAAAGGGTGGAAAATAAAAATTGTATGTAACTATAATACTTATAATATAATAAAGGCTATAAATATAAATATTAGTGGCTGGTAGGTAAATTCTCTGCGCTTCTTGAATTTAAATTACGCAGCGAAATGTCATTTAAAATTTTCTAATAACATGAGGAAACTTTAAAAATGCTTCTCGTCCCGAAAATAAAACGTGACCTGCCGGGGAACATCCCGCGTACCTGGCCTTCCGCATACTTGGAGGAGATCACAAGAATTTTTATTACAAGGCGTTGAGACTTGGCACTTGGTCCCTGTGCCACGTGTGTCGCTAAACGACACATACTCGTATCTCCAACAAGGGTGTATGCAATGCAGCTTCATACCATTGTAGTATTATTGATAATATTCGTTTACACTAAGTGGGAACGACCACCGACAAGATGGACAGACGACTTAGTAAAGATTGCTGGATCACACTGGATGCAGACCGCTTATGATCGGTTGCAGTGGAAAGCCGTGGGGGAGGCCTGTGTTTATCCCTTGGCTGAAAATGATGATGATGAGTGAGAATTGAACGGATTTAGTTGCATCGCAATACGCCCCAAGGTACGGAAAGCTGATTTAGCTGATCGTGTTAGTGTGTACGCGTCGGTTTTCTAATCTCTGGCTTCGGAACCCGGTGTCTGATAGTCTAGGTGCATGGTACAGTTGAGATCTTACACGTCTAACTAAATTAAAAGCCAAAACACCTCGTGTAGGCATTTGTTTTTTTTTTAAGTGACGCCGGTTTTTTAGGTGTGAGAGGCTCTGACCGTATTAAAGTCTACTAACGTTGTTCCTGATTATTTTTTAATTGGCACTAGCACTTATGAAACTCAATTTGGGATCACTAAATCTTATTATAATGTTGTGAAGTGTTTATTTACTCATCTTTAACAGTTTTTATATCAACGATTCCGCCGAAATAAATTATTGCAGAGCTTACGCCTCAAAACTACATATTTTGATAGTGGAACCATACTCATCAGCGTGTCATCGATATGTGCCAAATTGGAACGTACAATTCAAGCGTTAAACTATAGTGTGTGATCTGTTGAGCACATCTATTAACTGACCTGACTGGAACAACTATCAACGCTATTTTGAAATGCAAACAAAGACCTAATAGACGCATGCTGTTATGAATTTCCAAGCGTGCGTACACATTAGCTGAAAATAGTTTATAGGCAAGTGATAAAGATAAAGAATTTTTATTTGTCAGACATGAGTAGTTTACCTATTTATTTTATGCTTAGACTCAACTGCATAGCCCAATAATTCATCTCTTTTAGTTGTTCTGATTGTAATCATCACTATCCCAGTCATTGATTGGTTTAAAACCTTATCCAGATAACTTCGTTGTACTAAAGCTATAACACCAATCAAAAGAAAAAAAGTTATATTTCGTCAACTGGGTTTGGGCACATTTTGAACGAATATTTGTATTCGGAAAAACCTATATTGCTGCGATATTTTGATTAATAACGCCACACACGTCGCCGATACCGCAGTCGTCAAGCGGAACGTTTGCCTTCCATTTGCGGTGCTTTGCCAATCTTTGTCGCCGTGACTATGTTGAACTAGTGATATTGCAATGAAAAATACATAGTCATAATATCTGTGTGCGGCTGATTGAACACTTTAATGTGTACTAGCCATAAAGCAAATCCATTCTGAAGCAGTATGTTGAAGGTGTATATTTACAACTGGTGACCAGTTGTAGCTGATAGTATGTAAATTTAACCTGTCTTAATGTAAATGTCGATAAAGCTCGTAAGTTATAAGTTGGTTTCTTGTGAACATTATATTACTCATACTATAAAGTTGAAAAGTTCATAGTTGTTTGTTTGAAAGCGCTAATCTCATAATCTCAAGAGCTGTTGGTCCTATTTGTTTTTTTCGTGTTGGAAAATTAATTATCGAGGAAGGCTTTAGGGTATAAAATATCATGCTGCGACGGGATGGGAGGGAGCAAACACAAAACGCGCAACCGCAGTCGCGGGTGCTGAATACACCTTAAATTTCACCTTATGACTCTCCACTTGAAGATTTACCCTCTAAGTAGGCAAAAAATAACATACAGTCGAATTGATAACCTCCTCCTCCTTTTTTGAAGTCGGTTTGAAAGAATGACGCGGAGCTCCTAATTTATTAAACACAAGGTTATCTAAAATCTAAACAGACAAAGGTACAGATCACAGAATCTGTGTCTCGGCCCTAGTGTTGGATCGCGCAACGCTTATCTGGAAGTAATGTCACATCGGTGGGTCGGCGACATGTAAAATACGAGCGCCTCAAATGCCTTACTCTGTAGTCTGCACCGCAGAAGTCCGTGTTTTCGAATCAAACCCTTCTTTTCGCTCATGCCTGCTGCACCTTGCGAGGGAAAGAGATAGGGTATGAAGCCTCTGAGTTAACCTCAGGTTGGCGGACTTTTCGCTTGCGATGACGTGAACTGCCCAAAACAGTCGACCCGGAACACATTACGTGGAAGCAGTAGCGACGCCTGAAATGGCGTGACCTAAAGTACTAGGTATTGTTTCTTTTCTCCTCGGTCCAGTTTCTGCCTTTTTTTTGTCAGGAAATGCCTTACGCATACCATACCACGGGTGTAGGCCGTCAGCAGGCTATATGCCCCCCCCCCCACTCATGGGTGGTTATACCCACTAAAACCTGACGGTGTCCACCGGTGCCATTAGTAAGGAAAGAGCCACTAGTAATCGCCCTGGACATTGTTCCGCGACCTCACCTCTGGCTGAGGCCCGCTTTGGCAGCCAGGCCACACGGCTTTAGGAGGAAATGCATGCGCCCTTAAAACTTGAAACAGAGCATTCTCTACCAGACAACTATCGATCTGAACCGGGAAAATACAGGCGGTGCAAATAAAGTTATTTTTAAATTTATTTTAATTTTATCTAGGCCTCTAAATTAAAAAAAAAAAACATTTGTTTCCTACGTTGCACATGACAGACAAAATTGATTCATAAAAAGATCTACGACATCACACACACTCACACTTATATATTTGTTTTATAAAATGTAAATCCAATGTTGACTGTATGATTATTATTTAAGAAACACGAAAAATTGTGTTTTTTGAGGATTTTGTTGTAATAATAAAATTAGCTTTATAAGGTTCAGCTTGTAAGCACACGTTTAAAATTGTATGATTAAACGAACTTACCTTAAGTGAAGTTCAATCATAATTATATGAATCTCTTTGTCCGACACCATCTCATTATTCACTGCTGAAAACAACACTTCAAAACCGTGATACATTACGTAGATATCACTAAACTTGTAAATAATCACAATACGAAACTGTGACGGCATGACGCACAAAACACATAATGAAGTTGTTGACAGATGACAGCACGTTCAGTGTCGGAAGTCTCGACATAGTTCCGTGTAAAACCACCAGGTGGCGCTCGAAAAATGCTGAGACAAAATTGGTGTTTTCGTGTATTTATTGATTGAGAAGAATTTTTGAATGATGCTTAAAAAACTACAAATATTTTTTAAGATTTATTAAAGATATAGCTACGTAAGTTAAAATGATATTTGATGAATTAGAAAATTATAAAATTGAAATTGTCGACGCGAAATGTCAAAAATGATGCATCAGACTTCGCCCGCTGGATCCGGTAAAGTTTTTTTTTTTTTGGAGCTTTGAATATTGTGATGGCGCTAGCATAGAAGCATAGACTAGATGGCGCTAGCATAGAAGCATAGACTACATATGTTAAATGGTGTCGGACAAAGAGAAAATATAATTCAAAATTCAATTCACGACTATCGTACATTAACTCACTTATTAATCGTGTCCTTCTGCATGTACTTCTATTGTGATCCGAAATGTATGGATGTGAGTTGGGACTATATTAGGGGTGGCGTAAAAATTTACGCGTTTTCTTCTTCGATTGAATACCCGCGTGGAATTGATGGCTTTTGCTCAACTTTAAATTGAGGATAACATCGCATCTGGCAGGTCTGGTGTGGATGGTGCAAGTGATGTTACCAGCTCTTCAAAACTAAGAAAAAGATTCTATCTGAAGAAAAATAATTCCATTGCTTCTTTTAGGGTTCTGTAGTTCAATAATCCCTGAAGTTTTACTAAGTCCGTCTGTCGGCAGTACAGAGAACTGAGATGCTAGAAAACTGTAATTTGGCATGAGCATGTCTTCTTATCTCCTCGATAAAGTAGTCAAATAAAAATAAAAATAATAAAAAAAATGTTTTTTTTTCGGGATACCTCTCGTTAAATTTACGTGGGTTTTTTTCTTATATCAAACCCATTGTGTGGGTTATCGTTAAATAGTTTTTTTTTTAATGATTTTAAGTTTGCTGACAATTTTCGATAAAGTGGCTTAGTACCATTCAATTTTAAAAGTCAATTTTTGGTTTAAGTACCATGTCCCCACCATCTGCCAACTAAAAGGTAGTATGTGGATACGTGTAATAAATTACAGTACTAGCAGTTTACGATAAATTTAGAAGGAAAACTATCAAAGCTATCATTAGTTAACAAATTACAAAGTTGTCGTTCATAGCCAAATTACATATTATTATCATCAACATTTTTATATTAAAAACAAAAACACAATTGGTTTTATTCAAAGTCACACGAAGTTAAGATTTTAAATTGAACCAGCTCTTTGCTCGCCAAGAGCATTATTTGTATTTATCTTACTTTGTTTATCATCAGTCCTTTTTTTTTGGTAACAATAATACCATTAGCCTTTCCAGCAAATGAGGAAAAAATATCCATAATAGAAACTTTGGCGCGGTCATATCATCGTTCCGCCGTACAAAATCTATTTACATACCGATCGCCGTGACCTCATTTTTCTTTTCCTTATAAATTTTCATGGGGCCACGGCGAAGGGGCAGCGAGTCAAACCAACCATGATATTGACGAAATACACGTTAAGGATCCACAAACACAAGATACATAAATAAAAGGACAAGTAGTCCTTTTTGTGATCCCTGATTTATCACCTCAATGGTTTGATTTCGGTTAAGTTACAAATTTTCACTTTTCACACTTGAAGTGAAAATGTTGCTGAAAGAATTTGTTTATTTACTTTTAATGAGGCGAAGAAATCGTTTGCTGTCACCCACCCAAGCCTGCAGAACAAACCGAAGAAATCGTTAGCTATCACCCACCCAAGCCTGCAGAACGCACCGAAGAAATCGTTTGCTATCACCCACCCAAGCCTGCAGAACAAACCGAAAACTAAAAAAAGTAATTAAGTTGCATTAAGTGCTGTTTTGAAACGTCGACTGCTGTTATTGCCGTCTTTGCTTAGTTCTCGTTTTTTTTTCAGGCCAAACAAAACTTTGCATTTTCCAATTAAGTCTAGCACAAAGTACGTTTGTGTTGCTTAGCAGCAAAGCCGGAAGCAAAAACAAAAATTAACCACTAGAGGGTAACTTTTTCTTGCTTAGGTTTGTTTGAGCTTAAAAGCTTGTTTTTCTGTAATGTGTTAATATCAAAAATATCTATGTTCCTCCTTATATACTGATATCTCAAGCCTTCTTAGTTTGACTCCGACCACTTTTACTTATCTTTAATTAACTTATGTATTCAAAATGTTGAAATAATAGAGAGAAAGGTAGAAGCCCACTAATCAACCCCTCACGGTGACGGCACCGTATCAACTCGAGGCGTTCAGTGTTCTTTGTATGAAACTCCATACTTCGACGCTCATCTATCAACTTCGTAACGTCACTATCTCGGATCGAGACCAACTCGGAACCCACTCTCAACCAGCGGCACATGCATTGTAACGCGCTTACGGCGCGCCGCCCGCAGGTTGACGTCTATCCGTCCACCCTGTCAAACGGGCTGTCATTCACAAGAATAACTGTCATAAGTTGTAGCAAAAACGATCCGAGGCGAGGCGTTCGCTATCCGGTGCCGATCCCATCCAAGGCGTTGCTGTTAACGTAACGTACTTTCGTATGGTTGACGCCTAGTTGGTGCTGTTCCCGTGCCGGGTTGCTTTAACCTTAGAGTATGCAGCACTCAACAAGAAAATTGTGTGCAGGACATTTAATGCATTCTAGACTTATCTCTATTGAGATTTATGTCGTATTAAAAGCCCAGAAATTATTGTCCCGGGACGTCTGTCATTCGGTCAAGGACAAACTCTGCCATTTCTGGGTCTAGCCGAGTGTCCCGAATGCCGCCCACAGCCACTTCAGGCCTTAATCCGGTAATAACACGCTTTCGTCCGGCGCCGATTTTTGGTGGAGAGACGAGATGTAGATGGAATATTTGCTATTGTTTAGTACCAGTGGTCAATCACAACTTTATCGTAAATGACGGAGTTCCGATAAATACGTCTTGTTTTCTAAAATGTATAATTTTCTCAGCGAAAGAACCTTCGACGAAGTACTTATTCTATTACTTAATAATCAATTATATAACAAATAATGTGCTCAAATCGCTAAATTAAAATGTACTTACTTATTTAAAAACTTTATTGCACAAAATAATGGTGTACAAAAGCGGACTCTTAAATACTTTTAATCCGATTGGATAGATACGAAATAGACCTTGTCTTAGTAAAACAAATGGGGATAATGTAATAGAGCGAGATCATTGAAAATGTTTGCATGAGACAGAATGTCTTCCAGTAGTAGGACGAGACGTTTTGATTGCAAAATGAGGTCATTAATAAGCCTGGCTTCAGACTTTGTATAGTTAGATTATTGAGCTAGCTAGACAGACCTTTTAGCTATGAAATATAGGCGTTGCAAGCCTTAGGCAGGTGCGGAGCTTGCGAAAACATTTTTGCGCGAGTCACGGACTCCATTAGCTGGTGTATGGAAATCCGCAGCCGAAGACCCATTGTGGGACGATAGATGGTAAAATCATTTGTCAGAACAATGTTTTTTTTTATATCAGTAACTGTAGTTACTTTTCAGATAACGTAAAGGTTGGTGGTGATTTTAAAATGCTCATCAATCTGAATACTTTTGATTGTAATTTTTCTACGCGTACAATTTTGATACTAACTAAACAGAACTCGCACACTAAGAGTTCTGTGCCAACTTTAACTGAATTTGAGATCCACTTACTTCCACTTAGCCAAAATACCACAATATTTTGTTGACAGCAAATATAACTTTGTTTTTCATAGTATTTGTATGACAAAGTTATGTTTCGGTTATTGAAAATGTGCTCTATCTTAATAACTACTAGTTCGATCTCGTTCATAAGTGTTCGTTCGATCGTAAGTGGATTCCCTAATTTAGTAAAACTTGGCACGGAACCCTCAGTGCGCGAGTCCGACTCGCACTTGGCCGGTTTTTTTATTTTTTTTTGATGAGAATTGTAAAGCAGTTAACAGGATACATTCTACATACTAAGTTTCAACTGTGTAATACTCATAGTTTCAGAATTAAGTGGCTGTGACATACGAACAAACAGACAGACAGATTTAACGAAACTATATGGGTTCCGTTTTTTGCCATTCGGCTACGAAACCCTAAAAAGATCTTGCTGGAGCTGGAGATGAAATAAAATCACTTCACATAACATTTACTATTCATAGTTTAGACATGTTTTACAGGTTCAAATACCAAAAAAAAAATCATTTTAAGTACTGTACATTGATTCAATAATAGGAGCTATTCTAAAGACCCCAACTTTTATTTAAATACCTGTACCTTAACGATCATTCACCTAAGTAAGGTAAGATAGATAGTTCGATTCATTATAAAATTCCATCATAAATTACATAGTTCAACTAACCCGTTCAAATTTAATACCAACGTCCATTTCTCCCGATAAATTGGGAATTCCGTCCCAGATTAATACAGAATCTATTGCGAAAGAACAATTTCCCGACGAAATTTATCGGAAAAAGTGGAAACAAAGCCGGGGATTTGCAGGCCTGAAGCTGCCGATAAAACATTTCATGTTAGGCCCCGTGTTTCGAGTTCCTAATGCTATTAACGGTAATAACTCGCCTCGTTTGTTGGGTGATGATATAGCAAAATAATATACATATATAAAGTTATAATAATAACTTATTGTTTCAATAACACACAATTAATATTATACAAAGTTTAGGAGGCTAAAATAGTACACTTTGTGTCTAATGAGGCCACGTTAGCACCTTAACCTAATATAAAGCGGTTATTTTTTCAATTGCCTTGCTTTCACTTATAATGCTTAATACTTTACGCTTATATCAAATGTATGTGTCACCGTTATATTGTAAAAACCGCAAGATAATAATCCAACGGTTTTAAGTCGGGTAGATTGTAATCACGCGGTTTTCACAATATGACGGTGACTAAGACAGTGCAATAAACAGGTACTCGTCGGTATGACAAATTATAACACTTGGAGGCCGATTCTCACGGCAGTCGAACTTTTTTGAGTAGGTAAATCAATTGCGAGTTTAACCGTTTTACCTAAAAATGCAGTTAAAAAAAATGTCGCACAAAAAAAAAAACTAAATACTCGTACATGGACATCGTGATCGTGAGAAATCCAAAACAATTTTTTTTCGACAAAGAAAATTTGATCGGTGAACTTTTTTCGTTTTATTATATTTTTACACCAATTACACGAGAATTGCCCTCTGCACCTTTATTCCAAAAACTTAGTTCCAGGATTGCTTAACCTTACTAAAATATAACCTAATCGAATTAAAATATTGTGATAGTGACGACAATCACCAAGAAAGTACTTTTCTGTTCCATCTTAGTTAAGACTTAGTTTTTTAAAGGGAGATTTTTTTTTGTATAATTTCATCATCTATTTACCATACCATATTATTTATTTTGGTGCTCAAAGTAATAATATTTTTTTATTTTCAGGTATGTGCCCACGACATTATGCAGTTTTCTCAGTAATTTAAAGATTGATTTAAAAGTAAGTGCCTCAAATCGTACATAATGACTTTTTGATTCCTCTGCTTAATAACGTTTTATACTGTGAACAAAAAGCATAGATACACTAATTTACGGTATGTCTTTAAACCAGTAACTAAGTTAACGAGTTTTTTTAAGTACGGTATACTCATCATTATCAGCCAAAGGACTTCCACTGCTGAACATAGGCCTCCCCCACGGCTTTCCACAGCGACCGATCACTAGCCGTCTGCATCCAGTTTATCCTGCGATCTGTACAAAGTCGTCTGTCCATCTTGTCGGTGGACGTATTGCTGCGTCTTTGGTCAAAGGATCTCCAATCTAGAACTTACCTGCTCCAACGCCCATCAGTTCTTCGCGCTATGTGCCCTGTCCATTGCTATTGCTCAAGTAGCATCTTGAGGTTACTGATTTTCAAGGCTATGTCCGCTACCTTAGTTTTACTACACATCTCCTCATTTCGGATTCGATCCCGTACAGATCCAATTGGGTAGGTCCAACTTTGAGAAAGAGGTCAATCGGCGAATCGGCTGACCAGCGTACGACAAATTGCGCAATACAAAAAATTTTCATCTCAACTACAGAATACTTAGTCTCTAAAATTAGTGACGTTTATTGAAAGCCAAATTTTTGGAATAGCCACGTCAATTTGAGTAAGGGCTGATTTTTTTTGTAGTCAGATTAGAAATGTTCGGCAAAAAATACCTATTTGTCGGCAATTATTAGTTTAAATGACATTTTAAAACGCCTTTTATACTTTATAAGCCTGATATGGCTTATTTGACGTTTAAAAATCGACCCTAACATGAATAATCTATTTGTTACTATTACATAACAGAGTCATATAGACACGCATTGCTTCGTGAGTTAAAGCAAGTGGTAACAACAAAAACTATTTTTTTATACACAGAACTTCTAACATTGTCAGTCAACACTTAATGTATAACTAGGTGACGTATAACTGCCTCGGTGGCGCAGCGGTTAGAGGGTCGCATTTTAAAGCGACGGGTTCGATCCCCGGGTTGGGCAAAAAATATGTACCAGAAACAAGTATATGTACCTGGGTTTTTCTGTTCAGAAATTCTCTGGGTAGTCCGGAGTTTGGAAATTGGCGGTGTTTCACCCCCGTGCCTAAGAAAGCACGTAAAGCCATTGGTCCGAGGCTTGATCTCTCTCCGGTCGTGTCAGATTGCTGTCCCATCGGGCTATGACAGTGAAAGGAGTATAAAGAGAGAGATAGAGAGTGCACCTGTGTTTGCGGACACACTTGTGTCAATATATGTCCCGCGCAATCGGTTAGTCGTTGTGACCGGTCACCATTCGAAATCGGCTAGGGGGACTATCATTATTATTAACCAGGCGAAAGTGTATTACATTATTTTTTCACACGCTACCGTCTTTAACTCGGAAAACTAGCAGGCATCTATGTTTTTACTGCTACATCTGGTCCGTTTTACCCTTCTAATTGTTTTTCTGTCCCTCCGTAATGGCTCGTGTGTATGACAGGCACGTAACTCGTTTATTTAGGAAGTAATTACGGATTTTCTAATTTTGTTTCTTTTACAGTAAATGTAAGGAACTCTTACACGGTTTTAACTTCTTTTTAATCGGTAGGGACTGTCTAGCGACGGTTAAAGCTATGGTCAAAGAAGGTTTATTTATTTAAACTTTATTGCACTGTAAGTTGTAAAATAGGCGGACTTAATGCCCTATGGCCTATGGCATTCTCTACCAGTCAACCACCTGATAATGCAGAGAGTTTATTCAGTGGCGGATGTTAATAATAAATGAGAAGATTAAAATAAAGAAGAAAAATGACTTACATAAAAATTCCACGAATATTTAATAAGATATATTAGCTATTACCATAACTATTGGGATGTATGGCATAAAGCTTTCGCATGATTCAATTCGATTCAATTCAAGTTAATTTATTGCGGGCATAAATGCAAGGGTAAGTACTACATCAACGCTTAAAAACAGGGTGTTAGTACTTACATTTCCATTAGTTATATCAAATTTTAAATAAATCAAATAAAATGAAATCAATATTAATCAAATAAAATGAAATTACATTAAAATAATAGTAACTCAGTTTTTTTCATGTGCCTAAGAGTTTAAGTTTGTGGTATGCTTCAAGTATTGATAACATCCAAAACAATATTAATGTTATGTGGAAGAGTATAACTTTATTAAACTGAAGATAAATATCTTCAAAGGTGTATCAAATGTTAAATAAAATACCTGTTAATCCTGCAACATATCAGAACTGAAATGACCAGGACTAGAATAGAATAGAATAGAATATATTTATTTGCACTTGAAGAGGGTAGGTACATTTTTGGTCTTATAAATAGTTATGGTTCACATCTTCAGCTAACAAATGTTGCATGCAAATATATTAATGTATTACAGGTAATTTTATTTATGTCACCACCATCACTACCATCACTACCATCTATCTCTATTATTATCATCAAAGTCAGGTTTCCTCAGGAGAGGCGGCGTTCAAGTCATCCTGATTGGAGCCTTTGGAGACATCACAAAGAATCCACAGGAGACAACGAAAGATGTCGCGGAAATAAAGTTCAATAAACGTCTCACAGGCAGAGTGGCTATAAACAAACCAAAAGTAGGGAAAAAATACATCTTAGACTCAGCTTAAAAATAACTTGTCTTGTTAACGTGACCTCGTGGTAAAGACTCGTGGTTGTTTGTGAGTTTTGGTAACTGTTTGATTCAGAGAAAGGATTGAAAACCAGATATAAGGGGCAGCTATAGCTCAGATAAGATAATGCTGTTTCATTTATTTGTTTATTTATTTGTTGGTAACACATGTAAACCTCGGCGCGTATCGCGATGCAGGTATAGGTAAGAGGCTCAGATTTACAGTTGAATGAGCAATTCGTAGTGCGATTTTGCATGTTATTTATAATATTATTAAAATAAAACAACATGAATATTAATATTCGTACTATTTTAGTATT
Organism: Pyrausta purpuralis; assembly: GCA_963924145.1. Taxonomy (NCBI): domain Eukaryota; kingdom Metazoa; phylum Arthropoda; class Insecta; order Lepidoptera; family Crambidae; genus Pyrausta; species Pyrausta purpuralis. The sequence continues at coordinate 28,278,669 of OZ001649.1, forward strand.
TTGTATCGATAATATTTGTTTACAATGAGTCGGAATAGAGCTGCCTGGATATTGAACGGCTAAAGTTGAATCGCAAGACGCCCCCTGTTCTGCTTAAAAAGATATTATAGTGTTCCATATTTTCAGCGAAATAATTTTGAATTTGAATTTAATGATTACATAGATGCAGGCATTATAAATCAGTTCTACGACAAAGATAGTTAAATTGTATCGATAATAAAACTTTAACGGTTACTGCCCGGTTAACCTTTGTTATGAAAACAAGAGCGAGCACTTAACACAGCCGCCGTAAACCAGAAGTAGTATTACCTAATGCAGCTGCTTTCATATTGTTTTGTTTGTTAAAAGGTATTTTAACAAACAAAAACCTTCTTTTGACGACCTCCGTGGTCGAGTGGCTATCACGCTGGTTTCAAGCGTCGCCATCTCGTGCTTGGTGCTCGGTTCCGGGTTTGTTTCCCGGTCGGGTTAATGTAGCAAACGATCTTTTCTATATTGTCTCGGGTCTGGGTGTTGTGGTACCACCGTTGTGTCTGATTTCCATAACACAAGTGCATTGGCTACTTTCTTTGGGACCAGAGCAATGTATGTGATTGGTGTCCAATATTTATTCATTTTTATTTTATTTATAATTTAATTGGTGTCTTCGTAAAGACTGTTCACATATTGCAGCGATATAAAACACTGTTGTATTTTATAGTTATGTATCAGAAACAACGGTGGTATCACAACACCCAAACCGAAGATTAAATAACAATTATATCTAATTGAGCAAATCAAGGAAAGAACACAAAACCTTGCGAGGAGGCAACGCTGTTAAGGATAAAAACATTATTGTCAATCAAATTATGTCAGTATAAATTAAAATACAATTGACACATTTTTTTATAGCATTAACTACAGAATCGAATTCTATGGCAGTGTAGCAAAACAACCAAGTAAGCGTTAAATCTGCTCGAGTACTCGCTGACCGGCTCCTTCCGCGGTTTCACGTATCGCAATTGTTATTGCGATCGCTTACAAAATACATAATACCCGGCAAGTTACCCGCGACATAATGACAAACTGATATTTTACTGCCTTCGATATTGGGACCAAATGGCAAATATAACAGACAAACATGAAATTTTACTGTTTCATAAAAAATATTGCGTCATACCACTCTATCAAATGTGTCGTCATACTACTCTATCAAATGTGTACATGCTGTTTAATCGCACTTACTTATCAATATCATTTTTAAGGGTTCCGTAGATGGCAAAATATGGAACCCTTATAGTTTCATCAAGTCTGTCTGTCTGTCTGTCCGTCCGTATGTATCACAGCCACTTTATTCTTGTAACTTGGTATGTAGGTACTCGTACCTAAATGTTTTTTGTTAACTGCTTCTCGATTCCAATACAAAAAATAAAAGTAATTATACGTATGATGGGGAGGGCTCCCATACATGACCCCCCCCCCCCCCCCTTTGAACTTATGAACGAAGCAAGATAAAGTTTTGGGAAAATGAATGAAATTAAATGAAGAATGTAGTGCTTTCAATACTATCACCGAAAATCGATTTGAACGGAATAAAATGGTTGTTTAAAAGATCACGCACATTTTTCTCAACCATATAACTTTGTCCTTTATACAAACATTATGGAAATCAAAGTTATTTTTGCTGTCAACAAAATATTGTGGTTTTTTGGCCAAGTGGAAGTAAGTGGACTCCTAATTGAATTAGTTGGCACGGAACCGTCAATGCGCGAGTCCCACTCGGCTTGGTTGTTTTTTTTTTGGCTAATGAAAACAATTATACAAATAATTTGATTTATAGAATTCGTAACACACGCAAAGAAAGAAAAAAGATTAACACGTAAAAGAATTTCCAACACATTTTCTGAGAGTCAAAATTATTTATTACGTGTTACGCAAGAAACATTTCTTACTCTTTACAAATCATGAAAATGAAATAAGCTTACAAAGAGAAAATTCATTTCCTTCCAAAATAATGACCGTTCTGCTGAATAAGAAGTAGGAAGTACCTACTTGGAGGTTTCTTACGGAAAAGTAATGCAATATTGATACAGCCTTCGGCTAGAGATCAAAAGGCACGTGTAAGTGGCACATCAAAGAAATGAAGTATTATTTCTTGATTTCGATAAGAAATACACAATACAAGTAGATGTCGTCATATACAAGTAACTTAGGTAGTTTTTCTTAGTGAAAAATACTAATTTTACTCCAAAATATAATTTTCATTTGTTTGTTTCTACATATGACTATTTTTCGTAAAAATATAGACTTACTAGCGGCTCTCCGCGACTACGTCCGCGCATTTTGAATTGGCTCCATTTCTTCCCGTCGCAGCGTCATGTTTTGTAACCTAAAGGCTTTCTCGATAAATATATATATATTTTTTGACAACATCACATACATTGCTCCGATCCCAAGCTAAGTAGCTAAAGCACTTGTGTTATGGAAATCGGAAACAAAGGTACCACAATAACCGGGTCTGGGACCCGGGACAATATAGAAAATATCGTTTTCTACATTGACCGACCGGGAATCGAACCCGGAACCTAACGAGATGGCGACGCTTGAAACCAGCGTGCTAGCCACTCGACCACGGAGGTCGTCACCAATAAGCTATCAACACAAAGATATTTTTTCAAATCGGTTTAGAAGTTTCTGAGATTAGCGCGTTCAAATAAACAAACTCTAAAAATAAATTTCGTTCGAAATAATTAATGGTTAAATGCGCTGTATGTTATCTCTCGCGTAAGACCGCGTTTTCCGGATCGTCAAATACTGGTTGGCAACTGTCGGAGTGTCTTCACATAGCCGAAGGTGCGGTACGAACGCTAGGGCGGGGCAGGGCTAACTCTGAGGCTTGGAAGTGTAGCCAAGCCTCAGGTTATTAGAGACTCGCGACGACACATCTTGCATGAGAGGGTATCGTAAGACGGTCACTTACAACCATTATCCGTGATATTTCCGGACACGCGTTGCGTTCCTCTTCGCCTCCACCGTATCGATGGAGCATAAAAAGGATCATGAGGGAAAGTTTGCTTCGAGTTAGTAAGATAATAAAAGTTACTACTAACTCGAAGCAACCTTTTCCTCATGATCCTTTTTTACAAAGTAAAATTAATTATACAGGGCAAAAGCTCCGACCAGCACACTGGACTCTACCTGGTCCTAAGCCAAACCCAAATTAGCCTGATAAGATAGGCATTTAATTAGTCTAACTCGGGTGGAGTGGTCAGCTATCAGATACGAAGAGATGTGAGATTAGAGGCCCACACTCACCACCTTGTAATTACTTGCAAAAGCCTATCTGATACTACTAATGAATGAGTTTTCGCTTTCTTGATGTCAAAGGAAATGGATGATACTTGCTAAAACGTGATCATCCTGATTTAATTGGGTAAAACGGTAAAGGTAAAACGTTCATGGAACCAGTGATAAGCCCATAAAAGGGCGTACTATTTTATCATAACAAGCAATTGTAGCGTGATTATTATAGCTTTAAGCCTTCCTCGTTAAATAATCTATCTAACGCAAAAATACTTTTTGAAATTGGTTCAGTAGTTTCTAAAATTAGCGCGTTCAAATAAACGATCTCTTCAGCTTTGTAATATTAGCATAAATAAAAAAAGCTGAGGGATTTTTCAAACCAGCAAATTGCTTTCATAAAACGTAATAATACAAAATATATACCTCATCCAAATGAAATCTCTCGACTAACAAAAGGGAAATCTGTAAATCAACAGCGTATGAAATAAGCTACACTGCTTTTGCTACTCAATCGAGTTATATTGCTTAGAGAAGCGCCGTTTTCCTTATACAAAATTAATGATCTACAAATTATGAGGCTCTTCGGCACAGTCGGAAAGTGCACATTACAATTTTCGGACATTAAATTGGACTTCTTATAATGCAAATTCGAGAGGAAAATTTCTAAGAAGTACTCAATATTTTGTAGCCGTACTTAAAAAATTCCGACAGCAAAAGATTTGCAGACATTGATGGAAAATATTAAGAATGTCGTAATGTTTTAGTATACCTATCCAATTAAATGCTTTTGGTGTCTTTTAAGATTAAGATATAAATAAATACAGCTCAAATAAAGCGGTCGCAAGCTCATCGGATGGCAAGACGCGGCATTGCCAAAGATGAACCTATTAAGATAATTGTATACTCCCTTTTTCACCAATACTTCAGCTGACAATTACCTAGGCGATGGTTAAATGGGGACAGTAATAATATTGAATATCCAGATTCATAATTCAAATAGTATTCATCATTATCAGTCAAAGGACGTCCACTGCTGAACATAGGTCTCCCCCACGGCTTTACACAGCGACCGATCACTAGCGGTCTGCATCCAGTTTGATCCTGCAATCTTTATAAGGTCGTCTGTCCATCTTATCGGTGGACGTCCTACGCTGCGTCTTTGGTCGAAGGGTCTCCAATCTAGAACTTTCCTGCCCCAACGGTCATCAGTTCTTCGCGCTATGTGCCCTGACCACTGCCACTTGAGCCGCCTGATTCTCAAGGCTAAGTCCAAATAGTATATTACCTCATTTTTATTACAAAAGGAAATTAACCCAAACAATTAATGTTGAAAGAGGGTAATCCAATTGTGTTAGTAAAAGGTTACGGCCCGTTCCCCGCGAAACCTTCTGAATTACATACGTAAACATGCAGAACCTTTGTTTATTGAAAACGGTTTGTCTCCCACCTCGGTCGTGGTTTAAATCGCATTAATTTTATTAAAAGACAAAGGTGTTAATGAAATATCACAAAACCTCTTAGAGGTATTGGAATTGTTTATAGAAGTCAACTTGACTATGACTTTTCACACTCACAACCATGCACTTTACATAGTTTTTTTTTTTACGGCTCGTCTTAAGCTTATTATCCTATGTATAAAGATTCCTATAATTACTGTCCCCATTACACATATATATTTTTTCGGTGCTATAATATTTTTTGCAGAGTTCTCTAAAAAAATAACGTGCTCGTTTTAAAATTAAAAACCCCCGCCCCTTAAATATCATTATTTTTTTATTTTTTTGTATAAGAAGGCTACGGAGCCCCAAAAATGTAATTTCTTGCGCTTCAAACTTTGGCCGCTGAAAGCTTTTTGACAAAGTCATTTAGTTTCTAGTTGATTCAACTTAAAAATATTTTAGGTGGTGTTAAATTAGGTACCTAGAGTTAATATGGAGCGTTGTTGCTATCTTGTAGCATGTTCGAGAACAGAAGACATGAGCTATTCTTCTTTCAATTGTTTTAATTTCAAAGTATCATTTTGTTATTTTTAGTTTTAATTACTTTTTTGTTTTTTTTTGAATATAATTAATTATGAATGACGTATTGACCCGATTCAGGCGGAAGAAAAATAATATTAATTTTTTTTTTTTTTACACATAATGATTTTCAGAATCATAAAATATTAATTCTTATTATTAGAAATACAACGTTATGATGATCTTCGTTACGTTAAACAAAAAGCTTTCAGAACATAAACTTATTAATTTTGTATTCTTTCTCGTTCATAGAATTGAAATGGAAAATGTTCAGTGGTAGTTTCAGAAGTCGAAATTCTATGAAAATATAGTAAAAGTACTTTTCAGTCTCGGGCAGTCTGCGAACTAAGCGCCTCTTGAGAAGAATTTCTAGTAAACGACACTCACTTCGGTGAACTAAATAACATCTTCACTTTAGAAAACAGTTGTGAAGTGTTTATCTCAGAGGAAAACTCTGTGTTAACAATCGTGCACTCAAGTTACTGGTTAAGAACCCTTGTCAAGAAGTAATATTTTAGAGTTAGTTATAATTGGAAAGGCTTTAAATTAACACGGACGAGTACGAGGAAGTAAAATTGATCATAAATGTAAGTTTGCATTCAATAGCCTAGAAGTTCAGTGAATATTATAAGCTACTCTGAAAAATACTTACTTGATTAGTAAGACTTCGGCAACTAAAACATTATAAATTACTTTTAAGTAATTGTACCTATATTCTGGTTCCACCAGCTCCATTCCATCACAAAGAGACGTGGGCTAGCGCATCAGCCCTGTGTTGTTGACATTCCCTTTGCTTGCACCATTCGATTACCTGATCTTTTTTTGATGCGTGCAGCTAAGGAATGGAATTCGCTGCCTAAGGAATATGACATAAGGTTTTTAAGGCAAGAGTGAATAAGCCACTACTAAGCAGATATGCACCACAATCGAGGTCAAATATCTGTATAGCCAAGTCTTTTAGTTGGAATAATAAATAAATAAATATTTGACAACATCACATACATTGCTCCGATCCCAATCTAAGTAGCTAAAGCACTTGTGTTATGGAAATCGGAAACAACGGTGGTACCACAATATACCCAGACTCGAGACAATAGAAAAAAGATCGTGTTCTACATTGACCCGACCGGGAATCGAACCCGGAACCTCACGAGATGGCGACGCTTGAAACCAGTGTGCTAGCCACTCGACCACGGAGGTCGTCTAAGAAAAGTTTTATTTTGTTTTAAAAAAATGTACACTCGATTCATTACAAATATTATTTTACTGGCTTTTAAGCTCATTATTTTGGTAATTCTTTAAAATCGCCTCTAAGTGTGCTTTCTCACTTCGTACGTACCAAACAGTGTGCGGTTTAACAGAGAAACAACCGTGTTCCCGTTTTTATGAGTCGCACAAGAATTATAGTAGATATTTGTCGCACGTCGTATGTCGCTGCGTGAGGGATGATGATGACGCTGTTAAAGTAATAAAAACAAAACCCCCTTTTACCCTCGCCCCTTCGAGCTTAATAGTCGGCGTGTGTTTATTTTTCTTGCTCGGAATGGCAAAGGCGTGAATATCGTTGAAAAGATTATGCTTTATCTTTTCACTAGTGGTCCCCCGCGACTTCGTCTTTTAGCCTAAAGCCGTCTTCGATGACTAAGCTATCCAACACAAAATATTTTTTCAAATCGATTCAGTAGTTCCTGAGATTAGCGCGTTCAAACAAACAAACAAACTTTTCAGCTTTATAATATTAGTACAGACTACAACAAAGTGGTGATGCTACTAGCTTTGAGAATGTTGAGAAAACGATGACAATCTTAGGATCATTTTTGACTGATCTAGTTACCTTTTGTGTCTTACCCATTGTTTAATTTATTATTCTTAAACCTATTTCAAGCAACAGATTTTATTTTTGTTATACACATATTGTATATACTGATTAATGTTCGATTTTCCAATAAAAAATAGTATTATTCCACAAAGAAATGATAAGAAAAATAACAGCTGTATTATGTGTGTACTGACGTTCTTATTTCTTGTGATTTTCATGGATTTCTAATTCGTTTTCAAACAAAATTCAAGCGAGTCATTCAAAAATAGGCTCCAGGACGTGAAGGATATTCAAGGACAGAAGTGAAAAAGAGTTCACACAATTTTCTTGTTTAATAATCTACTTTAGTACTGCTATCTATGTAACGATATATCGTTACCACCTAAATAGACAATCACAGCGAACCACTAGACCAGGCGCGTAATAATCTCGTAAATAGACACGTTTTATCGAATGCAAATAAAAGTAACACGGCTCGTAATTAATACGTAATCTGGCAGCGATACGTTATCGGATATTCGATACCAAGGTCGGATACGTCGCGCTGTTTTAGGGCGGTAAATGTTAGTGTACACCTGCTATTTTTACTCCACAGTCACCGCGATTTTGATTTCAGCCATATCATGATACCACCCGAATCCTTTCACTAATTGGATAAAAGAGGTATAAATGGTATACCCGCGTAAACATTTTTGCTGCAAAAAAAACTTACTGCAACAAATTTAATAATTATTTCGTAATTCACATTCGGTTTTATAGTGTTTTTTCAGTATACAAACTTAATATTACAAATTACACTTGTGAAAATCAACTGTCTCAGACAAAGATTTGACCTTGTGTCTTACGATACAAATGCAATAATTTAATTTTTAAATATTATTATTGAATATTAAATATTATTTTGACAACATCATCAAAGATTTGACCTTGTGTCTTACGATACAATTGTAGTAATTTAATTTTAAATATTATTATTAAATATTATTTTAACAACATCATCAAATACATTGCTCCGATCCCAAGCTAAGTAGCTAAAACACTTGTGTTATGGAAAGCGGAAACAACGGTGGTACCACAACACCTGGATGGTCACCACAACGATGGAACCTCACGAGATGGCGACGCTTGAAACCAGCATGCTAGCTACTCGACCACGGAGGTCGTCAATTTTGTGTTTAGACGTTTTTCCTGTACCCAAACCGTTCGTCAGTAAATATATATATTTTTTAAATAACGACCTCAACCATTTGAAAGTTACACAAATATTTTGTGATATTTTGTAATATTATTGATTTATTTTTTAACAAAAACAGTAATAAACGAAATAAAAACATTATATTGCTAACTTGTATCACAACAAGCAACAATGAAAAAAAAGAACATGCGAAAAGCAGATTATTTGCAGCTTTCTCAAATTTTAATGGGGAAACTTTCACCTCTAGTAGGAAGACGTATTGTGCATTTGAAAGTAAAAGTTTGAAACTCAAACTTTGCATTCCGCTTTTGCGACGAAAAGTTTTTGGAGTAGAGCACTTTTGCACTTACTAACTTTTTTATTGAAACGATAGTATTTGTCAGTACTTAATAAATTTCTTTCTACTACGCAATTTCTAGTATGAGATGCATGTGTGCACAAAAAGAAAAAAACCCAGGGAAATAAAGCGTTTCATTAGTATCGATCAGCTTTCAGACATGGCTTCATAATCCGACATACATTTCACTTAGTCCCGATTATCCACTTCCATGTTGTCAAAGTCAAAGTTAAAATAATTTATTCAATTTAGGACACAAAATGCCACTTTTGAACGTCAATAATTAGTTTATATTAATTAATTATGGTCCATATGGGGCTAGAACATGTCTCCTTATCTTTTGGGGCCTAGCGCTGCGAGACAAGACACAGACAAACTGACAAGTGATGCGATCGTGATTCACTCTGCTACATAATTTAATAATATTACAGAAGTCATATTATCTTGTTTTGAGGGTTACAGCTTTTAGGAAGTTTAGGTAAAAGCACGAGAACGTACTGAAACTCGTACGTACCTGTTTCATTTCAGTACCGTGACGTTTTCAACTTTGTCGCTTGCGAAATCTACAAGTAAATTTCACTTTAAGTGGAAACACAGATTTTATAAGCTTCATAATCATAATTTGACAAAATGCCCCAACGGATCCATTTTGTCAGGATTCGTCGTTTCTTAGATAATAGCCTAAAATAAATTTATTCGTATTTCAACAGTAATTTTGTTAAATTGATTTGATGGATTTTTTACCTTTTGAGCACGAGGGCACTATGCAAACTCTTATTACTGGCTGAGGTCCCAAAATATCCAAGAGAGTGTTTCTAAATGCTTGTATAAACTAGAATATGAATTAAATTTTAGTTCTAAGCTTTGCTAGAATTTATTTTACATATTTATAAGTATGATCTTTTTCTACAAATTTAATAATTGTAAAAGGTTTACTTACTCTTGGGGCTTATTTGACACCATCGCTAAATAAAGGATTTAATAGAATGTACATATATAATATCAACCTCATTCCAATATTTAATAATCAGGAGTGTTAAAATTAATGACGTCCATTAATCACGTAGTCCGTGCGGTGACCAGCTCTTAAAGTGGTAGATAATAGTGTTTAATGGACCATAAACTCAGCATCAATCACTGCGTTAGATGGGATTGCGATAGGAGTATTTACTTTGCCTTTTCACTTAGTCCTGATTACGTAATTAAATACACTTACGTATTGCGTGTTTAGTTTTACTTATTTTATACTATACCGACTAAAAGAATGATAAATAATTTTCTCAATTTTACATTAACAACGCTCTTTTAAAATCATCAATTCACGTTCAACTTTTAAAAAGAAATAGACAAATCACTTTTACTTACTTCCTGAGTTTGATAAGTGTGCGTTGCTAATGAAGTTTACATCTTACTTCTAGTACTTTTCTATAAAAGCCGTTGAAAAGCGGCTAATATTGCGTGGAAAAATATCCAAATTACTGTCCATATTTTTTACAAACTGTACTTACTAATACCTCATTTCTACTCCACTCAAAAACACAAGCCTCATTTAGCCGCTTAGTCTTATTTTAACGTCTTATAGGACAAATTTAAAACAATCAATTATAAAATGACGTTTACGTAAATGATTGCTGGCATATTGGTAACGTTTTTGAATTAGACGTTTTTATTGACGCCGAATATTCCTTATCTGACATTGGTAAAGAAAAACTGCAAACATTCTCAGAATACGAATGCGCTGCGGCCATTAAATTGCAATCCGGCAATAAGGGGGTGGTTAAATTACTTATTGCACAATTTATTCGTGCGAATTGCCGTTGCCATGTTGGCAATGTTCCCGCGATCGTCTGGGATGCAATTAAAAGGAAACTTGGGCAATAAAGGCAGCTTAGCACAATAAGAACTGAAACACTTATGGTAGGTAGTATCTTTAAAAATAACTGAAATTTTTACGACCAAAATGGAGTACGAATAAAAATTTTGTTTTATATTTTTTTGAGAAAAGTGAAACATCAATATTAAAAAAATGAATAGTCATTATTTTATAATATAAAACTAGTAAGTATTACTTTTAGTATTTAAATAAGAGTCCTATGGAGTTCCTAAATAAGTGTCATTAAACTATATAATAGTAAACCCCTATACCTGCCGATGAATAAAAGTAATGAAATATGTAAGCAATGACGTGTAGTCACAAGTAAAAAGTTAAAACCGACTTCAAAACCCAAATGCACTAAAAAGTCTCAAATTAACTCTTGGCTTTCTGAAGAAAAGGACTCTATTTAAGAACATTTAGATTCTAGCACGAAAACACTAGACGTGCGTTCCAAATTGAGGGTTCCCTCAATTGCATTTTGCAGCAAGATCTCATCATCAGATTCTGACTTGGTAACAATAGGCCCGACTAGATGTTATAACCTCTAATTAGGCAAAAAATCGGTCTTCAACTTACTTAGATATGACGTAACAAAATAAAATCGAATTGATTACCTCTTCCTTTTTTGAAGTCGGTTAAAAATTAAATTTAACGTTTACAGGGAATGTTTCTTGTGTTTTTACTTTTCCTTAACCTTTTAATACTTCAGCTGTTCATAATATACCACCATATAATGAGCCGAACATCCAGTGCAACGGATGCCGAGAACTCACTTTAGGGGCCTGATTCTAATAACGACGTGTATTATGTTTCCTGTTGTCTTTGTAAATTAAACCTTTTTTTTGATAATATTATAATAAGTAGATTTTTTTTGACATGAAAACACGGCTGTGCCCATGCTGCCGTTTTAGACCAAACTTCATTATGATAAAGCTCTTCTTAATTTCCGTTTTCCGACGATTTTATATGTTTGATGATTTTATATGATTTTACAGTTCAGTAAGCGCGCGAGCACTACTAATTTTTACAGTTTCACGGTCTTAAATTAAAAAAAGGATTAAAGGGTTAAAGACCTTAATTACGTAATCTTAAGTAAGACTACAAGTAAGACTTGGTGGGGGCACGGCAGTGCCCCCACCAAGTCGAGCAAAAAAGCGTCACGAACGTACCATCTTTTTCTCGAAGCAATTCAGACCATTTTCGACCCCCTGTAACTTCGTTGTGGATAAAACTAGAAGACTGAAATTTTCAGTAACCATGCAGCATTGTAAAGACACGGTATATTTCAAATTTCATTCAATTTGAACCAGGTTTTTTAAGAATTATAACGGGTCAAATTTCTTAATTTTGTCACTCACTGACTCACCGATCATCAAAATTCAAACGCACTTCTAGCAGACCTACAAGCTTCAAATTTGGAATATAAGTAGTGTTTGATGTATGAATTAAGGAAAAACTAAAAAATCTAGAAAAGACCGCAAAGAAAATTAAGCCCATACAGCCAAGTCTTCAGTAAAATTTTTCAATATTGGCTTTATTCGTAACGATGTTTTACGGCAGTTATTATTATTGCGTGCGAAGCCGCGGGTTTAAGCTAGTCCCATATAAAAATAGGCGCATGGTAGTGCCCCTGCCAAATCGAGCAAAAACTGGGTATTCCCGTCATGAAAACACGTGTAAATTAAATTATTTAATGCAAAAAACGTACCTACGTCCGTATTCGTACTTATTACGAGTGCGTAAGGTTGTAAATTAATTATTGTACCACGCGCTGCGATGCTAGCGAGTGAGCGCGGGCCGTTACTACGCGCTGCGCGGCCCTAGCGCGAGGGCGCGGGGAAAGGTGAATGTCGCCGAGCGAGCTGTCGCGGTGCTCGCGCGAGGCGAAAAGTTCATAAGTCAGAGAGAGGGCTTTAAGAAAATTCGTTGCTGGTAGATATACATATATAAAATAAGTAGAATGTACCGAAAAGGAAAAAGTAGAACTGTCTACAAAATACAAAAAGAAATGAGATCCCATCAAAAACAATACTTGTCAAAAAAAACAAGTCTCGCAACTCAGTTGTTCTGCGGTAAAAAGTTGTGAGATCCATGTAATACCAAGTCGGTTATTAATTTATTCAGTCTCTACTTAAGCGACTTTCTGTCTTAATACGTCCAGTCTCTAGGACCACGATCGTGGTCCATAACAATTGAAAATCAATTGTGTCTGGAATCTCCGTACTCGAAGCATTAAGTTGTTACGTAATAATTAACAGCATCTTATAGTGACGCATATCGATATTAAAATTCTTTAATGTTTTATATAAATATATTGTGACTTGGCTATCGCACTAAATAATTGAATTTACATGTGTTTTCAGGCGATTGAATTTACACGTGTTTTCAGGCGATGGCCAAGTCTCAATATATTTATATAAAACATTAAAGAATTTTAATATTGATATGCGTCACTATAAGATGCTGTTAATTATTACGTAACAACTTAATGCTTCGAGTACGGAGATTCCAGACATAATTGATTTTCAATTGTTATGGACCACGATCGTGGTCCTAGAGACTGGACGTATTAAAACAGAAAGTCGCTTAAGTAGAGACTGAATAAATTAATAACCGACTTGGTATTACATGGATCTCACAACTTTTTACCGCAGAACAACTGAGTTGCGAGACTTGGTTTTTTTGACAAGTTAAGAGTTTTCGGCGTGAATAAATTATGATAATTCACGACAAACGTTACGAAATTCATTTTATTTTATAAGACAACTTGAATAAGAAGAGTCATAGAAAAAATACCTAATGACAAAGGTCGAAAGGGAGAGCCTAAATATTTAAAACAAATTTAAACTCGCTGAAAGAGTGATTCAAACGGCAGATTGTTTCGTTCTTATCAGTCCGCTTGCGTGGGTGTTTGTTTTCCGTGCTGATGGTTTACGTTGAATGTTTCCCTCGTCTTTTAAATTGAGGCGAATGTATTATTTTTATTGGTAATGTCAAAACAAATGCAGTGTAAGTGAACCAGTATTATGATATAGAAAGCTAGAAGTTAATTGAACTCAAAATTATTAAAAAGCCTGCGAGCTAGTCTGAAGCAAAATTTTTGACATTCCGCGTGGACAATATTTTGGTTATCTGCTGCTATAAATGTCCTTTTAACTGAAGTAGCTATATCATTAATAAATCTTAAAAATATTTGTATTTTTAGCCTTATTCATAGATTTTTCTGATTTAATGAACACGTAAACACCAATTTTGTGTCTGCATTGTCTAAGTAAAATGTGAAAAATGTTACTTTAGATATGCCCGCTGGTCAATAGATTTATTTTTAATTTGTTGTAATGTTGGCCAAAAGATGAAATCAGAATGAATATTTTTACACAAAATAATAATGAAAAACTTCTGAAAGTATTACCGTTTAATTATTAAAACCTTCCCAAGACTAATAAACAACAATCATACAAATATGACTTTAAATCGTATATAAATACGTTCGTTTTCCGACGTAACATTCGTTATGACATTATTATTATAACATCATACCTTGTAATCCTAAAGCAGTACATCTATTAAAGCCTTATTTTACTGCTACAAGATAACGGATAGCGCTCATTTGGCCCGCAGCCAGCGGAAGAGCTTATGAAAGACTAGTAGACACAGGATTTCATTACGCTCAAATCTCAAAAGTAGGAACTGAGATATAATCCCTTTGTGTGGTTTCTACTCGTAACACAAGTTTCAGTTATATTGCCATGCGTTATGAGACCACTAGAGCTGTTTGATAACATTTTGCTTTTTGTTGTTAGTACGAGTATCTTAACAATAAACAAGGTTTTATGATAATAATATAATTTCTATATGACTCTTTAATTTTAAAACTGAATGCCGTTTTGATCTGCGTGACTATAAACGTAGTAAAAAAACCTTTTTCGTTTTTTTTATCGAAATTGGCAAGTCTTAATTATTTCTCTAATACCAAATCAAATAAGCTTGCATTTTCAGATCATTTTCGATCTTTTTTGACGGAGAAATGAGACCTTTTTCGATTTATTTTAATCTTTTCTTTAATATTACCCTGATCAAAAATAATATCCATTAAAATAATAACAGCCCGAGCTCGTCAGACAGAATATTAACAGAATGACAAGCTGATTGTGAACGAGCTTCAGTCATTAAGCGAGCGAACCACTAATTAGCGATGTATAGCACTAATTACCCATCGAGCACTTGTATTGCACGCGGTGACGTATACAGGGTGTCCCTGAAATTTGTGTGATCAAAGAGATCATTCAAAGCGAAATCTAAGAGTACTTATTCAATTTTATCCCTCATTAAGATGTTTCCAACAATCAGTACTGGATTCCGGTGACAGGTATTCAAAATACTTATCAAGTTAAGCCGCTCAGAGAATGGTATTTTGACGTTTCAATTTTAACAGGAAATTTTTGAAATGTTTGACAGGAGTTTGTAATTCTTACTATAATTACAAACTCAGGATGTTTGAATTTTATCCTCAAATTTTGTGTCAAAATTGAAAACGTCAAAATATAATTCTTTGAGCTGCTAAACTATACTAAACTTTTTAATTCACGATAAGTGACTGCGAAAAACAAGCAACTGCATAGTATTTCTTTCACCAAAACAATTTTACCCATCTTACATTCAAATGTATTTTTTCTGTAGGTATTCGAATAGAAAGGAATGCTCATGCTTTCATAATTTTATTTACAAATCAAGACACCCTGTTTACTACGAATACCTTTAACGTGTACGTGTTTACTCTACCTCTGAGATGTTGAAACGTTCTTGTTTTGTTAATTAATGGTCTTGTCAGGCCGAAGAAAACTATTTTCTATTCGGTGGGATAAGTATATTCTAGCTATATTGTTGTTAATCATATTCTCAAATAATTTAATAACATGGTAGGTAGATACAGGTAGTATTAATTAATAGTTAAAGTATTGTTTCTGGTAAAACTTCAAAGATGTAAATAAAACACTAATACAAACACAAAGCAGACGTACTTGGAAATAAATAATAATCATAATTTGTGTGTGTGTGTGTGTGTAAAATAATTTCTTTGCATGACCAAAAGATTACCACCATGATTTGTGCAATAAAGTATTTACATAAGTAAATAAACGTAGTTACTTTTTCATCAAGTTGTGTTGTTACGGGTAGTGATAGTAACATACTTCTTGTCTTCAACGAAGTGTCAATGATGTAATAGTTGTCATATAAAAGATAGAAATAAGGAATAAATTTATATTGAAAAAAAAAACATCTATAGTCCTTTTAAAAATACACATATTTTAATTTTATTGCCCTGTCATTACAAAAAATATAAAAATACAAGTATCTGATCCTATAAAACAAAAACAGTATCGCTCGGCTTAATTTAGCGAAATTTAAAACAAAAATCATTTAATTTATTAACTACGTAATTTGTGTAATGGAACGGTTTGCTAACAGAGGTGGGACACTCGTAAATCGGCAACCATTTTGTAATCGCTTGACAATCGCGTCAGTCATTAGGTACGAGTGCATCAGCCTTGTATGATTTAATGCCGAAAAAAACGAAAACTGTTTTAAAGTCGTAATCTCGTGAGTTGGTCGTTCGACTGAGGGATTACTTTGAGCGAGAGCGACAAAATGATGATTTTGTTAGAAACTGCATGCCAACACGTCACCGGCGAATACTGGGCGAAAGTCGTCGAAAAGACGACAACAACCATATTATTAAAATACTGGGAGCGGTACATTGAAATAGACTGATTGAAAGACTTAACTTATAATTCATATTGGTAATGATGACTCTTCAAGTGATTCTGACAATGTTAATGACTGCTTTAGAATGTTTTTAACACTCACAGTGTCATATTTTATATTCATAAAGATGAAATAAGAAACCAAAATTTTTTTTTGGTTTCCCAAAAGGTTGCTGGTTCAAGTCCCGCCCGTGCGCAAATTTTTGGTTTCTTATTTCATCTTTATGAATGTTAATGACTCTTCAGAAACTGAATAAATAATTTAGCATTTAAAATCCTGTTTTTTTTTACCATGTAGGGACTTTACTATTTAATATCTACCATTTATGAACAATAGCGTTTAAAACGGGCAAAATATACTTATCTGATATTTTTTTACAGTTTTGTCATTTTATGTAATGAAATTGATTTCATTTTCGTATGAAGTAAATTCGACTCTAAGAAAATAATCTGTACGATTTTACTATAGGACATCTCTACAACTGTCGAAATTGAACTGTCACAAAACTCTTGTAAAGTGAAAAGGACTATAGCAACAAAGATACTTAACCTTTTTAAAAGATATCAAGGTAATACCATGTATGTTAATAATGAAATGAACTTCCAAGTAATTCCAGTAAAGATCGGTCTTAATTTTAACGCTACAAAAGTCTCTATAATAAGTTATTTTATTTTATCCAAATTCAAGAAAGTTATTAGCAATATAAAACAAGATAAAGTAGAACACGAATATTGTTTTCCGTTGTTTTTATGGATTTCGTAAAGTAGGTATTTTTCTAATAGCGTTTTAAGTCCTGAAATAGAGACGTTTTGAAATAAACAGCTGAAGTTTTAAAGTAGCCCGTTGGAGTCAATTCGCGCTTCCAGCCGAGTTAGGCGGATAATCTAGAGATAACATCGCAGTCTGAACCTAGGGAGTGGGGCCGAAAATACTAGAAGGATACAAAGTGCCATGTTTACTTTAATTTAATTTTCAACTCTGTTGTTATCGGTCACGCCCTGTTTAGTGAGACTTTTAAACACAAGGACTCATCTGCTCGAGTACCTACATTAAATATCTAAATAATTATTTCTTGTCATGGTGACAATTTTATTTGTGTTGCAGTTATGACTGGTACATGCATCTGTTAATTATAAATCATCAGTCGTGAGGTAATATGTGTTGTGTATTATAGAACAGTCAGAGAATACGCCAGATATTCACCGTCAACGGCGTCTCCTATAAATACTTAAAAACATATAAACATCCATGAATAAGGTACAAATTTTTGTGATCATCACTAACAAACATTAGCGGGGTTTGAACCCGCGACGGTCGGCACAGCAGTCAGGAGCTCTAACCACTACATCAAACGCGTCGTCATGTTATTGTACAACAAAATTTGTGCAAATAAGTAATTAAATTAATAAATAATACTAGAAGTGGTTATTTGATTAACTGATCTATAATTAGAATATAGTATACACACTTAACTTCATTTTCAACACACTTGCTCAAAATGACGTTATTATTCCACCGATTTTTGGCACATAATCATAGATATTAAACACGCGTGCTTTTTCATTATATTATTGCACTAGTGCCTTTTGTTTATTAACCCGACCAATTTACATTTGTACCCTAGTACCAAGTCGTAAGTAAGAAGAAGAAGCGATTTAATTTAGTCGGGTTATACAATACTTTTATTTTAGCAACAAACAGTATTTATGCGAAAAATAACAGTATATACATATTTATTTTAATAAATAGTAAATCCAGATTTATTACTAAAAATAGCTCAAATTCATTTAACATTTTCTGTGATTTGTGTTTTAAACACGAATTATTACATTTTTAATCTTGGCTTTTGGCCGATCTAGTTCGCGCCTAAGCCTTGCGCGCGCATCGGTATCGCGGCAAGAAAAAAAAAACAACGCGCCATTTTTCGTAAATAATAATTGTCGGCTGTGACGAAGTTTGGATTAATTATGAAGTTTAATATTAATGAAAATGTCTACTTCAAGTGAAGAAAATGAAGAAAACCTATTATTAACTCCGCCGGACATACGTAACAAGGCGAAAAACGCGTGCGAGTCTTTGCCGTCAAAATCGAGTGAAATGTATTATTACTGTTTTAATAATTAAAACTTAGTAAATGAAGAGTCTTGTTTTTTCCTCGCAAGTGTGTTGAAAAACGTCGTATGAAACACGTGTGCCTGTGACCATTATATACGCGGCTTTCTTGTGGCGCACTCGCTTTCGCTCGTGCGCACACAATATCGCCTTGTTTAAAATGGTCAACTTAGCACACTTGTATCATAATGTACTATTATAAAATTAAAACGATTGAAAATAATACATTTTCTTCGGTCTAACTTTTAAATCCTGTTTCAGTTTCTATGCATTTCCGTATGCAGTATAGAACTAGCGGCCGAGTCTGGAAAATGTCTAGACATTTCCCAAAGAGCAATATCTAAGCGGTGGATAAGCAAAAATGTCTTTTAAACTAGAGGATTCAACTCTGCCAATATTTCCATAATTCGAGAAGATTTTAAACGAGAATATCCATAGTGCATGAGTAAAATGGAAGTAAATTCGTTTTGAGTTTTATGCAAAATAAAAAATGAATTTGTAGCATACAATTTGTGTAAAATTAAGAAACCAAGCGTATATTTTTTCTAGAATAAAAAAATGGGATGAATATTACACTGTCGTTGTGTATTCGTATTTACTACGTCGAGTGAAGATGCAGAATCTAAACTAATATTATAAAGCTGAAGAGTTCCTTTGTTTGTTTGGTTTAACGCGCTAATCTCAAGAATTACTGGAACGATTCGAAAAACATTTTTTGTGTTGGATAGCTTATTTATCGAGGAAGGCTTTAGGTTATTGAACATCACGCTGCGACGGGAGAGGAGGGAGCAAACTCAAAACTCGTAAACGCAGTCGCGGGGTTCCGCTAGTCACAATATAATAATATAGGTGGAATGCTTGAATAGTATTTATGTTCAAGAATATATAAAAATTAAACAAGATCCAACGGAAATTTGATCTTTAATTTCTCTTTGACCTCTCATAAACCAAGGAAAACGTAAAATAAAATGGTGGTGTCTTTATCACAATTGGCATTGTAGCTATCTTGCTATCTGTGAGCCTGCAGTTTTTTTATCTAAATTGCGCCCATTTGCGGCCGTTACATTTAAACTGCTGCTAAATCTTTTTTGTTTTCATGTGTAATTTTTTACATCGCCTTGTTGCGATTGTCTGGTAGAAATTAAATTTAAAAACTTTGCTGCTTAGTTTAAAGTCACTATTTTACCTACTTTATCTTTGCTACGTCTGGCTAAAGTGTAGAATTCACGAAAAAAAAATAATATAATAGTTTATACTTACAAAAAAACTTTTACTTAACTATATAGAGGTCCCTCGCAACTTCATACGCGCATTTTCAGTAAGCTCCCTCTACTCCCATCGCAGCGTGATGTTTTGTAGCCGAAAACCTTCCTCAACAAATAATCTATGCAACACAAAAATATATTTTTTAATCGGTTCAGTAGTTCCTGAGATTAGCGCGTTCAAACAAACAAACAAACTCTTTAGCTTTTTATTAGTATAGATTACATATCATAATTATTGTCAATAGCCCAAAATATTAACGACTGTGTTATTTGTGACAATTGGTAACCACATTCTAAAATAAAATATTCGAGTATGTGAACCCCTCTGTTTAGATAAAATGGATAAGTATATATACACCATAGACAAATAAACGCTTTGGTATTCACAGACGTGTCTGTGGTGCACAATGGCCACAATAACGTTAAGCTAATCAGTCACAGAAGAGTTCTACAGAAGAAGAATAAATCACGTTTCTCCCCGTCACTACAGAGAGTGAAGATTATAAATAGCCCAAATGCATCAACCACGCACACGTTTAACAAATACTAAAACTGAATTGAAACATAAACAACACAATAAAGTAAAAATCAGCAGGACCAACCCCTATCTCTGAATCAATTCTGAACTTTCGATATCACAATATGTTTTTGAGGTATTCTGTATAAATTTGGTACGTTTCTTTGTGTCGTGCTATGAGGCTACATAAAATAAAAACCAGCCAAGTGCGAGTCGGACTCGTGCACTGAGGGTTCCGTGCCAACTTTAACTGAATTAGGGTATCCACTTACTTCTACTTAGTAATATACCGCATTATTTTGTGACAGCAAATATAACTTTGTTTTTTATAGTGTTTGTATGAAGTACATAGTTTGATTGCGGTTGTCGAAAATGTGCTATGACTCAAAAACTTCTCATTCGATTTCACAAAATAGCTAGCAAAATGAGTATTACTTAGTGCTCTTTCATGTGTGAAGGCACTTCCGATGGGCTCTCGACGTCGACAGAATACGGGTGTAAGATCCCCTATTTCACGAGTATTATGCATTGATTCTAGTTTTTTTGGTTTAGAATAATTTTAACACGCACAGTGTCATATTTTATATTCATAAAGATGAAATCAGAAACTGCTGTATATAAAATGCTGTTACGGATAAGTCACGTTTGGCCCGGTTAGCCAGAAAGTGCTGGCTCGGGTCCCGCCCGTGCGCAAATTTTTGGTTTCTTATTTCATCTTGTTTTTTATTATTATTGCACTGACAAAACTAAAGTACAAATGGCGGAGTTAATGCTTAAAGCATTCTCTACCAGTCAACCATTGGGTGAAGCAGGAACGATTGAGGCGGCGTAAAATAGCACATAAAAGCAACAAAATAAATTTAAGTTACAAACATACTTACATAAATAATTAAAAATAAACATAATCAAACATACTTGAATACATACAATTATCCATACATAGGCTAACAGAGCTGAATTCATTGCGAACTTAGAAAAGTCTTCTAAATCATTTTACCTTGTGACCGTTGCTCACAACAATAACAACGCAGCGACGTCGCGGTGCGCCTGCGCAACTAACAGCTGAGCACATGCCGCGTGTTTCATGTAATTCAATAAGATGTTTCGGACAGCTGGCAGTAACAATTAAATGTGGCTGCGAAACAGTCACTTAAAGTTTACGTTTGAGTTTGAGTTAACCATTTTGGATTAAATTTATGTTGATTTGTTTGTTAAAAGTTGATAGATAAAATGACGGCAGATCTAGAACTAGGCAGGCTTACTATTGGCCTGGCTGATAACGCCAAACTGGAAAGGTCTTACTTGAAAATGTAACAAATATTTTAAGATCATTTTTTCTCTTTTTGTTAAAATCAACAAGTACAATAACATAAACTTAAATATTCTGGTAAAAATGTAACCACACCTTCCTTTTTATCAACGGTAAGACATTAGAATTTTTTTTTTAATTTAACCGCCAAAAAATAAAATAACACTAATAGGAGAAACAAACTAAAATTAAATTAAAGTTATTTTTTTATAAAATATATTTTGCGTCGTTTTTAGTAATTGTTTAAGTTACAATCTACTTAATTGAATTTAATTAGTTACTCAAACCTTTTTCTTGGTGTAACAAATATTTAAGTAAAAACTGGATCAAAATCGGTCCAACCAAGCTCGAGAAATTAGCGGACAAACATATATACAGATCGAACTGGGAACCTCCTTTTTAAAAAGGAATTTAAAAATGTAGGATAGCTCCCTTATTTGGCTTGCTTGCAGTTCGTTTATCAAAATTATCAAATTATCACACGTTACGTTACATAAAGAACAACAAACACCAGTCAGTGCGCCCAGCTGTGAGCACGCGGCGTATTTAATCCCGACTACAATAAACTCGCGAGTTGCGTCAATGTTCCGCGTAATGCTCTATAAATGAGTAATTTGGGTTTAGTATTGTCTTAAATTGCAACGGTATGTAAACATTGCTATCTTCATTACTAACAGTTTCCTGCAACGGTGAGTAAGAAGGGTTTTGTAAATGTTAAGAATTATTTAGTATTAGATTCATCATCATCATTAGCCACAGGACGTCCACTGCTGAACATAGGCCTCCCCCGCGGTTTTCCACAGCACGAACACACGCCGTCTGCATCCAGTGTGATCCCGCGATCTTAACAAGGTCGTCCGTCTATCTTGTCGGTGGATGTCCCACGCTGCGCTTTTGGTTGTAAGGTCTCCAATCTAGAACTTTTCTGCCCCAACGGCCATCAGTTCTTCGCCCTATGTGCCCTGCCTACTGCCACTTGAGCGAACTGATTCGTAGGGATATGTCCGTTACCTTAGTTCTTATTTATTTAAAACACTTCATGCACAAACAAAAGGTACATATGGCGGACTTAATGCTAAAAACATTTTCTACCAGTCAACCATAGGACTATACAGAGAAAATACTGGCGGAGCGAAGGGAGTAATAGAAGGGCAAAAGTGAGAGCTTGACTACAATTCGGAAGGGTTAAAATTACAAAAGGTACCTAATCAAACCAAAACATAAACATACATACTACTTATTACATAAATACCGAATACATTACATACATACTACTTATTACATACTCGTAAATACAGTAATACATAATTATGGAATAATAAACACACACACGGGCGGTCCGCCTCGCCATCTATAGGTTAGTTCGGTTTATTTAAGGCTTTTCTAATAGGGTAGTCTCCTGCTCACCTCATAATATGGCCGTGCCATCACAAGCGACCTTTTTTAGTTTTGTCTTCCACTTTTGTTCACACGATCCTAATTTTTTAGTAAATTTCTTAGATAAGTAAGCATATTTTTTTGAATTTTCCCAGCTTTTCCATTTCACAAAACACAAAACTTCTATAACGCATAACGAATCTCATTTTTCTTGCATTGCGTATGCATTATATCTTACCGCGCGACTGCCAATCCCTCATTTTCCAAACGAATATGTTTCGTGCAAAGCGCTGAATTAGCATAAAGCGCTGCAGCCTCAATTTATAGCCGCGGCACGGGTGCGCTGTCGCAGCGATTTTTTCGCTGAAAGAGCGATATCGTTGTCCCGGCGGTCTGGCCAACGCAAGCATTTTTATTTAAATTATGGTATGATACAGGAATTTATAAGCGCCTGAAGTTTAGTGGCTGAAGTGTTTGTGAACGAATTATGGGAATATCGAGCCATTGTCGTTTAAAGGTAAACATACAATGATGAATTAACCACTATTCGTCCAAGGCTGGCGTTTAAGACCCTTTGCACAATGCGACTCTTAACAGCGAAGCTGTCGCGTTATTATTATTTATGAATAAAATATTACACACTGTAGAATAAAATGATTAAAATGATGAACTGAATATATAAACTTAATTACATTTTGACACTATACAAACTTGATAATATAAATTGAACTTGTAAAAAGCCACTGTCAATTTATATGAATATATGAGGCACATGAACTACCACAAAGCATATTAGTGAAGACTTTAAATTCTAGCTATGACTAATTTCAGTGCCTACCTGAAAGTTTACAGTTTGAACATGTAAACCGCATATCTACCGCAGCCAACTGCTAAATTTGAACACTTAAGGTACGCGGGATATCATCTGCCCAGAGTGCTGGCGATGTTCTACTCGCTGTGTGTGGTTCACTCGTACTTACCTGCGCCGATGATGAAGACTGTGGTGGTACCAATTGTTAAAAACAAAACTGGTGATATTAGTGACAAATGTAATTACCGACCGATTTCTCTGGCTACTATTATCGCGAAGGTGCTTGACAGTTTGCTTAACACTCAGCTTGATAAACACCTACATATACACGACAACCAATTTGGTTTTAAGTCAGGTCTCTCTACTGAAACGGCTATAATGTGTCTGAAGCAAACTGTCAAGTACTATACGGATAAAAACACGCCCATTTTTGCGTGTTTTCTTGATTTATCGAAGGCGTTTGATCTGGTTTCTTACGATATTCTGTGGCAAAAACTATATAAAACATCGATGCCAGTGGAATTAATCTCTACTTTCAAATATTGGTATGGGAACCAGATCAATGTTGTTCGGTGGTCGGGGGCGTATTCAACACCATATCGGTTGGAATGTGGCGTGAGGCAGGGGGGGCTGACATCTCCAAAACTCTTCAATCTTTATGTGAACGCACTTGTGGAGGAGCTCAGCAGCACGCATGTCGGCTGTCATATCGATGGAGTCTGCCTTAATAATATTAGTTACGCGGACGACATGGTGCTGCTGAGTGCCTCTGTGGGCGGACTGTCGCAGCTGCTTGACATTTGTGAAAAATATGCGAAGCAACACGGTTTGCTTTATAATGTAAAGAAAAGTGAGTGGATGATCTTTCAGGCCCGGGCGAGGTCCCTAAGTCAAACACCGAAACTTAGACTGAATGGTTGCCCCCTTAATAGAGTAGAACAATTTAAATACCTTGGGCACATTCTAACCCCAGACTTGAAAGACAATGCGGACATAGAAAGGGAGCGTAGGGCGTTGTCCGTTCGTGCGAATATGATAGCCCGCAGATTTGCGAGATGTTCAATAGGCGTCAAAATTACCCTGTTCAGGGCATTTTGCACGTCCTTCTACACGAGCAGTCTGTGGGTGAGCTATACGCAGAAGCAGTACAGCGCCCTACGAGTCCAATACAATAACGCATTCAGGGTGTTGTTGGGGCTGCCTCGTTCCTGTAGCGCCTCAGGGATGTTCGCAGAAGCGCGCGTGGATTGTTTTTATACAATCATGCGCAAGCGGTGCACATCCCTGGTGCGCAGGGTGCGGGCCAGCCCGAACAGGATCCTGCGCGTTTTCGCCGAGCGTTTTGACTGCCTGTATATGTATCACTGTAACATGGTACATGCACGGGACGATGTTAACTTTCTATTTTGACATGTTTTAAATTTATTTTGTAATTCAAATTTGTAATTGGTCCACTTGTTGACATAAATAAATTAATAATAATTAAAAAAAAATAAAATTAAAATTAAAATACTTTGCGGCATATGGTACAGGAATTTCTTCATTGAGTTTGTGTGACCGTAATAACTTTGATGGTAGGTTATCAACAGAAAGCTGGCCAGGACGGTCACGCATTCCCAAATACTTTGTTTATTAAGTACCCGAACACAATTTAGGGGTCTTACTTCAGTATATTTTCTTATAACCTTAAAAAAAAACACAAATATTAAGTAATCAATTTGATCAGTGTGTATTTGGTATCGTCCGAAACGAATAAATCGAAGTGTATGTATGTTTGTAAGTTTGCCTCAAGATTTCTCGAAAATGAGAGTTCATAGCGTGTTTTTATTTTTAGTTCAAATAAGTATGGTTCAGTTTAAACTTAGGATACAATGTAAGTTTCATTAAAATCAGTCTTGTATTTTACGAGATATAAGTAATAACTAAAAAGCATGAAACAAAATAAAAAACAAAAAAAAAACAACCACCCGTCAGTTTCTTGAACTGACTAAAAAGCTTAAAAAAATAAAGCCTATAGGCAGAACGTTAGAATACGTAAGCTGACATCATATACCGACTCCCAAATAATTTGTTTCTCCTAAATAGAAGACGAATGCGTTATTTAAAGCTTTTTGATCAGATTTTTGAACGCGGTTTTTTTTTCTGTTTAAGACACCTATCGCGTTCACTCGCGTTGTTTGTGCTGGCAAGAGTGACAGTGATAGCTATCGAAGAAATCCTTGTCTAAGGGAGTAGGACCTTGGGGTGGACACTCGGTATTCAGCTCATCATAAGCTGAGCCTGACTTACGGTCAGGATTACGACTGTGTGTAAATTGCGATAAGTCGGATTGACAACAATTTAGGTCATAAAGCTCTGTGTGATGACTTCATTAATAATACGGTTTATTTAGATGTTTTGGCTTGAAACTTCCTTGGTAAAATTAAAGTAAAACAAAATAACTTATAAAAAACTAAGGCCCAAAATGTCGTTCTCAGCTGTTTAATATTTACAATTGTGTGTGTTTTGGAGAAAAAATACCTTAACCAATGGTCATTAAAACAGCCATTCTGACGTTTGGTTAAGATAGTTTTTCTTCAAAAGACACAATCGTTCATATTCAACAGCTAGGAACGAAATTTTACCATTACTAACGATGAAGAAATTGGGCCTATGACAGATGCAAAATTACTGTCCTTAAAATGTCAGTGTAAGTACTCGTACAGTTTTTCAGACTTCACAAGCGATTCGTTTATTTAACTAACCATACTTTGGTAGCGCATGGATTGGATACGTGCTGTGAGCTTAACTCGTTGAGAGCCGCTCATCCGACCCTCGGACCCGAGTTCTCGGCCACCAGCACGCTATGTGCCGACCACTCGGGCCCGAGTATACATGATTTTTAAACAATAATAGCGCAAGTATTTTTAGGTTTCCTGAGCTTTTTTCCGTACATTTTTAAGGCAGTCAAGTCAAAGTCAATAATAATTTATTCAATTTAGGACTCAAAATGCCACTTATGAATATCAATAATTAGTGTAATATCAATCAATTATGGCCCGTATGGGGCTAGAACCCCCAAAGTCAAAGTGGTAAAAGGAGGGGTATCATATCTGTCACTATACCAGTGGCAATGTGTCAATATAACTGAGCCTCGCTCACGTAGTTCCTATCAAAAATGAACTTTAAGAAGCAAAGTGCTGTACAAAATCTGCTTCTAAAGTATGAAGAACAAGAAATGTATTTTTTTTTTCAATATTTTGCCGCGATAAATATATTTTTTTGATTTTCTGCTGCCTCAAATATCCCTTTTAGCTTTAAAAGAAAAAGTAACTAGTAGTAGTGAGTAAAATTTTTTTTAAGCTTAATAAAAAATCTTCTCAATCAAAATACACTTCTCAGTCAGACGTCTTCAAAGTTAAAGATGTATTACATCATTTAAATGATGACCTCAAAAAAAAATTTAATACCCTTAGATAAATTTAAATTTAAGCAATGTTTAATAGCTTAATGATATTATAAACTAAATGATTCTATGAACTTTCTAAAAAAACGCATTGACAATAGTGACTGAGTTTGATGCGCAGCTTCTTCTAAGCACTATCCCACAATTGTCCCGAAGCTACGGTAAGGTCATTGTTTGGACGTATATTAGTAGGTTCTAGTAATAAGCAATACACAAAATAAAGATTTTTCATCATACGTAAACACCAATTTTGACAAAGCGTTCTTCGAGCACCACCTGGTTGTACGGCATTTCAAGTCAATGTAGGTAATCCATGTGTCTTTAGGTCCAAATAGTATTTTATACAGTTCTTATTTCCAGTTAGAGCAAGTAGAAATAACAAAGTCGGAACTTTGAATGGAATCAGCTGGTCGAAACAACAACTCACGATCGTAAGTAATCCGATCAGAAGCAAAGGAGTGGTTTTAAAAAAGATTGTGTAAGCGGATCTGTTATTTCAGCTTAACATGTATTCAACGAGTTCAAAGCTTCCGACCATTATTGTATGATGATGGGTAACTTATTTAAGAGAAGTTGATGAGCTATTACAAGCTACATTATTACCAAGGAGGTTGATAATTATACTACATATTATATAGTTAGTACCGTACTTGTATTTATTTTTTAAATTTGGTTTCATACTAAGATATACCTAGTTGCATATTCCATAGTTTTATAAGCATAAGTTATATGAATCTTCATCAAACATTTAAACCTATGTTACTTAATACCACAAACTTCTGTTATTCATCTATCACGGATTAATTGTTTACCAACCTCGAAAAGCGAGGTTATCAACTCGACATGTATGCATATGACATCATTGATTTGGATAATATTTTTTGTAATTATAATAGAGTTATTCTTTTATTAAGAAGCAAATACATTCAAGGCAAAAGATGGCAAATGCTGCGAATCAAGCCAGATTGTAACAATATTTGTTTTTTATAATATTTATAGTCTCTACGCCAAAATTACATAAATAAATCTGTGTAACCTAATAAATACGTCCCTAAAATTTATTGCTACGAAGGTTTTTCTTTGTAAACAATTTAAGGTCAGTCACCCTGTCAATTTATTTCCTCTAGCACCTTAAAATAACTTACAAAAATGGAACTGATGTCCATCTATTTCCATTATCAATTCGCCTTGTCCTATAGACGTTGAACAGCTTTTTAATCTCATATAGTTAAGTACAATATTTAAATGACTGGTAGGTCTCAAATGGTTAAGTTTATGTACCTGAAAATAGTTAACGTTTAAAAGTTAAAATATTATCAATAAATGGTAAGAATCGATATTTCATCAATGCAATGCCATAAAACATTTGTTCATTACTTATTTTAAGCCCGCAACCTGCCCGTCTATCGGACCGCGGGCAACATAGCCCAGCTGACACCGCAGATAAACTGCCAGAATATTTACGATATGTTTAAACCTGAATTGCACCTGTATTTGAAACTTTGCCGCTGCGCTGTAAATATAGGGTTGGCCAATTCTGTGGTTGAAGTTTGAAGCAATTTTTTTGACATTTCGCGTCGACAATTTAAATTTTCAGTTTCATCAAATATCATTTTTACTTATATAGCTCTTTACCTTTAATTAATACTATAAAATCAATGTTATTTTTTCAACTACATTCGAAAATTATTTTATTTATTTATTGATTTTACATGAAAACACCAATTATATCCCAGCATTATCTATGTGAAATAACAAAAATTTTGTTTCAAATGAAGTTGATTTAAATTGTTTGTTCAATATGAATTTAGCATTCAAATTTTGTTGAGCGTATAGCACAGATAAATTGTTGAAGGATACTTATAAGCCTAAGAGGGTTTAATAGGCGTTAAAGTTAAAAAAATACTGTGAAACTTCACCGCTTTTTGAAGTTGGGTGAGAAAAATGAAGTGGGTCAATATTTTTAACTAAATTTAAAAAAGGAGGAGGTTATCAATTCATTTTATGAGGCGATTTGATTATTTTTTTCGCCTACCTAGGGATTAGTTGGTCTTATTGTTGCCAAGTCGTTACGTCTGATAGTCAACATCGTGTGGAGCTGAGCTAATGGTGGAACTCCTAAACGCTAAGGAGTTCAGTGATTATAATAACAAAACTTATGAAAGGTAATTTGTAGCTTCTTAAGGAATAGATTAATAAGGTGCAACCCCCTCCTCTCCCCTTCAATCACTAAAAATGAAAAAAAAAATAACTTTAGTAAAAACGACTTCAAACCAAAATGTATTAAAATGTCCTTAATAAACTTTTCACCCTACAAAGGAAAGAATCCATTTTAGGCAAACAACATATGGTACCACTTTGACCATCTCAAGCATCAAGTATCAGAGCACCGACTCTAAAAAGAATTTGTTCGCCTAAAATGGATCCTTTCCTTTAAAGGGTCAAAAGTTTTTTTATGACTTTTTAGTTGAATTTGGTTTTGAAGTTCCTTTTTTCATTTTTTTTGTAAAACGTTATTCAGAAACCTCTTATTCAAAAGTGATGTAAAGCCGCTTGTCCCATAATAAAACCGCGACAAAATACGAGCCCCGCACATCCCTAGGGCGGGCGGCGTATCGCCCGCTCGTGAATAAACGCCAGATTAAAGCGGGGCGGAAAAGTTGCCGCCCGTTTTACCACAATACGAGTATTGTTTCTGAGATACAGCCCACCATTGTACCACGCAAGTTATTCACAACTTTACTACGAGCCATTCCAGTGTTTTTACACGCTAGGGAAACTTGATGTTTCATATTACATTTATTTTTTCATCAACAATAATACGGTGAAGTCGTGGCAAGGCTTTACTTGTATTGTCGACTATTAAGATCTTACACAAGGTAAGACTTATTAACTCTATTATGTATGAAGATTAAAATACTAGAAGAAATATTTACAAAGATCATACTTTGCATACTTTTTAAAATAAGGATTAATATGCAAGACTGTTTAACGAGTATTAATACAATTTACTTCATGTTTTAAAATTATTGTTTAAAAGTGTTTAGCCACTTTTATATTGTGAAACAGGCCACATGTCAAAACAATATTGCGTCTTAATTACCGACTTCAAAAAAAGGAGGTCATTAATTTGACCTGTATGTATGTAAATCTATCGTCAGAATTGGATAAAATTTTAGTATGTTGATCTTTTAAATTAATCACGTGTGCGAAACGTTATAAGTGTATGTATGTTTGTGTCAGGAGTTATTAAAAACGAGAAATCATAGCGAGATGACTATATTTTACTTCAATCAGGTATATTTCAACTTATGGGGGGAAGATTAATTAAAATCGGTGCTGTAGTTTTTGAGACATGAGTAATAACTAAAAAACATGAATTAAAAAAAATGAAAAATTTAATTCCTTTTAAAAAACTGACTACAAAGCTGAAAAAAGCGCATTCGGCTTCTATCTAGGAGAAACAAATTCTTTTGGAGTCAGTGCAAGCATACCTTTTAAAATGTTTTTAATGCTCCTCGAAACAAATACATGCTATATTACTTTTATTGTTTAATTCTCATTTGAATCTCGTTTATTTAACTGCAACGCACGCAAATAAATATTTTACGTGCCATTAAATTTTCACATTGTTTTGTATTGGCAGTCGTATCACGTTGTGCACACTCAAAACAAATTAATTGTAAATCAAAACGTATTTAACGATCCCAGCATCCTCTTTTAATGAATTATGACAGAGCTTACGCAGCGTAAGCACTGTAAACGGAGTGGCTGTAAAATTAATACTACAACGAATGAGTGCTTTTGAAGAGTTCATTAAATATTTACAATGAGTCTTGAGTGCCTGGCCGTAAACAAATGAAGATCCATCTTTTTGACCTCTTTATGAGACTTCATTTGCGCAGATCAATTTGGTAAATTTAACGTTACAAAAATATGATTTATTAATCAAATTTACTTAAAAATAAACCTTTTTTGCAGTTAAGTAGAAGAGTAAAAATGAAATCCTTGCTCTCCTTAAATGACCGGGACCCGGGATCGGGGTTGGTTATACAAACGATACTAATGCAAAAAATGGAAAAAAAAAATTAAAAAAAAAACCTCAAAGACAATTTATTATTGCGTACTAGCGAGTGAGTCAAAACTGCCAACACAAGGTAGACTCTTTGTAGCTTACTAGCTACGGCGTAATATCTCGTAGGTACGCGCAAAGCTACGCGCGAGGGTGCGAGTTTTCCATTCTTCTTTTTATGTTGTTTTCTTTGATAAAACTTGCATATGTTTTTTAAGATAATCATAACTCATATTATCATCCCTGAGATGTCACTGACCAAAACAATACCCTGTTATATTAAAAACTGGCAGAATGCGAGTCGAACTCGCGCACTGAGGGTTCCGTGCCAATTTAACTGAATTAGGGAATGCACTTACTTCTACTTAGTAAAATACCACAATATTTTGTTGACTGCAAACATATCTTTGTTTTTTAAAGTGTTTGCATGAAGTACAAAGTTATGTTTGCGGTTGTTGAAAATGTGTTATACCTCAAAAACTTCTCGTTCGATCCCGTCCGAACCAATTTGTTATGTGGTATTTGCTAAGATCTACTTTTTTTTTCAAAATTTACACTTACTTGGTTTAGAAGTTAGATGAGGGGGGATGCCCATTTTACTACTTTGGAAGCGTCTAGCTATGAAACGTTAGACTTTAAAAAAAAGGGTTTAGAAACCTACATTACTACATTTTAAAACACCTATCCATAGGCACCCATTTTTTGGTTTTAGTTTCATGTAGGGAAGTCCTCCCCCCCTTAACTGTCATTTTTTTTAATTTATTGTATGAGAATCGGTAAGCGGTTAACAGGATACATCTTCCTGCTAAATTTAAACAGTGCAATGCTTATAGTGACAGGATAAAATGGCGGTGACATACGGACGGACAAACAGACAGACTTGACGAAACTATAAGGATTCCGTTTTTTGCCATTCGGCTACGGAACCCTAAGAAGAGACAACTTTACAAAAGTTTCCTGTTATTGATACTGCCACTTTAGTTTAAGCAATCAAGCTGAATCAACTAGGAATTTAGTAACTAACAAGACTTACGCAATAAGGCTTGATTTTTACAACGTCAGGTAAATAATATTCGTCGAATAAAACACAATATGCCTAATTGAAAATGTCAATTTCTAAGCTATCATTCATGTTATTATAATTTTAAAATCAGTCAGATGTTGTTAAATTTGAGACTAAATAAATGATTATAATGCGCTTATAAATAAGCTTAGTCCATAAAAATATTAATATTTTAAATAAGGAACTGTTGTATGAGTACTTTTGGTAACCTTTCTGCTGAATGGGAAACAATCACATTATTTGTACTCCGTTGAACGGGAACGGAGCACTTTCGATATTTTGACCAATCGGACTTGCACAAAACCGAATTGTATTTTATTTTTGGACAAAGGAAAATCTGACCTTTGCTAAGAACATACGTTGTAACTTACCCAGTTGGTTCACTGCTGATAGACTTAGATTTGTGATTAACTGGCTTGCCCTATCATAATTACTCTCAAGCTCCGAAAGTAATGCAAAATATATATAAATAAATAAATAAATATCCTTTGGACATTCCCACACATCGCCATCTAGTCCCAAAGTAAGCTACTCAAAGCTTGTGTTATGGGTGCTAGACAACGGATATAATACTTAAATACTTTTTGTTTGTAAATACATACATGATATACGTAGAAAACACCCAGACCAATACAAACAGACACGTTCATGCACACAAATGTTTGTATTGTGCGGGGATCGAACCCGCCACCCGCTGCGTAGTAAAAAAATATTCAAAAATTTGAATTGTACAGTAATGAAAATGAACATTCTGAGTCTTATCCCATTGTGCAACAGGACAGAAAGCCCTGTTGGATATTTTTCCTTATTTGTAAGAATCACGATATCCGGTCCGAGCTATCTTTAAAGATATTTTATTTACAAAACGCTATCATGAAAATATTCGAAATACATAGAAGTTCTAAGAAATTTAAAAATGTTGGTGTATTCACCTGATTTTCGGTTACATGCTGTGTTTCAGTTTTGGGTAGATACCTATTAGGTAAGGAATAATACATCTCAGTATCAATGAACTGTTTTAAAAAACACTAAAATAAAGCTTATTTAGTAAGAGACACAAACTCATTTGAAGTCGGAGCATGATGTGCGTACAGTCCACGCCTCTGTTCGTTAAGATTGACATTATGCATCGACTTCAAATAAGTTTGTTTCTCCTATTAGCGTAATTTTAGTCCTTTTAGTGTTTGTTTTTGAAGCCGGTTCTTTTTTTTACGATTTTTTTAAAATTTAGTAGTTACTAAATTCGTCTCCTTAATGTAATAAATACTTTATTAAAAACCTCATTAAAATTGGTTTAGCCAAACGCTAATTAATTGCGGACAAATATACAGGGTGACTTTGTTATTAATACCGAAATTTTGTGTAAAGACTCCACCGATGAATACGAACAACTTTTACTATGGGGGCAATAGAGAAATCGAAAAAAAAAAATCAGCTGTTCCATACATTTTGACCGCGCGCCAATTGAACTTTTGTATGGAACAGCTGTTTTTTTTCTCGATTTTACTATACATACGTAAGAGTCAAACTGAGACCTCTTTTCTTCTTTTCTTAAAGTCGGTCCAAGAATTACCAAAACCTTCTTCTCAGTGCATCAAAAACTTTGCTGAAAACTACATCAAAATCAGTCCAGCCAAACGAGAGATATTCGCGGACAAACGTACAGGTCAAACTGAGGACTACTTTTTTAAAGTGAATTTTAATACGGAATACCTAAGTCATATATTAACAATCAGTGTTTATGAGCAAGTTACTGGACCACTCTATCAAAGGAACATAATATTCGGCTTCTCATTTTTCGAGCAAGTTATTGCTGTTATCTCGAACCTGCGTTTGACTTACAATGTGAAAGTGATGTCCCGTTTGTATTGAGTACTATATCGAGATACTGACGAACACAATTTCATCTGTACCAAATTACCAATAAGTAAGCACTGTCTTCAGCTTTATAATAAAGCTGAAGACAGTGCGACGGGAGGGGGAAAGTCGCGGGGGCCCGCTATAACAATTTTTTTGGCTTTGACGTAGTGTAAGAACTGAGTAAATGACCTTTTTTAAACATTACAAATTCCATCTCTCTATATTATTAATCTAGTAAGCCTAAACCAGCAACGTGCAGTGATGGGCGTTGGGAGAGCGTTCAATGAAATACTAACTGCGATCAAAAAGCCCGTTTATTAATAATGTTGAAATTTATATACTATACGGTACTACCATATTGGGTGACAAAAGTAGCCCGTTCACTCTAACGTTAAATTGTATATAAGGTCAACTCGTTTTAAGTGACAATATTTAAAGGGCTGTTTTAGCACAATAAATGAATATTTTTTTGTACAACGCTTTGGGTTTTTATACGCTAGGTTTAAAAAAAAATAGAGATTAAGATAATTATTTTTGTCAGTAATTTATGTTTTATTAATTAAGTATAAGATTTCAGAAAAAGAAGGATTGAGCATTGCATTGAGAGAGGCGTAGCCGATGGCGTAGACGACTTTTGAAATCGTCTGAGTGCTGTTTAAAAAAAAAATATATTTTTTTTGTTAGAAAAAAAAAAAAACTTAAATTTCCTAATCATATTATTTGTATCCTGTTTTTATGGTGTATACAAAGACACGGATAAAATATTATCACTTATAATGATTTGACCTTATAGATCTTTATTTTCTTGGGAAAAAAACAGTGCCAAATATAATTCCTCCAATAATTATTTTAGATACAAATAATTTAAAAAAAAAACAAGATTTTATAGTACGTTTCATACATAGCACTACGTCGATTCATTGTCGGCATCGACAAACTAACGAAATTGATATATCGTCTCTGTTGTTGATAGCCGAACAAAGGTTGAATGGGCCCTAAATAGGGCGTGTGCGCACGTGTACGACAAACGTCCTGACCTTGTCGAGATACATGAAAGGAATAACTTTTTTCGAGAGAAAAGTGATAAAAGAAATGAAATTATATATCTACACTGAATAGATCAATCAGACATACCTTACTAACGTGAACAATATGACAGAGGAAATATAATTTTATTTGTGAGTATGCATGTTTTATAAAATGCTTAAAATAAGTTTTATTTTATTAGACGACCAATCAAAATATTTTTTTTATTTGCGATATTCTAGCCAACAATAGTATAATATAGCCAATATTGTAAGCAATGTATTTATTGATTCGTGAATCCTGCGTACCGTCTTGTTGCTAAGAACAGTATTTAGGTACATTTTATGTAAATAATTGGAAAATATAATCCCCCGTTTTCAATTCACACATGTTGAGATATATTTTTTTAACCAAGCGTAGTTTTTAATCAAGCGTTACAGTAGGATTCGATATAATAAACAATTTTGCAAGTGTATTGTTTATGTATCAATTATCTACATTTTGCTAATGACTCCAGAAAATGGGATCGTATTTTTTTGAAAGAACTAGTTATCACTTCAGGAAATAAAATAATTATGTCGACACGTAATTCATCATGTGTCATATTTCCAAGATTTTTTATTCAATACAATCAATCATTTCCAACACTTCTTTTTATAGAGCTGCCACGAAAAGATCAATCGCAAACCTGACACCAAAACCCATAATTTATTTTGCCAATGTTTGCGGAGCCTTGGTCGCGTCTATCGGCCAAACATTATCAGCTGGATTGCTGCATGACGTCAGGCCTATTCTCGGCCAGAGAATCGGAGTACTGGCCTTCGATTGCCTACAAAAGGATATCATATATACTGGCTAGAATATCACTCAAAAGACACACCCATTTAGTAACTTGTTATTTACACTTTTATTTTAACTTTTATTTATTTATTTCTAAATGATTATGTCTCAATTACCTCAGTATCTAAAGACGAAAGACCAATGATTGAACCAATGAGTGTTACCAGTGATGACATTAATGACATCGGATCTAAAACAAAGCCTCCAACTATGGGCCTCATAAAGAAGCTTAAAATTACACAATGAGCGATGAAGGCTATGTTCCAAATAAGCTTACAAGATCGAATCAGAAATGAGGAGACACGTACTCGTAAAAGTACTAAGGTAACGGGAATAGCCCTGTAAATCAGTTAGGTCAAGTAGCAATGGGCAAGGCACAAAGTGCGAAAAACTGATGATTGATGGGACAGAAACACCAGAACAACCTTTAGAACAAAAGCGCAGCGACGGTCGTCCACCGACACGATGGATAGGCGACCTTGTAAAGATCGCAGGATCACGCTCACAACCGGTCGCTGTGGAAAGCCGGGGGGAGGCATATGTTCAACAGTGGACGTCGTACGGCCAATAGTAATGATGATGATAGATTTTGTGAAAATAGATTATCCTTGTGATTTTTTCACAGGATTCTCTGAAAAGGACCCTTAAACTAAAATAAATTAATCATCGCACATCCTGCATAATTCGCTTGAATATCAGTTGCGGACGAAATAATCTAAATACAAATTTCGTAAGCCATTGGCCCTGGATCGACCGATAAAATGATTTCTAATCACTTTTTTGGTGTTTTATTTCTTTTTATCATTTACTCTCAAAGCAATGAAAATACCGGCCGTCGCGGGTTTGAATCCCACAAGGGACAAATGTTTGTGTGATGAGCGTGAACATTTGTACTCAAGTCATGGATGGATGAATTTTGTGGAATATTTTAAATTTTTTATCAACTTTAAACAAGGTGTTTTTTTTTAAACTATTAGAAATCAAAGGAATTACTCAGAGATAACGCTAGAAAGTATCTATCTAGAAGGCAGGTTTAAGGCTAAGTGGTTAGCAAAAGCGTTAATTTGAAGGAAATAACTCCAAGAAGAAATGCTAAATTAATAAAACGAATGCTTACATTATTCAAATTTTGAAATTGATTTCTGAATAACGGCTCACAGCAACTCGTTATGTGTCTGCATCGAGTACAGGCGATAAATATGTATTGTTTTGCTTGTTGCAGGAATCGTAAACTCGCTGAGTTACTTCACGGGACTTCGTAAACAAACAGGTAAATAAAATAGACACTTTACTGCACAAGTTTCGATGATAATAAAAACAACCTATGATCGTAACAAAATATAGCTCGATTTTGCATCAAATACAAATTTGCTGTAGAAAAAAAAAAAAATTAACCTAAATTAAAGAAATAAATAAA
This sequence comes from Pyrausta purpuralis, assembly GCA_963924145.1. Taxonomy (NCBI): domain Eukaryota; kingdom Metazoa; phylum Arthropoda; class Insecta; order Lepidoptera; family Crambidae; genus Pyrausta; species Pyrausta purpuralis. Next base: position 28,316,076 of record OZ001649.1, read on the forward strand.
CTATGTACAAATAAAACAATTCCAAATCTGGGACCTGCAATAGCGGCATGGTGCCGAGAAGGCTGGGTGCATTTCCTCTTTGGATTGCTAAACTAATACTTTGGCCTAGAAATAGCCAATCCGCTTGGCAATTATTTTGCTTTGCTCATATACTACAATCGCGCATCGGCGCTTAAAATAATAAACAATCGAATTAGAATCATTCTTATAGAAAAGTTAATAATTTTGAACAAATTGCTACACTTTATTTAAAATAAATGTCTTAGAGTTATTTGTCTTTCATACAATGGGAGGAATCATTATATAAATGTTCTTGAAACGAAACTTGAATTAGGACATCGTAATTACACTAATCGCCTAGAAATGGTCCGAATTCAGTGAGTCGCAAATCCTTGTAAATTTACTAGCAACTACAAATCATCGAATTGCCCAGGGTTGTCCCATTGAATCGCTTATTAATCGAACTGGGTTTGACTTCGCTTTTTACTGAATCAAATAGATCTGTGAAGTTAGCAAATGTAGCTTGGTACGTTGCAATTTCAATTTCCCATCTGTCTGTTAAATGGTTTCCAATTCCCATTCCAAATAACGCCAATTAGACTTTGGAAGCTGCAGTTGGTAACCCTAGAACAAGGCGTCCAATCGAGTGATCACTCGCCACCGATTGTAAATCTTGAGTTCGATTTAAGACTCTATGTATTTCGTGTTAAGAACTAGGAATGCTCAGCATGAGTAGTGGATGGCATATAAAATGCAGTGAAGTCGGATTGGCACTCAATCGGCGTCGCTGAATCGATGCTCAACCGGCTAATAAGTTATTTGGTCTAGAATATGTTAATTCGGAATCCAGCAATACGTCTTGGACTGAATTTACAAGCTGTGGTAGCGCTTAAGAAGTCGGATTCGAGATTTATGTTCGAAGTTTCAGAAGCTGCAGTAACAGCTTCACGGGCTTGCAATGCTTTTGCTGAGTTTTTTCTGGTATCGGTTCGTAATAAACCATAGCATGTTGTAGTCTAGATTTCAAGCTTAGAATTATTAACAAAGGAGACGGCTAAAAAGGTTTGTTGAAAGAAAAATCTCGCAACATTGATGACGCCACGCAGCCTACGCGTTCACGAAAGCACTTGCAAAATTCAAAAGACTAAAATATTTTTTCAAATCGGTCCAGTAGTTTCTGATAAAATCACCTTCAAACATACTCTTCAGCTTCGTAATACAAGTATAGATGTATGGTAAACGATACAAATTGCTTTAGCCGTTTTTTCAAACAAGAAACGTTAGACTAATTTCATAAGAAAAGAAAGAGAATTTCACAATCATAACTAATAATTAGATAGTAACAAACATATGATCACCATAATCATTATCCGTCTAAGGCAAAGATAAATATACTTATCTGATTATTATAATAAGTACTGACATTTTCATATGAAAGCTAATTTCTATGACGGAACCAACCAGAGTATTCCCTAACATGATTATCCATTAATCTGGCGATGGTTTACCATTAATTACGTGTCATTAAGGGCACTGAGGTGAATAAAAAGATAGAAAAATATGTATGAATAGTGAGAAGATACTAGCTTTAATGTTACAAATGCTTTTTTTACAATTTGACAGCCAAAAGCAATCGATGGTTCAAGTGTTCACAATTCGGGTCAAGGGTCTTTTGTGATGCAGTATTTCTTGCAGATACTATTTTAATGCTTTACTAGCGGACCCAGCGAACTTTGTATCGCCCCCAGCCTCGTCCTGTCCCGGCCCCATTCCGCCCAGTCCTGTTATTTTCAAAGTTAAGCTGTCTTAGCAAGTATTGCTCTGCCCCGGCACCGTCCCGCTACAGCCCCGGTCCTGTCTTACGAGGTAAAGCCCCGGCCCCATCTAACGGGATAAAAAGTATCCTATGTTCTTTTGCTGGTTCTTAGCTACCTCCTGACCGTTTCGCCCCAGCTCCATCTCACCCCGATCCAGTCCCACCTCAGCCCCAGCCCTGTCTAAAGAGATAAAAAGTATCCTAGGTCCTTTTTCTAGTTCTAAGCCACCTCCACAGCAATTTTCAGTTAAATCGGTTTAACCGTTCTTGAGTTATAAATAGTGTAACTAACATGACTTTCTTTTATACAGGGTGACTTTTTTATCAGTACCGATATTTTGTGTAAAGACTCCACTGATGAATATGAACAACTTTTACTATGGGGGCAATAGTGGAATCGAGACAAAAAAATCTGCTGTTCCATATATTTTGACCGCGCGCCAATTGAAATTTGTATGGAACAGCTGATTTTTTTTTCTCGATTTCACTAAGCCCCCATAGTAAAAGTTGTTCATATTCATCAGTGGAGTCTGTACACAAATATCGGTACTGATAAAAAAGTCATCCTGTATATATAACAGAATACAACTTTCAATGCCTCTTCCGAAAAAGCGCATCATTTTTCCGCAAACACTATCTTCATATTTGAATAGAGGAAACGAGCAGACGCTCGATTATGATTTTGGTGGCACAATGTCGTCTATATACATGACTTGTATTTACATAACGTGTTTTTGATGCGGTCCGCGACTAATCAGTCAGGTCAGGGCCAAACTAAGTCAGGGGATGAAAATATAGTCAAAACAGCATGAAAACTACCGCCAGTTCAAGTTTTAACATAAAAAAATATTAAACCATTGTGCATATTATTTAAACATGATCAAGCAAACGTCGATAAAATAACTTTAAAGTTACATTAGAAGTCATAAACAAATAAAATAATTAATTATTCTATTCAGAGGGTACATTTATACATATTATCCTCTGTCTTAGCCCTCGCATGCCTTGAGTCAAGTGCAAACAATCAAAAAAATGAAACAACAAATATGAAAATTGTATTTGTCAACCTTTTTAAGCAAGTTTATTCTGTTAACTTAGCAAACGCAGGAAATTAAAACACATCCCGCGGCTTTCTTATCGAAGCTGTGACAAAACTTCGAGTTGACGAATCCGACAAACACACGTTGCGTAGGGCCGTATTCACAGAGCGTGGATTTATGAGGCCCGTATTCAGAATGCGGGCCCGGCATCGCGGCAGTATTGTCAGGGCTAATGTGAAAAATTGTGAGAAGGTAAAATGCGACGTGGATCTCAGTAAAATATGTCGGGTCGCGGTTGTGTTTACTGCCGACCCTAACGTCTTCATCTTAATGCTTTCTAGAGTACTGGCTCAGTATAACATTATTTGCAAATGTAATCGTAGACAAATGAAGGGTCAAGTGCAATAATGATGAATGTCCTTTGTTTATAGTTTTAAGATAATTGATTTTAAAGTTTATAAAAGGTGAAAAAAAACTCTGGCTTAGGGATAAGAACCTGTGACGTTGAGCGTTCTAGCCGTGTAGCCAAAAATTAAAAACTAAATTATCTCGGGACTGAAAGCTATGTTGCTCATTTTGTAAACGAGATAATTTTCTGCATAAACCAAGGGACCGAATGATGTTAGTAGTTTGAATTTCAACATTTTTGGACATTCATCATTATTGCAGTAGACCCTTCTAATAATGTAGAACCAAGAGTTAACAAATGACCTATTATTTATTGTAAACATTAAAATCATCAGACATAATAATAAGTATGAATTTACAGCTCTTTGACGCTTGTTATAACATAAAATAACTGTATCACCATGAGTTTCCGGCGGTTTTACTCGTTAGCGACGACGTAAAAAGTCTATGGGAATTTGCATAGCGCCTCTAGCGGTCACTTGCAGAACTAAAATGTTCTATACACTTTGTTTAAGACGTCGCTAGCAAGTAATCCTGCCTTAAGCTCATGGTAACGGTACTGCATCGCGGTTTAAAACAAACCTTATTCATAACAGAATAATGTATACTGAAAGCGAATATATTTTTTTGCAGAATTTTAAATTTATTTATCTGTTCTGGATGTAATAAGAAACCAAAAACTGCGCACTCGGCGGCTAGCCAGAAAGTTGTAGGTTTGAGTCCCGCGCGTGCGCAGTTTCTGGTTTCTTATTTCATCTCTATGAATATAACCTTAGACACTTTAAGTGTTAAATATATTCTAAACCATTAACCATCTGTTTCCTAACCTAGGGGATGGCAAACCACAACACTCATCTTTTTTATCATCAAATATTGCTTTACGTTGTTTTGAAAATTAAGTAAAAAGCTTATATTCATATAAACGTTATTTCATTTCATAATTAAGATGGTTTCGGCTAAACACTGTTAATTATATTCGGGTTTATCTAATAACTCCTGGAATAGTCCGTGATTAAGTCTGCTTTGCATGAGTCGGCGAGTGGGCGCCGACACCCGATTCGCGCCACGTGAGAGAGAGAGACAGGTATGTGCAGTAGGCTCACTGCATTTATGGGCATTATAAATTTGACTCACAATGTATGCGAAGAATTTTTGAACTCTTCAGCTTTATAATATACTAGCGGTCCTCCGCGACTTCGTCCGCGCGTTTTGAGTTTGCTCCCTCTCCTCCCGTCGCAGCGTCATGTTTTATATCCTAAAGCCTTTCTCGATAAATAAGCTATCCAACACAGAAATATTTTTTCAAATCGGTCCAGCAGTTCCTGAGATAAGCGCGTTCAAACAAACAAACTCTTCAGCTTTATAATATTAGTATAGATTAGCGCAAGCGCACGTTGTACTTAAGCTGCGAACATTATTTTGGTGCGGAGTTATGTTAAAACTGTGATAGCTCCCAATATATTTATTGAAATCAAATGATGTAAAGGGCAACTTGGTTCTAAATGAAATGCTCGTGATGATGAATGTATTTATTTTGGTAAGAATAAATACCTGTGTGTATAATACACCTCTAAAAATAATGCATCATTTTTTTACAAATTTATTAACATAAAAAAGGCTGTAGTAAGTCAACCATAAAAAATAGACATATGCTGTCGCGGACTTTATTATAGAACTTTTTATGCTGAACAATCCTGTCATACATAATTTTTGTGTAACTTAAGCGGTTTCCGCAGCGTATGCAGCGGAAGCTCTCAAAAGGAATATCTTTCTCCCGTTTTCGCAACATTTTTCATTTCTGCTGTGGTCTTATGAGTTGTATCTTTATGTTATATAGCCTAAAGCCTTCCTCGATAAATGGACTATCCAACGTAAAAAAATTTTTTCAAATCGGGCCAGTAGTTTCTGAGATTAGCGCGTTCAAAGAAACAAACAAACAAACAAACAAACTCTTCAGCTTTATAATATTAGTATAGATAGCGGTCCCCCGCGACTTCGTCCGCGCGTTTTGAGTTTGCTCCCTCCCCTCCGGTCGCAGCGTGATGTTTTATATCCTAAAGCCTTTCTCAATAAATAAGCTATGTAACACAGAAATATTTTTTCAAATTGGTTCAGCAGTTCCTGAGACAAGCGCGTTCAAACCAACAAATTCAGCTTTATAATATAATTAGCGCAAGCACACGTTGTACTTAAGCTGCGAACATTATTTTGGTGCGGAGTTATGTTAAAACTGTGATAGCTCCTAAGATATTTATTGGAATCAAATGTTATAAAGGGCAACTTTGTTCTAAATGAAATGCTGGTGATGATGAATGTATTTATTTTGATAAGAATAAATACCTGTGTGTATAATACACCTCTAAAAATGATGCATTATTTTTTTACAAATTTATTAACATAAAAAAGGTTGTAGTAAGTCAACCATAAAAGATAGACATATGCTGTCACGGACTTTATTATAGAACTCTTAATGCTGAACAATCTTGTCATACATAATTTTTGTGTAACTTTAGCGGTTTCCGCAGCGTACGCAGCGGAAGCTCTAAAAAGGAATATCTTTCTCCCGTTTTCGCAACATTTTTCATTGCTGCTGTGGTCTTGTGAGTCGTATCTTTATGTTATATAGCTTAAAGCCTTCCTCGATAAATGGACTATCCAACATAAAAATAATTTTTCAAATCGGGCCAGTAGTTTCTGAGATTAGCGCGTTCAAACAAACAAACAAACAAACAAACAAACTCTTCAGCTTTATAATATTAGTATAGATTTCCTCAAAATTTTGTGTCAAAATTAAAAACGCATTCTTACCACGGCTAAAAAGCATGTACTGTCTAAGTCGATTTCATTCACTTTTCAACAAAAAATCCTTGCTAAAACCACAAAAAATGGTCTTTTTAAACAAAAGCCAAGGTGCAAGAAATTTTGGTTTTAAATGTGGTTAATCATGCGAAACCTCGACAGTACAAATATTATTTATGTCGTATAGTTACTCTGCCTTGACATTACTCAGAAATGGCTAGAAGTCAGGAATTCGGGGTGGCAACGACACCCACATGTCTCGGAGAGGATGTTAATAGCCTTTGGTTCAACGCTTAAACTCTCTCTTTATTCATATCGGAGGGAAGTCTCGCTGAACAATGAGAATGTAGGAGCAGATGAGCCCTTGTGCTTACATCTTATGGAGATGGCTAATTTCATTATTATTATGTCAGAGTCGCACTGTGTAAGCTTATCCCTAAATATGATTATTAAAGGAAATAGACGCGTTCCCATACGTTGTTTGCCGCTTATGTAAAGTTCTTCGTGTTATACCAAAACTGAATCTGAATCTTGTTTTAGAATATTTATAAATATATCCGTAGATAGCAGGGTTTTCAAATTTAAGAAAATAAATTATGTATGAAGTCAAGTCTCTTCCACACTGTCTAGAGCTGCAATTCCACTTACTTATTGTGACAAAATTATAATGGAATAGATTTTTGACGTTTGGCCTATACTAAAATGGTCAAGAATTGTCATAGAAGCGACAACCAAGTACTTGTACTATCTGTGCGGCTTATATGTAAGCATTTCAAATAAACGCCATCTAGGCAACCAGATGTAAACTTTGCTTTTCCTTTTTTTGTATTTTCCCCGCTAGATCGAACTAAATATGTTGTATTAATCATTTGGATTTTTTTCTGCAAAATGCTGAATTTAAATCTCTTGCACTATACGCAGTAAACACAGTGAAGATGATCCTTCCGATTTGACAAGCCCCCATTCACCATTACATCAATATGCAAGAGAGTGGTCTTTCTGTTCCTGTCTCGAGTGCGGCGCTCACGCTCGTTCGCGAGTGAACATTAATAAACGCTGCGAACAGAAATGTTTGCAATAATGCGATAACTCATTTCAGCATACATCTAGCAGCTATTTTTAAAGTGCTTTGTTTGCTTCCCGTTTTCTTAATACTCCCCATTTGAACGTTAACAGTTAATCATAAATTAAAACTTTGTAATATAATAAGATATAAGCATTTCGGTCTTTATCTACACGTTAAATCGATATTCATCATCATTATCAGTCAAAGGACGTCCACTACTGAATATAGGCCTCCACCACGGTTTTCCACAGCGATCGGTTGTGAGCGGTCTGCATCCAGTGTGATCCTGCAAACTTTACAAGGTCGTCCATCCATCTCTATGTATATCATGTATGTATTTACAAACAAAAAGTATTTAAGTATTATATCCGTTGTCTGGCACCCATAACACAAGCTTTGAGTAGCTTACTTTGGGGCTAGATGGCGATGTGTGGGAATGTCCAAAGGTTATTATTATTATTTTTATTATTATTATTATCTCTTCGGTGGACGTCCCACGCTGTGCTGATGGTCGAAAGATCGCCAATCTAGAATTTATTTCTCTAACGGCCATTCTTCGCGATATGTGCCCTGCCTACTCTCATTCAAGCTTACTGATTCGTAGGGATATGTCCGTTACCTTAGTTCTTCTACGTATCTCCGCGTTTCTTATTCGATCTCGTAGCGAAACACCGAGCATAGCTCTCTCCCTCGCTTGTCATCATAACTATACCGATATTGGATAACATTAAACCTACTTATTAGAATGAAAAGTAAACATACATACATCTACTCAACTAAGAGTTTTGGGAGTAAAATTCTATAAAAAAAATAAAGATGAAAATTTATCGCAACAGGTCGTTTTATACTGCTACAAACATACAAAATATGAGACATTATGTACCTGTAGCTTTCGTTAACAAGTTCACAAATGCTTTGATGTGACACCATTTCCCGGACACAGATCGTGTTCATATTATCTTTTCAACAAACACACTCAGTTCGCATTGTCCACGTGGTGAATCGTCTTTCATGCGCGTGAGCCAATCAAAACGGCCAATATGTCACGGATCCGACGATCATCTGTCAGTGTCACTATACCGCGTGTTGCTTGAATGTGCCTTTAGTTGAAATGTGTTAGCTTTTGTTTAGAACTTTTAAAAGGAGAATAGGAACGGTATTTTCGGTCAGTGACTGATATTATTTTTAAGTTTGAGTTGGTAATTTTTTTGTAAGAAATTAAAATAAATTATGTAAAAAAACTGAAAAATAAATGTTTGTTCAGAAGATCTCATACCTCAATTACCTACGTAATGTCCGTTTTTCTTCGCTCGGCGAATATTGTTTACAATATTTTTATAACTTTTAAAATAATATGAGTGTATAGAATTAATTTACCATTTGAGTTGAAAAGATCTCAGTGCTAAACCATAAATTAGCTGCGTAGTTGGTGAGTATTGTGTTTATCTTATTTTAAACTAAATATTTTCGGAAAAAAGGATTCTCAAGATAGTTTATAATATTCGACAAGCTAAAAGAAATGGATTTTAGATACTGCGTTCGTATGTGATAGTTTGACAGTTTTTATTGGTCAAATCAAATTATGCTAATTAACAAAAACCTGCACTGTTGAACCCCTTACACAATGATACTTTTAACTTTGATGCAGTCACGCCTTTTGAAAACGCGCTTCAGCATCACCACTCACGATATAAACAGATTTAATTTAGCGACCGCATTGATGCAGGACCCGTTATCGTAGCGCAGTGTGTTAAGGTTGACAGTTTGCGACTGCATCGATGCTAAAAGTCGCTGTGTCTTAGACTTGACGAAATTACTAGAAAATCTATAGACATTATGTCGCTGCTTCGGTGCAACAAAGTCTTAACTACCCAAAATTTCAATATAGAGTTGAATAAGCCAAATTGTTCCTAAACCATGCGTCTATACGGGGAAACAAAGACATCCGTCAAATTACAGCAAATTTCTACTAGATGGCGCTAGTGCCTTTGTGGCTACAGTGATTTTTTCTGTGACTCGTGGGCCAACAGGGGCTGATTGGTCATTAGTGCCCCCCGCGCCCGCGCGCCGCTGTCGTGTTCTGGAGCAACATACGCCTAAAGGTATGTATGACCAATTTTACTACAAATTTTGGAGAAACAAGGGCTCAAATTATCTTATGCCTCCAATAACTTTGAGCTATTATAAAAAAAATTGGAGCTATAACGGCATTGATTATAAAAGCGCTTTTGTTGATCCAATTTTCTCGATTCAATATCAAATTAAAGTGCCTTAAAAGTCATTTTATTGAAATGCGCTTTTATAGGTTCAACATTAATGCTGATTCCTATAATAATTGGAATTACAGAATTATTTTAAGGAACGATACCCCAAGCTACAAACTCCATTTACATCCGGAAAGGAGTAAGACAGGGTGACTGCCTATCGCCGAAGCTTTTTACATTGGTCCTTGAAGACTGATTTAATAAAAATGGATTGGTCCGACAAAGGCCTTACCATCTCAGGTGCACGCCTAACTAATTTGAGATATGCAGACGACATAGTTCTGTTTGCAACATCGTCAGGCGACCTACAAGTTATGATCCAGGAACTGATGGAGGCATCCCTGGCTATAGATTTGGAGATGAATCTCGACAAGACCAGGGTGATGACCTCAGAAAGTGAAGACCTGACAAAGATAATTATAGGAAACACAGAAATCGAACGTGTCAACAAGTACGTGTACCTGGGACAGGAAATAAAAATTGGGAAGCAGAACCAAACCAATGAGATAGGCCGACGAGTGCTACTTGGATGAGCGGCCTACTCCAAACTCAGTTTTGTGTTTCGCATGAATCTGTCGCGACAGCAGAAAGCTCAGATTTTCGACCAGTGCATTCTACCGGTTCTCACTTATGGAGCGGAAACTTGGGTTACGACCAAAGAGATTCTTGACAACCTTAGTGTAACGCAAAGAGCTCTAGAAAGAAAAATATTGGAGTAACACTAAAAGACAGAAGAACTAACAAATGGCTGAGACAACAAAGCCATGTGACTGACGTGGTCGAGAGAGTAGCAAGACTGAAGTGGGAGTGGGCTGGTCATGTTTCATTTACTTTAAGTCGTTATAAATGTTTTAGAATGATTTTAACACTCACAGTGTCATATTTTATATTCATAAAGATGAAATAAGAAACCAAAAATTTGCGCACGGGCGGGACTTGAACCAGCAACCTTTTGGCAGACCGGGCCAAACGCTCTTACCAATTGAGCTACCGTGCTGTCAGTCTGCCAAAAGGTTGCTGGTTCAATTTCAAAGGTAATAAAACACAGTAGTACTCTATTGAAAGACGTAAAACGGTAGAGCTAATATAAACATAGCATTTAATTAAATTTAATTTTCCTATAATTTTATAAATTTTTAAATAATACCAATATGCTCAATTGTTTAAAAAATGATTATTATATGTTTGTCTTACAAATTGTAGAAAGAATAAACAATGTTCCCTAAAAACTTGTTTTTATTTTTAAAAACTAACCTTTTAATTCTAATGAACATACGACACAAGTTACAATATTTTATTATTTCTAGTACAACAAAGTCACAATTTCGGTCATTTTTTGTCTTTATTGAATTTTCGTTAAGTATTTATTTAAAAAAATATAATCTTTTAACTACAACCTAAAGCACAGTCAATAAAGACTTAATTATCATTTAAATTTTAAACCTAACACAAAGGGTTATGCCATAATAGGGAAACAATATAAAAAAAAATCTTAAAAGTTAATTTCTGTAAAATTGAAGAATGAGGTGATGTGACTTTGTTGCACCGAAGCAGCGATGTAATTATAGGTAGGTACGTAGAAAACGGCATGATACATGACAAAGTATTTTAAGATTTCTCAACTAACTAGTGATCGACTAGTCAAAGGACATAGTGCTTTTTGCCTGGCATCGTCAAGCATATTGTGTCGCCGCACAAAGCGAGTCAATGACTCTTGCATGTCAAGACGTGATATTTTCGCCTATTAACAGCTACACTAAAGTACAGAAGAACCATTTCAAAAAATGAGATTGTTTTGCTGTAACATAGGGACAATCCTGCGATAGCAATTAAATCGTAATATAAATATTTTTCTGCTATGTGTAGGTGCGGCAAAAAAAAACTATAATAATGTCATGAAGCCAAGTAGTTTGTTTGTTTTAGCGCTTGATTTAAAAAAAAATTATTGGATAGCTTATTTATAGAGAAAAGTTCTAGGCTATCAACGCGCTGAGAAGGGAAGGGAGGAAGTAACCTCAAAACGCGCGGACGAAGTCGCAGGGGACTGCTTGTAAATAAAAAAATAAAGATCCAGATGCTCTTTGCAAGAGACGAAAGAGAGAAGAATAAATATTGGACACCAATCACATACCTTGCTCTGTACCCCTATCACGAATAATTTGCGTCAAAGTATTCGTATAGTAACGTAATCATTTGTATGAGAATTTGAAAGCGCCTCTATCGGACGTAAAACAAACTAAATTGGACAGCTCAAATACCTGACATTTATTGTGCGTAAACATTTTCTATAGTGATAAACTGGATTTGCGATCACGAACCTTTCTTTGACGTATAGTATCGTGAGTTGCAACAAGATTACTTGAGATTCTGTGTGTCAAAAATGAGCGAAGAGAAACTAGGTAACTTTTACGGATAAAACCGCCTAAATTATTATTTTTTCTAAAATTATCATACAGCTGCATTTGAAGACGGATTCAAGCTCCTGGAATGGGAAAGATTCGGCATCAAATTTAATAGAAAATACATCTCTCACCTCCGGTTTATTGATAATATACTATTCGTGCAGGCAAAGATGAGATTTTGGAACTACAGTCGAAAGCCTAAACTGAGCCTTACAATAAGTGGTACTAAGAAAGAGGTCTATCAACGAATCCAACGCGGCTGGCTAGGCAAAGGTCGGAAAACTGCGCAAGAGCGTCGTCATGTCTCATTGTTTGAAGACGAAAGTCTTCAACGGGTGTCTGTGTACTAGTGGGAACGTACGGATCCGACACATAGTTTTTTTCTATTTGTGCTCAAAATCTCACATATAACAACAGACAGAGCTTTGGCTTTTGGCAAGAAATAAAGGAACGTGTGGAATAAAAAAAACGTTAGTGGTCATATTTATAATTATAAAATCAAGACATTGCAGTAGAAATATGATTTTTTTTACAATATTTTTTATCTTATACTCCTTATTTTTAACTTTAAAAGAAATCAGGAACAGGGCACTTGTAACAGGTGTATCGATTTTGATCTTGTTGGGTTCATCTTTGCTCTCAATATGACATATGGGAGTAACGAAGACCGTTGGAACTGCTAGACTCACTTTATTTCTTCTAGCTGGTGTATATAGGTGTATTTCTATACATTGTATTTTGGTCTGTCTTCATTCTGAAAAAATAATATGTATATTTTATATTGACGTTAATGCTTTTCATTCCATTTGTTAGAAACAGCGTCCTCTTGAAGAGCTGAGGGCTTGGATATATCACAATTTCTTGAGAAATGAGATCTAGCTAGAGTTTATCTTGCTATAATAGCCAATGAATAAAAGCATTTTAATCACTTATACTTGTATTTCTTTTATGTACTTACTTTTTCAAAAATCAATTATTGTTACGTTGTACTGCAAACGACTTGTCCTCGTTATTTTTATATTTTTTCATAATTTTTAACTACATCTTTTGTAAAACTTTTGAATTTGTCACAATATGATGGCATAACGTCAATCTGTCAATTGACAGTCTACTAAACAGTTCAAAAATCTGAAGATTACAGAAAAACATAATCAGATATATGTTTTTCTGTAATCTTCAGATTTTAATAGCCAAAATTTTTACAATCGCTAACCCTGCCAAACATATTGATCGCAATTTTGTTCCGTTATTGATTTCTCTTTAGATTTTACTGGAATATCATGATATTTTTGATAATATTCATAAAAAAGATCGCTTAACTTGTTTCTGGACGTGTCATTCAACGGCCATGTTTACGTTAGTATGACGTCATCTTCGTCAATGCTATCGAGCTTACTACACGACACGAGAGTGCTTCGTGATGTCGACTAACGTTGTACTACGTAAACTCGCTACGATAACGTGACGAATACGTCAAAAGTTCGTGATTGGGGTACTGATCCCAAAGTAAGTAGCTAACGCACTTGTGTAATGGAAATCAGACACAACGGTGGTACCACAAAACCCAGACCAGAGACAATATAGAAAATTTTGATTTCCGTATTGACTCGGCTGGGGATCCAACCCGGGACCTCGGAGCGGCTACGCCTTGAAACTGCTTAGCCACTACACCACGGAGGTCGTCAGGTTTAAGCATAAGAAAAGTCAGTATAACTCTTCTTGATGGTTTATACTGCAATCTTATAGCCGTTATTAATTCCAAGATTTGGTCGTAATGCAATTAATCAGTAACAGATCTAATAAGCCATAGGCTAGCGAATAGACTAATTGACCTATTTACTTGACTCATGAAATGGCATAACTGCCTGTAGAATTAGAGACTGTGTGTGTCCTGTAATAGGAGCAAACATTTTAATCAATTATTCTACAGAATATACGTAGTTACCTTGATGACCATAGAGTGCTTTAAAATGCTTTAGATATAATTATAGTAGTCCAAAGTAATAATTTCTAATCAATGTATATCAAAATCGCTAAACTCTTTGTAGTAAATGACAATGTCGAATTCTATGACTGGACACATTTGCTGATTCGATTTATTTTGTTTGAAAAAAAAACAATATATTTAATTTTAAACTGATGCCTGGCTACTTAAGGGGCATATATTTTACATTTTTGCTCCTATAACAGGCCAAACCTTGTATACTGTTAAACTTGCAAAGATTTAAGCTTTTGCTTAAGTGTGGTTTGGCCTAGAAGATCTATTTTAGTATTAAACGTCATATTATAAAATAAACAAAAATTGATTTAGTATTGCGTTAATAGCCAGTGAACTTTTGATTAATAATATTCGCAACTGTATCTTGTCACCATAATTTAATGCAACTTTAATTTTTATTTATATTATCGTTAGTATTAGGCTCAGTTTATTTAACACGAGTGAATTTTTAACTTTACACTATCGAGCTTTCTGTATCCAAGTCCAGTGTGGTGTTTCTGCTAGATTAGCGACGATGGCATAGATCGGTCTATTGTCACGAAGACACAAAGGCGATCGCTTCGGCGTATTTACTCGAACGGCGCCCTACATGAGGCATAAAGCTTTGTCAAAGAGTTGACGAATTACCCATCACCGGTGTACGATGATCAAGCAGAAGGCTAATGACCTCTGAACTCCTTAAACCTTTATCAAACTCACTGTTTCAGGTAACTTAAAAAAAATAAGACGGTGTATAAGGTTTTTGGTTATCAATGCAAAGAACAGAAGATGACCACACAATCATAGATCCACTTAATAGAATTATGCCCAGGTTTTGTAGCCAAATTCTCAAAGCACGTCAACAACATCTTCTGGAATCAAGACTAAGGAGACTACAATAAAAACTTTCCATTCGGTCATTGAATTTATCGTTTCAAATCCTAATTAATTTTAATAAAACTCCCCAAAATTGGGCAATTTCACCAACGTCAGATACGGAAAATTCGTCGAATATCATCTATTTGTTAGCAATCATTTATGTAAATGTCATTTTAAAATTGGTCATTTTATACTTATTCAGTCGGATAAGTATTATCTAACGCTGGTAAAACAGGCCCTAAATATTTTACAAATATTCTCTAATATTCTCTAACCTATACACACTTGTTAAAAAAACAGAAGACACGGTTTGATTAAGCAGCGAAAACTTCTAGCGTTATATTTTTATTACTAATTCGTCATAATGCAACCTGCATTGGCAAACGTTGGGGACTCATTTATTTTCTTAACACAAAGGTGTTATATTTGTACAATGAATACGTCCTATAAAGCAGTAGCTTTATAACGTAAGCATTGCTTGTTAGCTATGCGAGTAAAGTTTATTTTAGCACAGCGTCGTACATCACAAAGCCGCGTTAAAGCGAAGTGCCTATAAATACAAAACGCGTTGTCTCGGAGCTATTCTAAAAGACACGCGATTGTGTTTCGGTTTTGATACCCATCTTCCATTAGCCAGGGTGGTGATTAACTCGCAGTTGCCATTAGCTGGCTGTAAACATGCCTAGACTGAGCTGTTTGACTAAATACGAATACGAGCCCGATTGAGACAACATACCTAGTTATAATACCGAATTCAATTGAAACTGGTTGTCGAGTAGAATTTGGTGTCACGGTACCTACAACTAAGCTTATGGCATGTCGCGATTAATATAAGAATGTACCCCTAATAAGGCTACAATACACATGCTTGTAGCTGGCTCACTTTCATGCCAGCTACTTGCACGTGACATCTAGGTACTTGTATGTGTAGGAAGACCTTTACTGGAATGCAATATGAGCACGCGTGGCCTCCAAAACTGGCACGTGTGAATAATAGTACTCGTAGTAGTCCCTCTAGCTGATTCCGACTACGGTGGCCAGTCACAACGACTTACCGACTGCGCGGAACATATTATAGTGCACAAGTGTGTGCGCAGACACAGGTGCACTCTCTATTCCTTTCACTCTCATCAGAGAGAGATCAGGCGCATGACCAACGGCTTTACGTGCTTTTTCGAAGCACGGGGGTGAAACACCGCGAACTTCTAAACTCCGGGCTACCCTAAGAATTTCTGAACAGAAAAACCCAGGTATATATTTTTGGTCCGACCCGGGGATCGAACCCGGGATCTCTGACGCAGCCGACGCTTTAAAGTGAGACCTTTATACCGCTGCGCCACCGAGGCAGTGGAATTAAAGCGTGTGAATATAAATAGTATGAATACAGGCATGCAAGGACGGAAATTGATAATCTAGCACATGACAGTAACTAGCATGAAAGCAACTAGTCCGTTTGACATGTATGTATGTCACAGCCTTAAGGTAGGTAGGACTGTAGAAAGAAGTTTTCGTTTTAGTTTAACGTACCACCTACAGAAAGACGTCACTCTTTCTTAACAAAGTTTTACTTATAAAAGCTAAGGCAATCCCCTTTCTTTGTATCACATTTTAACACCTTAATCTAAGTTATAAGTTGTCAAACAATCTTTTTACAAGCTGTGTGTGTGGTTTCTTGTTGTGTCTTTTAATTAATTTTTGTAATCAACCTCCCTGGCTCCATTTTTTGAAGTGAAAACTTCTTTAGCGGTGTTGAGCACTTTTGTGGGATGGGGGAAAAATGTGAAACTCGCGTCAGGACACGTGGGCTGATCGAAAAACCGTAAGACGGTTGGCGAAATTATGGATGTAAGTTGATTTTTCTGAGAGATAAACTGTTTAATGTAATTTAATATAATATAAATTGTAATGTTTGTGTACGATAGCGCAATAAATAAATATTGTATTCTATAAAAATATATTATTATTATTATTATTATTATATTCTATCACAAAAATGATAGTACTTTTATATTGATAATAAGAGCAATTCATTCAAAATTATTTCCTAACTATTCCAAAAAATAAAAATGGACAACGTTGATATTCAAGTTTTCACTTCTGCCGGCACTCCCGGAGTGCAATTTTGTGTTTTTTTATCCGAAATGGGTTTCCTCTTGACACTAGCCTAGACTTAATTGGGCTTGTACTCTGATTTTAATTAGATATAGATAAAATATCGAAGAAGGGCGCACTAAATTTCATTTGGTTTATCTATAGTTCATTTTATTTATGATGATTGCAGAGCAGAGGCGTAGCTAGCGCCGTATCTGCCGTATAAATTATACGGGGTTCCCGGGGTACAGGGCCCCTGACGTGCGTAAGCAGTAATTATAGTCCTTTTCACCTTACAAGAGTTCTGTGACAGTTCAATTTCGACAGTTGTAGAGATGTCCTATAGTAAAATCGTACAGATTATTTTCTTAGAGTCGAATTTACTTCATACGAAAATGAAATCGATTTCATTACATAAAATGACAAAACTGTAAAAAAATATCAGATAAGTATATTTTGCCCGTTTTAAACTCTATTGTTCGACTTTCGCCCAGTATTCGCCGGTGACGTGTTGGCATGCAGTTTCTAACAAAATTATCATTTTGTCGCTCTCGCTCAAAGTAATCCCTCAGTCGAACGACCAACTCACGAGATTACGACTTTAAGACAGTTTTCGTTTTTTTCGGCATTAAATCGTACAAGGCTGACGCACTCGTACCTAATGACTGACGCGATTGTCAAGCGATTACAAAATGGTTGCCGATTTACGAGTGTCCCACCTCTGTTAGCAAACCGTTCCATTACACAAATTACGAAGTTAATAAATTAAATGGTTTTTGTTTTAAATTTCGCTAAATTAAGCCAAGCGATACTGTTTTTGTTTTATAGGATCAGATACTTGTATTTTTATATTTTTTGTAATAACAGGGCAATTAAATTAAAATATGTGTATTTTTAAATATTATAAATTAACAAACGTAAAATGCGTAATTCGGAAAACGATGAAGTGTCACAGAACTCTTGTAAGGTGAAAAGGGCGAGTTTTGCGCGGGAAACGAAAAGGGAAGAACGGACCTTATTTCTTCGTTTTAGTTATTGGTTTTTTCGGGTCGATTTTTGTGATTGTGTGGTGGAATTGTCATAATAATTTGTGCTTTTGAAGAAAACAATGCAATTAAAGTGGGGAATTAAGTGAAGCGAGTTGATCGCGCCGTCTTACCCGGATCGCTGTTCCTGCGCCAAGCTTCCTTGTAGAGCATTGAAATGTGAACCACCTCACATTTCAATGAGTTCGGTAGGTTAAGATAGGCTAGTTTAGGGTTAGGTTTAGTTATAAGTGTTTTTAAGTAAAAAATGACTAAAGAATAGTCTGTATGGCGTTGAGCCAAAGACGTAAAACTTGTATTAAAAAAAAAAGTAAGGTGAAAAGGACTATAATAAAAAATAGGCAGATAAAAAATAACTTAAGAACTTCGATGGGATACTAGTGGCATACTAATAATCATAAGCGCCGTCTACATTAACATTAGCATCAACATTTGTCGTTTTCTTGTTTGTTCAAATTGAAATGCTTTTGAGGTTATGAATGTCAAAACATATTGGAAAAATAGATAAAGTGGGCGCTAAACTATATAAGTTAAGGAACCTCTCATGTACGTCGCAATGAGCCGCGCCGAGGCCTGCGAATGTAAATCTAGCATAAAAAATGTAGATAAATGTATAAAAAAATATTTTTTTTAATTTTATGCATTTTTAACTTTTGTGAGAAATCTTAACCCTTGATAAGGGGCCCAAACAAAATTTTATACGGGGCCCCATCAAGGCACGCTACGCCTCTGTGGCATGACACATACTTCCTATTCACGCAAATATTATTTTACAATATAAATCGAATGAAAATTCAATACTATTAGCAAAAGCTAGTAAAGTATAAACCTTTTAAGGGTAGTCAAATATCATTTCGGTAACCCACGGCAGCTATTCAGAGGTAATGTAGGTTGATTTCCGTATTCCATCCGCGACTGAGCCCGCTCATTCAGCGCTGAATTACTCCCAATTTCAGACATATTCCGCTGCAGAGGCGATTAATGCCGAGAATAGTTGGCCGTTTTTATGAAATCTTTGAGTAAGTATTAGTATGATTAACGTGTGTTTTGGTCAATTTTTAAGCAACTAAGCTAGCATTCTTCAATTGATTTTCGTAAGAAAGTTTTTATGGCGAATATATATAGTCAACTCACAACTAAGCAATGTTTCCTGCGAGCCTTAGATGCGCGCCTATTTATCCATTTATCACGGCAATAGATAGATGTAAGACGTTCTTTTATCATAAAATAACAAGGCTTATAATGAACTTAATTTTACTATTTTATTTTTTAAATAGAAAAAGAAATATTACATTATATACCATAAAAAAATATTTTAGATTTATGAATTATGTAACAGTTTTAATAAAAGGAAAAGAAAGACTAAAGAGAAAGTTCTTGATTGAAACGGATGGCCAACAAAACATAAAACTAAGCACTTAATAATTATTATTTTCCCGTCGTGGTTGTCGCAACTTATTTTTCTAGGTCAGTTCCAAATAAATAAGAAACCAATTGGGACGTTCCTGTGGCTAGCTAGTTAGTATTCCGCGGTGTCGCTCAATTAGGGCACGACGTACAAAAAAGGCGTTACGCTCACAAAAAAGAAATACTATGGTTAAGGACTTCTGAGCATAAAAAAATACTTAATAAACCGGCCAAGTGCGAGTCGGTCTCGAGCACTGAGTGTTCCCTGTCTTGGGAATTAGGGAATCTACTTAGCTAAAATACCACAATATTTTGTTGACAGCAAATATAACTTATGAAAAACAAAGTTATATTTGGGTTGTTGAAAATGTGCTATATCTCAAAAACTATTTGTTCAATCCCGTCCGAAACAATACCGTTGAAAGTATTTGTTAACATCTACATTATATATATATTTTTCAAAATTAACACTCGCTTAGTTTAGAAGTTAGATGGAGGGGGACCCCCATTTTAGCACTTTGGAAGCGTCTATCTATCAAACGTTAGACTTTAAATGAAAATGGTTTTAAGAATCTCGATGTCATTTTAAAAGACCTATCCATAGACACCTTACACGCATAGGTTTGACTTTTTTTTAGGTTTTAGTTTTAAGTATGGGACGATAGATGTAAAGCGGTTAACAGGACTGGGACATGATCCATTTTCCTATCAAATTTCAACATACGGATGAACAGACAGACAGATAGACAGACGGACAGACTTGACGAAAGTATAAGGATTCCGTTTTTTGCCATTCGGCTACGGAACCCTAAAAATGCGAACACTCGCGCGCTTACGATCACCCCAAGGCTCAGAAATCTACCTTCAGGTACTATTAAAATGATATTGAATGTGTGTCTGTACTCTGATTTAGATCGACCAAAATGACCAATCACTCAATCAATCAATCAAATCAAATCAAAATGACATTTAGTGGGTGGGCCTTTTTTAATTTTAAAATAGCGTTGTTCCATATCAAGTGAAAATTGCAATTTCATCAATTGTTATTTATAAAAACCATGTTTCCTACAAAGATAATCATTATTTCCAATAATTTATTCATGGAAACTTTAAAAAAAACGAAATAGTTTAATCATAAAACAATGTTTATTATTATTACTTTTCAAAAAATGTTTCGTGTATTACTTTCATATAGAGTTTTATTTAACGTTTCACATGTTTTATTAATCCTTATGAGCAAACTCGCATTAATTAATTAATAGTCCCCATAGCCGATTTCGACTACGGTGGCCAGTCACAACGACTAACCGACCGCGCGGGACATATTATAGTGCACAAGTGTGTGCGCAAACACAGGTGCACTCTCTATTCTTTTCACTCTCATAGCCCGATGGGACAGCAATCTGACACGAACGGAGAGAGATCAGGCGCAGGACCAACGGCTTTACGTGCTTTTCCGAGGCACGGGGGTGAAATACCGCCAACTTCCAAACTCCGGGCTACCCTAAGAATTTCTTAACAGAAAAACTCAGGTATATATTTTTGGCCCGACCCGGGGATCGAACCCGGGACCTCTGGCGCAGCCGTCGCTTTAAAGTGCGACCCTCCTACCGCTGCGCCACCGAGGCAGTCCTCTCTCGCAAACTCGCATTATTGAATAATCGTATCACAAGTTCAATTAATCGCGTACATTGAATTGTTACAACGCTATTGGTACCTTGCAACAAAAAATATTAAGTTCGATAAAAGCTGTCATTCTGGTCTATCTAATTAAAAATCAGAGTACCCATAGCATACATTTGGTAGG
Organism: Pyrausta purpuralis; assembly: GCA_963924145.1. Taxonomy (NCBI): domain Eukaryota; kingdom Metazoa; phylum Arthropoda; class Insecta; order Lepidoptera; family Crambidae; genus Pyrausta; species Pyrausta purpuralis. The sequence continues at coordinate 28,337,079 of OZ001649.1, forward strand.
ACCATTTAGAGTTACTTCCATAGAATATCCGCTCGCCAGATGCGGTCAGTTCCAATTTCCGTCCACCATCTAGACCGCCACCGCGACACGTGGCGACTCTTAACACATGCACATGTATATAGGTCGCCTCAGAATTAGTTCGGAAACTAGGTTTGTTGGGCGCTGGCAATAGTGCGTGCTTATTTGATCTCGTATTAGGTTGATTTAGCGGCTATTGAGATTCAGTCACGTTGAACTGTTTGATAACTTTATTGTATTTCAGTAACTTTAAATACCATGACAAGATACATATCGTCACGAGAGGGAGATATTAGATGGCTATTGCCACAGAGGTAGACCGAAAAAGAAATGGTGAGATGTTTTTGTTAGTTTTTCGACGGACCGGGAGTCGCTTCGGATACAAATAAGTAGGAAAGTTTGGGAGAGGCCTTTGCCCAGCAGTGGGATGCAACAGGCTAATAATAATAATAATAATAACAATATATAAATATAAAATCAAACTAGGTGTCGCAAACTTGAAATATATGTATGTTTTTCTCTTTATTCAACACGAGTACCTGTAGCATTACCTAATTTTATTTATACACCAATAATAAGTCCTCTTTTTGTATGGATTGTGAAATAAAGCTTTGAATAAAATTAAAAAGACAACTATTACGTCGGCAATGTTCAACAGGTTAACCGACGGTAGAGACGTTTCAAACTAACTTACTCTCGTAAGCATAGCGTGCGGTGTGAAATCGATAAAATCTTAGACCCGTTACACACTGCGACTTTTAGCATCGATACAGTCGCGATGCAGAAGCGCGACTGCATCTATGCTAACGCGCATTAGTATCGATGCAGTCGCCAAAATACAGTAATTAATTTGTCAATTTCCAGCTTCTGCATCGCGACTGCATCGATGCTAACGCGCGTTATCATCGCGACTGCATAGATGCTAAAAGGAGCGCAGTTCGTAAAGGTTGACAGTTTGCGACTGCATCGATGCTAAAAGTCGCAGTGTGTAAAAGGTCTTAATAGACAGCCGGCCGTCAGTTTCAATCAGCCGGCCCGACCGCGGGTAGCCACGGACGAGTTACACCGTCAAACAGGCGCTTAATTGAAAACTGATGTACTGGTTCTCGGTTATCGGGAAATGTTCCGCCGGAATTGTTTGGGGAAAAGCGACAAGCCGTAAGGTAGATTAATTATTTCCGAACAATAAGAGCGCTTTCACACTTAGGCCTTTTTAGCAGCGCGACGGTCGCGCGGCAGTCGCGCTGCTGTCAATTTCATACATAAAATGACAGCAGTAAGTGTGCCTTCACATTAGAGCGACAGCAGTACGACAGTAGCACATCTCCCTAATGTAAAGTAATAAAGTAAAGTAATATTGGACACCAATCACATACATTGCTCTGATCCCAAAGTAAGTAGCTAATGCACTTGTGTAATGGAAGTCAGACACAACGGAGGTACCGCAACACCCAGACCCGAGACAATATAGAAAATAATGATTTCTACATTGACCCGATCGGAAATCGAACCCGGGACTTCGGAACGGCGACCCCTTGAAACCAGCTTGCTTAGCCACTACACTACGGAGGTCGTCTAAAGTCTAATGTGTACTGCTGTCATTATATGTATGAAATTGACAGTAGCGCGTCTGTCGCGCAATTGTCACGCTGCTAAAAACGCCTAAGTGTGAAAGCGCTCTAAGCCCTTCACATTAGAGAGTCGCACTGCTGTCGCTGTAATGTGAAAGCACACTACAAACCGTTCATAACTAAGACTCAAAGAATAAAAACATTTGGATTCGGTGCATGATCTCAAGCTTACATTCATCAACAGTCTACGCACATCATGCACCTACGAGAAATCATTTTTTTTGTCTTAAACAGAGAACAAACTCATTATTTTGAGCTTTTTAGACAGGTTTTTGAAAGTGGTTTTATTTAAAAAAAAATAATAATATGATATTTAGTTATTAGTAGGTACCCATATCTAAAAACCTATTGGGCTGATTTTGATAAAACTTACAGTGTATCCTAAGTTAAAATATACCTGTCTGAAACAAAATGGATCATCTCACTATGGCTTCTCGTTTTTTAGAAATCCGTGGACAAACGTACATACACTTTTAAAATGTAACACACGTGCTTGGAAGCCTTTATAGATCAACATGCTGAAATATTATTAGATTCTAACGATATCACATATATACACATTGAATCAATTACCTCCTTTTTTTGAAGTCGGTAAAATATTTCCTCAATTTTGCGAGGATATTTAGTCAGGACTAAATCATTAATCGCTGACCGTAGCGCACAAAATTTCCCTACAAAATGTCTCTAATATATCTCTTGCTTACAAACAAACATAAACACATAGGTCTAGTTACTATGAAATTTGTCCTTAATAGCTTAGGACTTATAATGCTGACTGTACCTACACACTCTGAACTAACTTTACGCTAATAAAGGGGATCAACACACATTCTATAACAAACCAATATAGCACGGAAACAGTCCGCGAACAGAAGCGGACAATTAAAATGAGCTATTGACCTATAACGACGAGTATTAGGTAAGTTTTTCCCTAACTCTATAATTTTCGTATTCCGTTTGTTAATAACAAGATGATGAAAACAC